>BSQW01000012.1:28392572-28992572 GCA_030161315.1 Eutrema japonicum | reverse complement strand
ATCTTTCACTCCTTTTCTCTTCACCTTCTTCTTTCCGTTAGACGTTTTGACGTCTTTCTTGGTGATGATAGAAGGATTATCTAGAAGCTCTGTGACAGTTGGTTCGTCAGGAGGCTCTTCCAAAAGATCAATTACCAGCGTCTCATCTGTAACAACATCGATGCAAGAGACACGTGTGGGAGTTCCTCTAGGGATAGCTTTGTAGTGCACCTCCTTGTCAATGTATGAGAACGAGATTTGCTTGTTGGGTGTGTCCATAATGGCACCAACCGTAGCCGTGAACGGTCTTCCAAGAATCAACTGCGTACGAGATTGTGCACTCATCTCCACAACATGAAAATCAGCACGAACCATACAGTCTCCTACTTTAACCAGCAAATCAGGGATTACACCATATAGAAGTGAGGTGGAACAATTCGTGAATGTGATAGATGACATGGGCGGTCGAATATCAGCTCCCAATCTCTCTGCAATTGCCCTTGACACGACATTGACGCTAGCCCGTGAGTCAACGAGAGACTCTTTGAATGCAACTCTAGAGATGGAGCATGGAACGGAGAATATGCATGGGTCTTCCCTCTTAGTCAACTGCCTCAGCGGTAGTGACTTGCTTCTTGCCTTGATGAAGAGTACTTTGATCTCTTCTAGGATTTCTCTGCAATCTTTGAAGTGACTTAGCAGAGGCCAGCCCTCTAGAGCTTCTTCAAAAGTGGACGAGTGGGGTATTCTTCGTACCATCTTCTCAAAGCCACACAGCTGCTTTGGAGTGATGGGGGCTCAGAGGTGTTGGGGAATAGGATTCAGCTTCTTGGGCTTGCGAAGTCTGTCAACACTCATACGCAGCTCCTTTGCAGTATATGGGTGAGTATCGGTCGATACAGAGTTGGTGTCGATTGATGCTTGCTCTTTCGAGACGTCCTTGACAGATTCTTGGACGGGTGTCGATCGATGCTGTAGTGGTGTTCGAAGTCTCATCGTCCGATATATCATCAACAAAATGAAGATCCACAACAGGCTTATGCAGCATAGCTTTGCATCTAGCATCCTCCATTCCTTCTTTGTCATCTTAGGAGGCATAGGATAAGGTAATTTGGGTTTGTACACCCTCTCCGTGACAATTTCGGGCTCCTTCTCGATCTGTGTCTCAGCATCGATCGATACTAGAGGGGTATCGATCGACACACGGGATTTTGGGTCCTCTCGTGCAGGTGTCTGGACTAGTATCGATCGATACACGGGGTTGTCAGTCAACACAAAATTTTATGCTATTTGAGTTTCCAGCATCTTCTGATGAATACTGAGAGACTCAAATTTCCCATTCAGATCGTGTACATAGCGTCCATCTTCCCATTGAGGTGTAGTGTCATCTTCTGCTGGCCCTGAAGAATTTGTTCAATCATGGATTCCATCTTACTCTCAGAAGGTCTGGGTGGTGTGGGTGGGCATTGATACCTTTGATCTTGAAATCCATCTCCATCAATGTGGTTAACAAATTCCACTCCATCTTTTTTAGCAAGACGAACAGCCTTCTGCTACTTGTCCATCAACAAATCTAACTTAGCATTCACCTCAGAAATCTGACTGCAATCCAAGTTACCAGCTTGCTTCTTGCGCTCCATGTCTGCATTCTTGGTACTATTGCTAGAAACCAAGTTCTCAATAAGCACATAGGCATCGTCAGGATATCTCGTGTAAAAATTTCCATTGCTCGCAGCATCTAGAGCCATCTGATACCTCCAATCGATTCCTCTGTAGAAAGTACCCAGCAGCTAAACCTGAGTGAAACCATGGTGCGGACAATCTCTCTTATATGACTTGAAACGAATCCAAGCCGCCTTGAGTGCCTCAGTCGGTCCTTGAGAAAACTGAGAGATCTTTTTCCTGAGATCCTCGGATCTCGCATCATCATAGAAGTTGTTCAGGAAAGCATTCTTCGTCTCATCCCATGTAGTCAGCGAACCAGGAGACAACTGCTTCATCCAGTAAGTTGCTTCTCCACCAAGAGAGTATGGGAAGAGCTTGCAGAAGAGGTAATCATAGGACACTCCATTGCTCTTGATGCTTGTAACCAGATCCTCAAACCTCTCAATGTGATCTATAGGGTGTTCATGAGGGAAACCATGAAAAAGATGCTGACCCACAAGAGTGTAGTATGCAGGTTTCAGCTCAAAGTCATCCCTCTGAAAAGCAGGAAGGCGAATCGCTGATCGATTGGCATAGAACTGATCAGGCATGTTGTATTCACCAATCGTTCTACCGCGAGCAGCCACAGCATTCCCTGCATTCACAGCAATTGCAGGGACAATGATATTTCCAGCGACAACATGAGCATGTGGAATGATGTTCCCCTTTCCATCCAGACGTTGTCCTCTCTCGTTGCACAACTGACCCTCTTGGTCTCTCAAAGTTCCAGCAGCATCCTGAATCAGGATCATCGTGTTGTTCATCCCTGCTGGCTTCTTTGCTTTCTTGTTTGCACGTTCCAAATTCACACCTGAAAAACACTAAGCAAAGCACGTAAGTAACCGAAAACACGTTGAGTATCGATCGATACTGGGTGGTGTCGATCGATATCAACAAAAGAAGACGACGAGTATCGACCGATACTAGGTAGTATCGATCGATACCGACGAGCTTAGTCAAAATTCAACAGCTAAAATCTAATGGCGAAATTGAGTCCCCGGCAACGGCGCCATATTTGATATGCTCAAATTAATACCCTAAAAAGCACTAAAGCAGTTGCTGCAGTAAAGTAGGGGTCGAACACAAGGACTCAGAGAAATCACACAATAGATTGTATAGTATCGAATCAAGCTAAGCAGTTCAGATGAAAGTAAAAGCAATAAATAGTAAAGAGTTGTAAATTCGATGGGAGAAATATAGATTCAGGGTATTTCTCAGGAATTCAATGAATGCAGATAAACTAACTAGTCAGGATTCAGATTTAGCACGGTTCTTGAACTCAAATCACTAAAGTATAATCAACCAACTGTCGTTGCGAGAATTATCTAAATCTAAATCCTAGGAATTCCAAATCTCTTTGCGAATCCTAAAGTCTAAATCAGCTTTTAGATCAGGTTTGATTTGTTCACAAAACAACTAAACCAAATCTCTTTGTGAATAGGTATTTTACTCACCTAGGTTCTATCAGGTAATTAATCGCACTGTCGTGCCTAATCAATTATCCTAAGATCTATGTTCTAGGTAGCTAATCTAGAACAAGCTTTGAACACAACCTAAAGCGAAGAACTAATTCAGATGGTGAATCCTAATAAACTAATCAACCTAGCATTCAGAGAAACCCCTTATGAAAACCCTGAACCTAAAGTGGATCTACTCAGACATGGAGGATGAAAACAACATGATTGAATATATCATCAAAGAAATCAATAACAAAACCAGGAGTTCATAGTTGTCTCTCCAAAAACAAAAGTAAGATCCATAGTAGAATAAAGAATATAACAAAGCCTAGAACAAAGCATAGCCAACAAAGTGGCTGTAAAACCTAATTAAATAGTCTAAACACGAATCGGGGTCTTCTTGTAAATATCAAAGTCTTCTGGGCAAGTTCTGCAATTCTTCAAACTTCACTAAAAGTCGCGGGTCGTGTCTGCTGCGATGGGTATCGATCGATACCAAGGGGTATCGATCGATGCTTGACGTAAAATCGGGTACTCAGCAACATGAACTTCAGCTTCGCTCCAGAATGCTCCAGAAATCTCCAATATCTCCAATTATGCTCCAAACGTGCTACAACCTGTAAAGGACTCTAAAATACTATGAAATAATAGAAAGATTCTATAAAACGGACTTATATCATGGCCTAAAAGGGGTAAAAACCATAATATATCAGAAAGTAGGTTAACCAGAATTATGCGTTCCAGTTTAGGGAACTTTGAGATATAATCAATTAGGAGCCTTGTTTGAATCAATCTGAACCTCTGCGGTATACCTAGAAGATCCAATGCTTAATTATCATTAGTTTACACCGTTTTTATTTTCTTTTTCTTTGCACACTTAGAAACCGTGACAACCACTCTCAAAACCGTTTTTGTCTTAGACTTCATTTTCTAATCGATTTTTGAGTTCTTGCAGACATATGTAAATTTTCTATGAATCGACCCCTAAGTCTTACAACTCACGTCTGTAAATTTGCTGACTAAGGTTTATACATTTAAAACATGAACATTGTGACCATCAATACTTCAAAGAAAAAAACCTTACAAAATTGGGAAAATTGTCAAAAAAAGCATGACCTTTCAAATTTTGGCCTTTCAAAACATGAACTATCGCGTGGATATTTTAAATCATTAATTTATGTTGACTTTAAATTTAAATCATAAACTTGTGTTGAATGAGCCAAATTAGACACGACATTAAGTCGGTAAACAAAACTGATAAACGAGGTTAAAAACCGTTGTAAATCATGGTTAATTGAGAGATCAAAACTAGATCTTTCAAAACATGAACTATCGCGTGGACATTTTAAATCATTAATTTATGTTGACTTTAAATTTAAATCATAAACTTGTGTTGAATGAGCCAAATTAGACACGACATTAAGTCGGTAAACAAAACTGATAAACGAGGTTAAAACCCGTTGTAAATCATGGTTAATTGATACGACGTCGTTTCTTTTTTCTTCTTAAAACTCTCAAAAAGATGGTTGGGATTTTTCGTGATTTTGGGTTTTAAGAAGAAAGAAGAAACAACGTCATATCACTTAACCGATATTTATAATGGTTTTTTAACCTCGTTTATCCATTTCATTAATCAACTTAATGTCGTGTCTGATTTGGCTCAATCAACAGAAGTTTGTGATTTAAATTTAAAGTTAACAAAAATTAAAAATTTAAACTGTCCACTCGATAGCTTATGCTTTAAATGATCAAAATTTGAAAGTTCATGATTTTTTTTGACAATTTTCCCTTACAAAATTCAATATAACAAGCTTGTTTTTATACCCATACTATTATTGTTCTAATTAGAAAACGATATATTTCTCCACAAACTATGTTCATATCCCTCTAGATGTCCACCGAACTATGTCCTCTGTATATCTCCCCACGAAAAGAAAGTTAAAGACCTCAATCCCCCGAAAAAAAAGTTCTAGGCTTATATCTCCATGAAATTAAAGGTCGAAATTTCAATCCCATAGATCTTGGTTTTAGTTGGTTTACTGTTTTTTAATCAACCCTAAAACATATATAACCGACTTTAAACCGTATATGACCCGATTACAGTTAATAAACTGTAATCGGATTATGACTCAGACCCGACTAAACCCATAAAACTCAAATTTCTCAAAATCAAAAACTCTAAATTCTGGAAAATCCGGAAGAAAAAAAAACGCTAGTCATCAATTTTGGTGGTGAAGAAGATGCTGAAATTGGGCATTTGATGCTTCTATAAACAAGCATGCACCGATTCACATCAACGTAACCGTATTTTTTTTTTTTGTTCTAATTAGTGATGAGAATTAGTATTCTCTGCTCTGTTTTTAGATTCAATTTGAGATTTTTAATCATCCTGAATACGTTAGAAGTCTTGGACAATCTCTATTTAACATCAAAGATGTCGATGTGCTTTGTAGCTAGCTATGGGTGAATGAGAAAACGTTGAAGAGGACGGAATCTTGCCGGGATTTAGGGCTCGAGTTCGACGAATCCGATCTCCACACTTCAGCCGGTACCGTCCACTCCGATTCGCCTGATTTTTGCCGGAAAATCTCTGCATCAGGCAGATCCACGAAAAAACCGTCAAATGGGCCCTTTGCTTCCTCCGCGGTAGCGGAGTAGTCTCTCCCGGTCAACGTGCCGGACTGGTCGAAGATTTTCGGGAGGAGCACCGTGATAATCACCGTAGAGGCATCGAGGATGACGACGGTGGCGATTGGATGGACGCAAGTTGCAGACGAGTACCGCCGCACAAGTTTCTGGCGAGGACGAGAATGGCGTTGTTCTCGGAATCTTGAAGGCGCAATTGAGAGCAGGCTCGACCACCTTGGAATAAGCTCAATCACAATCTCTCTCTCTCTCGTTCTGTCTCTCTCTCTAGCTTTGAGATCACCTTTTTTTAGTGTTTTGGATTTGGTTTAATGGGTATGTGAGAAGAAGAAATATCGAAGCGAAAGGCATCTCTTTTATCTTCTGGTTCTAGTTTCTGTAATTCGGATCTCATGATTCGAAGTTTCTTCGAGCAACAACAATAAGCAAAAAACGGAAAGAAAAAAAAACTGAATTTGCTAGAGATCATAGAAAAGATTTATGTTGGATTCGACATTGGAATCACATGAAGCGTTCTTGGGGATTTTGGGGAAATCAGGTTTTAGGTTTTTGTGTCGGGTAATGTGTTGGGTCGGGTTTTAGTTTGGATCAGGTTTTTCGGTTTAGTTTTAGGGTTTGATGGTTTATTCACGGGTTTAGAGCATAAACCATCAAAACCGACATATGTGGGGATTTAAGTCTTTAACTTTTTTCGGAGGATTTAAGTTTTTCACTTTTCTTTTGTAGGGAGATATACAGAGGGCGTAATTCAAGAAGATCTGGAGAGATATGGCATAGTTCGTGAAGAAATAGATCATTTTCCCTTCTTATTATGAAGCCGCATCTCGATACGCCAAAGAAGACTCAATCCTCTCCCATACCACTTATTTGGTTAAATTATTATTTTTTCTATTTCATAAAAATTGAAAATTGTTATTTTGACAAATTTCACATATATTAATAAGATTAATAAAAATTATATTTTATCAATTATTAATATATTAAATAAAATTTTTCTTTCTAATTAATATATTAAAATACTAAATTTAAAACTGAATTTTTAATAAAATTTTTATATTAAAAATACAAAGTGATATTTTTTTATAAAACAAAAATAAAATGCTAAAATGAAATTTTTTTGTAAAACAGAGTCAGTATAACTAATTATAAAGGTAATGCGCCGTCTGCTATAATTGACACTCTGACTACTACACATTTCCCATTGTTTTCTCTGAATAAAAAACAAATATTTATTTCTTTAAATTAGGGGAAAAATAAATAAATTAAAATCTAGCGTTTTCGAAGCCGTGCAAGTCGCTCTTCTTCATCATAGCCACCTTAGCCAGCTTCTCAGCCGCTCTCCACGCCGATGTGGGAGTCAACGGCTCACCGTTTTCGTCCATCAACGTCATCGTCGTGTCTCTCTCACTCCCTCTCCGCCGTTGAATATGATGTTGTTGGTGCTGACTCTGATACTCCATCAACTGTTGCCTCCTCCACTGAACTTCCACCAGCTCCGCCTCCACGGCCTTGGTGTACTCCGCCGCCTCTACCGTTCCCGATTGTCCAAGCAACGCACGCGCTGACGTCAACAAGTGGTGAGCGCTTGTGCATTCCCCGTACTCCACCAGCCTCCGAGACTCCGCAACAGCCCGTGTCGTTATGAAGAGGCTCCTTAACCGGTCGATAGTAGGAGAAGATGATCTTACGACCTGAGGAACGCGGAGTGATTGGTCTCGTCCGTATACAACTTCTTGCGTCGATGGGTCCTTATAGAGACCTCTAACTGACAACAATTGGTGGGCCATGCTGGCCGTTGAAGGGATCCTAAGCTCTACTATAAGCTCTCTCTCCTCGCCGGCGTAAAGGTCCCCAAGCCGGACTGACCCAGAACCAGAGCTCACCAAGGTGGGTCGTCCATTGCATAAATAAACGGCTGAGATTTCACATGGACCAGATCCTGATCCAACTCGAATCTGGATCCTAAGATCTTGAACCACCACACTAAGCAATCCTCCTATGCATTTCGCGAATGCCTCCTCCGCAGGGGCATGGCTGCACCCACCGCTCTCTCCAAAGCCATATTCAGTAACAGGAATCTCAATGTGAGCGAAGCGTGTTGACCCCACTTGGGTTATTGTGGATCGGTAATTTATCTCGACACTACTCGAATGTCCCTGACCGCCCGATAGGAGTACGATACTAGCGATTGGGTTTCTCTCCCTACGATCCTCAAGCACTCTTGTCGCTTTTTTCAAACCGTCGCTTGTGTCAGAACCTTGGCTGCAAAGGAGCCCATCCACCACGAATCTGGCAGATCGTTTGCCTTGCTCCGTCATTCTCTTTAGTGGTAGGAGTCTCTTCGGTATAGTCCCCGCAGCAAGGACGATTGACAGCCGATCAGCCGAACCGAGCGAGGAAATCACAAGCCTCATGGCTCGTTTGACCATTTGGAGTTTTGCTCCGTTCACGATTGCACCTACGTCAACTACAACCACAAGATCCACCGGCGCACGTTGTGACGGATCTAAAAGCCTACGCTCTACTCCGGCTCTCGCAGCTAGAGGCAGAGGCGCCTTAACCCGCAGAGCAAGTGCACGAGTCTCGTAACCACACCCAACGGAGACAATAGCAGATTCAGGTAACAAGCTCACCTGCACGTTCCCAAAATCTCGACCGTTGGCTGCAACCTCGTGAGATTTAACGGCAAAAGAAGGGTTTGGATCCACCACGAATCCCTTGAACTGAGCCACGTCATTGTCCTCTTCCCCTCCGCAATTCTCATCGGCTTCAGGTATGGTGACGAATCGAGGTGAAAGCAAAGGCTCGTCGTCGTCGTAGAATCTCGAATAGTGAGACTGCTTTGGCCTCGGTTTCTCTCTAGGAGAAGATGCGACAACGACTCGTTTCTCGTCGACGGAAACAGTTTCTTCGATGGTAGATCCGGTTGCATTCCGATGAGGAGCAAGAAGAGAAGCGTCTTTCCAAAGGGAATTACAGACGGGACAAACAAGTTTGCCGTGGTTACGGACGTAATCGGCGATACAAGGGAAATGAAACGCATGTGAACACTCCGCCGTATATTTCGCCGCCCCTTGCCCTGTTTTCACGCTGTTCAAACATATCCCGCAACTACTCTACAAAAAAAAGAAAAAAAAAAGAAATAATCATCAGAAACATTTCAATTTATTTATTTGATTTCTCTCTCTCTCTTGTGACCCGTTTTCCATCGGTATCTTACTCGGAATTTGAAGCTGTTGCGGAACAGAGAAAGCTTTAACGGCGATCGAGGCGACGAAGGGTTCGAGCTGGCTTTTAAAGATAGTCGGGGGCTCTTTGTTGCCGATCTTGGTGTCGGGATTTGCTCCACCGTGGGAGTCTCGACATCGGTCGTCCGACAACGCAGGCTAGGACTAGAAGTTGGTCGGGGAGTCGACGGATTACTTCCTCCGGAGAGCACGCAGCTCCTCGGGCTAGGACTGGGGCTGAGCGTGTAGCCGGTGTGTTGCTTGTCGAGATCCGGCGCCGCCGCGTCGCTGTTTCTAGGGGCTGTGGTGCAAAATGCTCGTCGCCAACCAGTACCCATGAATCTTCTTATTTTTTGATGAAGAAATAAGAAAACCAAGAAGAGGAAGAAGATAAAGATGAAAGATTTTTCAGAGAAGAGACAAAGGAAAACGGTGACAGTTTCGGATTTTTGTTTTGCTTTATGTCTGGGTCTCAACTGTTTGTTATTATCTCTCCATCTCAGAATGGGAGATCTGTGGAGTTTAATTTTATTGAAATCATTTTAAAATGGTTTTCTTTCTTGTCTAGATCCAAGTCTAGTCTGTCTCTCTCTTCCTCTGCTAAGATTTCTCTCAAGGGCCCAATATATTTACACTGTAACTGGATTGCGCATTTAAGGTCTTGGGATTTCTTGGTGATGACGTGAATGTCGAAAAAGGCTTTGTTTTCGAAGTTTTTTTTTTTTTTTTCAGAATTATTGTTTTCTCTTTTACTCTCTTTTGATTTTAAATAATTTCAATATAAGTGTTGAAGTTGGAATTATAAAATCAAAATTCGTAAATAGCAATTTGTCAAAAGATTTTAGTTTATCTTTAATTAAATAAGTACCCGCATATATACGAATTTGTAATTTAATATTTTATAACTCGTGCAAATAGAAAACAAAATTAGATCACCCATGAAAATATCTTATTCATATATTTAGAAACAAAGTTTACGATGAAATAAATATATATATTGAAAGAAAAATTTGGTGAATAGATGCAGTAAATAGCTTTGGATACGATTATTTGACTTTTATTATTTTTGGTGTAATTGATATACAACCAAATTGTGGTTTACATAGAACTGAAAAATTATAATTCTTTTTATTTTATGATTAATTTCCTTAATTTAAATAGAAAACAGGTAATGTTTTTTTTATTTCTATATTAATATTGCTTTTTAAGATAAATTTAATTATTTAACTTTTTAATTTTATTTTTAGTAACTTCATCTTTTAAGATTATGAATAAGAATTTTTAAGTTTTTGTTATTAATCGATTTTAAATATTTACAACTTTGACTTGACACATGTCGCGATCAAGTGAATAAGCAATTTTGAAACATTCATTTTTTATGATTAAATTTTTATTAATTCTAAACTGAAATATGTTTTAAAAAAAATATTTTGGCTTTTATTCTTTTTAAAAAACAATAGAAATTTGTAGATTATTATATAGAGTTTGGTCGTAGTTGTATATTAATAATTTTTCCTTTTAACTTTTTTTTTGTCATAACGGAAAAGATTATAAACTTTTAAGTTTGGTCGTATATTAATAATTTTATTTTAAGTTTAAAGTATATTTATAAATTTTCTTTTTAAAGTTTGGTCGTGGTTGTAAATTATAAATTTGTAAGTTTTCTTTTGTTACTTTCATTTATTATAAGTTTTTCTTACTTATTCTTGTTTTTTCTTTTTTAAAGATTGTCTTTTTTTTTTAATTATAATCTTTTTTAATATTTACTTAAATTTATTTTTACTTTTTTTAGAGTGCTTTTTTTTATTTTAACCTTTTTAATATTTAATGTAATTTATTTTTACCTTTTTAATTAAATTGACACATGTTAAGATCTAAATTAACTGTGACAAATGTCACGATCTCGTGAGTATTATCCTAATAATTTTAATTTTTTAAGTTTAGTCTTGGTTGTAGATTATAAATTTTTAAGTTTTATTTTATCACTTTCCTTAAGTATAAGTTTTCTTTACTTATTCTTGTTTATTTCTTTTTTTTTAAGATTGTTTTTTTAGTTTAACTTTTTTAATATTAATTTTAATTCATTTCTTTTTTTTTTTTAAATTAAATTGACCCATGTCAAGATCTAAATTAACCATGAAAAATGTCACGATCTCGTGAATGAGAATTATTCTACGTGTCACGCTCACATTGAGAGATCCATCTTTATATAATAAGTTATATATATATATATATATGTTTTAGTAACTTTATCTTTTAGAATTATGAATGTGAAATTGAGAAGCTATCAATTTGGTAATCTAGAATTCATTTTCTTTTTAGGATTGAGAATTCATTTTCTTTTTAGGATTGTATTTCGTTTTAAGTTTGTGGTTTTTTTTAAGAATTAATAATTGTTCTTTCTTTTTTTTAAATTGTAGCTTTTTAGGATTGTAATCTTTTGTTTAATTTCCTTTTTCGAAACTGAAATATGTTTTTAAAAATAAAATTTGGATTTTATTATTTTTCTTTTTAGGATTGTAATCTATTTTTTAATTCTATTCTAAACTAAAATATGGTTTAATTTTTCCTAATCTAAACATAACTACTTTTTGTTCCATTTACTTTTTAGAATTAGGAATCGATTTTAAATTGTATATTAATAATTTCCTTTTAAGTTTAAAATATATTTATAATTTTATTTTTTTAAGTTTTATCGTGGTTGTAGATTATAAACTTTTAAGTTTCCTTTTGTCACTTTCTTTTATTATAAGTTTTCATTAGTTATACCTGTTTTTTTTGTAAGATTACATTTTTTTAGTTTACACTTTTTTAATATTTACTTAAATTAATTTTTACTAAGATTGCCTTTTTTTAGTTTAATCCTTTTTAATATTTACTTTAATTCATATTTTTTTAATTAAATTGAAACATGTCAAGATCTAAATTAACAACCGTGACAAATATCACAATCTTTTTAATTAAATTGATACATGTCAAGATCTAAATTAACAACCGTGACAAATGTCACAATCTTGTGATTGAAAATGATCATACGTGTCATACTTACGTCGAGGGATCCAACTTTATATAATAAGATAATAGAAGATTTGATGGGCTTTTGAGCAATAAAAAAACATATTGCTCGGAGCTAACTAAATTAATGAAGAAGCGATTTAGACAAAAAAAATACGAAGTAAATCGCGCTGTGTATTTCGTCCTCGAAAGTGTTTAACAAGAACAAGAACAGAGAAAATGATAAGTGTTTAGTGTCTAGTACTAATTGTCGGAACTAGTATATAGGGAGCGGATTTCGTTTTAAGATACGAAAGTATAATTATAGAATGCCGTGAGTGTTTATGAACTTGATTTTATCGCATAACTTTCTGCGTGGCTAGCAACGAAAGTTGACTAGTTAAATTGTTAAGTTATAAGTGTGTAGTGCTACGACATTGGGCTATACATTGTGTTCCAGTTCGTGGAGTTTTCTAGAATCGATTATACTAAGAGCTTTGTTACCGTATTTTGAATCGATAATATCCCGGAGATATCCCTGTCAACTCAAAGTTCTTATTACTTTTAATCGCGTTTTATTTTCTTTCCTTGCATGCATCTTAGAAATCGTGACTACTTATCCCCAAAATCCTCTTTTTCGTCTTAAACTTCTTTACTAATTCTGGTTCTAAAGTTTTGCAGGTAAGCGAGGATTCTCTGTGGATCGACACCCTAAGTACTACATCGCACTGTTGTGCACTTGCAGACACCTAGGGTTATAAATTTATTACATGAAGCTGACGAAAACCCTAGAAACATCAAGTTTTTGGCGCGGTTGCCGGGGAATCCAATTGTCTTCACCTGCATAATCTCAGAGGTTAGTAAATCGACTCGAAGATAATTTTGTTTTTAAAAATTTTGATTTTTGTTTCCTACGTTTCAGGTCTCTGAAATTCCGGTGTGAGATCACGGTTTGCACTCTAATCTGTGCAAGTTGCCGATCGACCAAATACTCCCAAGGACGTTTGAGAGTATGTTTACTACCGAGATGATTCTTTTGCATCTCCCATGATCAACTCACGACCTCAAGCTTACCGTCTTAGAAAATGATATTTCTTCGACTAAGCTCATCTCGCTACCAAGGTCGAGGTAACCGAAGTTAAAAAAGCGCTCAATGAGAGGTAACCCAATTTTGGTTACATGTTTTATTTTTAGTTTTCTTTCTTTTTCTATTAACGCTTTTTTTTAGTTTCAAACTTTCAAAAAAAAAGAAAAGAACCCAAAAAATCAAAAATAAAAAGACAAAAAGACGAAATCACGGTTCCACACTGCTCGGCCCAGCACGAACCGCGAGAAAATGTTTGGCCGCAAAAGAGGCACGGCCGCGGGTGAAACACCCTGAACCGCGACCTTCATTCTTTCCACCGCGGCGAGCCTCCTCTTGGCTGCGGTCGCGTCCCTCCGACCCGCGCCAACCTCTTGTCGATCGTGGTCGTTTACCTTCGACCTGCGATCGATCTCCGACCATCCAATCCACATGTTCCTGACCATTTCCAACCCAATACGGACGTGTCCCACATCCCCATTCCATTCCCAATCCATCCCCAATCCATATTTAATTACCCATCCATTCCCGATCACCATTCCCAACCACTTCCAAGTAAGTTTTATTTTTCCCGAAACTTTTTCAATTATTACATACTCTATTTCTCGTCCTTACTCGATTTATTTCAAACTGGGGATAGCGTGATTTAAGTTTGGGGGATGATTTTATCCCTTACTAACCACATTTTCTTTCATGCGTCTTTGCATTTTTGAAATTTTCGCGCTTTCTTTTAAATGTTTTTAAATTTTTTCAAAAGTAAGAATACGTATTGAGGGAATGATGACAGAAATCCATGACGATAACCGACCAGTGTGCTTCTACGCTATTTCCTAGTAACATGCTGTTTCGTAATTTGGTTATAGACTATGCGGTAGCTATAGTTTCTATTAATGCAAAATCGCCATAGGAAATTAGACCATAAAGATTCCTTAGGTTGTAATATACTAGGGCTATTATACTTGTACTTTAACTTGACTTAATTTTCTTAGCAAAGGTGTAGGCAAAGTTAATGAATCATACATTCATGACGTCTTTTACCTTTTACAACTCTTTGTCGTACCTGAAAGGCCAGCTCACCTTTAGTTGGTACCCCACCCGAAACTTAACCATTTTATATACCTCATGCATTCTCTCTTTGTGTCTCATGTGAAGATATGTGCAAAAACGCTGGAGAGGGAGGAATGATGCAGTTTCCAGTCATTGAAGACGAAGACTATACGCGATTGGTGGATGTGAAATCAACAAACACAAGAGTTTGGTTATGTCTTGGAAAACTCAAAAACATGATATATTTTTTTGCCCCTAAGACTCTATCTCGAGAAAAAGCGTTTCTCCCTTCATAAAAAAAAATAAAAAAAAAATTAGAAGGGAAAGAAAACAAGAGCCTAAAGAGAGTCTAGGTTTGTTGAAATTCTAATGAGACATCCATGATTCGTTTGTGAGAAGTCTGTCATTCCGAGCCCACAGAAAAATCTAAGTCTGGGGGGATGAGAGAAAACTTATGTTTCTATATAAGGAGGAAAGTGCAACAATTTTACGCACGAAAAAGTGACTGGAAGCTGTGGTTCTCAATAGGTTCATCCTCTCTTGCTGTTTTGCATAATATCTTGCACCCTGCAATGAGATTATGGTAACCCGAAACACTTTTAACCTCACATTTAAAAAGCCTTAAATACCTAGCATCGATTGTTTTGGTTTAATCATTTTTATGAGAAGTTCACGCATATACTTAATTAATTTAGAGAGCTAGTTGACCGAAATTTTGGATCTTGAAAGTTTAGATTTCGTATGACATATACCGTGGACTAGTGTTACAGAATTTTCTGGTGAGAATTTTATGGACTAGGTTGCGTTTGAAGTAGTTCGATGGTCATGGTTTAGAAGGACGTTCTCAGAGATTTCGAGTTTCCTATGATTTTTGTTTGATATTTCCGAGCTTTGGTTTTGTTTTGTTTGAGGACAAACAAAGTCTAAGTCTGGGGGAGGCTTGCGTGTGAATTGCTTTACTTGCTAGCATTTAGGCTTCGACTATCTGGGTATGGGATTGTGGGGGACTAACGGGTGATGTAGGGGTCCTGAGCTCACTGAGTATTCATTAGGAGTACTCATGATAAATCTTTGTCTCGCAGGTAACCTTATTGGGTCGCTAGAGGGAAGGAATCAAGCACTAGGCAAACTAGAGTAGTTTACGGTGTTGTTGCAAAAACCATTGAGCATTAGCTAATCGGTTTCACGATAAGATGAATCACGTTGTAAGAATGTTTTTAAGTTTAATAAAGGATGTTCTTTGAACTTAAAACCTCGGTTCTTAAGATACTACGCGTAGTCCGCGCCGGAACAACTTTCGGCTGGCTTTACGGGCTGGAAAGCCTTAGGCTTCTGGTCGAGGGGATAAAAGAGATGCAATCTCCAGAACAGTCTGGCTAGCGAGGTAATATGGGACGCCTCTGTCTGGACGGTCTGGGCGGTTCTCCCTTCAATCTGAGACACTCCCCGGATCGTCCCATGAACGGATCCGTAGAGCAAATCGGGGGTGTTACAGTCGGTACATAGTCCATTGCCTCGGGTCGCCACTAAGGAGCTGCTCCATCTCGGAGTCTAGGGACAAAATCACATGGTAAGAATACAAAGTATGACTCACCAACGTTTGGGCAATACTTGTAGCCGAATTTGTCCGGATTGAGCGATGCGCGAGATATAGTGTGCTCTCGGAAAAACTGCATGAGATCAAACCAAGTCCCGTGGAGTGGAGTCTCTGTCGAGAAATCAAAGTCGACAGCTTGTAGGATCGCCATGATGATGCTTCCGAAAGCAGTGGTAGAGTCCTCGGGTCTAGTGGCGGGCGCTTCGTGTTTTACCTTCCCCAAATTCTTTGCAATGATACAAGCGAAGCAAGCAAAGCATGGATTAGCGGTGAATGGAAATTGAAGAGTAACAAGCTAGCCTTTGCGGACACTCGCTGCATTTTCTCTCGAAAAGATGGTGTGCGCCATGAGTTTGTGTAAGAAGCGGACAACGGTATGCGTGAGTAGGGAAGCCTTAGACCTTCCATTGTCGTAGACGCCTTGTCCCATTGTGTGCCACAAGTCTCTATCAATATCCTTCTCGGGGTTAGTCTCATCGAGATATTGAAGCTTCAAAGCTTCACAAAGTTCCAGAATGGTTAGCGAATAAGAGTACTCACATAAATTGAAAGTGAGCGTACTGTCCCTCCCTCTCGAATTAGAGCGCCTCTTGTAGAACATGGTGACAGAGGCTAGGAATTCCTTGGTGAGATCTTCGTAGGTAGGGAGATTGAGCTCCATGAAAGATCAAAGATTAAGAGCATCGAGATACCAAATCGAGATACCAAATCACGTCTTCTCTAATCTCGAGCGCTTCGAGAGTTAAATAATCTATACGAGGTGTGGATTTGATTTCCATCCTTTTGAGCTTCTCGGGGTAGTCGATATTCGGATCCATAGGCTGCCCGACATATCACTCCTTTTGTCTTGGTTCCGGAGGTGGCATTGGTTCGCGTGGAGGAGATGGTGTCGGATAACGTGGAGGAGGTGGTGCGTGAGCTCGAGTTCGAGGCCGTCTTTGGATTGATAAGAACTCGGCGAGATTAGGGTCATCCTCCACACTAGTTGTATCCGATCCGCCTTGAATCTCCTCGGGACGCCTAGAGGTTGATCTACGGGATGATTCTCCTACGAATCCGCTCTTCTTAGAGCGTGTTATTGATAACACCGTTTTGACCATTTTTATGTATCGCTTTAATATTTGTTTTGGTGTTTTAACTCCGTTTTCAATGGTTTTCAAGTGATTTCCATGTGTTATAGTTTTGAAAGACATATCAGGTAACTCGGGATAAAAGAGTGCATTTCTGAGGAAAAATACGTTTTTGGATAAACTCGGGTCGTCAGAAGTCTTGTAATCAAAGAAGACCTTCTCACCATCCGATCATCCCCAAATTTGGACACAACAAAGTAGAGTAACTAGGTTTCAAATGCGATTGGATTGGAGAAGATTCAATGGTTTAATCCTTAAATATACCCAAAGCACTAAAGACAGATTAAGCTACCTTGAAGCCAGAGCTACCGCGGGCAAGGGAGCTGCACCACTGCACCCGCAGCCAACCAACGTTTTGCCGTGGCCAGGAGGGCGCCGCCCTGATAACACTGGGTTTTGACCATTTTTATGGATCACTTGAATATCTTTTGCATGTATTTTAACTCCGCTTTTAATGATTTTCAAGTGATTTCCATGTTTTAGAGTTTTGAAGGACATTTCAGGTAACTTGGGATAAAATAGTGCATTTCAGAACAAAAGTACGTTTTTAGATAAACTCAGACCGTTAGAAGTCTTGCAATCAAAGAAGACCTTCTCACCGTCTGATCATCACCAAAATTGGACACAACAAAGTAGATACAACCAGATTTCAAATTCAATTGGATTGGATTCTTAAATACACTCGAATCACTAAATGCAGATGAATATGCCCCGAAGAAGCTCACAGCGGCAAGCCAAGCTCGACCTGCAGCCAACTACAATTCCGCCGCGGCCAGCCCAGCTCGACCCGCATCCAACTACAATTCCGCCACGGCCAGCCCAACTTGACCCGTGGCCAAACCTCATTTCACTACGGCAAGAAGGCCAGCACCTGCAGCCACGCCCAATTCGTCCAAACGAGCTCATTTCTTTACCTGAGGCCAAAACTGTCTTTTCACATCAAACCTTAAATAAAGTGAAGACTATTAATACTTGTTTTAGGCCTTTTAGACAGAGACACACATATTATTTTCACGCTTAAAGCAGAGGCGAATCCCTTGCAAACTTGTTACTCTTGTTCTTCGGTGTGGAGCAAGGATTCTCGATCGGTGTTTTTCGATAGAGAAGCCTTCTTCACCCCTTTTCTTTACTATTTTCTTTTCAATATATTGATTATGTTTATCTCAACTCTGGCTGAGTAGTTATCTTGTTGGGTATAGGGTTTCAAAGGGGCTCTCATGGTTTGATTATTAATTAAATTTTTAGACTAGGACACCAATTATGGTTCTTCGTTTTATCCTCTTTCTTAATGCATGTTTGCTTGATTGATCTCCTTGCAACTGAACTTAGGTATTTTTAGAACTAGGAAAGTACTGGATCCATATGCTTGATCAAGGGTAGACAAGCAAAACCGTCACAAGATACGAAATCATACTTGTGGAGGGATTGTGAGCGTTAACGACTTTTGAGTATAATAATAACTTTTTGCGCGGCCGGAGACGAAATTTACCGGTCGAGTACTAAAGTTGTAAGTGTGTAGGGTGTACCAAAGTAGACTACACATAGTGTCCGTGTTCCAAGTTCAAGAATCTAAAGACGATAAAAAATCGCTTTAGAAATCCTAGAAAATTCTTAATGAAAATCGGCCATGAACCCTAGAGATTACCCGTTGCCCAACGCTTCGTTTAAATTGTTTACAACCTCGTTTTAATTATTTTCTTATCTTACTCGCTGTTTTATTTCATCGCTTAATTTAGTTTAATTTTCTAGCGACAATCGTGACAAACAAAACTTTATTTACTTACTTCTAGACACAACTTAGAAATCAATAGAAATCGACAACGATCACCCCACAGATTCGATCCATAAAGGGTAAAACCTGTGTCGGGAGCGATCCCGACGCATCAAGTTTTTGGCGCCGTTGCCACCAGGGATTGTTTTGCTTGTTTGATTTCGTATTTTAATTTCTGCTTTAGGCAACGATCACCCCGGTGGTGATGTGCATGACTCAGGCAATGTCTAGCCATGCACATCACCACCATAGTTCAATCGATCTTCTTCCCTCATTCTTTTTATTTTATTTTCGAACCTTTTCTTTATTTGCAGTTTTATTTTCATGTCTTTTCCATCCTTTCACCAACTTTTTTTCACACTGGGGACAGTGTGATTTAATTATAGGGGAAGATGTTTATCCGTTACTAATTTATTTTTCTTTCTTTTGCATTTTAAACTATTCGTGTAATCTTTTTTATTGTTTTTATCAAGTATTTTTCAGGAACATAAGACCAAAATCTATGATGATTTGGACCTGTGTGCTTCTACGCTATTTCCTCGTGCTAGCTCTTTTGTAGTTTTGTACTAGACTAGGCGATAGCTAGAGTGCTTGCAATGCGACATCCTCAAAGGATTTTGATCCATAGAGATTCTTTCCGACAGGATATATACTAGCTCACTTTATTTGAACTTAATTTACATTTAATTTTATCATCAATTGTTTTAGGCGAGACAACGAATCATACATCTAGGACATCTTTTTCATTTTTACCATTCTTCGTTGTCCTAGATGGCTAGTTCATCTTTAGCTGGTACCCTATCCCAAACCTTAACCATTTCATTTTCAAACCTCATGCATTCTTCTCTTGTTGTCTTATGTGCAGATATGTGCAAAAACGCCGGAGAGGGAGGAACGACACAGTTTTTAGTCACTCGAGAAGACGAGATGAATTTTATTGTGGAGGTATCACCAAATCAAGCTTAAAAGCTGCCTTGAAAATCTTTTATCACTGGTAATTTTCGTCATGCGTTTTCCTTATCTAAAAAAAAAAAATCAAAAAGAAAGGTGATAAGCTCAAATATAATACCCTAAAAGTACTAAGATGTAGTTGCAGTATATTTAGGGGTCGAACCACAAAGACTCAATAAAATCACACAATAGACCAAATAGTTTCGAATCAAGCTAAACAATTCAGTTGAAACTAAAGCAATAAACAATAGAAGAGGATGTAAAATCGATGGAGAGAATATAGGCCCAGGGTATTTCTCAGGAGATCAATGTATGCATGTAACCAATCAGTCAGGATTCAGATTTAGCGCGGTTCTTGAACTCAAATCACTAAGTTATAATTAACCAACTGTCGTTGTGAGAATTATCTAAATCTAAACTTCAGAATCCCAAATCTCTTTCCAAATTCCTAAGAATAAATCAGCCTTAATATCGAGTTTGATATGTTCACAAATCAACTAAACCAAATCTCTTTGCGAATAATTAATCTGCTCACTGTCGTGCCTAATTGATTAACCTAAGATCTAAGTTCTAGGTGATCAGTCCAGAATGAGCTTTGAGAACAACCTATGGTGAAGAACTAATTCAGATGGTGAATTCTAACTAATCAATTACCAGCAATCAGAGAAATCCTTATGAGAAAACCCTAAACCTAAGATGGATCTACTCAGACATGGAGAATGAAACAATCAACATAACTGAATAGATCATTAAATTAAACAATAAGAAAAGAGTAACAAGAGGGTTCGAAATCTTCTCTCGGACGAACAAAGTTTCAGACTTGTCTCCCTCACAAAGCTCTCGTACAAAACCAAAGTAAAATCAATCGTAATAGCCAAAGTGGCTGAAAAACCAAATTAGTACTCCTAAAACACGTTCTGGGCTTTGTTGTAAATAATAAAGTCTTCTGGGCTTGAGAGCAAAATCTCCAATCTCCATCAAGTCGCGATTCGTGTCTGTCTGCAGTTGGCATCGATCGATACCATAAGTGTATCGGTCGATACTCGGGCTTCGGTTCGGGTACCTCAGCTACACGATCTCTGCTTTGCTCCAAAAAGTTCCAGAATGATCCAATATCTCCAATTGTGCTCCAAACGTGCTAAAACCTGAAAAGACTCTAAAATACTCCAAAATACTAGATAGACTCTATAAAAAGGACTTATATCATGGCTAAAAATGTGTAAAAACCATGATATATCAAAAGGAAACAAAAGCCTAAGAGTCTTAGGGTAGTCGATATTTTAATACCAAGGCAACCATATTTCATATGTGAGTAGTAAGAATCTATTAGAATCATTTCCCGGAGAATAATTTAAGTCCGAGGGAATGGCAGAAAAGTTTTGTCAAAGACAGAAAATTACCGGAGAAGGAAGAATTCGCAACTACCCTTATGCGAGTAAGAAGTGAATTGAAACTATGGATATCAATAGCTCCACCCTCTCTTGCTATTTTTCATAATATCTAGTATCCTCCCATAGAAATACGATAACCCGAAACACTTTTAACCTCACCTCTAAGAAATCCTTAATGTCTAGCCTCGATTGTCTTGGTTAGAATTTTTGATGAGAATCATGCAACCTTTTAATGAATGTTAAGAGCTAGTTGACTGAAAATTAGGATTTAAGTGGTTAGATTTTCGAATGACGAATACCGTGGACTAGTGTTGCAGTATTTTAGTGAGAATTTTCTAGACTAAGTCTGATTGATGCATTACGTTGGTTCTGGTTTAGAAGGACGGTCACTGAGATTTTTGTTAGATCCTACGTTTTCAAAACTTTTTTCCGAGTTTAGATTTTCTGTTTTGTTTGAGGACAAACAAAGATCTAAGTCTGGGTTGTTGATAACACCGGTTTTTGACCATTTTTATGGATCACTTTAATATCTTTTGCAGGAGTTTTAACACCGTTTTCAATAGTTTTCAAGTGATTTCCATGTTTTAGAGTTTTGAAGGACATTTCAGGTAACTTAGGATAAAAGAGTGCATTTCGGAATAAAAATACGTTTTTGGATAAACTCGGACCATCAGAAGTCTTGCAATCAAAGAAGACATTTTCACCGTCTGATCATCACACAATTTGGATACAACAAAGTAGATACAACCAGCTTTCAAATACAATTGGATTGGAGACGATCAATGGTTGGATCCTTAAATACACCTGAAGCACTGAAGGCAGATGTAGTTACCCCAAAGAAGCTCACCGCGGCCATCCCAGCTCGACCCGCGGCCAAACCTCATTTCGCCGCGGCCACGCGCAAATTATCCAAACGAGCTCGTTTCTTCACCCGAGGCCAAAACTGTCTTTTCACATCAAACCCTAAACGAAGTGAAGACTATTAATACTTGTTTTAGGTCTCTTAGACAGAGCACACATATTATTTTCACGCTTAAAGCAGAGGTGAATCCCTTGCAAACTTGTTACTCTTGTTCTTCGGTGTGGAGCAAGGATTCTCGATCGGTGTTCTTCGATAGAGAAGCCTTTTTCACCCCTTTTCTTTACTATTTTCTTTTCAATATATTAATTATATTTATTTTAGCTATGGCTGAGTAGTTCTATTGTTGGGTATATGGTTTCTAAGGGGCTCTCATGGTTCAATTATTCATTGAGTTTTTAGACTAGGATACCGATTAGGGTTCTTCGTTTTATCCTCTTTCTTAATGCATGTTTGCTTGATTGATCTCTTTGCAACTGAACTTAGGTAGTTTTAGAACTAGGAAAGAACTGGATCCATATGCTTGACCGAGGATAGAAAAGCAAAACCGTCACAAGATACGAAAGCATACTTGTGGAGGGATTGTGAGCGTTAACGACTTTTGAGTATAATCATAACTTTTTGCACGGCCGGCGACGAAAGCTACCGGTCGAGTACTAAAGTTGTAGGTGTGTAGGGTGTACCAAAGTAGACTACACATAGTGTCCGTGTTCCAAGTTCAAGAATTCAAAGACGACAAAAAGTCGCTTTAGAAATCCTAGCAAATTCTTAATGAAAATCGATCATGAACCCTAGAGATTACATGTTGCTCAACGCTTTGTTTAAATTGTTTACAACCTCGTTTTAATTATTTTCTTAGCTTACTTGCTGTTTCATTCCATCGCTTAATTTAGTTTAATTTTTTAGCTACAATCGTGAAAAACAAAACCCATAAAAATTTCTTTACGTATAGACACAACTTAGAAATCAATAGAAATCGACAACGATCACCCCGTGGATTCGATCCCTAAGTACTAATGCGTTTGATGTGCACTTACAGCCTAGCTAAAGGGTGAAACCCATGTCGGTAGCGATCCCGACGGATCACGCCTGTGGCAAAAGACAATCTCACCGCGGGTCGAGACTACGCACCTGCGGCCACCTCTTGTTTCGATCTCGAGGCCCGTTACAAGCCCAATTTGATCCCGTCACTTATTAATAAAGCCCTAAAACATTTCCGACGAATTAGAGGGCTATATATGCTCGTTTTAGGTCATTATAGGAGGCAGCTCGTTTTTAGACCATATAAGAAAAAGAGAGAGAGAGAGAGGCGACACCGAGAAGAGGAGGAGGCGCAAGGAGATCATCATTCGATCTCTGTCTTCATCTGTGTTCTTCATTCTTCACTTTTTTATCTCTATAATTCTGCAGTTCTTTATTACTTTTATGATGTCTTGCTGCACTATGATTGAGTAGTTCCCTCGTTGGGCATAGGGATCCCAATGGGCTCTCACGGATTGGTTTATTATTACGCTATTGGATTAAGACTTTGATTAGGGTTCTTCGTTTTATCCTTGTTGTTAATGCTTTTGCTTGATTAATCATCTTTGCAATTGAACTTAGGTATTTTTAGAACTATGAAAATACTAGATCTATATGCTTGACCTAGGGTATACGAGCAAAACCGCTACAAGATACACAAGTATACTTGTAGAGGGATTGTGAGCGTTAACGACCTTTGTGTATCATCATAACTTTCTGCGCGACCGGAGACGAAAGCTACCGGTCGAGTATATAAGTTATCGGTGTGTAGGATGTACGAAAGTAGGCTACACACAGTGCTTGTGTTCCAAGTTTAAGAACCAACAAACGACAGAAAGTCATCTTAAAAACCTTAGTCAACCGCTTAATATAATCGATCGTGATCCCTAAAGAGTTTCTGAATGCCTAGCTATCCGTTTAATTTGTTGCAACCTCATTTATTTTATTATTTAGTTTAGACTTTAGTGACACAAAGCCAACTCAAAATTATTCTTGTTCTAGTTTGATTTAAGTATCGGATTGATTCGTTCCAAAGCAACAAAATCTACGTGGTTCGACCCCTAAGTACTACAACGCACATATGTGCACTTGCAGAATTTTTAGGGTTATAAATTTAAGACTTAAAGTTTAGTTAAATCTGACAGCATCAAGTTTTTGGCGCCGTTGTCCGGGGATTTTTTTTTGTTTTCTTGCGAATCTCTTTGCTTAAATACATAGTACGCTTCCTTTTGTGAGAAATATGTCCATGTCTATGCCTTCTTCTTTCGGACACATCTTTGTCCTACAATGCTAAGGCACTTTCTGCGAGTTGAGCAGCAGCTAGGGACACTTTTCTGAGTAGTTATAATATTCAAAGATATACTCCATACGTCATTCCCAATCAATGTAAGCGTCTAGATTAACTTTCCCAGCAAAAGTTGGAGCCGTGAACTTGACATCTTGGTTTCCTTATCGTGCATCTTCTACTCTACCTCAGTGTCTATCATGTTGTATCCTTTGTCTTGGATCAGGATCTGGTGGTTCATCATCAGATTCATGCAAGTCATCCTCCTCTTCATTTGCTCTCTGCACATTCACGTTTCTAATAGGGTTTTTCCACGCAGGTGGAGGCTGCTTATTACGATTTAGGTGTTCTCCCATCGTTTGAAGCTGATTTTGAATGGCTGCAAGCATCTCTGCTACATTTACGTTTCCTGGTTCTCCAATAGTCTCGTTTCTCCTGTCTCACACTCAAACAATACATATCAAGTGCAAATGAATTGCAAAGAAAAAACAAGAACAAGTAAGACTCGATGGAAACAGAGCTAAAACAAAATGCTGAAATTAAGCGCTATTCCGAGAGACTCAACTCGAGAGAGTTGGAAAGTGAACTCAATAGAGTTGAAGTTGTAGGCAAATATGAATAGTAACCGCAGATGAACAATAACAAGTAAAACTCGATGCATGCAAATCTAGAACAAGAAGTTGAAAAGACAAATGATGAAACAAGGATGAAAATTCATGGGCGGTGTAAAATAACACTTAGATCTAGTTTATTATGATGCAAACACAATAGATCTAGAGCAGTTTTAACAAAACACATACATCAAAGAACAAAAACAAAAATTTTTATGGTTTTTCTTAACTTTTTTTGAATCGACACAAAGGGAAACATATGTACAACGAAAATCAACAAAAACAAAAGGATAGATAATACCTGATTTGGATCATTAAGCTCTGATACCAGATGATGTAGGAACAATGGGTACTCGTTCATACAAAGGCGAAAGGTGAAGATAATCAATCTGGCCGTACATCACTCTCTAGAGAATCGAAAGAGATGGTTGATGGAGAATAGCGATGGTGACTCTTCAACTGGCCGTACAACACTCTTTGAAGAACCGAGAGATGATTGATAGATGGGGGAGTGATAGACACCACACAGATATATGGAAGGGACCTATGATAAGTGTGATACACTCTAAGCTTCAAGGAATCACTCACAAGAAGGATATAAGACAACTATTTCTTTCACAGAAAATAGCAAAGAGAAAAACTCTCAAACTTACTTAACAAAGGGAAGTGTATAAAGAAAACTACACAAGTTTGCATGAAGGAGAGAGAAATAGGCAGCATTAAAACATAGTTTGAAATCAAAGAATGACTCTTGAACTCTCTTGTCAAAAATCTTCATGTGGCTGGGCTTGAGGAATATTAACTAAATGGGCCAATGATAATGTGAACAATTTGCCTCATTAAAAACCTTTCCAAGAAAACCCATTGGGACAAAACTTGAACAAAGGGAAAAGAGCACAAATGGAGCACATACCCATTTAGTGATTTCTTTGGGCCTTGATTATTCAAGTAGTTTGATATTGTCTTGATATGATGAACAAAGTAAATTCCTTCTTGAATTGTTCTTGCACGCCCTCTTGTACTTCTTGGAGTCTTGCTTCAGTTTGCTGTGTTCAACTAAAGTCTGGCGAAGTTTGGTGTGTTAGACTGAAGTCTAGCGAAGTATGGTGTGTTAGATTGAAGTCTGGCGAAGTCTGGTGAAGTCTCCTGAAGTATTCTTGATGTATGATTAGTTTCTCCACAGACTTATTGAACTCCTCCCTCAAAGCTCTCGTGCTTGATCTGGTTCTTGGAGTTTGCCTCATAGTTGGAACTTTGATGACTTCCTCCTCGGATTCAGTTGAGCTAGTATCGATGGACTCATCCCGTTAGCTCGACTTTTTGGTAAGATTAGGCGTGAGCAGAAAATGTCCCGGGAACAAATGGTCATTGGGTGTCATCGAGTTTGGGATGTGTTTCGCCCATATTTTGTATCACCTTCTTCTTTCCGCATTTTCTCGGAACCTTCACGTTTTGGAGAGCTTGTTTCAGCTTCTCGATCATCCCTTCCACTCGTACTTCTTTGTAGTCGCTTAAGTCGAGTGGAACGGTGATCCTAATCTTTGCAGATGGCTTAGAAACAAATTGTTGTGTTATCTTTGGGGGTCTTGTCTTAGTCGACTCATCTTTCTCTTTTCCTTTAGGGAAAATCAAATTTTTCTTCTTGTGCTTGTCCCTTGGATTTGGAATTCCCATTCAAGTCATTGTACATACAATCCACCTTAATATTAAAATCTTTTACCGTTTTCTCGTTGCTTTGAGCAAGTAGTTGAATCGATTGTTCGAGCTTCACTATTTTGGCAGCAAGTTGAGTGTTAGAGACACCTTGTTGCTTCTGGTTCGTGTTGTTGTAAGGCGCGGCTTGAGCATTGAAAGCGGTCTTGGTTGGAAGTTTCTATTTCCGCCATAGTGCCCGTTTTGGAACCGATTTTGGAACGGCTTGGATTGTTGAGGGTAGAGCTGGTCTTAGGAGTTCTCTACGATCAAATTTCGATACGAGAGATTGTTGAAGTTGACGTTACGGAAGTTGTTGTTGAATCCGTTGTTGGGTTCCGACATAGTTAACTTCTTCTTCTTGAAAATACGAACCATTGTTGTCGGGTTTGTAGTAAGCATCATTTTCGCCTCCATTAGTAGCTTCGCAAGCATGCACTTGGCGATTTTGGTTCTTGAGAAGTTGATTCATCATGTTCTTTAGCTCGGCTATCTCCATAGCTTCAGACACGTTAGATCTAGTCGATATATCATTGTCGAAACAATTGTTGCTATTAGACATAGCAAGATTTTCGGTGAGAGCTCTTCCTTGGTTGATGGTCTTTGTGGAGAAATCTCAATTGCTGGCCATGTCGAGAGAAAGTTTATATTTCAGTAATAATCCTCAGTAGAAAGTGTTGAGCAAATTCGGACTGGAAAAACCGTGGTGAGGGCAATCTCTCTCATACTCCTTGAAACGTTCCAACATTTCATAGAAAGACTCGAGCGATTGTTGATGAAAACTTTGGATTTTGTTTCTCTATGAGTTAGATCTTGACTTGGTGTAGAAATGATTTAAGAAGGCGGATTTGCACTCTTCCCAACTAGTGATAGATCATGCGGGCAAAGATTTAAACCAACAGTGAGCTTTATCGGCTAAAGAAAAGGAAAGATCTTACACTTTAAGTAATCGGCGGGAACTTGGTTTGTTCTCGTCGTTCTGCATATCTATTCGAACAACTCAATGTGTTCCATCAGACTCGGTAGAAACTCCATGAAACTGATTTTGCTTTACCAAAGCAATAATTTGTGGTTTGATCTCGTAGTTGTTTCAATGAGGTAGAGGAAGTTGTATAGTAGATCGGTTTTGGAAGTGTTGATATGGTGCATCAAAATCAGCAATGGTGTTATTACACCCTTGTCTCCTCTGAAGGTTAGCGGGTAAAACAGGACGGTTGGCGTTCTCGCCATTGGGAGGAATCGGTGGATTGACTTGAGCATCGTTCCTCGGTGCATCACGATCGACGGAAGTTGTCAACTCGGATTTTCAGCATTTTGGTAGTGGCTGGCCATTTGCACGATAGACAGCCTCTCGGTAATCTTCGTGATCCGAATCATCACGATCATTCTCGTGATCAAGTTGATCACAGTTTAGTTTATTTTCTGGACGGTCGTTTTAGGCCATCCTTAGCGTTTTTTTGAGTCTTCGTAGTTCTCTCTCGTGTTTGTCGATATCGTTTAGTTGCGGTACGGTTTCTCTAGGAGTTCTCCTAGTGTTCATGCATCTAAGAGAAAACGACAAAGATAAAGGAGAATTTTAGAAGAGCAACAAAAATCTTGAAAATCAAAATTTTCTTGAACAAGAAATCAAACAAGCAACAATCAAATTCCCAGCAACGGCGCCAAAAAATTGATGTGGTGTGGGATTGACTTAACAAGTTTTACCCTTAAGTAAAGCTGAAAGTGCACAGTAAACGCAGTAGTATTTAAGGGATCGAATACACATAGATTTGAGTTCTATCTATTTCTAAGTTGTGTCTAGACTTAATCTATTAAAAAGGGTTTTGTGAGTCACATTTTTGTAGCTAGGAATTTCAAATAAATTAAGCGAGAAAATAAAGAAAGCAAGTAAGCAAAGCGAGTAATGAAAACGAGGTTGTAAACTAATAAACGAAACGTTGGGCAATCGGGTTCTCTCTAGGGATTATGGCCGATTATCATAAGAAATTTGTTAGGATTTTTAATGCGACTTTTGTTGTCTTTTGGTTCTTAAACTCGGAACACGATAGTGTGTGTAGCCTACTCTCGTACATCCTACATACCTATAATTTATACACTCAACTTGTAGATTTCGTCTCTAGTGGTTTGTTAACGCTCAGAACCCCTCTACAAGTATACTTTCGTATCTTGTAACGGTTTTGCTCGTCTACCCTAGGTCAATCATATAGATCCAGTACTTTCATAGCTCTAAAATTACCTAAGTTCAGTTACATAGATGGCCAATCAAGCAAACATGCATTAATAATAAGGATAGAACGAAGAACACTAATCGATATCCTAACCTAAAAACGTAACGATAAATCGAACCATGAGAGCCTCTTGAGAACCCTATACCCAACAAGAGAACTACTCAGCCATAGATGGGCTAAACATCATAATAAATAAAAGAAAAACAGTAAGATAACGAGATGAAGAAAAGCTTCTCTATTGAAGACACAAGTCGAGAATCCTTACTCCAAATCGATGAACAAGAATAAAAGTTGCTAAAAAATTCGTCTCTGTCTAAAAGCGTGAAAGAGATTGTTTCTAAGATACCTAAAAGCATGTATTTATAGTCTTCACTTCGTTGGGGACGTTTAGGGTTTGAGTTGAAAAGACGAAATTGGCCTCATGAATGAAATGCGTTTGATTTGGACACACATGAGGTGGCCGCGGATGGAATGCTTTTTGGCCACGGGCGGAGCTCCTCTGGTCACGGCGAACCTCCTCTTGGCCGCAAGTGCAACTTCTCTACCTGCGGTGGCTCTGCTTCAAGGCAGCTTCGTCTGCCTTTGGTGCTTCGTAAATATTTGATGATCCAACCATTGGAATATCTCCAAAACAATTGCATTTGAAAGCTGGTTGTGTCTTTTTTATCGTGTCCAAATTTGGGGATGATCATACGGTGAGAAAGTCTTCTTTGACTGCAAGACTTCTGAAGGTCCAAGTTTATCTAAAAACGTACTTCTGTTCTTTTATCCCGAGTTACCTGAGATGTCTTTTAAAAATCTAAAACATGAAAATAATCTGAAAACCATTGAAAATAGAGTTAAAACACATGCAAAAGATATTAAACTGATCCATAAAAATGGTCAAAAACCTGTGTTATCAGCTACAAGAATTCAAAACCTCAATCCTCTGGAATCCCAATTGCTCCTAGAAATGAAAGGAGGGATCCTAGAGAAAGAAGTCAATCCGGCGGAATGCAAGCCTTTGCGGTTCAGAAAGAATAAAGAATAAAAAAGAAGCGGTGATGGTCGAACACCGAAGTTCGATGGCACATTGGGCAAGGATAAGGAAGCATATTGTGACTATCACCAATGGTGTGGACAGTCGACTGTGAAATGTTACATGTTGAAGGATATACTCATTGACATGTATGTGGAAGGCAAGATTGGTGAAGACAAGATCAATAATCCGGAGTCCGTAAAGACAAAGGACGAGGATCCAGATGATCTCGAACTATATGAGCAGGAGCACAGTGAAAAGAAGAAAAGAATCAGCCTAAACATGGGAGGATCAAAACTTTTCGGAGATACGACCAGATCAAGAGGCATCAGTGGCAAGCTAACACTAAAAAGGCAAACAATGGGGGCCTGTTTCCCGATGTGGAAATATCCTTCTCCGAAAAGTACCGCTTCGATCAGCACGCTATCGAAGATGACATCTTGACAGTAAGTCTTGATATTGGAGCTAATTGTGAAGTATCTCGAATCTTGATTGATACATGGAGTATTGCAGACGTCATATTCATGAATACCCTAAAAAAAAGGGAATTGTGAAGCCGGACCTCCGAGGTCTGAGATCAGCACTAACATGTTTTAGCGAAGACTCCGCAACTTCAATAGAAATCATCGAGCTACCAGTATCAGCAGCCAGAGTGTTGAAGGTGGTAACTTTCACCGTAGTTGATTGTCAAGTTCCCTACAATACTATTCTAGGAACACCTTGGTTGAATTTGATGAGGGCATTGTGAGATACTCTATATTTTACTGTATAATATCCTTCTCCGAAACGTACCGCTTCGATCAGCACGCTCTCGAAGATGACATCTTGACAGTAAGTCTTGATATTGGAGCTAATTGTGAAGTATCTCGAATCTTGATTGATACATGAAGTATAGCAGACGTCATATTCATGAAGATCCTAAAACAAATGGGAATTATGAAGTCGGACCTCTGAAGTCCGAGATCAGCACTAACAGGTTTTAGCGGAGACTCTGCAACTTCAATAGAAACCATCGAGCTACTAGTATCAGCAGCCAGAGTGTTGAAGGTGGTAACTTTCACCGTAGTTGATTGTCAAGTTCCCTACAATGCTATTATAGGAACACCTTAGCTGAATTTGATGAGGGCAGTGTGATATACTCTATATTTTACTGTTTTTAATACGGATTTAAGTATTTTATCTAAGCATTTTTATTCGGTTTTGTGCTTTTTGACGTAATTTTCTCGTATATATAGTTTAAAAGTCTATATAGGTCAAATCATCAAAAGGATGCAAAATAGAGCCAAAAATGAGTTTTCCACGTCCAAGACATGTTTCCAAGTCCAAATTGCAGCCAAGCACCTAAAGCTCAAGAAAGGCGGATTTCTCCAATTGGACAACACATATGCATCAGAATTTTGCACCTTCATTGGATGCCTACCCGTTGATGGATTGAGATGAAATTCGGTGCAAAGGTAGCATTTTGAGTCATATTTAATATGGAACTGGTTTGAAGACTTTTGGAACAGTGGTCAGGAATATACATCGATTTTACTGAAGACATGTATGTCTGGCTCGTAAAAAGTAGACAAGTGCATAAATAAGGCCCAAGCTCGGCCTAGGAGCTCGGCCCAGAAGCTTGGTCGATCCTGCGACCCAAAAACTCCCTTTGCGGTTTAATAAAACCCTAGGTCAACTTTAGGGCTATATATACTTGGTTTTAGCCTAATAAAATAGAGAGCCACCCTAGAATAAACACAAAAACGGCAGTAGCCATTCTTTCATTGTTGTTACAAGTTTTTCATTGATTTTGGATTCTAAGAGCTTCAAGGAGAAGATCTCGACTTTGTACTTCGATATAGAGAATTTGTCTCATCCTTACTCTTTTAATACAAGTATTCTAATCATGATATCAATTTATACTTGCTGTGTTTCGTGCATCATGAGTGAGTAGTTCGTTTGTTAGGATGAAGGGGATCCATGGATGCATAATTCGATATTGATATGATGATTGTTTAAAAGGAATATTCATATGGTTCTTCATCTTTATTTTTTCTCAATGCATGATTACTTTATCGCACAATTAGTGTGAGAGTAGAATCTCACAACCTCAATCTTTGGCTTTTCAGGTTGTATGTTTTCGAGAATTACTTAGAATATTGAGAGAAAAAGTTGTATATTGCTTTGTTTGCCAAGAATTCGGTCCTTTACAATGAGGCTGGTGTTTCATACTTATACAAAGCTGAAAACGTAACTGCATGGTCCTAATTATTTACATTAACTACATAATCAAATTTGTAATCTTTTGTCGTTAATATGAAATAAATGCATTTGACCAGGTTTGAACTTGGTCAAATGCATACTCTTGTCTTCCTGCGAGCTCGCTTCTTTTCCTCATGCTCGCTGCTTTCAGCATGCTCGCTGCTTCCAGCATGCTCGCTGCTTCCAGCATGCTCGCTGCTTCCAGCATGCTCGCTGCTTCCAACACGCTCGCTGCTTCCAGCTTGTTGACTTTCTCTATCTCGCAACCTCTCTTACCTCAGCTTGTAAACAGTCTCATGAGACCTCGTCATGGGCCGAGCCTTCCTTGTCGAGCCTGTTTATTCGGGCTGGATTTAGGGTGCTAAATATGGGCCCAACAGTAGCCCCCATCATCCTTGGTGACGTGTCACTGAGGATGCGGTCCTGCAATCTTTCGTTTTACTCTAGATTTATTTATCATTTTCGCCATTTAGAGGCTGACACTTTTCAATGGATCAAAGGCAGCCTTTCAGCCAAAGATCCGGGCCGTTTAGAGACCCTGCTCCCAGGTCGTTTAGAGATCTAGGGAGCTGACCAGGCGATTTTAAGACGCAAGGTCGAAGCCGTTTAGAGGCGGGCATGCAACCTAAACAGTTTAGATGTAGAGGTTGTTGTCATTTAGAGACTAAAAAGGTTGTGACCTTGCAATTTAGACGCAAAGTCGAGTCATGCTAGCTGGTAGCATGCTCTAGCTCGTAAGGCTGTTCATTTAAGTAATTAAGCTTTTAGCTTGGAGATGGAAGTTGAAGAGCTTCATGCTGCTTTTAGCAGGCTTAATTTCTGATTTTTTTATTCGACAGCTTCACCCTTGTGAGGTTGCCTGCGTACCCTGGGGAGGGATCAAGCATTTCGCCATTTAGAAGCTGACACTTTTCAATGGGTCAAAGGCAGTTTTTAAGCCAAGGACCCGGGCCGTTTAGAGACCCTGCTAGGAGGTCGTTTAGAGACCTAGGGAGCTAACCATGCGATTTTAAGACGCAAGTTCGAAGCCGTTTAGAGGCAGGCATGCAACCTAAGCAGTTTAGACGTAAAGGTTGTTGTCATTTAGAGACTAGAAAGGTTGTGACCTTGCAATTTAGACGCAAAGTCGAGTCATGCTAGCTGGTAGCATGCTCTATCTCGTAAGGTTGTTAATTTATGGAGTAAAGCTTTTAGCTTGTAGATAGAAGTTGAGAAACTTCAGGCTGCTTTTAGCAGGCTTAAGAGAATATTTTTATTTTATTTTAATAGCTGCACCCTCGAGAAAGCGAAATTGAAACTCCTCATAAATGCTTTGGGGTCGGTTTCTCTGTTATATCGGGGAAATAAGATATTTCCAATATCTCCGAGCTGGGGACTCGCAATCCGTGAGGTGAACGGGGTCTGATTGACTTCATCAATCACCTGATCGATCTCCGGTGCGGAGCTCAGAGCAACGTGGACCTGGGACCTCAGAACGTATGTTCGCGCTCGCTTGAACTGCTCTTTCGAGATCGTCCTGACGAGCTACTATTAGGCGATTATGTTCTATGAGAACCGATATCAAGTTCCGGATCTCAGCTATTTGATCCGGAGCCCGCTGGTTTAAGACTATAGGTCCCGAAGGAACAACAATTTCGTTGGTCTTAGCCATGACATTCACTTCCGAGGCGGTGATGGGAATGTTGGTTGTTCCATCCGAGCTCATCGTAGCGGTAGTATCAGGCTGGGAGAGTGGAATGGATGTGTTTATAGCTCCGGATGAAATGGTGATTGCTGCGCATGTTGTGCCTGACATTATCTTCTTCTTTTTAATGATAAACTTCATGGGTTAGAAGAAGGAAATTGTTTTGCTTCTCCCCACAGACGGCGCCAAATTGTGAGAGCAGAATTTCACAACCTCAATCATTGGCTTTTCAGGTTGTATGTTCTTGAATATAACTTAGAAGATTTAGAGAGAAAAAGTTGTATATATTATTTTCAGCCAAGAATTTGGTCCTGTACAATGAGGCTGGTGTTTCATACTTATACCAGCTGAAAACGTAACTGCATGGTACTAATTATTTACATTACCTACATAATCAAATTTGTAATCTTTTGTCTTTAATATGAAATAGATGCATTTGACCAGGTTTGAAGTTGGTCAAATGCATAATCTTGTCTTCCTGCGAGCTCGCTTCCTTTCCTCATGCTCGCTGCTTCCAGCTTGTTAACTTGTTCTATCTCGTGACCTCTCTTACTTCAGCTTGTAAACAGTCTCACGAGACCTCGTCGTGGGCCGAGCCTTCCTTGTCGAGCCTGTTTATTCGGACTGGATTTAGGGTGCAAAATCTGGGCCCAACATTTAGTAATATGATCTTAGGTTAATATACTCTCCAAAAGCTTGTTATATTGCCGGAACTAGTATTTGATGAGGTAAACGTCTTAACCTTCCAAAAGTGGAGTTAAGGAGTTTGGTGAACTTTATCTTTACTTGGTCGATTTAAAACATATTTTCATTCTACAATAACTAACAAAAGCTGAGTCTATTGGTTTGTAAAACATAGTGGTCGGAGCCACGACAATGGAAAGACTATAAATTTGTGTTTTATGTTCAAGACAGTTTTACTTAAATCCCTAACAAATGCGTGTCATATTTTCCATGAGATTTCCCTAGAACCTAACTTTTTTTCTATTGATTTAACTCTGAGTTTTATTGCTTACTTACTTTATTAGTTAACCACCATCGACACACTCTCTTTTATTTTGTTTTAACTTGATTAATTTTCTAACGTTTTCGTCATGCAATTGCTAAGTCCTTGTGGATTCGATCCCGTACTATACTAATTGTGATTGCTGTACACTTGCAGCTAGGATTAGTTGGGTGAAAAATTTACCCACATCAAGTTTTCTGGAGCCGTTGCCGGGGAATTAAATAATATTGCTTGGGAGTTCTGAATTTTAATCTAGTTTAAGACATTTATTTTCTGCATTTTAATAGATTTTCTAAAAAACTTCTAAATTGTTCCTTTGAGTTTTTCTTTCGTGTTTCAGGTGTATGACTAGAAGTTCAACCGCTGAAAATCTATTCGAACCTGATTTGGAGATAGATACACTTGAGAGACAACTTAGAAAACAAAAACTACAACAACAAAATATGGCCGAACTAGAAAACTAAGCCCTCCTTACCGAAGAAGAACGACTAGCTCAAGAGCAAGCTGCTGCCCTCGCCAACGCCAATGATGCTCTTTTGCAGCAACCGCATGGTGTTAACCCCCTTGTCGCCAAAATTGGTGACCAAAACAATGACCCTCCAGCTCGAGACGGTGACCCGAACGATCTTCTCGTTGGTGCTGTCCGACCACCTCCACCGCGAGTGGAAGATCATCGCCCCTTTGACCAAGATGCGTTGAAAAAACGTCAGTAACAACTACTTCAGCTATTCACTCCCCAAGGAGTGCAACAAGTCCAGCAACCAACTCACAAAAGGCCAGCACCGGCCGCTCAACACCGAAATCATCAAACCATAGGGTGATTTCAACTCTTCGGACGCATTCTTCTTGGATAGGAATCCAATCCGTCCTCCTTATCCTCAAAGGCATGATTTTGATATTAAGCCACATGTCATTGGATTGGTGAAGCAAAATCAATTCCTGGCTTGCCCACCAAGCACCCACTCGATAACATTGACACCTTCGACGAGATATGTAGCACGACTCGATCAAATGGAGTTCCCGCTGATTATTTCAAGTGCAAGCTATTCACTTTCTCGCCGAATGATAAGGCATTAAAATGGATGAAGTCGCTGCCCCCTTAGTCAATTACTACTTGGAACGAGTACAAAGCTGCCTTCTTGAACCAATTCTACACCAAGCAAAGATCGAACTCTATAAGAAGCAAGATCTCGGATTTTCAACAAGGACCTACTGAATATTTCTATGAGACGTTGGTACATTTTAAGGAGTACACTTGATGAGGACATCAAGACCGTGAAAGCTCATGGAACCACTAACACCTCATAGAGGGACTGTACTGTGCGTACGGCAGGATTAGATCCTGATCCTATTTGCGACAGCGGAACCTTTCTTATTGTTGGGATAGTTGCTCATAAGCTATCAACTGAGGGATCACACCTTCATCGACAAAGTGATTATAACCAACACTTTGGTCGAATTCCTCAGCCCTAATTCAAGAAAACCGAAGATGAAGACATTTCTCCCAAAACCGAGGGAAATCTTACCGGAGATGAACCGAGGAAACCTTACATCAAATCAACCAAGGGAAACCAGTTCTCTCCACCAACCAACAATGCTGAAGACCCTGGTAAAGTCCCTCAATTGCACTTAAACCGATTTTGAAATCCATAATTGCAAGCAAAGCCACCTGATAACCGAGGAGCGGTCCAATTTGCAATTCTACCGACCAAATTGACTAACCAAGCTTCATGAGTAAAGATTCATCGACCAAGTTGCTATTTGGGAGACACTGGTTCAGCCAGAACCAATTTGGTTCAATTTGAATTTAAATTCCCTCGATTAAGCCAAACCGAGCCAATTATGGCAAGTACGAGAGGCGACCAGTTTGATTCATCATAAAACCGACTTTGGCGACAGGAGAGTTCATTTACCAATTAAAGTCCTCAGATATCGTCCCACCATGCACCAGCACCCACATTATCAGGTGGATCATTTCACACTACGACTTGCTTTATTCGGAAGCATTCACACTTTGGTGATTTACTCCTCGAATCCTTCTTGGCCAAAGCTACTGTGTTTTGGAGATAATACCAGTGGACTACGACATCTTGAGCTGCTCCTTACCACATCAGATCATGCGAATCATCAAGAAGTCACACTTACCATTTTTGGAGTCTCTCGCCATAACTTTGCACCAACGTCTAGTTCGCCTATCCCAAGACACTATTCATTCTCGCCCAAATTATCAAGCACCAAACGCAGCTCATGTTGCCTTATTTGGCCAAGACGCACAATAAAGCCTAACGGCTAGTTATGATTAGGTTATTGATGCGTATCGGATTCGTCTCCGAAATTTCAGCTTTTAAATTTGTAAACCTTAAAGCCTGCAAGTGCACAGATGTGCGTTGTAGTATTTGAGGTATCGATCCACAGGGAGAGGGTGCTGTTCTATGAGACCTTAGATACTGTATAGTAAATAAACCTAGAACGAATATGAGTTTTATATGGGTTTTTGTCACAAAATTGTAAAGAACAAAAAAACGGAAAATTACTACTAATCCTAGACTAAGAAAATCGATGGCTATCCTAAACTAAGAGAATCTAATTGCTAAACTACACTAAGAAAACGGTTTGTAACGTTGCTAAAACGTTGTTGGGTCAAGAGAGATATATCTCAGGGGATGCTCAATTCAATTACACGGTCCCTAGCTCTTTAGTTACCGGTGTTTCTAGATTTCAACATCACGAACTGAACAGAAAATGGCGTAGTCAACTCCCGTATAACCTACGCAACAACATATCTATACACTCGACCAGTAACTTTTGTCTCTAGCCGCGCGGAAGAATCGTGATTAGCCTACTGGTTCATATGTTCACGGCACTCCGTAGATATACTTTTGAAATCTTACGACGCGCACACTCTTATGGATGCACTTTTCGGATGTTTAGATTCAGCATACTTGTGGTTCTAAACACCTAGAATCAGCCTCTAGTTCCCACTAGATTCATGCATTAACAACAATCCATAAGAAAGGGCTCTAGAAATCGGCTAGGGTTTTACCGAGCAAAATCCTTATCGAACATAAAATTCCCCTTTGATAATCTCTTTAAACCCAACAATAAAACTACTCACACATAGATGAGATGAAAATCATGATTAAATAAATTGCAGGAGATTGATGAAGGAACCTCACGATTTTAAGAATGGAGTCCGGTGAGCACCTCTCCACCAATCTCGAAAGTAACGAACAAAAGTATTGCGAAAACCAAAAGAAAGCGACAAAAATCTCTAAACTAATATCTCTGGTCTCCCCCTCTAATTGAGTCTGTAAAAAAGTATAAATAGGTCTTCAGCTCGTTTTGGTCGAGTTAGAGTTTGACGGAAAAAGACGGTTTTGGCATCGGGTGAAGAAACGACTTGATTTAGGCGAAATTAGCTCTGGCCGCGGGTTAGTAGCTTCTAGCCGTGGCGAACTGGCCTTTGGTCATGTGAGGAATGGCTCCAGGGGTGGCGAAGTGGTAGTTGGCCGCGGGTTTGACTCCTCGACCCGCGGTGGACTGCTTCTCTGGGCAGCTTCGTCGGTTTTCAGTGTTTCGGGTATATTTTAGGATCCAGCCATTGGATTATACCCAATCCATTTGCATTTGAAAGATGGCTGTCTCTATTTTGTTGTGTCCAAATTTGGTGATGATCAGACGGTGAGAAGGCCTTCTATGATGGCAAGAATTTTGACGGTCCGAGTTTATCCAAAAACGTACTTTTGTTCCGAAATGCACTCTTTTACTCTGAGTTACCTGAAATATCTTTTAAAACACTAAAACATGGAAATCATTTGAAAACTATTGAAAATGGAGTTAAAACACCTACAAAAGAATATGAAAGTGATCCATAAAAATGGTCAAAAACCGGTGTTATCAACTCCCCCAGCCTTAAGACTTTGTTTGTCCTCAAACAAAACAAAACCAAAGCTTGGAAAGAACAAACAAAAATCATCGGGAACTAGGAATCTCATAGGCCGTCCTTCTAAACCATAACCATCAAACTACATCAATCGCAATCTAGCCTAGAAAATTCTCACTATAAGTTCCCGTAACACTAGTCCACAGTATCCGTCATACGAAATATAAACTTTCAAAATCCAAAAATCAGGTCAACTAGCTCTTTAAATTCATTAAGTAAAGGTGTGGGTTTCTCATCAAAAGGATTGAACCAAGACAATCAAGGCTAGGTATTAAAGGCATTTAGAGGTGAGGTTAAGAGTATATCGGGTTACCGTAATTCCACCGGAGGGTGCGAGATATTATGCAAAACAGCAAGAGAGGAAGGACCTATTGATCACCACAACTTCCAGTCACCTCTTCTTGCGTAAAATGTTTCACTTCCTCCTTTCTCCAAAAACAGAAGTTTTCTGTCATTCCCCCAGAGTTAGAATTTTCTGTGGGCTCGGAATGATAGACTTCTCACAAACGAACCATGGATGCCTCTTAAGTATTTCGACCAACCTAGACTCTTTTAAGGGTTTTTTTCCTTTCCCTTTCGAATTTTTTTTTTTCGAAAGGGGGAAACACCTTTTATTGAAGCAGAGTCTTAGGGGCACGAAAATTTACCATGATTTTGAGTTTTTCCAAGGCATAACCAAGCTCGAATCTTTGTTGAATTCACCACCACTGATCGCGTATATTCTTTGTCTTTAGTGACTGAAAGATGTGTCGTTCCTCCCTATCCGGAATTTTTGCACATATCTGCACATAGGTCACAAAGAGAGTTGCATGAGGTTTGAACAAAGGTTAAGTTGCGGGTGGGGTACCAACTAAAGATGAGCTGGCCATTGATGTACAACAAAGAGTGGTAAAAGGTAAAAGTACGTCATGAATGTATGGTTTGTTATCTTTGCCTAAATTTTTGATGAGAAAATTAAGTCAAGATTAAGTCCAAATAAAATAGAGCTAGCATATTCCTTCATAAAGAATCTCAACGGTCTAAATTCCTCTGGGGATTTTGCATTAACATAAACTCTAGCTACCGCCTAGTCTAGAACCAAATTACGAAAATGCATGTTACTAGGAGATAGCGTAGAAGCACACTGGTCGGTTATCATCATGGATTCCTTTCATCATTTCCTCAAAATGTATTCCTACGCTTTTCGAAAAACATGAAATTTTTTTATGAAAAACGTCGAAAAATGCAAAATGCAAAAACAAATGAAAGAAGTAGTAGTTAGTAAGGGATGGAATTCTCCCCCAGACTTAAATCACACTGTCCTCATTATGAAATAAATCGGGTAAGGACGAATAAATAGATGGATGTAAATAATTGAAAAAGTTTAAGAGAAAAAACAAATTTACCTGGATGCGGTTGGGGAATGGATGTGGGGATGGAATGGTGTTGAATGGGGATGGTAGATGGTGATATGGTGATGGGAATGGATGTGGGGATGTTTGGTAATGGTTGGAAATCGATCGGGGATCGAACGGAGTCGACCGGGATCGTCAGAAGGCTGGCCACGGGTCGAAGTGTTGTGGCCGCGACCATTGGCAAGCTGGCTGCGGGTCGGTTGATCATGACCGCGGCCAAGGGCTAGCTCGCCGTGGGTTGGTGAGATCAAGCAGTTCCGAACCGTGTCTCCATCTTTTTATCTTTTCATGGTTTTTATTTTTTTTATTTTTTTTGGTTTTTTTTTATTTGTTTAGAAAGCTGAACTAAGAAAAAGAAAACGTTAGTAGAAAAAGAAAGAAAAACTAGAAAGAAAAATGTACCTAAAATGGGTTGTCTCCCATTGAGGGCTTTTGTTTAAAGTCGTTTATCTCGAGGTGAGCTTAGTCGTAGAAAGACAAGTTTTCTTTGATCTTCTTTTGGTTTCCTTGTCATGTGAATCATCGCTTGTTAGTTGATCGGGATCAAGTTCAGGATCCACGTGCTAGAACGTCTTTCTTCTCCTTTTTTGAGTGGTACGGCAGTGTAGAACACGTCTTTGTCGATGTTAGCGAATGAAACACGTCGATTTGGCCAATCCATGATGGCTCCAACGGTTGATAAGAACGACCATCCTATAATTATCGGTGTTGCATCATTCTTCGTTGTTTGGACGATGTAAAACTCGACGGGGGCTATGCAATCTCCGATTCTTATTGGCATGTCTATGGCAATCCTTTTTGGTGTGGCACAAGTCTCGTCGGTCATGCTGATTTTTGTCAGGGTATGGTGTAAGTGCTTAATACCGATGCGCTTTGCGGTCGATTTTGACATGATGTTCAAGCAAGCTCCGGAATCACAAAGAACGTTCTTAAATTTAACTCCACGGATGCTACAAGTGATAAGGAACTGACCTTGTTCTTCGATTTTGTGGAGACTCCGAACGGGTTTTCCGTTCATGGCATTGTCGAAAAGTTCTTCTATCTCAGTTATGGACTCCTTGCTTTCACAAAAGAAATGACCAATCATATGATCCATGTAAGCTCTAGCAAAAGTAGTACCTCTAGGTAGATTATGGACCACGTTGTTGAATTCCTCTAACTTTTCTCGGCTTATCTTGTTTGGGTACGCTCGGTACTTCTCGGGATGGTAGATTCGGATAGCATGGGAAGCGGCATAGGGTGTTGTTGAACGTCTCGCTCTCATGAAATAGGCGTGAATGTCTTCCTTGCTCTCATTGCTGTAGCGGAAGAAAGCGTATATAGGTCATTTTCCCAAACTTCTTCGAAGGAGGTGTACATCGGGATTGATTTCACAGATCTATTAAACTCGATCAATCTCTCTCGGGTGATGCATTATGTCCTTTGCTCTTCCGGTATTGGACTTGGTGGAGGTGTTGCTTCAAAGGCTGAGTAAGGCATATAGGGCATGTAGATCCTCCATGGTGGGCTCCCTTGAAGTGTTATTGATGAAGACGATGAGACCTCTTCATGAGCTTGAATAACTTTGCAAGGTGCATATAAATCTGGTTTCAGGTCGCTTGAAGGCTCATCTGAAGTTTGAGTGTCAATGGAGAATGCAGCTTGCTCGAGAGAAAGTGTACGGGACTCAAACGGTTTAAGGGTAGACGAGCAGAGGCTGGCCGCGGGTCCAACAGACGGAGGCGCGGTGGATCAGAGGGTGGCCGTGGGAGGAATGAGTGCACCCGCGGCGGAGGAAGGGCCGACCGCGGCCGGAGAGCTCGTGCCAGTGGTGAGAGGAGTCTGTGGGGACTTGTTCGGTTCATCGTCTTCTTCATCTCCTTCGGTGTTTTCCTCCTCCAAAGGATCATTTGGCTTCTCTTCCATGTCAGGGACATGTAATTCAAGTGTTGTATCATGCTCCTCATTATATTTAGATAGTTTTTCCACTTTCTTCTCTACTTCGTTGATAGCACAAATGAGTCGATCTAGCGTAAGGTCGAGCTCTTCCGTCTTGTCTTTAATTTCTCCTACGCCATCCCACAGCTCAAGGGCGTAGTCGTAGGTGGTGTTGTTGTTGTCATTGACAGAGTTATCCAAATCATCAAGCTTGTAATTCAAAGTACGTACCCCATCATAACTTCTCGGATATCGAACTTTAGTCGTCCTTGTTCTTATTCAACAAGTTTCATCCTCTCGTTGAGTGTTGTAGCATCTTTAAGTGCCTGTTCTTCAAGGAATTTGATGTGGGTAGCAATGTCATCGAATTTCTTGTTGAATTCGATAGAGATAGAATATATCTTCTCATTTAAAGTGGCTCCAAGCTTGGCTTGGGATCGATGGTATTATTGATGATGTCCTCGATTCGCCTCAATCGAGCGTTGAATTCCAAGCACTCATCATGCTGGTTCAAGATTTGATGAGGAAGACGGTGTGAGTATTGCCTAGAGTTGGCAATGGGAGACGCAAAAGTTTCATCTTGGTAGTAAGGAGGTTCATGGCTTCCTTGAGAGTAGTTGGTCGGTGCCGGTTTCCGAAGCATGTAAGACGAGTCACAGCTGGTGTGTGAGTTGTAACAGTAGTGTGCGCAGATGGGTCATAGTAACCCCGCTCGTAGTATCAATCTCGCTCTAGAGGTGAGTTCATGTTTCAAAACCTGAAACAAGGAAACACAAAACCAAAAATCAAATAGAAAAAGTTTGTTCTAGAGTCGTTCTACTAACCTCTAATGTGTGATAGAAATTGTAGCGATCTCTCCCCGGAAACGGCGCCAAAAACTTGATGCGTATCAGATTCGTCTCCGAAATTTCAGGTTTTAAATATGTAAACCTTAAAGCCTGCAAATGCACAGATATGCGTTGTAGTACTTGAGGTATCGATCCACAAGGAGAGGGTGCTGTTCTATGAGACCTAGACACTGTATAGTAAATAAACCTAGAACGAATATGAGTTTTATATGGGTTTTTGTCACAAAATTGTAAAGACAAAAAAAAAACAGAAAATTACTACTACTCCTAGACTAAGAAAATCGATGGCTATCATAAACTAAGAGAATCTAATTGCTAAACTACACTAAGAAAACGGTTTTTAACGAAGCTAAAACGTTGCTGGGTCGAGAGAGATGTATCTCAAGGGATGCTCGATTCAATTACACGGTCCCTAGCTCATTAGTAAAAGGTGTTTCTATATTTCAACTCTACGAACTGAACAAAAAAATGGCGTATTCTACTCCCGTATAACCTACGCACCAACATATCTATACACTTGACCAGTATATTTCGTCTCTGGCCGCGCGAAAGAATCGTGATGAGCCTACTGGTTCATATGTTCACGGCACTCCGTAAGTATACTTTCGAAATCTTACGGCGCGCACGCTCTTATGGATGCACTTTTCGGATGTTTAGATTCAGCACTCTCGTAGTTCTAAACACCTAGAATCAGCCTCTAGTTCCCACTAGATTCATGCATTAACAACAATCCATAAGAAAGAGCTCTAGAAATCGGCTAGGATTTTACCGAGCAAAATCCTTATCGTACATAAAATTCTCCTTTGATAATCTCTTTAAACCCAACAATAAAACTACTCACACATAGATGAGATGAAAATCATGATTAAATAAATTGCAGGAGATTGATGAAGGAGCCTCACGATTTTAAGAACGAAGTCCGGTGAGCACCTCTCCACCAATCTCGAAAGTAACGAACAAAAGTTTTGCAAAAACCAAAAGAAAGCGATAAAATCTCTAAACTAATCTCTCTGGTCTCCCCCTCTAATTGATTCTGTAAAATAAGTATAAATAGGTCTTCAACTCGTTTTGGTCGAGTTAGGGGTTGACGGGAAAAGACGGTTTTGGCCTCGGGTGAAGAAATGACTTGATTTAGGCGAAATTAACTATGGCCGCGGGTCCGTAGCTCCTGGCCACGGAAAACTGGCCTCTGGCCGCTGGAGGAATGGCTCCAGGGGCGGCGAAGTGGTAGTTGGCCGCGGGTATGGCCCCTTGACCCGCGGTGGACTGCTTCTCTGGGCAGCTTCGTCGGTCTTCAGTGCTTCGGGTATATTTTAGGATCCAACCATTGGATTGTCCCCATTTCAACTGCATTTGAAAGATGGTTGTCTCTACTTTGTTGTGTCCAAATTTGGTGATGATCAGACGGTGAGAAGGCCTCATATGATGGCAAGACTTCTGACGGTCTGAGTTTATCCAAAAATGTACTTTTGTTCCGAAATGCACTCTTTTACTCCGAGTTACCTGAAATGTCTTTTAAAACACTAAAACATAGAAATAATTTGAAAACTTTTGAAAACAGAATTAAAACACCTGCAAAAGAATATGAAAGTGATCCATAAAAATGGTCAAAACTGGTGTTATCACATACGATTTGTCTTTTAATGTCTTTGATTTTTAGTTTTTAGAATATTCTTGTACGAGCATTATATAAGCTCAAACTTGCTTTCATTGTAATTCACCTTTCAATCAAATTAAATCTAAGTAATTGGTTATCTTTCAAAGTCTTCTTTGCGAGAGTTTTGTGTTTTCTTGAATATTGTGTGCGATTCACTTCTTCATTAGAAACTTCGAGTCTAGTTCTTTGTGCGATTCAAACAGCGAGTTCAATAAAGGATTGAGAGAGTCAATCACCTAGTCAATCAAACCATCACCTTCCATCTCACCATCATCCCCACTTCCGCGTACAACAAGCTTAAAATTCTCGTGGTTATCACGTGAACATAAGTTGGTGGATTCCATCTTATATCATACTAGATAAGTACCCGTATATATGCGGGTTTGTAATTTAATATTTTATAATCCGTGAAAAAAATTAAAGACAATAAAATGGAAAACAAAATTAGATCACCCATAAAAATATCTTATACATATATTTAGAAACAAAGTTTACGATGAAATAAATATATACTTTGAAAGAAATATTTGGTGAATAGATGCAGTAAATTGTTTTGCATACGATTATTGGACTTTTAATTTTTTTGGGTGTAATTGATATACTACCAAATTGTGGTTTATATAGAGGTGAGAAATTATAATTATTTTTCTTTTATGATTAATTTCCTTAATCTAAATGGAAAAACTAAGTAATGTTTTTTCTTTTCTATATTAATTTTGCCTTTTAAAATAAATTTAATTCTTTAACTTTTTAATTTTATTTTTAGTAACTTTATCTTTTAAGATTATGAATAAGAATTTTTAAGTTTTTTTATTAATCAATTTTAAATATTTCCAACTTTGACTTGGCACATGTCGCGATCAGGTGAATTATCAACTTTGAAACATTCAGTTTTATATGATAAATATTTTACTAATTATAAACTGAAATATGTTTTTTTTTGGCTTTTATTCTTTTTAAAAACTTTAGAAACGAGTAGATTATTATATAGAATTTGGTCGTGGTTGTGTATTCATAATTTTCTTTTTTTTAAGTTTCCTTTTGTCATAATGGAAATGATTATAAACTTTTAAGTTTGGTCGTATATTAAAACTTTTCCTTTTAATTTTAGAGTATATTTATAATTTTCCTTTTTTAAGTTTGGTCGTGGTTGTAAATTATAAACTTGTAAGTTTTCTTTTGTCATTTTCATTTATTATAAATTTTCCTTACTTATTCTTGTTTTTTCTTTTTTTTTAAATTGTCTTTTTAATATAATCTTTTTAATATTTACTTTAATTCATTTTTACTTTTTTTAGATTGCTTTTTTTAGTTTAAACTTTTAAATATATACTGTAATTTATTTTTACCTTTTTTAATTAAATTGACATATATCAAGATATGAATTAATTGTGACAAATGTCACTCGTGAGTGAGAATTATCCTAATAATTTTCTTTTTTTAAATTTGATCGTGGTTGTAGATTATAAACTTTTAAGTTTATTTTTGTCACTTTCCTTTAATATAAGTTTTCCTTACTTATTCTTGTTTTTTTTTTAAAAGATTGCCTTTTTTTAGTTTAACCTTTTTTAATATTTATTTTAATTCATTTAATTTTTTAATTAAATTGACACATGTCAAGATCTAAATTAACCGTGGCAAATGTCATGATCTCGTGAGTGAGAATTATCCTACATGTCACACTCACATTGAGAGATCCAGATATATATATATATATATATTAATAACTTTATATTTTAGAATTATGAATGTGAAATTGAGAAGATATCAATTTGATTATCTAGAATTTGGTCGTAAAAGACGGATATTTTTTTAGCGGTTTCTACGGAGGAAAAAAAGAGGCGACTACGAAGGTGATTAGGGTTTAGGTGCTCGTTTCGAACAAGGGAAATCGCCGCCGCCGGTTTTCTTCTCCAATGGGTTAACGTGGTGTAGCAGAAGAAAGCGTTGAAAAATATGATGTTCGGATTTTAGTAAAGGATGGAGTGAGTTCAGTGAAGGTTCCCGATGAGGTGCTTAAAAACGCCTCACCGTTGTGGGAAAATTTTTTGATTGGAAAGTTTCTCGCAACAACTCCTCATGTAGCAAAGATTCATTCAATTGTCAACAAGATATGGGCTCTAGGTGACAAAAATCAGATGATCGATATTCAAGTTATCAACTCAACAACAATGAAGATTCGGATTCAAAATACAGATATTCGGAATAGAATTTCGAGAAGGGGTATGTGGAACTTGGCATAAATCTCTGTGATTATGTCAAAGTGGACACCATTCGTGGAAGAGAAGTCACCCGAAATAAAGGCGGTGCCACTATGGGTACATCTAAAAAAGGTTCCAATGGACAAGTTCTCTTGGAAAGCTTTGAGTTTCATTACTAGTGCAGTGGGAGTGCTTGATCGGCTTCATCCAGAAACAACACAGTGTGTTGATTTTAAAATTGCGAAAGTCTTTGTCAAGGCAGACCTTACAAAGGAGTTGCCAAAAGTCATGAATTTCGACACTAATGGAAAAGCGAATACGATTGAGTTTAGCTACCCATGGTTGCCTCCTCGATGTTCAAAATGTGATAAATGGGGACATCTATGCACAATTTGTTTAGCAGAAACGGGGTCATCGGCGGAAGAGAAGCATAGCAAATTAGATTTTGCTTCTGTTGGAAACAGTTCAGAGAACTCACTAGCCATTGTTTCTGTTGACAACGAAAAGGAGAAATCAAAGGAAATCTTGGTTGCAGCTGATGAAGCAACGAATAGATCGAAACTATATGTAGAGGCAGAACTGAAAAAGGTGATAAATATAAATCAGGAAGAGGGTGATTGGACCACGGTTTCACCAGGGAAAGGTGGAAGAAGTCCAAACAAACAAGGAAAGGCTCTAGAATATGGTCAGGTTTCGATATTATCATCACGATACTCGGTATTGATGGAAGAAAGCAAGGGAGAAGATGTAGTAGAAACAGAAGGGAAATCAGAGGAACCTCGAGAACAGGGGAAAGATGAAACATATCAGTTTCCGATTCAAAAGGATGATGATGATGATGTTGAAAAGACTATTAACGAGAAGGTAGAGGAAGTCATCACTTCTATAGAAAACCATGAATCTGAAAGAGAAACAGAGCTCAAACAGTCCCAGCATTATAATCTGAAGGACAATGGCAAACCTCCGGTTGACCCAAAAACTACTTCTACTGTTTCAACAAGACGGTCTTCACGAAAAAGTCTTTAATGTCGGGTTTCTTCTAGAACATACGGGGTTTTAACCAAGATTCCAAGCATACCGTAGTCCGAAAATGGGTAAAGAAGCATTCGTTTCAGTTTGGATGTCTGTTGGAAACTCGAGTAAAGGAGAGAAAGACAAATCGGATAGTGTCGTCAGCTTTCAGAAATTGTTCATTCCGTGTATAATTCATATCCGCAAGCTTATTGCGTGTTTGAACCGGGAGGATGCTCAGATCACTTGTGAGGTCGAATTCATTTGAAAACAGAGGTACCCCAAACTCGACGCCCATTCAAATTCACAAATGCCCTTACTAGTCTACCGGGTTTTCTGCCTTTGGTGGGATCCTTCTGGACAGGAACAAAAGAATTGTTGAACTCAACCTCTGCATTATATCGTTTTTCAAAGAAGCTGAAGTCTTTAAAACAAAATATCAGAGAGTTAACCCCAAAACCTAACCTCATGTCCGAGATCTGCGTTTTATAGGAAAGCCTTCGAACCAAGATCCGAAGACCTCATGGTGTTAACCCCAAAACCAATACAAACATATCCAAAGAAAACTCAATGAGATCTATCATTTAGACCGAAAGACGAGAAGTTATCAACAAGAAGATGAGAGAAGAAATGTATCTCAGAGAATATCATTTGAGAAAGTGTGAAGAAGAAAGGAGAACTCGTTCACCTTAAATACACGAGTAAGTCGACCCGGAAGGTCTCTCGGTAACAGAATAAATTTAATGAAGAAAAGAACCGTTTAGTTCCCCAAAAGTCATTTACTCTTTGGAGTCTAAACAAGTCAAACTATGGATAACCCCACACGCCACAGTGAAAATCAAACGACGTGAAAAGGGGACCTACCATTTAGCGCGATTAAAACCAACACACAGGTAAACCATAAAAATCTAGTAAAATAGTGATTCGCCCCTCATATTACGGTAGAAGAGAGCATATGATCTAAATATTTCGGAGCTCTCACCTCATGCTACAGCTAAAGGGAAAAGAGACAAACCGACTCAGCCCATATTATTACCTCATACTCGGTAGAAGGGAGTATAATGGCTAAACAATATTATTGCATCATGCTACGACAAAAAGAAGTAGAATAAAATACTATTCCTACCTCAGGATACGTTAAAAGGGAGTGGAGCTAATAAAACTCGCTCGATAGTCTCACCTCATGCCATGACAAAAGGAAGCAAAACTATTAGATTAAAGTTTCACTTCGTGTTACGGCATTCATAAACATGCCAACAAACAAAAGAAAAATATTCTTACACCGATCAAAGAAAAAACGGATATGTAAAAACGATTCTTGAAATCTAAAACATATTACAAAAAAATCATTCATCTGCGATCTTTCTCCCTCAGAGCATCCTCGAGCACGAAGATCCGCTTCTCAATTGCAGAAAGCCTTTACTCCACTTCTGCAAAGCGATCCTTTTATGCGGAATCATCTTCTATTGCAATGTGTTCGACCAGAGGAGCGATACTAGAACAGAAGAACGAGTCCCAAATTATGGGAAACCACCAATACATCTCAGTCTGCATAAAAAAAAAGAGTGAGGCTCTTGACTGAGAATAATTTATATTTTGGGGGAATCCGCATACGGTGATTCACCCCGAGAACGGTCCAAAGCCTCAATTCGCCAAAGTTTGGGAGAAGAAGGACCATCTCCGACAACATGCAGTTAACCTAGAAAGGAGCGGCTCTGTTCCCCCTGCCCTCCAGGCAAAGGGGCAAGAGAAGTCTGAGAGACGTCATATGTAGAGACTCCTGGAGTAAAAGGAGGGTTAGAAGAAGAGCGATTCAAGCACTCTATAAACCAGGAAGAAGATGCAAACCTTCCAACAGAGTGTCGGCAGTCCGGCTTTGCCCTTTCTTGGCAATGGACACCAAGATTTCACCAACGAGGTCGTTCCATCTTTTAGTTTTGGAGTAAAGTTTCTTAAGAAAAGAGGAAGTGAACTCCATTCAACGAAGAGACCACTAACGCGATAGTAAAAATACGCCTCCCACCAAGCAATGCTCTCCTTTGGGAGGTAAAAAATATCTTCCACATAGTGCAATGAAAATAAGGGTCCCTGCTGGAATAGCGTTGGGATTCACGAACTCAAGGCGAAAGATATCTTCCACATTCAAGGAAACACTCGAGTCATAGGTTATAACGATGAGTCCGAGTACATGCAGTTAACCTAGAAAGGAGCGGCTCGGTTCCCCCTGCCCTCCAGGCAAAGGGGCAAGAGAAGTCTGAGAGATGTCATATGTAGAGACTCCTGGAGTAAAAGGAGGGTTAGAAGAAGAGCGATTCAAGCACTCTATAAACCAGGAAGAAGATGAAAACCTTCCAACATAGTGTCGGCAGTCCGGCTTTGCCCTTTCTTGGCAATGGACACCAAGATTTCACCAACGAGGTCGTTCCATCTTTTAGTTTTGGAGTAAAGTTTCTTAAGAAAAGAGGAAGTGAACTCCATTCAACGAAGAGACCACTAACGCGATAATAAAAATACGCCTCCCACCAAGCAATGCTCTCCTTTGGGAGGTAAAAAATATCTTCCACATAGTGCAATGAAAATAAGGGTCCCTGCTGGAATAGCGTTGGGATTCACGAAGTCAAGGCGAAAGATATCTTCCACATTCAAGGAAACACTCGAGTCATAGGTTATAACGATGAGTCCGAGTACATGACGATCAAAACTCAGAGTCATTTGAGAAAGGCAAAGAACGGTCTCATGGAGATACTAAACCATGAGTTTCCGAAGAGGAAAACGCAAACCGCTCTCGCAGAAAAAAGATTCATACACACAGCATAATCCATTTGGAGACCTCTTCGGATTCTCGTTCGGAGAAGGAATGATAATCGTGACCTGTTGAGAAATACTGCAATCACGGTAGAGAAAAGATTAGGAATCCCAAGTACATTGAATCTCTGACCAAGATTAACCAAAGGAAAAGGCGACAAAGTCTCTGACCAAGGGCGGATAGCGGAAGAAGATGCCATCACATAAAAGATTTGTGAAGAAGATGAACATTTAAAAGAAGGCGAAGCGGAGTGAAGAAGGAAAGTGAATCGTCATGCTGAAATTTTCGCTTAATGAAAGTAGTTTTGTAGTGAAATTTTTTAAACGTGGAAGTTAAATCCCTCCAGTTAAGGAATTGGGGGACTAACTGTGAGGGTTAAAATCTCGGCCAAGTAAATTGCGCCCAAAAACCTATGGTAAAAAGACCCAGTAAAGTCAAAGAAGCCAAGCGAGGTCAAACGAGTAAACTAGGTGATGGGACGAGCTGTAAGGCCCATCAGAGTGAATATCTGCGGTAAAAAGGGAATAAATGCAGAATCGTTAGTCAACTCCGCCGAGACCAAAGACTCGTTGAAACTGGTGAGTTAAGTTGCCTAAACGTAACGGCCGGAGCTTCAGACTTAAAAACCATTCATGGTGAATCAGACGGAGTAAACGAAGAATTTAAATGCGATCTCGGAGTATAAAACAAGGACAAGAGCAAGGAGCAAGGAGACCATAATCCAACTCTCTATACCTCTCTCAACTACAACTTATCTCTAGACTTAAATACTTGTTTTGTCTTTATTCTTGTTCTTGTAAATCGTTCTTGAGATTCAAAATACCAAATTAATTTACTCTGTAAAAACTCTATTCAAATCGCTTTCAAATCCTGTCTATTCTCATCGAACAACAAACTCTCAGTTTATTGTTCGATACTCTCTCTATTTTTTTTTTAAATAAACCAAAATTTTCCGAATATTTATATTTACAAGTTTTGACGTTGTATTTTCAGCTACAAAGATTGGTGGAATGGAAAAGCGAAAGCAGGCTCCGTGTGACACTAACCATCGATTGTTGTTCACATTTAAAATATTGTTAGAGTCACTCTCTAGAATAGTTTTAAGAGTGACATTCTAAGTGACATCAATTTCATATATAAATCCCCCTTTGTTTAATATCCACTACGTCATAGCTCCCAAAGACTTTTGTTGGTTATATTGATTAGTTGGTTACATATTGGTTCTTGAATTAATGAGTTAATGAAAAAGCTTTGCTAACAAAGTATAGATTAAAGTAAAGATGCCTTGTCGTTTTCCCCTAATTAATAATTTCATCGTTACAACAATAATTGAATTGCCATGAACTCTCAAAGCTTATTCAATCAAATTACAAACTGACGTTACATTTTTTTTAGGGGCAAATTGCTGTTTTTACATCAAAATTTCGTTTTTTTGACAAAAATACACCGTCGTTTCAATTAAATGCTGCACTACATTTTCGGAAGTGGAAAATTACAGTTACCCCCTTATGACCAAACAAAAAACGCAAAACCGCTATTACCATTTTAACCTTCGCGACATGTCAGACATCTATAGAGGTCTGACAATTAGACTCTAATAGAGGTCTGATTGATTTCTCTTACCAGACTTCTCTCAGACATATTCGAGAAGTCTGATACAGATTAAAATAGTAAATTTGAATTTAAAATTTTTAAAAATATATTTTTTAAAAACATTTTTCTACAATAATTAAATATAGACAATTTTGATGTATATAAATTAATATTTCATAAAATTGAATCAAATTAAACAAGGTTAGTTAATTATGCCTATACCTCAAAAAATATCAGACTTCTTCGAGAAGTCTGATACAGATTTAATTAGTAAATTTAAATTTAAAAATTGTAAAAAAAAAATTTGTTAAAAATTTCTTATACATAAATTAAATATAGACGATTGCGAAGTATTAAAATTAAATTTCGTAAAATTGAATCAAATTAAAAACATGTAAGGCAAAGTAGATTGTAAACCTCAAAACATGCTTTGTAATGGAAACATTTACATATATAACTTTGGGGTTAGATTCATGGTTTACCAAATTTACATTTGAAAATTAAAATTTGCACATATGTGTTGTAATGTGCATATATTTCACGAATTTTATGATTCCTAAAAGTTTTGTTTTAATATTGTCACTCATAAGTGCTAAATATTAGATTTAGGATTACTCAGACTTCTCGGAGAAGTCTGAGAGAATCTGGATTTAATTTATGTATTTACTCAGACTTCTCGGAGAAGTCTGAGAGAATCGGGATTTCTCAGACTTCTCGGAGAAGTCTGAAACGTATTTAATTTGAAAATTTAAATTTAAAAAAGAATAAAATTTTAGTATTTAGAAATTTTGACTACATAAATTACATATACTCATTGTTGTTGTATATAAATTAAAAGTACATAAAATTTAATCAAATTGAATCATTGGAGATGAATTTGGATCTAAACACAAGTTTGCGATTTCTCAGACTTCTGAATTAACCTGAAATAAGTTACCCTACTTGTGATTTTACCCCCCCCCCCCATATATAAACTAAAGTTACAAATACTAATCTGTAAAAGTCATTATCGACTCTCTCTATCTAAAACAGGAAGAAACTCTCTCTCTCTAAACTCTCTCAAACATCTCTTCGGAAACCCTCGTCGCCACCGCCACCGCCACCGCCGTCGTCAGCTTCTTCAGTCTGGTAATTACCTCTCCTTTTTCGTGTCTCCTTACCAGTCCCTCCATCTATCTCTCTTCATCTTTTCATCACAACTCTATTTTATTTGCAACTGAGTTAAGCTTCCTAGAAACAAGTTTTTCGCTTTCTTTTTTCATGTTCTTTGCCTAGATCTAAACAAACAGATGGGTTTTTAATTAATTCTGTTTTAGATCTACAAGATATAACTCCAATTTTCTATGTTTTTTGCTTAGATCTAAACAAACAACTAGATTTAATTATTTTTCTCGGTTTATTTTTCTCGTCTGGTATCTAAACAAACAGATGGAGTTTTTACTTTTCATGTCTAGATCTAAACGGTATTTCCTAATCTGAATCTTTTGTCAAACAAAAGTTCTAGGTCTGGTATGTATTTTGATGCTTGGTTGTATTCAGTCCAAAAAAAAACTTGAAAAATACTATATTAGAAGTCTGAAAGTGAATTAGACTCGATACGAAATCTGATACTAGACTTGATCTGCATTAGACTCGATTAGAAGTCTGAAAGTATACTTTCATTTAATTAGACTCTGTTAGAAGCCTGAAATTTGACCGAGTTGTAAACCAAAAATTGAACCAACTAGTTTTAAGTTTTAACCTACCCAGAAAATATATCCCATATATAAAAGGTATTTCACTCACGAAAATACATTGTTGGAAAAAAAAACCTAGCCGTTTCTCTCGTGGCGATATCCTCCTAGCCGCCGATTTACTCGTCGCCGCTGAATTTCTCGTTGGTCGTTGGCTCAAAACGGTAACTCTTCTTCCCTCTTCATGTGCCATCCTCTTTTCGCCGCCGACGAAAACTCTCTCAAGATCTGTTTTTTTTTTTGCAGATCTGCTTGTCTCCACCGGTTTCCTCTCCTCGCCGCTGGATTTCACGTGTTGCTGGCGTGAAACTGTAAGCGGTCATTACTCCTCTCTTCCTCTTCTCGCTGCTGAAGAAAACCCTAATAAGATTTTTTTTTCTTTGAAGATCTGCTTGCCGCCGCCGGATTTCACGTGTTTCCGCCGCCAGATGCTCTTCTCTCACCATCTGGCGAGCCATCGTACTCTTCTAGTTCTTTCTTTGCATTTCTCAGTGACCAAATCTTGGTTTTTGATGTTTATTGTTTGCTAAATCTTGGTTTTTGAAACCTTTTTGTTGATATAGAACACATGATGATTTCAAGCCTACCCATATCGTAGTACATCTTTTCCTTTTAGTATCTTATACTTTATGCTCAGATTCATCCTTTGCATCATGTATCCAGTTAGTGTAAGACCCTGCAACTGATTCCAATGCCATCTCTCTTTTCTGAAATTTTGCTTTTGCAGTGAAACCCTCCTCATCTTCTTTCTTCCTCAAGTTCTGAACTTTTTTTTGTCGCTTCATCATGTTCATATCTTATTACACTCTTCTCTGGCTTGCTTATAATCTTGTGAACTCATGTTTCAACTATCTAACATACAATATTTAACTCCTCAGCTTGCTGGCATTGTGAAATCGTCTCCCGAGGTAACCATCTTTGTGTCCTTACCTTTTGTAGATTGATTAAAGAACAGACGCATCACTCATCTTGTCTTTTGGAATATACAGGTTTGATACTGCAACCGGATTACTGACCGGAACAAAAGATGGGACACTCGTCAACGTTTACTTGAGGTTATTTGGTCCTAGATCAGAAAAGTCTCTTTGCATCCATATTCTCGTATTCCAGGTAGTTCTCAGTTATATGTTCATCACCAGTTTTACATAATGAAAATTATTGACACTGGTTTTGTGATACTATGTTTTGTTTCTACTACAGGCTCTAGCATGCGCCTTCTGCTTCATACTTCATGGAGTATGCTATTTATAAGATAAACTATAGGCCTATAACTAACTTCATGGTCTGATAGACTCTACGAATGGAGTGGATGATTGAGTCACCAAAAGCTTGTGGAGACAACAAAAGGAAATAGAAAGTGCCGGTATAGACTGAAGTAGTGTCTAGTCCCAATGGGATGTGTTGGTGTGTACGAATAACTCATTTTCTGTGTTATACAATTTGTTTTGATTTAAGGGAAAATGGTTAGAATTGTTTTAATACCAAATCTACTATCTCTTCTCTTGTTTTATTGATCATGTAATGCAAATTGAATATGCCGTTTGACATAGTTCCCAAATCAGCTTGTAAACAATTATTAACAGAACATAGAAACAATTCAAAGCAAAACTTAAAAACAATTTCTTAAGATAACATCTATAACAGACTTCTGTTACCTTACAACGTTACCAACATTTCGAGTTCTCGCCAAGTATCAAGTCTATAAGGATAAAACACAAGTTTTCATCACTATAAGGATAAAACACATAAGCTTCTAATGGATATGATAACTCCACCAACTCGGTTTTCTTGTCCAGCATATAATCATCTTGTACCATCTCAACAAGTTCATAATATGTAGAACGATCGCCCAAAGTGATAAACCGCCCTCCTTTGAGAGTATCCACCACAAAATGCCAAATCTGGTCTCTCACAACCCATTCACCAAAATTAACAGGTAGATGTACCATTATCTGTAAAAACAATCATGGAAAAACAACATTAGCGATCTTAATGGAAATATCAGGCTTCTTCACGAAGTCTGATTCTATTAGTTACAATGCCAGAATTATTAAAAACATTATTTAAAAATAATTAACCAACATAAACATGTAAAACTAATGCAGGAGGACCATATACAACTAACACACATATAAAAAATTTAAAATCAACGAAATTCATCACAGATATACAAAAAACGGTTTAAAAATATTTGTCAATCCAGACTGCTAAAGAAGTCTGACAAAACAGTACGCCAAACCTCTATGGCGGTCTGAAAAAGAGGGTATTTTTGCAATTAGAATGTTACAAAGCAGACTGCGGATGCCGTCTGACGAAAAGTTATCAAAGCAGACTTCTATCGCAGTCTGACAAAAAGGGTATTTTTGCAATTGACCCAAACGTTGACTTTTTTGTCAGACTGCATTAGATGTCTGAGAAAAATAAAAATGTATTTCTGCAATTGACCAAAATTTTGACTTTTTTGTCAGACTTCGCGGAGAAGTATGACGTTTGACAGACTTCTCCTGCCACTACAAGAAAACACAGTTTTTGCGACCACCAAAAGAGTCCCAAAATGGTCGCAAATTACTCATTTGCGACCATTTTGGGACCAAAAACAGTAGTCGCAAATATTTGGTCCCTAAATAAAATGGTCGCAAAACGGTCACAAATTTGAGACTGATACGTGACTATAATATCAGTATTAAATTAGAGACTGATTTTGGGACTACTTGTTAAAAAAAATTAAAACAAAAACAAAAACAAAAGTTCAAAAAAACAATATTTTATTTATTTAATTAATTCATTACAAAAAAAGAAAAAAAAAAGAAAACAGACGGTCTTCTTCGCCAGTGGTCTCCTCCTCTTCGCCGGTGAGCCTTCTTCGCCGGTGGTCTCCTCCTCTTCTCCTCCTCTTCTCCATCCTCTTCTCCATCCTCTTCTTCATCCTCGTTGGTCTCCTCCTCTTCTCCATCCTCTCCTACGCCGGCGGCTGGATCTGGAAAGAGGAGATGAAGCTTCTCCGAGATGAAGCCGCCGAGATGAAGCTTCTCCGAGATGAAGCATCTCCGAGACAAATCCGGGAGCGACTAGAGCTGCAAAAAAGAGTTATCTGCAATAATTAAAAATGAGTTAGATCTGCAAGAATTAAAAAGGAAGAGAATGAAGAAGTAGGAGAAGAAGAGAATCGTGGGAAAGAGAGATAGATAGAAAAGGAAGCTTTCATTATTTCAAGGAAAAGAAGGAAGAAGAAGAAGAGCGTAAGAGGGAGAGAGAGAAGGAAAAAGGAAGAAGAAGATCATCGCAGGAAGAGAGATAATAATTAAAAAAAAAACATATTAAATCCTCACCGTTGGATTAAACAAATCAACGGTGTAGGATCTCAATCCGCGCCACAATAAAATAGCAAATAAGAAACTTTTATTGTTTTTTGTCATTTAGTCGCAAATTAGTCGCAAATTTGAGACTACTTTGTGACTCCTATTAAAAAAAATCGTGTGGAGTCACTAAAGAGTCCCAAATTTGAGACCAATATGTGACAATCAAAAACCTTTAACCTAAACCCTAAAGTTTAAGAGCCTATAAGGTTTAAATGTGATTTTACAATGATTTTGTGTATATCTAGCATTTCAAAAATTTGTTAAAACTTAAAATAAATAAATTTTGAGAGAATTTTTATCTTTCAAAATTATTTCTTATAAAACACATGTAACACTTAGTAGATGTTATGGTTAGATTGAAATTTTTGAAAGTGTTATATTTTTGTATATTATTTGATGTTTATGTGTAATATCTAGTTTACAATCTAAAATTTAGAGTTTATGATTAAGAGCTAGAGGTTTAGGGTTGAAAATTTAGGATTTATAAAATGATCATATTTTAAAAAATTGTAAGTGTTTAATTTTTTGTATATTATTTGATGTTTATTTGTAAGATCTAATTTAAAATACTTTTTAGATCAAATTTATGATTTAGGGATAGATGTTTAGGGTTTAGGGTTAAGGGTTTGTGGTTTGGGTTTAGAATTTATTGATTTCTATAAAAATCCATTGAAGTTGCAAATTAGTCACAAATTTCGAACTATTTTGTGACTGTTATCGAGTAGAGTCGCAAATTAGTCCTAAATTTGGGACTATTTTGTGACCACTTTCGAAAATAGTCGCAAATTAGTCTCAAATTGGTCACAAAAGCTGGGTTTTAGATTTAGAATTTATTATTAAGGGTTAGAGGTTTATGATTTAAGATATAGAGTTTATGATTAAGAGTTAGATGTTTATGATTTAAGATTTATAGTTTATGATTTAAGATTTAGGGTTTGCAAATTAGTGTACATGTTACCCTAAACCCTAAAATGATTATATTTTTTTAAAAAATTGTAAGTGTTGAATATTTTGTATATTATTTGATGTTTATGTGTAAGATCTAGTTTACAATTTAATATTTACAATTTAATATTTTGTATATTATTTATGTTTATGTGTAATATATATTTTACAATTTAAGATTTAGAGTTTATGATAAAGGGTTAGAGGTTTAGGGTTTAGAATTTAGGATTTATAAATGATTATATTTTTTAAAATAGTAAGTTTGAATTTTTTTATTATTATTTGAATTTTTGTATATTATTTGATGGTTTCGAGTTTAGAATTTAGAGTTTATATATTTTTTTTAATATTATTTGATGTTTATTTAAAGCAAATCGAGTGGAGTTGCTAAACCGAAGCAAATCAGTCACAAATTTGGGACTACTTTTGCAAGTCCTTAAACAGTCGCAAATAAGCGACTCTTTTTTGACCAATTTTTTAGGCGGTAATTTGGGACTTTTTTGCCACTGCAATACCAGTGGTCGCAAATCCGTCGCAAAGTGGTCACACTTTCGTCCCACTTTTTTGCGACCAAAAAAAGAGTCACAAAAAGTTGTCGCAAAAACTGTTTTTTCTTGTAGTGTGCAGTCTGAAAATATTATGGAGTAGTTTTGCAATTGACCGAAGTTTGACTTTCGTTCCCAGACTTCCAGCGCAGTCTGAAGAAATTCGTCAGACTGCGATAGAAGTCTGACAAAAATTGGTGTATTTTTGCGTTGACCAAAATCTTCGATATCAGACTTCTTTAGCAATCTAACGGAATTCATCATTTTCAGACTGCCATAGAAGTCTGAATTTTTTTCCCTCCTATTCAGACTGCCATAGAAGTCTGATACTTTTTCCCCCATTTTGGTCAACTTTTGAAAAATTTCGGTCAATTACTACCAGTAACCTGTTTTTTTTTCAGACTTCTCATTCCGGCTGAAAAAACAGTCAACTTCCAGTCAAAGTGGCTCATTTTTTCGTCATACTGGATATGAAGTCTGAATAAAAAGTCAAGTTTTCGGTCAATTTCAAAACTACCCTATGCCTCGATTAGAGGATTTTTCTTGATTTTTTTGTTTTCAAAGGAAATTACCAGACTTCAATTTTAATCTAAGTATTTAAAAGTAAATTGCAAAACTACCCTCTCGTTGACCATATGGGTTTCATCAGACTTCTAAAGCAGTCTGAGTATACAACTCAGATCTGAAAATCGACGATATGCAAAAATTCGTACCTATATCCGTTTAGAGTTTGTTTTCACCCTCGTCGAGCGCCCAGAACGTCTAATATCACCGAAATCCCGCAAACCCAGTCGTCTTTTACCGTTTTTATGCCATAATTTGCGATTTTGGTATGTTTGAATCAGAAAATCAGTGGGAAAATGGGAGAAATCGGAGATAGAAGTCGCGATAAGTGTTTACGAGCTCTATTCTTGAGCTTTAATGGGGGAAAACGGGTTAGTTACTGCATTAACTCGTCGACGATGGTGGTTGTCGTGGAGGTTGAGAATTCATGGCAATGGCATTTCCGTAATTAAGTTAGATCTGAAATTTTTTTTTGTCTTCTGAAAAAAAAATTAGACTCTAACAGCAGTCTGAGTAATGGCATTTGCGTGAATACCCAGATTCTTAAAGAGTAATTCGTGGGATTCTGAAAAATAGGAGAAGAAGAGGGTATTTTTAGATTTGACTTCAAATTATAGGGTATTTTTGTAAAAAAGCCTTTTTAGTTTAATTGATTTACAAATTGGTAAACATGAACATGTAATTTATATGTTGACAAAAAAGAAATAATATGTCTTTAAAACTGTGTGATTAATTTTATGATTAGTGCAAAGGTTTCGTATGATTTAATGTCTTCTTAATGTACAAAACCAATGGGCAATGGGGTTATTATTTTTGTTTATTTTTTTTGTTTATTGTTTTTAATAAATTTGACATAACCGTGGGTATATCTTGATGAGGTGGTTTATTGTTTCTACTAAATTTAGCAACTATAACGAATTATATTGACGGGGTACGATTCTACAGTCCTCTTTGAATGTTTTTTTTCTTCTGAAATATTGTTTTATAATATATATTTCTTAAGAAAAAGATCTATATATAATATAATATAAATTTTTAAAGGATTCAATCCACATAAATTTCAACTTTCTGGTTATCCCCCATTACTCTAATCGTGTAATAATTATTTTTTATATCTTATATTAATATAGTTATAGTTAAAAATAATTAGTGTTTGACATGATTATCTAAATAGGATGTTTTAGTGGGATGTATGCTTTGTTATTTATAGAAAAATTCGAGCTTTACGTGTTATTAAGATTTAAAGCATTAAATTGTCATAGCTTAAATTGGGAGAAGATGTATTAAATTAGAATTGAACCTAATGATGTGAATGTTTTATTTTTTATTTTTTTGGGTAACTCAAGGTAATTCTAGGCCTATGGAGGGGTTTAGACTAATCCATGGAGGAAGGGTAATCCACAGATAGGCTCCCTCCCGGGTTTTCAAATGGGATGTAAGCAATGGGTCCATATCAGTGTAGGTGTCCATGAAAAATGTGATTTAGTTTCGTACATCAGGTAGATCGAACCCGAAGTGTGGTAGCACCCCGACCCCGTCCCCAACTACCCGACCACAAGGCCCCGAACTAATGATGTTGTGAATATTGTAACATATTCCCTCTGTTTCACAAAGAGTGTCATTTTAACAATCTATTTTTGTTTCACAAAAAGTGTCATTTTGTATTTTCAATACAAAAAACAAACAAAATTCTAATTTTAACCCTATTGCTTTAGTGTATTAATTAGAAAGAGAAAATTTGTTTAGTGTATTAATAAGGGGCAATGTATTACTTTTAATAATTTTCTTAATATGTGTGAAATATGTCAAAATGACATTTTTTGTGAAACAGATGGAGTATAACGTATGATTTCTCTAATTGATTGATGTTAATGCCATTTTTCTTATTGACTGATGTTAATGGGAAATGTAATTAATATTAATTAATACTCTTTCCGTTTTTTTAAGATTGATTTTTTTAGTTTTATTTTTTGTTTTGAAAATATTGATATTTAAGCTATAATTAATAAGTATATTTCTTTTTACGTGGTAATTAATTACAGTACAAATATAGTATTTATAAAAACATTTTTAGTATTCCACAAACCTCATTAATTCAAGTGGACTATCACTATCTTTTAGTGTTCCATGACAGTAGCCTTTTTTTTTATCACTATCTTTTAGTCTTCCAATAATAAAATAAAAAAACTTAAGTTGCTAAATAGTTTAACGCATCTCGTATTAAATGATTTTTAATCTATGTGAAAAAATTCATAAAATTAATCTTAAAAAAACGGAAGGAGTAATGACTGGACTAAAACCTAAACTAATTTATTTTAGACGTTTTAAAAAAAAATGATGTCGTGTTTGAATGTTTCTTATAATTGTGTGACTTAAAGTCACTGACTTTAGAGTTGCCAATATAATAAAATTAAATTAATTTCTAAAAAAATTTATAATTAAATTAATTAATAAAAAGGAATGTTAAGTGGTCCACTAGGGAGAGAGTTTATACATTTATTATATATGATTATATGAATTATGCATGATTACAAAATACACTCATTAATTGTTTTATGTATTACTATCACGATCTTTCATGACTATTGTGCAGTAAATCTAAAATGACTGTCAAATAAATAAAATATGACATAAATTAATTGTAGAGAATAAAAATGATTAATTTATATTTTTACGTAAAATTTGTATAATAATTTATAATTTATTCTTATTAAATAAATTTAAGTTTATAATAAAGATATATTAGGTAGTATAATTTTTTAATATATGTGCAAAATGTACAACATGAAAATTTATAAAACGGATCAATATAACGGCAAAATGGGAACAGGAAGTAAAGAGGGCACATGTCCTGAAACGGAATCCGTGTCTTTGGGCTGGTGGTTAAGATGCGACCCTTAATAATACGATCACATGCCTCTTAACCAACTTGGTTTATATATCTTTGTAATCATTTGATTCATTTCACAACCTACCTTTAATTATATATCTTGGTTCAATTATTCTTTTATCAGTTAGTTTTTCTGTCGACAAATGTTTTGGTTAATCATTATACTATCCCCTGTTCTAAAAGGCGGTTGCCTATGCGGCTAGGCGGCCGGACACTTTAGAGATTATTGTTTAGGCGGCGGAGTTAAACATTGACCAAATTAATTCGATTTTGACTTACTTAATCCAATTTTTGATCAATTTTTCCGATTTTTTTTTTTTTTTTTTTTTTATTTTTTTTTTTTGAAATTATGAAAAAACTTTAAATTTAAAGTTGATGTGTTGTAAGATAATTAAGTTTAATTTTTAACTTTAAATTATGAAAAACTTAAAAATTTTAGGATAGTTAAGCTGTCTATTTATAAAGAAGGAGTATAGGTGAGGAGAAAAAAAGTTGTCGATGTGAGACTTTTCCACCAAACAAAAAAAAAATTAATTTTAAAACTTGTTGGACCAATTCAAAAGCACATTAAAATTTAATTTACTCACATGTATTCAACTAATATCATATCATTATCTTTGTTGAGATTTATAATTTAACTCAAAATAATATATTTTACTAATTTGCTATATATTATTTATAAAATTGCATATTTCTCCACATGATAATGCATATTTGATATCATATATTTAATTTTTAATATAAATAAAATAAAATAATATTAAAAATTAATCCCCAATTAATTCCCAATTTTTGAATTAAACGTTAGGTCTAACCTAACAACCTAATTAGCGCCTAGGGCAATTTTGAACATTGATACTATCTATCTCCTATGTGTCCTACCATATTCATGGCGTCTCTAAGCATTTCAATTCCCAAGAAATGAATTATGAACAATTTCTTTTTATTACGGCAGAATTATGAAAAACTTAACGATACTGTTAGAAAAAATTAAGTAGTCAACGCTACCGTCGACAAAAGAAAAAAGTAGTCAACGCTACAAAAAACATAGATAGTCGCAAGTTTTAAACAATAAATATATATATATATATATATATATTTTAGTTTTAATCATTAATATCTAATTAAAATATAGGAGACTAATATAGGAGACTCACTTACCTGTCAAATATAAATAAGAGGGAAGTGAGTTTAGCAAGGTCTAGTCGTTTAAGAATAGAAAATTAAGATAAGCTTTATTGTTAAAACTGAGAGTAGCGATTACTCTAGATCGGTGAAAAATATGCATGAGTTACTAGTAGTAATTCTGGTTTTATTTTAGATTAGAAATTGAGAGGTAACAAGCTTTCTAATAAAGTGATGTCTTAGGCTCTATATAATTCATGTTAAGAGCGCTGTAAACATCTTGATAGATTTTTAATAAAGTGAAAACTGGGTGCGCCTTGGAAAGGGGTCATGTCATCCTTTCTGATAAAAGAGGAGCCCTCGAACGTGACAAAACAATCTCATCTGAGCCATATACCACCGTCCAAAATAACTTAGTTTTGAGAAGAAAAAAACTCTGTCAAAAGAGATGATATGATGAGGCCATCATACAAGTAGATAAACCGGACATATGTGGTTTCCATGAACCAAACTTATTGCTCAAGCCATATATGATCCACACAAAATATATGTGGCTTTCATGGAGCATACTGAACCAACTAGAAGGATTTAAGAAACTAAACAACTTGTTCCATAAACTTAACCCATCAGAGGCACAGAAAAAGAGTAATAGGGTCAATAGCAGCTTGGACCTAACCAGAATCGAATTTACAAACCAGATGATTCCAGACTACCCAATTAGTGAAGTCAATAAGTACCTAAGGACATTTTCCGATGCATTCAGGCTAAACTACAAAGATACATGGCATGGGACCACTTGGAAAACATTCTTATCTTAGCTAGAGCACGCTTCAAAAAAGAATCAGCCCACTATCAATTCACATGACTGAGATATTAAGTTTTTAAGAGAGCTGAACCCGAACTTACCCGATTTGAATCTATATGCATTCTTTGGAAGATTTCGACCCAACCATGAAAATATAAGCCAAAACCTGACTTGTGCCATATTATTTACCCAACATGGACACGCCTCGAAGTGGAATTAGCACCAAACCGGTTCTGGCATAAAAGTTATTAGTTTTTTTTAACCGGCTTTCACCGACTTGTCTTATTTGGATTTTTCTCAATTTGGATCTTTGCAAACGTATGTATGGAAACCCGGTAAGGTTTTACATCAGCCATAAGTTCTTGAGAGTATATTCATGTGCAGAGATGACCATTGGATAAGATGGATCCAATCAAACAACAAAACTTACCAAATAGACCCGAGAGCATTTAATGCCCATTTCCAACGTCTGTATTCTTATTTATGGCATATAAGGGGTGTTTCTAGAAAGCTTTAACCATAGTTATATCCAGAATATGTCTAGATACAAATCCCCTACAAGATAGACAGATGAAATTACGCCTAAAGACTATATTCCTTCAAGAAGCAAACTCTATGATATTTTATACTTAATTTCGTGTATTTGATTTCCAATTGAGTCATTAGACCGGTGTACGGGTCCTAAGTGTCAAGCCTTTATAAGCTCAAGTAATTTCATCTTTGTATTGACCATTTTTCAATTTGATTAATACAAAACCGAAAATGATACGATTCTCCCAAAAATCGACACTTAGAAGTTGGTAGGGGGTAAGCTTTGCAACAAAGAAACCATAAAGTTTCAATAATCAAAGGATGTGGATTGTTTGGTAGCACAAAAGTTGCGGAAGGCTCTTGATATTCCGGTGATCCCTTAGATATGAAACACTAAGACATATCGGTTTGATCGTTGGATATGACTCACCAGCAATCGAAAGATGTTCTTAAAAAACAAAAGAGATTTCAATCAAAAGATTTTTCTTGATCACAATGATGGTTTTCTCAAATGAGATTATATGTGTTTAAATAAGAAAAATGAACTAAAAAAAAGGAAACTCGAAAATATAACTTAGACATGACTAGAATTAAAATCAGAGTTGAATAACTCTTCAAATGCTTTCGAAATTACTCTTGGAATGCTTGGTAGAATTTTCCTCTTGCTGGACTTAATAATTTATCAACAAAATTGGGCTTGTACTGGTCTGAGCTATTTGTTTCATTAAAAATCTTATTTTGGAAAACCAATTGGGACAAAACCAAAAGGCAAGGGAAAAAGAACACAAATGGATCACATACCCATTTGTTGATCTTCTTGGGCTTGTATCGAAACCAAAGTGGTTTGGAAAACTGATAGTGGATTTTTGTTAAGTTCATATCAATCCCTCTATGTTTATCATTTTAGCATAAGAGGTGTCAATCTACAAGGGTTAAGATTAATGCACTAGGAATACATAAAACGTCTTAAGCTAGAGCAATTGTTTTGAGTTTTTGGTTTTTATGATTTTAAATTAAGAAAGTAAAACAAATGCAAAAAAGAAAACAAAAGATAGAAGTGTTGGATCATGGATTAGAGTATCAAAGAAATGATTAGCAGTCAAACAATGATGATAGAGATTGAATTAAACACTATCATAGAACATGAAATTCACAAATATGACTAATCCATTCTCATGACACTAATCATTTCACTAATCACCCAATTAACAAAAACTCTCGTTTGCAATTAGATAATCAATGAGCATTAATAAAAAATTCCAATGAGCTCACTAATCACCCTAAATATCAACTCTCATTGGCTAAGATGTGAAAAGCTCACAATAAGTTTGGTTCAAGCATTTCATCGAATACCTCTCGGGAATGAAATGCTTAAGCTCTAGTTTAGATCTCTCAATTCAAATATAGCATTAAGATCAACCTATGTGAAGGATCTAACAAGATGCAATCCAAATCATCATCATTTATGATAATAATGCACACAATCCATGCTATTCCTTAGGTCTAGAACACTTGAATAAGATTAATTCATTCTCATGACAATAATCCCTTTGTTAATCACTTAATCAATAGCAAACTCTCATTTGTGAATAAATGACTAACAAGTTCTATTAACCAAAATACACCTTAAACATCCACTCTCATGGGTTAAGATATGCAAATCCCTTATTTAGTTCTTTGGGGAATTTCATCAAACACATTGTGTGCATGAAATTCCCTATGATATATATTAACTTTCTCAAGCTTAATCTAGCATTAAGAACACTAAATAAGGAAGGAAAGCAAGGATCTAATACCTAAGCTTCATAAATCAATCATCAAACCATCAAAATCAAACATAATCCAAAATCCAACAAAAAAGTCAAATCACAAAGAACATGAAGAACACACGAGAAAAAGACATAAAAAGGAAGAACAAGAATTAAATAAACATAATATAAAGATAGAGTGAAGAAATCTTCTCTAGAGTGGCATTTGTATGAAGAACAATCCAAATACCTCAAGAAAAGAGAGTTTTGGTCGAGCCCCACTTTCACAAGAAAAAGACTTAGTAAGAAAGTTAGGTTTATAGAAAAAGGGGGCGGACCGGTTAAACAAGAAACAAACCGGATCTTGACCCTGCCGGGTCTGCGTCGTGCTGGTCTTTATGGTCTGTACCGTTTGGTGGTGCCGGACAGATGCAGATCGGTATTGACCTTGGAGTTGAGTGCCGCATGACTGGTTTGGACGCTATATAGACATGTCCTTGCTTAATCTGATTTATCTTTCGAACCACTACTCAGAATGACTTGAAATCACATCCAGAAGATAGCTAACTCAATTATCAAAAACTTGTATGAAGACTTCCGAAGCTAAATCCATATAAAAGTTCTTCATCTGGCCTGATATGTCAGTCACTACGGCTGGCTTTGATGAGGACGGATTTAGACTTGTACCGGATGGTGGTGCCGGAAGGATGAAGGTCGGTATTAGCCTTGGTGTTCTATACCGGTTGGGTGATACCGGAAGAATGCGGGTCGGTATTGGTCACTGCCTCCATACCGGATGGACAGTGCCGGATGGATGATGGCCGGTACAGTTTCTCTTTGTGTGCATGCCTAATGGGAGCTGGCCGGTACGAGAAGGAGACGTGGGTCGGTAATGGTCACTGCCTCCATACCGGCTGGGTGATACTGGATGGATGCTGGCCGGTACGGTGGCCTAGAAACTCTATTTTCTTCTAGTCTCCTCTTCTTGACTCGTTTGTGAGCCAGACACACATGTGGCCAGTAAAAGGAAGATAACTTTTGCAGTTAAGCTCCGAATGACCTGAACCCAACGCCATTATGAAGCTATCTCAATTCCCTATGACTTTAGTCAAGGGTTAAGAACTAACTACAACAGGAAGGTCTTCGACTGGACAGGTATTTCAGACACCTCAGGTGAGCCTTGCATTCTCTTTTGCTCCATCACTCCAAACATCCCCAAAATGTCTCCTAGCACCTAGAAAACACTTCAAATGATTCAAGACTCATAGGAACTAATGAAAACTATCTAAACTCTAAATGAGAACAAAACATCAAAGAAATGCTAAGAAACACACGCATGAGACTCAAAATATCTAGATAAATGCATGTTAAAAAGAGTAAAATATGAGAATATCAACTCCCCAAAACTTATTCATTTGCTTGTCCACAAGCAAACAAACAAGAAAAAGAAGAGAAATGGACATAAAGATGGGAGCTAGAATCCAAAAGCATCATAAGAAGAAATCGAATTCAACGTCCAAGTTGGTAATTCTAAAATGCACTAAGCGTGTCTACTCCAAAAGAGTTAGCCATTTCTATCTCCACATGCATCAAGCTCAAGTCCCAACCTACACAAACATTCTTATCCTTCAACCCTTTGAAATTCATTAATGTTTAATGTAAATCATTTTTATGCAAGATCAAATGAACTTTTTCGCTAAGGGATACGGTTTGGAGATGAAGATGATCTCAATTACATGTGCGGGTGCGCCAATGCAACGCTCTCTCTAGGAATGAGTAAACTTTAGCAAAATGCTAAAGGTACAAGGCAACCTATTCATAAAAGGGTGAATTCTCATCTACCCAATGCATAAGATGTCTCTAACCCTAACATCTCTAACCCATGAAGTCCCAAACCTAAGTTACATTTTGCACAAGGCATTTTGCCTTCATAAACCACAAGTTTTTCTTGCATCTTCACATCATCTTTTCCTTACTTACAGGGTTCTTATTCTCCATTGAATTTGTGGTTTGGTGCTCCTCTTTCTTGTTGCTTTAGCTCTTCATTATTTTTTTCTTCTTTCTTTGTCTTGCTTCACTTCTCATCATTTGATGTCTTAGCCAATTTGTGGCTTCTTTCCTTTTTCACTTTGCATTTCAAGGCTAAACCTAATATCAAGAGCTGAACTTATACCTTGTCACCAACCACTTCTCATTTTTGCATCCCCCTTTGTCTTCTCCCCATCTTTTCCTTTTCGTTCCACCTCTATTTTACACCAAATCCCCTTTTGACATTTCTCACCGGTTCCCACAATCATCCAAAGACTTCCCATCCTAGCTAACTTACACTACAAGAAAACACCCCTTTTGCAACGAACGATATCGTTGTAAAATCGTTGCAAAAGAGGGTTTGCATCGAATTTGCGACGAAAAAGAGATCGTTGTTAACTGATCGTCGCAAACCACATATCGTCGTAAATTCGTCGGGAAAGTACGAGGGAAAAAAATTCGTCGCTAAATCGTCGCTAAATTTCCGTTGTAAATTCGTCGTAAATATTACATTGAAATTACGACGAATATGAATACGTCGTAACATCGTTGCTAATTCGAAGGGAAATCTTTCATTGTAAAATCGATGGCAAAAAATTATCGTCGTTAATGCGTTGCAAAGCAATCGTCTTAAAATCGTGGCTAAATAATCGTCGCAACATCGTTGGTAATAAATCGTCCTAAAATCGTGGCTAAATAATCGTCGTTAATTCGTTGCACAGCAATCGTCGTAAAATCGTGGCTAAATAATCGTCGTTAATTCATTGCAAAGCAATCGTCGTAAAATCGTGGCTAAATAATCGTTGCAACATCGTTGGTAATTAGCAACGAATTACCATCGAATCACCGACAATTCTATATATGATTTTTATTATTATTTTTAAAATTTTATTAATTTCGAAATTATAAAATAAAAATTTTAAAAATAATATAATAAGATTTTATTAAAAAAAAATATTATAATCTGTTACCAAAAAAAAAACTAAAATTAGAATTCGAAATCCTAAATCTAAATAACTATATCGTAATCGTCGAGATTCACATCGTCTTCAGGACGTCTCGACGAACCAGATGTGCCTGCCGCTGCCTCAGCCGCTGCCGCTGCGTCTGCCTCTGCTCGGAGTCTTCACTTTTCCCGTAGCATGGCCTGCATTGTCGGGTTCCCTGTTGCCAAGATGTCGAAGAGTTCGTCATTCTGCGTAGCATCCAGTTCAACCCGCTGCTGAAGACTCGCAATCTTCGCTTGATATGCCTGAGACCGAGTAGTCTCGGTCTCAACCCGCTCCTGAAGACTCGTAATCGTGGCACGTAACACGACTGGATCATCTTCTGGCGATCGGCGTCGCGGAGCATATGAAGAAGCAGCCGAGACATCTCGAATAGATCCCATCCCGACAACCTTCCCCTTCCTCTTAGGGGCAACCTATATTTAAATTCTGCATTTAGAAATTTTAATAAATCAAAAACTAAAAATTAATAAGGACTAACTATTCTATATACCTGCTCGAAGATCCGGTCAATATCGGGTGTGGTCAACCCTCCAGACATGACCGACGAACCACCGGGAGATAGCTGTTGAGAGAGCTGTGTCTCTCGTTCGGTGACTTTGGAAGTCACCTCATTGAAGATGTGCTCGGCCGTCTCGGAAACAAAGGAACCATCCTTCTTCCGGTGCGTCCGCTCAAAAACCCTGGTCATCGGAGGGAGTACACCTCCGTCTTCGGCGGCCTAAAGAAAAAAACTATGTTATTGACGAAATAAATTAAATAAATTAATTAATTTAAATAAATTTAATTACCATCTGTAGACGAACACTCGCAAAAGGTGTTTGCCCAGCTGTATGAGGCAGAGCCTTGAGTCTCCCGTCCGAATCAACGGTGTTGCGGGAAGCCGAACACTTCTCAGCAGTTACGATGGATTTCGGATCCATCCAATACCGCACCAAGCCGTCCCAAACGGCTTTATCCATGTGCAGGGGCTTTGCTTCATCGCCATCCTTCTTCCATGGTTTCTTCCACTCACCAACCACGCCTTGGATACGAAACTTCACCCTCTCGAGAAATAAAGTTTCAACCTCGCCATGAATCGAAAGATCCCAGTGATATTTTTGCTGCATGAGAAACAAAAATAATTACATATTTTATAAAATTAAATTAAATATATATTTAAATATAATTAAAATAATTATGGGAGAAAAAAATATGTTTTCCATACGTACCGCAAACATCTTGAGCCATGTCTCCTTGACGTGTAGAGGAAGCTGGTTAAAATTGGTATGCGGCTCGATAAAATAAGACTTGATGATGTCGGAAACGGTGCGTCCAACTTTGGATTCAACTCCAAACCTGAAACAAAAAATTGTAAAATTTTGAATTGTTAGAAATAAATATAAATATGTAATAATAAATGTAAAAAAATATAAATTTATATATATTACCATTCCGACCCGTCAGTATGATCCGGATCTAATCTTTTAAGCCTATGACGGCCCGGCTGCGCAAGCAAATCATGAACCGTCATGTGTGCATATGGGGCCGGAGCATGGCCTCCAGATTGCGGAATCTGAGGTGGTAGTGGAGGCGGCGGAGCACTCTGTGGTTGCGTCACCGGGACGAAATCCGTCTCTGTAGCCTCAGAAGACACGGGCACCCCGGTACCCGAAGCATCACCAATCTCTCTCAAAAACTGAGCGTAATGTGCACGACGTTGGCCCATCTGCATAATAATGAAACAAAATTACTATCTATAAACATCCGGGCAGTTTGCTAATTATTTTCGCAAAAAATTACTATATAAAAAAAATTATCTATACTAATTAATTAAAAACATTAAAAAAAAATTTACCTTTTTTCGGAAAGAAATCGCAAGGATGTTATGATCAGTTTTTTTTTGATGTGTTTGTAAATGAATTGGCAAGGAACTCGCGTGTATATATAAGATTACTTGTCGTCGCTACATCGAGTCAATCAACCGTAGCTAATTCGTCGCTAACTTTGCAACGATTTTGTGACATTCATACACGCGGTAGGTTAATTGACCGACATGCGGTATATCTTAGGACAAATCGTTGCCAAATCGTCGCAACTTTGCATCGATTTTGCGATATTCAGTGTTTGCGACGATTTAGCCACGATTAATATCAATTCGTTGCTAAATCGTCGCCAATTTGCGACGAATTTGTGAGGATATTTGTAAAATCGGTTTTAGGGTTTAGGGTTTAGGTACAAAATTGTAACGTCGATTGCAACATTCCAGAAACAACTTGACATGTTTATTGTAAATCCAAATTCATGAAATTATCAATAAGTTCATCGATATTGAAAAATAAGTAAAACATATAGTTTGCGTATACGTTAGAGATTATTAATACAATGATTCAGTTTGTGGATATTACTGTGATTGACCGAGTTTTCATTTTCGGACAATTCTCTAAAGTCACGATCAATTTCATTGAAAGATGCATAATACAGTGAGATGGTAATACGTTAGGGTTTAGGGTTTAGGGCAAAGGGTTTAGGGTTTAGGGTTTATGACAAATCGTTGCCAAATCGTCGCAACTTTGCATCGATTTTGCGACATTCAGTGTTTGCGACGATTTAGCCACGATTAATATCAATTCGTTGCTAAATCGTCGCCAATTTGCGACGAATTTGTGAGGATATTTGTAAAATCAGTTTTAGGGTTTAGGGTTTAGGTACAAAATTGTAACGTCGATTGCAACATTCCAGAAACAACTTGACATGTTTACTGTAAATCCAAATTCATGAAATTATCAATAAGTTCATCGATATTGAAAAATAAGTAAAACATATAGTTTGCGTATACGTTAGAGATTATTAATACAATGATTCAGTTTGTGGATATTACTGTGATTGACCGAGTTTTCATTTTCGGACAATTCTCTAAAGTCACGATCAATTTCATTGAAAGATGCATAATACAGTGAGATGGTAATACGTTAGGGTTTAGGGTTTAGGGCAAAGGGTTTAGGGTTTAGGGTTTATGACAAATCGTTGCCAAATCGTCGCAACTTTGCATCGATTTTGCGACATTCAGTGTTTGCGACGATTTAGCCACGATTAATATCAATTCGTTGCTAAATCGTCGCTAATTTGCATCGATTTTGTGACTATCACAATTAGCGACGATTTAGCGACGATTTCTTTGAAATCCCTTAAACCCCAAACTAAATCCCATTTCCGATCACCACTCATTTCCCACTGTTGTTGGGGCAATTAATAAATTACATGACACATAGACACATATATATGTCTCGTAATTTATTAATCGCCGCACCTACGGCGGAAAATGAGTGGAGATCGGAGATGGAATTTAGTTTGGGGTTTAAGGGATTTCATAGAAATCATATCACTTAAATTTTACAATAACTACTCGATCACAATATTATATTAATACATTAAATTCACAATAATTACTAGCTAGCGCGGTCACTCTGATTCATTTTCGGACGAAGAGTAGTACACATCCGTTTCTTGATCATATGGTTCATCACTTTCTTCGAACTCATCTTCCTCATCTTCTTCCTCTGTATCGTCTGGGAGATATTCAACTTGCCTGTTTTGAGGATCTATCAAAAAGATGTCTTCATTGCTCTCATTTAGTTCTGGCATATCAGAGCAATGATCTTGCTGCATTGGTAGTTCCTCATCAACCCCCACAATTCGACCCCTCGGAGAAACTTTTATAACTGATAACCATGAGATACGGGTGGTGCGAACTCGCGGATATGGAACAAAGCTGACTTGTTCTGCTTGTGATGCTAGGATAAATGGCTCATACTTATTGTAACGTCGTGATTGGTTGACATCTACTGCCCCAAATTTGTTTTTACGGACGCCTCGATCAACTGTTGGATCAAACCAGTCGCATTTGAACATAACGCATTTCAAACCTAAGCAACCAGGGTACTCAACTTCAATTATGTCTTGCAACACTCCATAAAAATCTATTTCGCCCCGCACACATACCCCGTAGTTGGCAGTAGCGCTTTCATTTCCGTATTTGAATGTATGAAATATATATCCGCGTGTGCAATACATGGGTGCACTCGTTATCTTCGATATGGGGCCTTTTATTAACTCATGCAACCAGAGTGGATATGCGGTATCCCCATACTCGACCTATATTTCATTAATTAATTTAATGTAAAAGGAAGTAGTCGTTCCTGGTAGCATCAAGTTGTGCAACAACAAAATAGTAATACTAGCATCAAGTTGTGCAATAACATCTTCTGACAAAGTACGGGTACAAAGATCCCGAAAAAACCCTCCAATGGCTGCAATTGCTTCGTGTACATTTCCTGGTAAAAGTTCAGCAAATGCAAAAGGAAGTAGTCGTTCCATAAAGACGTGACAGTCATGACTCTTCATCCCAGAAAACTTTTGGCCATTCTCAACACATTTAGCTAAATTAGATACGTACCCGTCCGGGAACTTCACATCAGATGTCGCCCATTTGAACAAAGCTGACTTTTCTTCCGCACCCACTCAAAATATGGGGACAGGTGCTTTCCCATTGCTTGTAATATGTAACTCATTCCGACAACAAAGATCAGGCAAGTCTAACCTTGACTTACCGCTGTCTTTAGTCCTTCCACGCACGTTTAACAATGTGTGCATGATGTTATCAAAAAAGTTTTTCTCAATGTGCATGACATCCAAATTGTGTCTAAGCAAATGATCCTTCCAATACGGAAGCTTCCAGAATATGCTTTTCTTATGCCAATTGTGATGCTCCCCATATCCATCCGGCATATTAGATGGAGTGTGCCAATTTCCACCACGATTGACTGTTTCCAATGCACCATAATGATCAATTTCTGCTTCTAGATCTTCCCCGGAAATATAAACAGGAGGAGGAACACGAACAGTTTTGTTCTTTCTAAACAACCGCTTATTTCTTCGATATGCATGATGAATCGGTAGAAATCGGCGGTGACAATCAAACCAACTTGTTTTCCGACCATGTTTCAATTGAAACGCATCTGTCCGATTGAGACAATATGGACAAGACAATCGCCCATGCGTAGTCCAACCTGATAACATCCCGTACGCAGGGAAGTCGCTTATTGTCCACATAAGCACCGCACGCATTGTAAATTTTTTTTTCCTTGCAAAATCATATGTCCGAACCCCGGTATACCACAACTGCTCCAATTCCTGTATCAGAGGCTGCAAAAACACATCAAGGGAACGCTTCGGATGCTTCGGACCTGGTATTAAAATACTCATGAATAAAAATTCCCTTTGCATGCACATATCTGGGGGTAGGTTGTAAGGCGTTAGGATTATTGGCCATAAAGAATATTGCCTACCAGACATACCAAACGGACTAAATCCATCTGTGCAAAGACCAAGATACACATTACGTTTCTCTCTAGCAAAGTCTGGATGTACCGTCTTAAAGTGTTTCCACGCTTTTGCATCTAAAGGATGAGTAACCTCCTCATATGTTTGCAAATGATCTGCATGCCATCTCATCGATGCAGCTGTCCTCTCAGACTGATACATTCTTTTTAATCTATCAGTTATAGGAAGGTACCACATCCGCTGGAACGGTACCTTACTCCGACCAGTACCTTGCGGCTTATATCTTGGCTTATGGCAAAATCGACATTCCAGCAACTTATCATCATCTTTCCAAAAAAGCATGCAATTGTCAACACAGACATCTATCATCTCAGAAGGCAACCCAAGACTATAAACCAGCTTCTGTATCTCATAGTAAGTTTCAGCTGCTAAATTGTCCTCTGGCAAATACTCTTTAATCAAATCAGCCCAATCATCCATGCAAACCTCAGCTAAGTTATGATCAGTTTTAATAGTCATCATCCTAGCCGCCAACGACAATTTAGAATGTCATTCTCTACATCCATCGTAGAGTGGCTGATTTGCAGCATCTAGCATATCATAAAATTTTTTTGCATCTAGATTCGGTTCCTCATCATGATGATCATGTGCAAATGTACTTACGGTTTCATGAAATGCATCCGTAACCATGTCATGAATCCTATCATTATCTTCACCATGCTGCTCCGCATGATCATCAAATTGATTAAAATTATTTGACTCATCAATATTCGATGCTTGATAATTGCTACTACTACTAGCTGCATTTCCCCCATGACCCTCTCCATGATAATACCATATATAGTAATGCGGCATAAACCCTCTATTTAATATATGCGACCACACCTTCGAGATAATGATAAATTTCCTATTCAAGCATCTGGCACAAGGACAGTACATCTTACCACTGATAATCGTATTATGTATACTTCCTGCCTGATGTATGAATCCCTCCACCCCATCACTGAACTCCTTTGTTAGCGATCCCTCTGAATCAAGACGATTATACATCCATCTTCTAATTTCGTATATTGACATTTTTTTTGGTCAGAAAGAGGTAAATATTGTTTTTGAATATGAAATTTTTATTATGAAGTTGGCCACTATATATAGATTTTTATTTTTATTACCATCGAATTACCTACGATTTTACATCGATTTCACATCGATTTTACAACGAATCTAAAAATGTTTACATCGACTTTACAACGATATTAAACATGTTTACCTAACCGAACACCGTGAGCTTAAAACGTGCTCACCTAACTTATTAATCGTTGGTAAATCGATGTAAAGTTCAACTTATAATAATCATTGCTAATTCGTGGGTAATTTTACGACGATATTGCAACGTTTAATACAAACCTCGTTAAATCGTCGCTAAGTTACAACGATTTTACGATGATTTTTATTATCGCTATAATATCGTCGGTAATCGTTGTAAAATCGTCGCGAATTAGCGATGATTTTACAACGAAGCTTTTCGTCCCAAGTTTGCGACGATTTTACGACGTCTGTAAGAATCGTCGTAGATTCGTCGCAAAAACGATGGCAATTTGCAACGAAATAGAATCGTCGCAAAAAATCGTTGCAAATTGCCTGTTTTCTTGTAGTGTTACTCCTAGACTAACTCCTTGATGATGGAGCTAGATCTACATGAGAATCCATCCTTATCGTCCTAAACCTAACACTTTTGGCCAAGTTTGCTAGAAGAATAGGCCTCTCCATCACTCACAAAAGTTATAGGCTAGAAAGGAGGTTTAGTTCAAGGTGTGGGAACCATTCCAAAAATGGGATATGGCTACTTGGTTCCAAAAGGGTGGTAAAAAGGGAAAAGATATATCCAAGTATGTATATGGGTATCCACAAGCTCATTCAAGGATGCACAAACACTATAATTGCAAGTCAAGATTAGAGTTCTTATTAATAGGGTTGAAATCAATTCACAACTTGCTTCAATTAAGACGAGAACATCGATGCATATGATCTAAAGATGGAGCATCCTTACTTTCAAACTCACTTGAATGCAATGTGTCAAATCAATTTCTCAAAGTGATACCCTACAAGGAATGCTCATCATTGCTCTCAATGCACATGCAATGCAACCTATATGCAAATTAGACTCAATCCTACACATGAAATGCAACTAAATGATTTATTTTTGTGTTGCAAAATTTCAAACTTTTTCAATTTTTATGTGTTTTTCTATGCCATAAGTGAATGCATGGGACTCAAGATGCAGAATCAAAAATAAGAAAACAAAACACAAGGTCAAATGACACAAACCCCTCCTCCAAACTTGAATTCCACTGTCCCGGTGCAACAAAAGTCAAGAAGAAGGTAAAAATATGCAATATATTTACAATGAAATGGAATGAGGATCATACCTTGTATTGGAGAGAAGCAGGACGTTTTGTGGCTCAAACCGTCCTTTCATCTAACACCACGACCATTGGACCCAAAAGACCCTTATTGATGCTTGTTTTGTGTCTCTACCTTGAAAAAGGATAGGCTTGGGAGGTCCCAAGGGCGCGTTTAACGTCACTAGCTTGACAGTTGCTTCCTCATTTTCACTTCCTTCATGAAGATCACAAGAAAAGGGAAAAGATTATCAACAAAAGGAAATAAAAATGCTCTAGTCTCAAGAAGATTCAAAATCCTAATGATCAATGCTAAACCCCAATGGCAACAACGCCAAATTAATAGTGAGTTTTTGTTAAGTTCGTATCAATTCCTATATGCTTGTCATTGTAGCATAAGATGTGTCAAATCATAGGGGATAAGATTATTGCACTAGGAATGCATAAAACTTCTTAAGCTAGAGTAATTGTTTTGGGTTTTGGATTTTATGATTTTAAATTAAGAAATATAACAAATGCAAGAAAGAAAACAAACGATAGAAGTGTTGGATCATTGTTTAGACTGTCAAAGAAATGATTAGCAATCAAACAATGATGATAGAGATTGAATTAAACATTATCCTAGAACATGGAATTCACAAATATGACTAATCCATTCTCATGGCACTAATCAATTCACTAATCACCTAATTAACATAAACTCTCATTTGCAATTAGATAATCAATGAGCATTAATAAACAATTCTAATTATTTCACTAATCACCTTAAACATCAACTCTCATTGGCTAGGATGTGAAAAGCTAACAATAAGTTTGGTTCAAGCATTTCATCGAACACCTCTCGGGCATGAAATGCTTAAGCTCTAGTTTTGATCTTTCAATTCAAATCTAGCATTAAGATCAACCTATGTGAAAGATCTAAGAAGATGCAATCCAAATCATAATCATTTATGATACTAATGCACACAATCCATGCTATTTCTTAGGTCTAGAACACTTGAATAAGATTAATTCATTCTCATGACAATAATCCCTTTGTTAATTACTTAATCAATCACAAACTCTCGTTTGTGATTAAATGACTAACAAGAACTAATGACAAGTTCTATTAACCAAAATACACCTTAAACATCCACTCTCATGGGTTAAGATATGCAAATCCCTTATTTAGTTCTTTGGGGAATTTCATCAAACACCTTGTGTGCATGAAATTCCCTATGATCTAGATTAACTTTCTCAAACTTAATCTAGCATTAAGAACACTAAATAAGGAAGGAAAGCAATGATCTAATACCTAAGCATCATAAATCAATCATCAAACCATCAAAATCAAAAATAATCCAAAATCCAACAAAAAAACCAAGGGCAAATTGCTGTTTTTACCCCAAAATTTCGTTTTATGACAAAAATACACTGTCCTTTCAATCAAATGCTGCGCTACACTTTCGGGGGTGAAAAAATTACAGTTACCCCCTTATGACCAAACAAAAAACGCGAAACCGCTATTACCATTTTAACCTTCGCGACATGTCAGACATCTATAGAGGTCTGACATTTAGACTCTAATAGAATTCTGATTGATTTCTCTTACCAGACTTCTCTCATACGTATTAGAGAAGTCTGATACAGATTAAAATTGTAAATTTAAATTTTAAAATTAAAAAAAAAATTTGTTAAAACTTTTTTCTACAATAATTAAATATAGACGATTTTGATGTATAGAAATTAATATTTCATAAAATTGAATCAAATTTAACAAGATTAATTAATTATGCCTATACCTCTATAAATATCAGACTTCTCGAAGAAGTCTGATACAGATTTAATTAGTAAATATAAAAATTGTAAAAAATTATTTTGTTAAAAATTTATTATACATAAATTAGATATAGACGGTTTCGAAGTATTAAAATTAAATTTCGTAAAATTGAATCAAATTAAAAACATGTAAGGCAAAGTAGGTTGTAAACCTCAAAACATGCTTTGTAATGCAAACATTTACATATAACTATAGGGTTAGATTCATGGTTTACCAAATTTACATTTGAAATTTTAAATTTGCACATATGTGTTGTAATGTGCAAATTTGCTAGAAGAATAGGCCTCTCCATCACTCACAAAAGTTATAGGCTAGAAAGGAGGTTTAGTTCAAGGTGTGGGAACCATTCCAAAAATGGGATATGGCTACTTGGTTCCAAAAGGGTGGTAAAAAGGGAAAAAATATATCCAAGTATGTATATGGGTATCCACAAGCTCATTCAAGGATGCACAAACACTATAATTGCAAGTCAAGATTAGAGTTCTTATTAATAGGGTTGAAATCAATTCACAACTTGCTTCAATCAAGACGAGAACATCGATGCATATGATCTAAAGATGGAGCATCCTTACTTTCAAACTCACTTGAATGCAATATGTCAAATCAATTTCTCAAAGTGATACCCTACAAGGAATGCTCATCATTGCTCTCAATGCACATGCAATGCAACCTATATGCAAATTAGACTCAATCCTACACATGAAATGCAACTAAATGATTTATTTTTGTGTTGCAAAATTTCAAACTTTTTCAATTTTTATGTGTTTTTCTATGCCATAAGTGAATGCATGGGAGTCAAGATGCAGAATCAAAAATAAGAAAACAAAACACAAGGTCAAATGACACAAACCCCTCCTCCAAACTTGAATTCCACTGTCCCGGTGCAACAAAAGTCAAGAAGAAGGTAAAAATATGCAATATATTTACAATGAAATGGAGTGAGGATCATACCTTGTATTGGAGAGAAGCAGGACGTTTTGTGGCTCAAACCGTCCTTTCATCTAACACCACGACCATTGGACCCAAAAGACCCTTATTGATGCTTGTTTTGTGTCTCTACCTTGAAAAAGGATAGGCTTGGGAGGTCCCAAGGGCGCGTTTAACGTCACTAGCTTGACAGTTGCTTCCTCATTTTCACTTCCTTCATGAAGATCACAAGAAAAGGGAAAAGATTATCAACAAAAGGAAATAAAAATGCTCTAGTCTCAAGAAGATTCAAAATCCTAATGATCAATGCTAAACCCCAATGGCAACAACGCCAAATTGATAGTGAGTTTTTGTTAAGTTCGTATCAATTCCTATATGCTTGTCATTGTAGCATAAGATGTGTCAAATCATAGGGGATAAGATTATTGCACTAGGAATGCATAAAACTTCTTAAGCTAGAGTAATTGTTTTGGGTTTTGGATTTTTTATGATTTTAAATTAAGAAATATAACAAATGCAAGAAAGAAAACAAACGATAGAAGTGTTGGATCATTGATTAGACTATCAAAGAAATGATTAGCAATCAAACAATGATGATAGAGATTGAATTAAACATTATCCTAGAACATGGAATTCACAAACATGACTAATACATTCTCATGGCACTAATCAATTCACTAATCACCTAATTAACATAAACTCTCATTTGCAATTAGATAATCAATGAGCATTAATAAACAATTCTAATTATTTCACTAATCACCTTAAACATCAACTCTCATTGGCTAGGATGTGAAAAGCTAACAATAAGTTTGGTTCAAGCATTTCATCGAACACCTCTCGGGCATGAAATGCTTAAGCTCTAGTTTTGATCTCTCAATTCAAATCTAGCATTAAGATCAACCTATGTGAAAGATCTAAGAAGATGCAATCCAAATCATTATCATTTATGATACTAATGCACACAATCCATGCTATTTCTTAGGTCTAGAACACTTGAATAAGATTAATTCATTCTCATGACAATAATCCCTTTGTTAATTACTTAATCAATCACAAACTCTCGTTTGTGATTAAATGACTAACAAGAACTAATGACAAGTTCTATTAACTAAAATACACCTTAAACATCCACTCTCATGGGTTAAGATATGCAAATCCCTTATTTAGTTCTTTGGGGAATTTCATCAAACACCTTGTGTGCATGAAATTCCCTATGATCTAGATTAACTTTCTCAAACTTAATCTAGCATTAAGAACACTAAATAAGGAAGGAAAGCAATGATCTAATACCTAAGCATCATAAATCAATCATCAAACCATCAAAATCAAACATAATCCAAAATCCAACAAAAAACCAAGGGCAAATTGCTGTTTTTACCCCAAAATTTCGTTTTTATGACAAAAATACACTGTCCTTTCAATCAAATGCTGCGCTACACTTTCAGGGGTGAAAAATTACAGTTACCCCCTTATGACCAAACAAAAAACACGAAATCGCTATTACCATTTTAACCTTCGCGACATGTTAGACTTCTACAGAGGTCTGACATTTAGACTCTAATAGAATTATGATTGATTTCTCTTACCAGACTTCTCTCATACGTATTCGAGAAGTCTGATACAGATTAAAATAGTAAATTTAAATTTTAAAATTAAAAAAAAAAATTTGTTAAAACTTTTTTCTACAATAATTAAATATAGACGATTTTGATGTATAGAAATTAATATTTCATAAAATTGAATCAAATTTAACAAGATTAATTAATTATGCCTATACCTCAATAAATATCAGACTTCTCGAAGAAGTCTGATACAGATTTAATTAGTAAATATAAAAATTGTAAAAAATTATTTTGTTAAAAATTTATTATACATAAATTAGATATAGACGGTTTCGAAGTATTAAAATTAAATTTCGTAAAATTGAATCAAATTAAAAACATGTAAGGCAAAGTAGGTTGTAAACCTCAAAACATGCTTTGTAATGGAAACATTTACATATAACTATAGGGTTAGATTCATGGTTTACCAAATTTACATTTGAAATTTTAAATTTGCACATATGTGTTGTATTGTGCATATATTTCACGAATTTGATGCTTCCTAGAAGTTATGTTTTAATATTGTCACCCATAAGGCTAAATATTAGATTTAGGGTTACTCGGACTTATTGGAGAAGTTTGAGAGAATCGAGATTTCTCAGAGATTACCAGACTTTAATTTTAATCTGAGTATTTAAAAGTCAATTGCAAAACTACCCTCTCGTTGACCATGTGGGTTTCATCAGACTTCTAAAGAAGTATGAGTATACAACTCAGATATGAAAATCGATGATATGCAAAAATTCGTACCTATATCCGTTTAGAGTTTGTTTTCACCCTCGTCGAGCGTCCAGAACGTCTAATATCACCGAAATCCCGCAAGCCCAGTCGTGTTTTGCCGTTTTTATGCCATAATTTCTGATTTCGGTACGTTTGAATCAGAAAATCGGAGGAATCGGAGAGAGAAGTCGCGAAAAGTGTTTACGAGCTCTATTCTTGAGCTTTAATGGCGAAAAAACGGGTTAGTTACTGCATTAACACGTCGACGATGGTGGTTGTCGTGGTTTCTCAGACTTCTCAGAGAATCGGGGTTTCTCAGACTTCTCAGAGAAGTTTGAAACGTATTTAATTTGAAAATTTAAATTTAAAAAATATTAAAAATGTAGTTTTTAGAAATTTTTACTACATAAATTACACATACTCATTGTTGCTATATATAAATTAAAAGTACATAAAATTTAATCAAATTGAATCATTGGAGATGAATTTGGATCTAAACACAAGTTTGCGGTTTCTCAGACTTCTTCGAGAAGTCTGAAATGTATTTAATATGAAAATTTAAATTAAAAAAATAATTTAAAAAAATTTCATACAAAATTTTGATACATAAATTAAACATAATCATTGTAGTTGTATATAAATTTAAATTACATAAAAGTTAGTCAAAATGAGTGAGTATGAGATAAATTTGGATCTAAACACCATGTAGGTAAGAGTTTACGGTTTACGGGCTCAATATTTGTTGGATTAGGGTTCAAAGTTTGCCATTGGAGTGTAATTAACTATAAAAGAGTGTGGATATCGAGTTATATATTGCATTGTGCAAATAACAAAAAAAACAAGAGTTTTGTCTATGTTCGACATATGAAGTTGGATATTGATATGCTCAAATTAATACCCTAAAAGTACTAAGCAGTAGTTGCAGTATAGTAGGGGTCGAACACAAGGACTCACAGAGACACACAATAGATTATATAGACGAGAATTAAGCTAAGCAATGCAGATGTATTTGAAAGCAGTGCGTAAATTAAAACGGTTGTAAATTCAATTGGAGAAAGATAGGTTCATGGTTTTTCTCAGGAAATCAATGAATGCAGATAAACTAACTAGTCAGGATTCAGATTTAGCACGGTTCTTGAACTCAAATCACTAAAGTATAATTAACCAACTGTCGTTGCGAGAATTATCTAAATCTAAATCTTAGGAATTCCAAATCTCTTTGCGAATCCTAAAGTCTAAATCAGCTTTTAGATCAGGTTTGATTTGTTCACAAAATAACTAAACCAAATCTCTTTGCGAATAGTTATTTTGCTCACCTAAGGTTCTATCAGGTAATTAATCGCACTGTCGTGCCTAATCAATTATCCTAAGATCTAAGTTCCAGATTCGTCAACCTAGAATTAGCTTTGAACACAACCTAAGGTGAAGAACTAATTCAGATGGTGAATCCTAATAACTAATCAACCTAGCATTCAGAGAAAACCCTTATGAGAACCCTGAACCTAAAGTGGATCTACTCAGACATGAAAATTGAAGCAATAAACATGTTTGAATAAATCATCAAATAAAACAGAAAGAGTAACAAGAGGGTTCAAAATCTTCTCTCGGACGAAGGGAATTTCAGACTTGTCTTCATCACAAAGCTCTCTCTCAAAACCAAAGTAAAATAAAGCGTAGCCAACAAAGTGGCTGTAAAATCCCTATAAATAATCTAAATCACGTTTTGTGGCTTCTTGTAAATAATAAAGACTTCTGGACCAAATTGCAATTCTTCAACTCTTCATTAAAGTCGTGGGTCGTGTCTGCTGCGATGGGTATCGACCGATACTAGTGAGTATCGATCGATACCAAGCGTGAAATCGGGTACTCAGCTACACGAACGTCTGCTTTGCTCCAAAATGTTCCAGAAAGCTCCAATATCTCAAATTATGCTCCAAAGGTGCTAAAACCTGTAAAAGACTCTAAAACACTACGAAATAGTAGAAAGACTCTATAAAACGGACTTATATCATTGCTTAAAAGGGGTAAAAACCATGATATATCAACTCCCCCATACTTAGCCTTTTGCTTGCCCTCAAGCAAAACAAAAAACTAAACCAGAGAAAGAGGTTTAGAAAACGTAGAGACTCACCTGTTCATGAAACATCGCAATGACCCTTTTCCTTAGTGTTCCACATATTACCTAACCAGCTTTTTGATCTAACCACCATGTACTTTACCTTAGACATTCGCAGCTTCCCAGACTGCACACATTATTTCGCAGCATTGTTCAATCAAGCCTTCCTTGCCAGTTTCATCGATGCGAATTAATATCAAGAACCTTCTAGATTCTTTCCCATACAATATCATGACAAGGAACTACCTTTTTCACACTTTTTGGTATTATTTCTCTCCCCCATACTTATTTCTTATTATATCTCTTGCATGTGCAAATTAAGGTTCGAGACGCGAGTATTGATGGTGTTTGCCACCGAATCCCCGGTTCTTCCCTCAAAAGTAATCAAAGGTGTAGGCGAATAATGGTATCACAGGAAATTTTCCTAACCTCGTTTCCACCTTTGTGTGATCATTCCCTCTGAAGTAGAATAATGGGAACGCTGAAAATTTTCATAGCCCTCTACTCAGAAGAAAATAATCTCATCTTTTAATGCATCTTATTTATTAACTTGTAACAGGGAGAGGAATACCGTTATTTTAAAACACATGGGTTCCTTTGTCGGATACGAATGAGGAATCAAGCTCTATGGATACTAACCACATCGATGAGGTGCAAAAATTTGGCCCAGGCTTTAAGGAACTTTGCTGAAAACATGAGTGTCTTCTAGTTAACCGGTTAGCCTTTGGATTTTACATTAGTCGATCTAGGACTGATTCTGTAACAATGGTCACTTAGAAGCAAGGTCAGATCAAAAGATTCAAGAAAAAGATCATAGTCTCAGACAAAGTTTTGACTCAATAAAACAACGAATGACTCAAAAACGACTGACTCTAAGAAAAACAAAAACAAAGTCAGCGACTACCTCCCCCAGACTTAAACAACACTGTCCCCAGTGTTATCTAGCCTAGAGTAGGTAAAAGAAAACAAAAGAACAGAATAGAACGAAGAGAAACAAGAAGTTACCGTGCTGGAACATCGAGTGTCGACCGACACACGGCCTGGTATCGATCGATACCAGGATTAAGTCGTCATGATGAACCTTCTCATTCGCGATTTGATCGGCCAACTCTATCTAGTGAACTCTAATCTTCACTTGAATTATCATGCTTGTACATTGAAGAGTGGACTCATGGATACCATATACATATTTGAGCTATCTTTTCCCCTTTCACCACTCTTGTTAGCTCAAATAGCCGATTTCCACCTTTGGAACGATTAAGCGCACCCGAAACCAAACCTTCCTTCAAACCTTCATCTCTTGTGTGTGTCGTGAGGCCTAATTTCGAATGAACTTAGCAAAAAGTGTTGTGGTTGGAACAACAAGGAGAAACTTTCATGTAGAACTAGCTCACACATCAATGAGCTAGACATAGGCTAGGATAGATAGGTTCGGAGTTTGGGGTGTTATTGAAAAGAAAAAGAGAATGTGGAGAAAGCAAAAGATATGGAGAAAGGAATGGGGAAAAACAAAAGTTGGATTGGTTTGAAACAAGGAAGTGATTTAGCTCCAAGTGTGGAATTGTGAGGATCTCTAAGTGTGAAAGAAAGAAAAGAGCCAAAATAGCTAAGCCATCCAAAGGATAAAATAGAGACAAGTCGTGCAAGCAAAAGATGAGCTAAAGGAAAAGAAAAGATGAGAAGCCAATCCAAACAAGTTTGAAGAAGTAGCCCCCCAAGTGAAACGTGATGAGAAGTGCGGGTTTGAGCAGAGAAAAACGCTTTGAGATAAGGGTAGCTTAGGAATGGATCTTGATGGGTTTATATATAGGAGTGGAGTTCATATTAGGGCATTGGGTAGATGAAAGTCATCATTGTATGCATCGGTTGTTCTTTACTCTTAGAATTTTGCCAAAGTTCATTCTTTCATGAGATACACCTTTGCTTTGGAATACCCGCATGATTGAGATCACTTTTATCTCAAGACCTTTCCCTAAGCCAAATGAGTTCACTTAATTTGCATAAGCATGATCCACCATTGAGCTTAATGAATGTTAAAGAGTTGTGGGTTTAGGAATGCTTGTGAATACTAAGGCTTAGACCAAATTCGTGTAGCAACGAGTATGGCCAAATCTTTTAAAGTAGAGATTGTTTGTGCATCATGTAACTACTCTCAAGGGCATTGGTTCGAACTGTTTTGTTAATATTCTCGGACTTGATCTCTCACTTCAACCTCTCTCTCTTCTTGTTCTTATTTGTTTGCTTGAGGGCAAGCAAATGACTAAGTTTGGGGGAGTTGATATTCTCATAATTTGCATCATCTATGCATTCATTTATCTTAGGTTTTACTTCTTTTGCATATGTATCATAGCATTTTCTTGGTGTTTTAGTCTTGATTAGGGTTTAAGGTGTTTTGAATTAGGTCCTAGTGAGTCTTGCATGTTTTGGTATGATTTATAGGGGCTTGGAGGCATTTTGATGGAGATTGGAAGCCTTGGAACCAATCACATCCATGGGAGCAAGAAGAAGAAGGCTAGAAGAACCATGGAGTTTCCAGAAGGCACACCGTCCCATCGTGGGTTGGTGCTGTGGGTCGATGCCACCACAGGAGGAAGCTGAGCCAAAGAGATGAAGTGCCGAACGAGAATACCGATCCATCCTGGATCGGTGTGATTTATAGGGTCGGTGTTGTCTTTCTTTTATTTTAATCTCCATAATCTCTAATCATGGATTCAATCATCTTCCTTATGGGATTTGAGGGTTTCACCATTATTAGTGAGTAGATCCCTTTTGGATCTTTGGGTTTGGTATATTTGGGGGTTTCTCTTGTTAATCTTTGATGTCTAGGACTTAATTCTTCTATTTCCTTTTCTTATTTAGATGTTTTAATGCTAGATTAGGCTTGAGAAAGCTAATTTAGAACTAAGGGCATTTCATGCACACAAGGTGTTTGATGAAATGCCAACTAAGCTAAATAAGAGATTTTCATGAGAATGAATGTCTAGGGTGGATTTTGGTTATTAGAATTTGTGTTTAATGCTTGCTAATTATATTTTCACAAATGAGAGTTTGTTCTTGAATGTGTAATTAGTGAAGGGATTAATGCTAAGAGATTAGTCTAATCTTAATTAGTGTTCTAGACTTAAGGAAATGCTCTTTTGTGGTTGGATAGACATCATTGCTTAGCTTGAGATTCCCCCGATTCAATTGCCTTGCCCAAAGATCCTCTTTTAATCATTGTTAATCCCGTTTAAGCTTGTATAGTCTTGTTTACTTGTTTGCTTGTTTGAATTGAATTAGGTTGCTAGAACTTAAACTCAAAACACTTTGTTTGCTTAACTTAAAGAGTTTTTTTGCATTCTTGTTGCATTGAACAAACCCCGATTGGATTGACACCTAAAATATTGCAATGACATGAAGCATATTTAGGATTGATTCTTAAGGAGGATAAAATCCTACTTATCACCCACACCCTCCGGCGTTAAAGCCGGCATGTCCATGTCCACCGGCGACCGCCAGAAATCTCTGGATTGAGGCTAACGAAACCCTAAAAGTTAGAATCGCCGATCGCCCTAAAATCGCCTGCAACGTCAGCTCTCTTTGTCTTCACTTTCTTTTCTTCTCTAGCTTACCTTGGGGTACCATGGACCGTGTTTTACCTGGGATAATAAAAGAGATGAATGGTTAATCTACAAGAAGCTAGATCGGGTATTGGTTAACAGTGAATGGCTGACGAAGTTTTCGAATTCATATTTTGTATTTGAGGCTGGGGGCTGCTCTGACCATTTAACACGGAGAATCAAGTTGGAGAGCATGAGAGAAAGAGGGAGATAGCCTTTCATGTTCATGAATATTACTTATCAAGTTGCCTCATTTTCTGACGGTAGTGAAACAGTTTTGGGATAGCCCGATGCCTCTATTTGTTTCAACTTTGAGTCTCTATCGTTTCTCTAAAAAATTGAAAGCTCTAAAACCACTGCTGAGAGAATTGGGTAAAGAAGCTTTCAGAGATCTCACTCGCAGAACGAAAGAAGCTTATACAAAATTATGTACGAAGCAAGAGGCCACGCTGCAATATCCAACACATCAACGAATGGAAACTATTAACTCTAGAAGAAGGTTTTTTGAAACAAAAGGCGAAAATAAACTGGTTATATGTTGGGGACCAGAATAATAAAACCTTCCACAATGCAGCTCAAGTGAGAAAAATGAAGAATACTATTAGAGATTCGGGATCAGAATGGGGACATTCTAACTAATGGTTATCAAATTAAGGTGGAAGCTGAAAGATTCTTTAAGGATTTTTTAACACATCAACCTTCCGAATATCAAGGAATTTCTTTAAGGTTGCTCAGAGGAGGAGAAGGATCGATTGATAAAGGACGTAACAGATGAGAAAATCAGGAAAATCATTTTCTCGATGCCGAGTGACAAGTCTCCGGGGCCGGATGGATTCACGAGTGAGTGTTTTGAAGCGGCTTGGCCAGTTTTTGGAAATAATTTTACGGTGGCGATTAAATCATTTTTCATCAAAGGATTCCTTCCCAAGGGTTTAAATTGTACTATTCTAGCTCTCATCCCTAAAAACGATGGGGCAAGGGAGATGAAGGACTATAGACCAATATCGTGCGGCAATGTATTATACAAGGTGATCTCAAAAATTATCGCTAATAGGCTCAAGACGATGCTACTAAAGGCCATTGCTCAAAATCAACCAGCGTTCGTAAAAGAACATCTACTTATGGAAAATGTGTTACTAGCTACGGAACTAGTCAAGGATTACCATAAATAAGCTATATCCCCAATATGCTCTATGAAGATTGATATCTGAAAGGCATTTGACTCAGTACAATGGACCTTCTTACTGAATACACTCGAAGCACTAAACGTTCCGCAACAATTTATCCACAAGATTAGATTGTGTATTTCGACGACTTCCTTCTCCATGCAAGTTAATAGTGAACTGGCGGGGTTTTTCCAAAGTGAGAGAGGGATCCGACATGGCTGTTCCTTATCTCCTTATCTATTCGTCATTTATATGAATGTTTTGTCAAAAATGATAGTTGGTTCAGCGGCAGCGAGGAAGATCGGTTATCACCCTAAATGAAAAACGATTCAACTTACTCATCTCTGTTTTGCCGACGATCTAATGGTGTTTGTGGAAGGGAACAAAAGATCGATCGAGGGAATCCTGAAAATTTTTGACGAGTTTGCGGTTATGTCGGGTTTGAAAATAAGCGTGGAGAAATCTACTCTATGCTTGGCAGGAATCTCAGATCGGAACCGAGATGATATTATGGCCAAATTTCCATTTACTCAGGGACAACTTCCGGTGCGTTACCTTGGGTTACCTCTTCTCACCAAAATAATGACGATGGCAGATTGCAATCCTCTAATAGAACTGATTCAAAACCGGATACGCTCTTTAACGATCCGATTTCTATCATTTGCCGGAAGGTTACAGCTACTCAGCTCGGTGATAGCTAGCATAAGTAATTTCTGGATGACAGCTTATAGATTTCCGAGTGCATGTATTACAGAGATAGACAATATATGTTCAGCGTTCTTATGGTCGGGCTCTAGTCTTAACTCCAAGAAGGCAAAGGTAGCTTGGGAAGTGGTTTGTTTGCCGAAGAGTGATGGTGGCTTGGGACTTAAAGCATTGCGAGAGGTAAACAAAGTGTCATGTCTGAAATTGATTTGGCGTATTCTTTCAACTCGAGAATCGCCATGGGTCAAATGGATTCAAAGTTCAATTATTCGTAACGGATCGTTCTGGACGCTGAAGGACACATCAAGTTTGGGCTCGTGGATGTAGAAGAAACTTCTTAAATTCAGAGAGGCGGCAAAAACTTTTCATAAAGTGGAGATTCGAGATGGTTCAAATACATTATTTTGGTATGATCATTGGTCCCCTTTGGGTTGCTTATACGATATCACGGGGCTAGATGAGTAATTGACGAGGACATCGGAGCACATGCTAAGGTAGCTGAAGTGCTCCACATGTGTAGTCGAAGGAGACATAGAGTGGAGATACTCAATGACATCGAGGGCGAGATCACGAGTCTGGCACAATCTAATCGGAGAGGTTGTGAAGATATTTCGATATGGCGAAGGTCTGAGGATATTTTAAGAAGAAATTCTCAACCAAGATGACTTGGAATCTGATCAGAACGAGAAGGCCAATGAAAGACTGGCATAACGGGATTTGGTTTTGCTACTCGACACCTAAGTATTCATTCTCGTCATGGCATACAATTCAGAATCGTCTATCAACGGGTGATAGGATGAAACAATGGAGTGGAGGACAACATTGTGAATGCGTTTGTTGTGGGCAAGAGAAATCAAGGAACCATATCTTTTTCTTCTGTACTTACACCTCAAGTATATTGGAAAATCTAGCATCTCTCCTACTCGACAATGTGTACTCCACGAGTTGGGAGGACCTCCTCACACTTCTATATAACTTGAATCTGGATCGGCTGGATCTATTTTTGTACAGGTACATATTTCAATCTACGATCTATCATATTTAGAGAGAAAGAAACGCTCGAAGACATGGTGAAACTCCCAGCTCAGCCACGATACTCATCAGATTCATTGACAAATTTTTTTGTAATCGCATCATCGCAATCCGCAAGACCGAAGATCGCTCTAATCCGGTGGTTCGCCACAAGACCAACCTGAAGTACCCGTCACGCAAAGGCTTGCAAGACTTTGCAATCTAATTTATTTCGGCAAATTCTTTAATTCCTTAAACAGAAAGATGCATTTATTGTAAAAACAATTTTTTGGGTTCGAATATAATTTTATATTCAATTTAAAAAATAAAATAAGTGTTTTTAGGTACCATTGATCGATGGGAGCTTGTGTGGAGCAAATGAGATATCAAAGTGAAGACAAGTAGAATTGACAAGACCATATAGGTGTGCTGCATCGGTCAGATGCACACCAATACAAGTCCACCAGATCTTTTACCAGGGACCATATATGTGTGATGCATCGGTCATATGCACACCGATACAAGTCCACCAGATATTCCACTAAAATTGTTTTTACAATAAATTGTTTTTAGGACAGTTCTCATGACCTCTTGAAGACCGGCTTCCCCTTTCTCCTTAAGCTCCCGTGTGAGGATGGCTTTGACCGAGGCAAAAGGCTTGGACCGTCCCTCACACTTGACCGAGGCAAAAGGCTTTGACCGAGGCAAAAGTCTTGATGTTTCCAAGGGATGAGAGTAATGGTGGAAGGTTGGCTGAGTTCGGACTTAGACCCATCAAGCATACTTGGCTCGTTTTTCACCTTGGCCTTGGTCTTTGCCCTCTTCTTAGCAACCGTGCTACTTTGAACCTCATTCTCGATCTTGGTTTGGAAAGGGGATCCTAGGCAATAACCGTCCAATGCACGGGCTTCTTCATCATCACCATAACTCACCATTGCACAAATACCAACATACTCGACTCTTAGAGCTTCATCCCCATTTATCTCACAAGTGATTGCTGATACTAAGACTTTTCGGTCTCAAAGAGGTATCAATAACTCTAGATACTAGTAGTATAAGAGGTTATCAATCCGTACAAGGAGATGACTTTAAGCATTAAGAATACAAGGAACCTATGTAAGTTAAGCTAATTAAAAGGGGTTTAGTGATTAAGTATCCAAATTAAAACAAGTAAGCAACTAAACAAGATCTAAATCAATAAGAAAAAGCGGATTCAAAGATGGGATTATGGATATATGATAACCCAAGTTCAATTCATGATGTTCATTTACTCAAACAAACTAATCCCTAGGCATAAGACCCTTAACTTGACTAATTCTCTTTCAAGCAATTAATCACTATGCTAATCACCTAATCCATTAATAAACTCTCATTTGTGGATCATTGATTAGCAAGCATTAAGTTTAAATCAACAAGATCAACCAAAAATACACCCTAGACAACTATTATCATAGGCTATGAGTGTAAATCTCTTGTTTAGTTCATCAAGGCATTTCATCAAACACTTGGTGTGCATAAAATGCCTTATGATCTAAACCTACTTTTTCAAGCTAGATTTAGCCTTCAGAACACTAAACAAGAAAGGATATAAGGAGATCTAACCCTAAACACCATGAATCAAGCCTTGGATCATCCTAATATACCTCATCTCTAAACCCTAAAAGACTACTCAAGACCCATTAGGAACCAACCAAAATCGATGGGGATAGAGGTTGAATCCATAGATGAATGTTGAATAATCAAGATAGAAAGAAGATAGATGGAAGAGATTGATGGAAACAAGTAGTAAATTGCATAAAACAAAGGATCCTTCTTACAAATCTCAAACTCTCTCAAAGGTAAGGGTTTTTGAGCATAAGAAAAAGCATAAAAATTGAAATTAGGTTTAGATTGTCTTTAAATAAGAAAGTGGGCGACCGGGTCAACCCGGAACAAACCGGGTATTGACCCGGTCGCACTTCCCATATCGGCCAAAACGGAGCCGGTACACGGAGCCGGTACACGGAGCCGGTATGGAATGTCTTCGTCGAAGGGATGATGCCAGCCAAGGTGGAGCCGGTATGTCTCCTGCCTAAGGGAAAATCCTTATGCCGAGTGAGGGGACTTCTTGGCGCCGGGCCGGTACATGCAATCATCGAAGAAGATTGAGGAAGTTTTGAGGGGGAATACCGGGCCAATCAAAGCCGGTACTCGGAGCCGGCAAATCTCCTGCATGAGGGAAAATCCTATGCCGGGTGAGAAAATGCTTGGTGCAGGGGGAAATGGGGCCGGGACGTGCGGTCGGCAAAGTCCCTGTCTCAGCTAAAATCGCATACCGGCCAAGAAGATTCCTTCGTGCCGGGCCGGTATTGAGGGAAATTAATGAGGAGAAATATTTTTGAGCTTTCATGCTTCTAACCGTCGCTTCAAAATCCCGAGCTAAGTGCGAACTCCTCCAAAGTGTCCAAAAGCCTCCAAAATACCTAGAAAGGACTCTAAAACATGAAAGACTCTCTAGGACATATCATGAGAGCTCTAAACTCTAAATGGGACAAAACCAATAAGAAATGTTATGAAACTATATGTGTATGAGATAAAATCTAAGCTAAATGAATGAATAGAAGAGATAAAATATGGGAAAATCAATTGTGCCACAAACTGCGGTAGAAGAAGGCACGATTGGGTAGAAGACCTTGTCACTCACATTCTTGAGTATTACCTTCTTGCTCGTGAAGTCGATGCTTGCACCGGGGGTATTAAGGAATGGAGTCCCGAGAAGTAGAGGAAGCTTTTTGGTTTGTCCCATCTCCATGACAATGAAGTCCGTTGGTACAAGACACTCTCCAACCTTAAGAGGATAATCTTTAACAATGCCGAACGGTTTCTTTGAAGATGAGTCTCCAAACGTGATGGTGGAGGGATAGTCTTCCATTATAGTAATCCCAAGACTCTTGGCCATTTCCAAGGATATGACGTTCACGGTTGATCCCGAGTCACACAAGGCATCATCTATCTTCAAGTTTCCAAGAGAGCAAGTGATGGAGAACTTACCGGGATTCCCAAGCTTAGGGAGAGACTTAAGCTCAATCCTTGTTGTGATTGGTGAATCAAATACCGCCATAAGCTCTTCCACTTTCTCTCGGTTTTCAAGTATGCTTTTGATGAACTATTGGTGTTGTGGGTCTTGAGACAAGTCACTCTCACTAGGCAAAGGTGTTCCAATCTTATCCATGTTTGCTTTGAAACTTGAGAACGCTTTCTTTTGTGCCTTGGTGAGATAACGGTCGGGAAATGGGAGTGGAGGTTCGTATGGAGAGGGTTCAACGCGAAAATCTTCTTTCTTAGGCATGACATGTGTCTCCACGTCCTTCTTTTTAACCATGCCCTTGAGGGACTTCTCAACCTCCATTTGTGAAGAAATCCCTTGCCCTTCATGTTAGTTTCTACTCTTTCCCTAAAAAAAACCACATTATCTTCATTGCTACGGGTCACCCCCCCACCTTGTTCCTTGATGTCCGCATTGAAGTTTGAGGGAACATCTCTGGGGAGAAGTTCTTCGACTTGTGAACCATAGAGTTGAAACTCAATATCTCTAATAACCGCTTCGCTGGTCATCATTGGAGGATATAGCATTGCAATACTCCTTGAGAGTTTGTATTGCCTTCCCGGTTAAAGAACTTTGAGGGTGATGTGATGAAGGAGTGGCTTCCCTTTGCTCCATTTGTTGCACCTTTGAGGTCAATGCTTCAAGCTTCTTGTGTAGATCATTGTAGGAGCAAGCCACTTTAGTATGGATGTCCTCCATATTTTTGTTTATATCTATTGCTCCATTAGCTTGTCCTTGTAGGAGTTGTTGAAGCACATTCTTCATTTCAAGATCTTGAGGCATGGTGTTGTTACCTTGTGCATGTGGTGCAAAATTTTGTTGAAAGGTAGGTTGAGGCACAAATGGAGCCTTGTTATAGTAGCCACCTGGGTGTTGATTGTTGTTGAAACCTCGTTGATAGGCACCATGGTTACCAACATAATGCATTTCTTCTTGGTTACTCAAATCCACCATTTCCTCATGGGACCCTTGATTTCTCTCAAAATCACCAACAAAGTGAACCGGTTTCTTAGAAGCATTGAGAAGTTTGTCAATCATAGTGGCTTGCTTATCCAACTTCTCATTTAGAGCTTTCATATCCTTGGTCCTTCTTTGCTCATCAAAGTCACTTGTGGTCCTTGTAGACCGATCATAGTCATCACTTTAGGTTCCATCATTTTGGGCAAGGTTCTCTACCAACTCTATTGCTTCATTAACTTCTTTAGCCAAGAAATTACCATTGGAAGCGGTGTCTAGCAACATTCTTATCTTTGGAAGCGCTCCACGGAAGAGTGTGCTCAATAGAGAAGCGTTATTGAATCCATGATGAGGGCATTGCATGGTGTAGCTCCTAAACCTTTCCCACGCCTCATTGAAAGTCTCATTGGAGCGTTGAGTGAAGGTCAAGATCTCATTTCTTAGCTTGGCCGTCCTTGAAGGTGAGAAGAATTTGGCAAGGAAAACCCTCTTGCATTCATCCCATGTAGTGATAGACCCTTGAGGCAATTTTTTCTCCCATTGGCGTGCCTTGTCCCCAAGAGAGAATGGGAACAACCGTAACTTGAAGCCATCTTCGGAAACACCGTTCATCTTTGTCAATCCACAAATCCGGTCGAAGTGATCCAATTTGATCAAGTGGATCTTCCACCGCCAAGCCATGGAACTTGTTACTTTGCACCATGTTGATGAAGCTAGCTTTGAATTCAAAGTTGTTGTTCTCAACCTGGTGCTTGAATTCCTTGGCGGTCGGCATGAGCATTGGCGGCATCACCCGCTCCAACAATGTTTTGAGCTCCTTGAGGGTGGTTTTGAGCTCTAGAATTACGGGCGGGTGGTGGTGGGTGTCCTTGATTGAGCTTATGTGTTTCCATTTCCACCATTAGCTCTGTGGTTTCCATTACCACCATTCCCTTGTTGTTACTCAAAAGTAACGTTCTCATTGAAGTCACCAACCGGAGGTTCTTCAGCGTTGTTCATACCCAACCTCTCGATGTGTTGAGTTCGTCTTCTTTCTCTCCTTTCTCTAAGTCCACGTTCCAATGGATGTATGTCGTTGATTGGCTCAACAAATTTGGGTCCACCTCTAGCCCTTGTGTTCATACACCTATATGAAAAGAGAAGACTAGATAGAGAGAATAGTAAACAAAGAAAATAAAAGCTTAATCTCAAAAAGAATCCAAATCCTATTGAATAAACTAAAACCCCAACCGGCAACGGCGCCAATTATTAAGTAGGATTTTATCCTCCTTAAGAATCAATCCTAAATATGCTCATGTCATTGCAATATTTTAGGTGTCAATCCAATCAGGGTTTGTTCAATGCAACAAGAATGCAAGAAACTCTTTAAGTTAAACAAACAAAGTGTTTTGAGTTTAAGTTCTAGCAACCTAATTCAATTCAAACAAGCAAACAAGTAAACAAGACTAAACAAGCTTAAACAATATTAACAATGATTAAAAGAGGATCTTTGGGCAAGGCAATTGAATCGGAGGAATCTCAAGCTAAGCAATGATGTCTTTCCAACCACAAAAGAGCATTTCCTTCAGCCTAGAACACTAATCAAGATTAGACTAATCTCTTAGCACTAATCCCTTCACTAATTACACATTCAACAAAAAAATTCTCATTTGTAAAAATATAATTAGCAAGCATTAAACACAAATTCTAATATCCAAAATCCACCCTAGACATTCATTCTCATGAGCTAAGTATGAAAATCTCTTATTTAGCTTAGTTGGCATTTCATCAAACACCTTGTGTGCATGAAATGCCCTTAGTCCTAATCTAGCATTAAAACCTCTAAATAAGAAATGAAATAGAATAATTAAGTCCTAGAAATCAAAGATTAACGAGAGAAATCCCCAAATCTACCAAACCCAATGATCCAAAAGAGATCTACTCACTAATCATGGTGAAACCCTTAAATCACATAAGGAAGATGATTGAATCCAAGATTAGAGATTAGGGAGATTAAAATAAAAGAAAGACAAGATAGATTCGTAAGAATTAAACTCAAGATTGAATTAAAATCAAAAGGTCTCTTGCAAAAATCCAAGAACAAAATAAAAGAGAGGTTTTTTGCCTTAGGAAATTTTAGAGAAAAAAAGACTTAGAATGAAAATAGGGTTTTTTTATATTTAAAAGAAGTTGGGCGGACTGGGTCAACCCGGAACAAACCGGATATTGACCCAACCAAATCTGGGTTTTTGCTGATTTTGGTGGTCTGCACCGACCCATACTGGATAGGTACAAATGGTCGGTGCAAAAACGTTGAGCATGACTCCTTTGGACGCCAGACAGACACGTTCCTACTAAATCTGATGTATCTTTTGAACCACCTCTTGGAATGACTTTAAACAACCACATGTGGACAGTTAACTCACTAGGCTAAAACTTTTGTGAAGATCACCGAGGCTAATTCAGATTGGAGACCCTTCGTCTAGCCAGGTATTTCAGGCACGTAGGGTCTGGATCAAACTGGTCTTAGGAGTTTGCACCGATCGACCCTGGATTGGTGCTGGTGATCGGTGCTAAATCTCTTCTTCCACACAGCCGTCCGGATGCGAGCTGGGTCGTGTGCAGGATGCGGGCTTCGGCTGGTTTGAAGGTGATCAGGAATGGCTGGATTAGCACCGATCCGTGGCACCGAGCCAGGACGGATCGGTGCAAAATCTTCTTCTTGCTTCGGCTTTTCTCCTTGTGTCAACACCGACCCAGCACACTGACCCAGGATCGATCGGTGTGCTAAAACTCCTTGGGTCGGCATTCTTCTTGCCTCAACACCGATCCAGCACACCGATCCAGGATGGATCGGTATGCTCGTCTGGCACTTCGTCTCTTTGGCTCAGCTTCCTTCTGTGGTGGCACCGACCCACAACACCAACCCAGAATGGGTCGATGTGCCTTCTGGAAATTCCTTGGTTCTTCTAGCCTTCTTCTTCTTGCCCCAATGTTGGATGTGCTCGGTTCCAATGTTTCCAATCTCCATCAAAATGCCTCCAAGCCCCTAGAAATCATACCAAAACATGCAAGACTCACTAGGACCTAATGCAAAACACCTTAAACCCTAATCAAGACTAAAACATCAACAAAATGCTATGATACATATGCAAAAGAAGTATAACCTAAGATAAATGAATGCATAGATGATGCAAATTATTAGAATATCAGTGGGGAGATAAAAAAATCAGCAGAAGACTCAAACCTGGGCTTCGATAGTTTAAGCAAAACCTCAGCTAAAGAAACATGATTTCAGTATCTCTGTAGTCGATGGAGAATCAACAGTGATGATTCCGGATGACATAATTGACGGAGCTACACATCTATGGGAAGATTTTATTATTGGAAAGTTCCTATTAACAGCTCTGCATATTGCTAAGATGCACGTCATCGTCAACAAGATATGAAATAATGGTGATAAATAAAAAAAAGATTGATGCTTTTGTTGTGAATGAGAAGACGATCAAATTCAGAATAAGAGACGGCTCAAAGCGTTATGGTGTTCTAAGAAGAGGAATGTGGAACATAGCAGATGTGCATCTGGTACTATCCAAATGGTCACCGGTATTAGAAGAAACACAACCGGAGATCAAATCAGTTCCGGTGTGGGTGATATTGAAAAATGTTCCTCATCGACTGTTTTCGTGGGAAGGCCTGAGTTTATTGGTGAGCCCAGTAGGGGAACCAAAGAGATTGCATCCTGACACGGAAACGTGTAAGAGTTTCGATGTGGCAAAGGTATTCGTGGAGGCTGATCTATCCAAAGATTTGCCAAAATCCTTTCGATTAAAATCATATAAAGGCGTGGATGCTTTGGTCGAATTTAAGTATCCTTGGTTGCCTCAAAAGTGTGACACATGCTCTAAATGGGGACATCTCAAGGATTCATGTATCATTGGCAGCAAGGAGAATGGAGCTGTTGGAAAAGAAAGTGCAGAGAATAATGGCCTCAATGCAGAGAAAATAGTCTTAGTGGAGAAGAATGGATCGCAGGACATCCAAGAGGTAGGTGGAGAAAGAGAACATGTACATGAAATAATGATTCTCGGGTCAAAGAGTCGGGATCGAATTGAAAGAACTGAGATGGAAAGAGAAAAAGAAATAGGACACATCATTGCTGAGAGTTTGGGCCAAAAGCAAGATAAGGAAGAGGGAGATATTCAATCACAAACAGATGAAATCATGGACTTGGAGTTCCCCCACGAAGGTGAGTCGCGCTCTAAATCAAAACAAAGGAGATCTCACCAAAAATTTGGAATCTCCATCGCGTTACTCTCTTTTAGTGAATGAAAGCAAAGAAGTTGTTGATGACTCTCTTATTAACGAAACTGAGCTTTAAGAGGGAGAGATTCAAAGTGAGGGACAAGAGAATCTGGTGGAGAAGATAGGGGAAACAAGTACTCTACACCCTTCTCTTCCTAAAGCTTCAAAGACCGGTACTCAGAACAAGGTTTTGGGTAAAAAGGTCACCAAAAAGAAAATCTAAATGTCCGGGTTCTTTTGGAATGTGCGCGGATTCAACAAATTTGAAAAGCATTCCAAAGTTAGTAGTTGGATACATCAGAATTCAATGACATTTGGTTGCTTGATTGAAACTAGAGTAAAGGAGGGGAGGGTGAAGCGGATTGTAGATACAGTTTTTCCGGGATGGTCAGTGATTGCAAACTACGAATTCGCTCCTCGTGGTCGAATATGGGTTCTCTGGAATGCGAATGCGAGATTAACACCGGTTTTCAAGAGTAGTCAATTGATTATTTGTTCAGTTTTACTCGAATGACAAGAAGAGGAATTTATATGCTCCTTCGTGTATGCATCTAACTTTGTATAGGAGAGAAAATTATGTTGGAAGATATGAGAAGTGACTATGATTCGCCGCTATTTCGAAACAAACCTTGGCTACTATGTGGAGATTTTAACGTGATTCTGAGGGGAGAAGAACACTCAAATTTTACGGTTTCTCCGACAATCCCAGCAGGAATGAGAGACTTCCAGGATGCGGTCGGTCACTGCTCTATTCTGGATTTAGGGTACCGAAAAACACTTCACAATGCACCAAACCATGCAAGAACTAATCTAAAACTCTCTAACTCTAAAATAAATGAAAAACCAAAAAAACCATGAAAGTGTATGCAAAATACACCAAAAACTAACTAAATGAATGCAATGAAAGGCTACATAATGTAACTATCAATTGGTGAAGAGGTTCTCTCCGAACTTAGTTCTTAAAATCGAGAGGCTACTTCATCAATCTCCTGTTATTTATTTAATCATGTCTTTTATTTCGATTATGTATGAGTAGTTTAATCGTTGGGCTCAAAGGGATTATCGAGGAGAATTCAATGTTCGATAAAGATTTCACAAGGTAAAACCCTAGCCGATTTCTCGAACTCTTTCTTATAGATCGTTGTTAATGCACTAATCTAGTGTCATGAAGTAGAGGATGATTCCTAGGTGTTAAAGAACCACCAAAAGTGCTGAATCTAAACACCCCAATCGTTCATCTATAAGAGCGTATCGCGTCGTAAGATACGAAAGTGCGCGGCCGGAGTGCTGTGAGCTGATAAGAACCAGCACAATCATCATGAATTTCTGCGAGGCCAGAGACAAAAGCTATCGGTCTAGTATATAAGTTATTGGTGCGTAAGATGTATGAAAGTAGGTTACGCCATTTATTATGTTCAGTTTGTGGAGTTACTTGAAACTTTGTTACTAAGAGCTTAGGGACCGTCTTTGAATCCGAACATACCCTAACATATCCATGTCGACCCAACATAATTTTTATTATAGTTTACAAATCGCTTTTACTCTTTTTAGTTTATGCCATCGATTTTCATTCTCAATGTACAAGCAATTTTCTGTTTTTCGTTCTTTACAATTTTCGTGACAAAAACACTACAAAACCTTATTTTTGTTTTAGACTTCCTCGCTAATTCTCTATCTAATGTTTCACAGAAAAGCATTCCCTCCCTGTGGATTGATACCTTAAGCCCTACAACGCACATATGTGCACTTGCAAACTTTTAGGTTTATAAATTTAAAACCTGAAATTTCGGAAAAAATCTGACAGCATCACCAATCATTCGAATAGTCATTTCGAAAGCATTTAAAGAGTTATTCAACTCTGATTTTAATTCTAGTCAAGTCTAAGTTGTATTTTCGAGTTTTCTTATTCTTACCTCATTTCTCTTATTTAAACACATGTAATCTGATTTGAGACAACCATCACTGTGATCAAGTAAAATCTTTTGAGTGAAATCTCTTTTGTTATTTGTGAACATCTTTCGATTGTGGGTGAGTCATATCCAACGATCAAACTGATCTATCTTAGTGTTTCATATCTAAGGGATCACCCGGAATATCAAGAGCGTTCTGCAACTCTTGTGCGAGCAAACAATCCACATCCTTTGATCATTGAAACTTTACGGTTTCTTTGTTGCAAAGTTTATTCCCTACCAACTTCTAAGTGTCGATTCTTGGGAGGATCGTATCAAGTGGTATCAGAACACACTTGAAGTTCGGTATTCATTCTTTATCATCTTCTCATCTTATCAACATCTTCTTTTCATTTTCTTGACTTTCTATCTTCTAGTCGATCCAGATTATTCAATATATATATATATATATATATATAAATATATAAAGAATAAAGAATTCTTATTGCTTTCTATCTCATTTGTGTTCTTGTGATCATTTAGAATTGCTCATTCGATTTGATTGGAACTTCTTATATTAGAACCCTTGAGAGATCGCTTTTTGAGGACCTTTTGAGAGTTGAGTGAAACACTTGAGAGATAAAAACAATTTGGAAAGTTCAAAATTTGTGAGAGCTTATTACTTTTAATATGTTTGATATTTCCTTTTCAGGTACAAAAAAATTGTCAAGCGATGGAGGAGATCAACAACCACAAAAATGGAGATAATACTTGCGGCTTGAGGCTATGATGGCTGAGATCACTCGGGCGTTGCGTGGAGAAATAGAAACCATCAGTCGGCGGCTTGATGAAGCGATCCCGCAAAGGCAACCACTAGTAGAAAAAGTGCAAAGGAGAGAACCAAGGAAAGACTAGCTGAGACAACAAAGGGACGAGGCAGCAGATGATTACTATGGACGTGATGGTTATTCATCTCAAGACAGTCAAAGAAAGCCTAGATGTGTGAGGGAAGGCAGAGATCAGCCCCAAGACAATCTCGGAGGTCTTAAGCTTAAGAGTCTATTCTTTCATGGGAACAATGATCCGGACACATATTTGGATTGGAAAAAGAGAGTAGAACTCATTATTGATTGCAACTAGTATACGGAGGCCCAAAGAGTGTGTGTTTCGGCTACTGAGTTCTATGACTATGCAATCAGCTGGTGGGACACATATTTGTCCAAATTATTCGGACACATATTTGGAGTGGAAAAAGAGAGTAGAACTCGTTATTGATTGCAACAAGTATACGGAGGCCCAAAGAGTGCGTGTTGTGGCTACTGAGTTCTATGACTATGCAATCAGCTGGTGGGATCAATTGGTTACTTCAAGGAGACGTAATGGTGAATATCCAGTGGAGACTTGGGCAGAAATGAAAGCTATTATGAGAAAGAGGTTTGTTCCTAGTCACTTCCATCGAGAGCTTCATCAAAACCTAAGGAGACTAACCCAATGAAGTAAGAGTGTAGAAGATTACTATCAAGAGATGGAGACTCTCACGATAAGAGTTGATGTTTCCGAGGATAGAGAAGCAACTACGGCTAGATTTATGAGTTGTTTGAGCCGTGACATTCAAGACAGGCTTGAGATGCATCATTATGTGGAACTAGAAGAGATGCTACATAAAGCCATTCTGATCGACCATCAACTTAAGAGAAGAGGCTCTTCTCGACCATCCTATGGAGGCTCTTCTCGACCATCCTATGGAGCTAGAATTTATAATGCTAAGCCGAGTGTCCAAAGATAGGAGAAGCACATTTCTAAGCCAAAAATTGAGCCTAAACCATACACATGAACTCAAGATTACAAGGGCAAAGCTGAGGCTAAATCTTCTAGATTTAATGATGTACGATGTTTCAAGTGTCAAGGAAAAGGACACTTTGCAAAAGAATGCCCAAACCAGAGGAACATGATTCTCTTAGACAATGGAGAGATCGAATCAGAAGAAGAGAAGGTGGAATCTGATTCAACTTCGGAGGAACATTTGGAACCACCGGCTAAATGAGAATTATTGGTGGCGAGGAGATCATTAAGCGTGCAAGCTAAGGCTAAGAAGAAAGAACAGAGGGAGAACTTGTTCCATACAAGATGCAACGTTCAAGATAAGGTGTGCAGCATTATCATTGATGGAGGAACCTGCACCAATTTGGCAAGTGAAACTATGGTCAAGAAGCTTGGAATGAAAGTATGGAAGCATCTGAGACCATATAAGCTTAAATAGTTTAATGATGAAGGCGAAATGAGAATGAACAGGAAAATGATGGTTCCCATAACCATTGGCGAATATGAAGATGAGGTCCTATGTGATATCTTACCTATGGAGGCAGGACACATTCTTCTTGGGAGGCCATGGCACTTTGATCGAAAGGTGACACATGATGGCTTCACTAATTGACATTCTTTTGAGTTCAAAGGCATGAAGACCATTCTGGTTCCTATGACACCTAGAGAAGTTTATGATAACACCGTATTTTTACCCATTTTACTATCTATTTTAAAACACTTTAATAAGTGTTTCATTCTCTTTTACTTGCTTTTATTACGGTTTTCGCATATATGTAGTTTAAAAAGCTCTTTTCAGGTTACTTAGGCGAAAAAATTACAAATTGGAGAAAAACCAGATTTTCGGCTCAGAGTCAAACCGTCAAAATTTCAATTGCCAAAGAAGTTATTCTCACCGTCTTATCCAGCCCAATTTTGGAGATATTCAAGAAGGACCATCTATCTTTCCATTCCAATAGATTTGAGGACAATCCAACGGTTCAATCAAAAGATACATGAAGATCAAGAAGTCCCATCAGTCCACTCAAGGAGTAGCACCAGCCGCGGCCAAGAGGCAATCCGCCGTGGCCAAGAAGCCTCCACCCGCGGCCAAGTTAAGGTTCACCGCGGCCAGACACCCTAGACCCGCGGCCAAGCTGATTTCGTCCCATAAGCCCATTTGCAAGGCCTGTTCAACTCCCGTCAAAGAGAAACCATAAAGAGCGACGAAAGCAAAGTTCATAACCTATAAATTTGCGTTTTAAAGACAGAATTTCATGTGTCATCTTTGTGCCTCTTTTAGTTTACTTTTTGCAAGTATTTTCTTAAGATTTTGTTCTTACTTTCGAGATTGTTGAAGAGGTTCTCTTCGGACATCGTTCTTAAATTCGAGATGCTCCTGCATCAATCTCATGTTTTATTTAATCATGTATTTTATTTCTTCTATGTGTGAGTAGTTTAATCGTTGGGTTTAAAGGGATTAGTTTTAAGGGATTATCAAGGGGAATTCTATGTTCGATAAGGATTTCACATGGTAAAATTCTAGCCAAATTCTAGAGCTCTTTCTTATAGATCGTTGTTAATGCATGAATCTAGCGTCATGAACTTGAGGATGATTCCTAGGTGTTAAGTACCACCAAAAGTGTTGAGTCTAAATGCCCGAATCGTTCATCTATAAGAGCGTGTCGCGTCGTAAGATACGAAAGTATACTTACGGAATTCCGTGAACTAAGAAGAACCAGCGCGAATAGCACGATTATCTGTGCGGTCAAAGACGAAAGCTAATGGTCGGGTATATAGATTGTTGGTGCGTAGGATGTACGAAAGTAGGCTACGCAGTTAATTTTGTTCAGTTCGTGGAGTTAAAGATTCAACAAAACCTCCAAGCAGCTGGGAACCAGACTCCATTGCACCTTGCAACATGGTTCAATATATTTAATCATTCGAGGAAATCGAGGAACAATACTCCGAAAAAGAACATCCAAGGTTGTTCTTCTGTGAATCTGATTTTTGTTTGATGTATGGCTAAGTCTTTGAACCAACACCTTCTGCAAGTCCAATACCCGATGAGCCAAAGACACAAAGCATCACCTGAGAGAGATTGATCGAGTTTAACGACTTTGTGAAATAAATCCTGATGGCTATCTCTTTCGAAGAAGTTTGGGAAAAAGGACCTTTATACGCTTTCTTCCGCTACAACAAGGCGAGAAAGGAGGACATTCGTACTTACTTCAGGAGATTGAGGCATTCATCAACGCCTTATGCCGCTTCTTATGCTATTCGTATATTTCATCCCGAGAAACACAAAAGTTGCCCGAACAAGATTATCTTGGAAAAGTTAGAGGAATTCAATAGTGTGGTTCGTGATCTACCTCAAGGAACCACGTTTGCTAAAGCATGCATGGACCACATGATTGGTCACTTCTTTTGTAAAAGCAAATAATTCATCTAGGAGATAGAAGATCTCTTTGTAAATGCTATGAATGGAAGACCCCTTCGAAGTATCCATAAGATTCAAAAGCAAGGACAGTTTCTAATCACTTGAACAAGTCAAGTTTAAAGACATTCTTTGTGACTCCGAAGCCTGCCTAAGCATCATGTCAAAATCAGCCGCCAAACGCCTCGGTATCAAGCACGTGAACCGTACCCGAACAAAAATCAGCATGGCTGATGAATCTTATGCTACACCAAAGGGGATCACCTATGACATGCCCGTATGGATCGGATAATGCATAGCTCCCGTCGATTTCTACATTGTCAAAGAGACTAAAGTTGATGCTACACCGGTAATCCTTGGTTGGCATTTCTTGTCAACCGTCAAAGCCATTATGGATTGGCCAAATCGACGTATTTCTTTTGCTAACGTCGACAAAGACGTGTTCTACGATATTTTTCCACTCAAGTTCAAGAAGCCGAACGATCCCGACCCCAATACCGACTCACTATGGAGCGATGAATCACATGACGAGGAAATCGAAAGGAGTTCAAAGAAGACTTGTCGCAAGACATTGTCTTTCTACGACTAAGCTCATCTCGTTACCAATATCGAGCTAAACGACTTTAAACAAAAGCGTTCAATGGGAGGCAACCCATTTTAGGTACGTTTTTCTTTTTAGTTTTTCTTTCTTTTTCTATTAACGCTTTCTTTTTCTTAGTTTCAGCTTTCTAAAAAATCAAAAGACCCAAAAAATTCGAAAGGACAAAAATATGGGGACACATTTCGAAGATGCTCAGTCCAGCCCGAACCACGAGGAAGTGCTTGACCGCAAACTTAGCCAGGCCGTGGGTGCAAGCCTCAACCCGCGGCCAGCTCCCCATCTGCCAGGGTTGCGATCAACCAAGTCGCGGCGAAGCCCCGTGTGACCGCGGGTGCAGCCCTTCGACCCACGGCCAGCCTCATGTCGTTCTTGATCGATTTTCTTTGATCCCCGATCGACTCCTACCCATTTCCAATCACCTCCACACCCATTCCCCATCACCACAACACCATTCCATTCCCACATCAATTTCCCACCACTTCCAAATAAGTTTTCTTTTTCCATAAACTTTTTCAATTATTACATACATCAATTTCTCGTCCTTGCTCGATTTATTTCACATTGGGGATAGTGTGATTTAATTTTGGGGGAGGATTCCATCTCTTACTAACCACCTTTTATTTTATTAGTCTTTACATTTTGCATTTTTCAAGTTTTCTTTAAAAAATTTCAAGTTTTTCAATAAAAAGTAGGAATATATTTTGAGGGAATGATGAAAGAAATCCATGACGATAACCCATCAGTGTGTTTCTACACTATTTCCTAGTAACATGCTCTTTCGTAATTTGGTTCTAGACTAGGCGGTAGATAGAGTTTCTGTTAATGCGAAATCCCAGAGGAACTTAGACCATAGATATTCTTTAGGATGGAATATACTAGCTATATTATACTTGGACTTTAACTTGACTTAATTTTCTCATCATAGGTTTAGGCAAAGATAACGAATCATACATTAAGGACGTTTTTTTTACATTTTACCACTCTTTGTCGTACCTGAATGGCCAGCTCATATTTAGGTGGTACCCCACCTGAAACTTAACCATTGTTCAGACCTCATGCATCTCTCTTTGTGTCTTATGTGCAGATATGTGCAAAAACGCCGGAGAGGGAGGAACGACACAATTTCTAGTCACTAAAGACAGAGACTATACGCGATCGGTGGAGGTAAATTCAACAAAGACGAGAGCTTGGTTATGTCTTAAAAAACACAAAAATATGGTAAAATTTTGTGCCCTTAAGACTCTATATCAATAAAAGGCGTTTCCCACTTTCCAAAAAAAAACGAAAATAATCGAAAGTGGAAGGAAACTAGAGCATTAAAATAGTCTAGGTTGGCTAAAATACGTATGAGGCATCCATGGTTCGTTCATGAGAAGTCTGTCATTCTGAGCCCACATAAATTCTAAGTCTGGGAGAATGACAGAAAACTTCTGTTTTTGGAAAAAGAAGGAAGTGCTACATTTTTACGCAAGAAGATGTGACTAGAAGCCGTGGTTCTCAATAGGTCCATCATCTCTTGATGTTTTGCATAATATCTCGCACCCTCCGGTGAAATTACGGTAACCCAAAACACTTTTAACCTCACCTCTAAATGATTTTCATACCTAGCCTCGATTGTCTTGGTTTGATCATTTTGATGAGAAGTTCATGTTTGCACTTAATGAATTTAGAGAGCTAGTTGACCTGAATTTTGGATTTTGAAAGTTTATATTTTGTATGACGGATGGACCATATATGTGTGATGAATTGGTCATAAGCACACCGATACAGTCTCTGCGTGACCCAAACCCACCAGGACAATACCCGATTTGTTTTGGGTTGACCCGGCCCGACCCAAAAATCTAGAAATAGTCAAAATCCTAATTTATTTTGCAAGTGTTTTTTTTTGTATTTTTCTCCCTTTGTAAACTTGTTCTCTTTGATTTTAAGAGATTTTGTAAGAGATATATTGAGGTTTTATGCAAGATCTTTGATTTATCTTCTTAATCTTTCATTCATCTTTAACTAATCATGTTTATTAACATCTCTCTTATGGGGTTTGTTAGTTTTCCATAATTAGTGAGTAGACCTTTTTGAATCCAAGAGATGAGGTAGATTAGAGTGATGATTAGAGTAGATCCATGATGTTAGGGAATTTCTTGCCCAGAAGGTGTTCGATGAAATTTCCCAATTTTAAAAGATTTACTTGCTTAGTCAATGGAAATAGATGTCTAAGGAGTTTATTGGTTGCTTAGATCTTGAGATTAATGCTTGTTGATTGTTTAATCACAAATGGAAATTTGTTCTTGATTTGGTAATTAACAAAGTGATTAGTACCATGGAAGCGGATTAGTCTTATTAAGTGATCTAAACCAAAGGATTAGCAATTGTTTGAGTAATTGGCATCATGGATAGCTCTAGGATCACCCAAAATATATAACCTCATCATTGGATTCGTTTTTAGCATTGATTTAATCTCGTTTAGCATTTCTTGTTTGATTACTTGCCTTATCTTTAATTTGATTAGGATCATAAGAAAATCTTTATTTGATTACCTTAGATTAAGAAAACTCTTGCATTCTTAGTGTGTTGTTCTTTATACCTCCCCGAATTGATCACTAAGTTCTACAATGATAGTATTTGGGTAATTGACAAATGTCCGTTATCAATTTGGCGCCGTTGCCGAGGAGGCAATAGCAATAACCATTAGGATTTAGATTTTGCTTGAGACTAAGCTTATTTTACCTTGTTACCTAATCTTTTTCACTTTGTTTGCCCCTCTTCTAATATAGGTTCATGAACACAAGGTCTAGAGGCGGAGTAAATCTCGTTGGGACGATAGCCGACATTCACCTTTTGGATCGTGGGATTAGAGTAAGGAGAGTGATAAGCCCAAATATAATACCCTAAAAGTACTAAGCTGTAGTTGCAGTATATTTAGGGGTCGAACCACAAAGACTCAAGAAAATCACACAATAGACCAACTAGTTTCGAATCAAGCTAAGCAATTCAGTTAAAACTAAAGAAATAAACAATAGAAGATGATGTAAAATCGATGGAGAGAATATAGGCCCAGGGTATTTCTCAGGAGATCAATGTATGCAGGTAACCAATAAGCCAGGATTCAAATTTAGCGCGGTTCTTGAACTCAAATCACTAAGTTATAATTAACCAACTGTCGTTGCGAGAATTATCTAAATCTAAACTTCAGAATCCCAAATCTCTTTGAAAATTCCTAAGAATAAATCAGCCTTAATTTCGAGTTTGATATGTTCACAAATCAACTAAACCAAATCTCTTTGCGAATAATTAATCTGCTCACCCTAGGTTCTGTCAGATTAATAAATTGCACTGTCGTGCCTAATTGATTAACCTAAGATCTAAGTTCTAGGTGGTCAGTCCAGAATTAGTTTTGAGAACAACCTATGGTGAAGAACACATTCAGATGGTGAATCCTAACTAATCAATTACCAGCAATCAGAGAAATCCTAAACCTAAGATGGATCTACTCAGACATGGAGAATGAAACAATCAACATTTCTTAATAGATCATTAAATTAAACAATAAGAAAAGAGTAACAAGAGGGTTCGAAATCTTCTCTTGGACGAACAGAGTTTCAGACTTGTCTCCCTCACAAAGCTCTATTACAAAACCAAAGTAAAATCAATCGTCATAGCCAAAGTGGCTGAAAAACCTAATTAATACTCCTAAAACATGTTCTGGGCTTTGTTGTAAATAATAAAGTATTCTGGGCTTGAGAGCAAAATCTCCAATCTCCATCAAGTCGCGATTCGTGTCTGTCTGCAGTCGGCATCGATCGATACCATAAGTGTATGGTCGATGTTCGGGCTTCGATTCGGGTACCTCAGCTACACGATCTCTGCTTTGCTCCAAAAAGCTCCAGAATGCTCCAATATCTCCAATTGTGCTCCAAACGTGCTAAAACCTGAAAAGACTATAAAAGACTCCAAATTACTAGAAAGACTATATAAAAAGGACTTATATCATGGCTAAAAAGGGGTAAAAACCATGATATATCTACTCCCCCAGACTTAGCCTTTGCTTGCCCTCAAGCAAAACAGAAAACTAAATCAGAGAAAGAGGTTTGAAAACACGGAGACTCACCTGTTCCTGAACCATCGCAATGACCCTTCCTCTTAGTACTCCACATATCATCTAACCAGTTCCAAATCTAACCACCATGTACTTCTCCGTAGACATTCGCAGCTCCCCAGATTCCACACATAATTTCGCAGCATTGTCCAATAAAGTCCTCATCCCAGTTTCATCGCTGCAGCCAATGTTCAAGAACCTTTTAGATTATTTCCCATACAATATCATGACAAAAGAACCCCCCAATTTTCACACTTTTTGGTATTGTTTTCTCTCCCCCAGAATTATTTCTTATAATGTTCTCTTGCATATACATATCAAGGTTTGAGATGCAAGTATTGATGGTGTTTGCCACTAAATCCCCGGTTCTCCCCTCTCTATGTATCAAAGGTGTAGGTGAATAATGGTATCACATGAAATTTTCTTAACCTCGCCTTCAACCTTTATGTGATCATTCCTTCCAAGTAGAATAATGGGATCGTTGGAAATTTTCCTAACCTTCTACTCAGAAGAAAATAATTTCATCTTTTTATGCTTTTACTTATAACAAGGGAGAGGAATACCATTACTTTCTACACATGGGTTCCTTTGTCAGATATGAATGAGGAATCAAGCTCTATGAACATCAACCACATCGATGAATTGCAAAAATTAGCCCATGCTTTAATGGATTCTGCTGGAAACATGGGCGTCTTGTAGTTAACTAGTCAGCCTTTGGATTTTTCATTAGTGTTATCCAGAACTGATTCTATAACAATGATCACTTAGAAGCAAGGTCAGAACAATAGAGTCAAGCACAGGATCATAATCTCCAACAGGTTTTGACTCAATAAAACGATTTTTGACTTAAAAAAAAATGACTGACTCTAAGAAAAACAAAAACAATGTCAGCAACTACCTCCCCCAGACTTAAACAACACTGTCCCCATTGTTATCTAGTCTAGAATCGGTAAAATAAACCAAAACAGCTGAGTGGGGCGTGAAAATCAGAGAAGTTACCTGCGCGTTGTGTATCGACCGACACCATTACTGGTATCAATCGATACAAGGACCATTGGTCGATGCAATGTCTGTTTATCCAAGTGTCGATCGATACAGCTCCTTCGAATCTGATTCACTTGACACAAAGAAACACAAAACAAAAACTAAATAAATAAAAGACTCATATGTATAGACTTACCAGTGGGTTGTCTCCCACCAAGCGTTTGTTTTACGTCACTAGCTTGACTTTACGGACGATCAGGCGGTGGGTGCATCATCCAGAGGCACCATGTGTCCTCTTGGAATCTCGGCTTTGGCCCAATAGTGTTTCACCCTCTGTCCAGTGACAGTGAACTCCTCGCCTGATGTACTCAGCAGGGCAACTGCACCGTGTGGTCTGACTTCCTTGATCGTGAAAGGACCTGACCAACGAGAACGCAATTTTCCAGGAAACAATTGTAAACGAGAGTTATACAGAAGTACATGGTCATTGGGTTCGAAGTGTCTGGAGAGGATCTTTTTGTCGTGATATGCCTTAGTCCTCTCCTTGTACAGCTTCGAGTTCTCATAGGCGTGATGCCTAATCTCATCCATCTCATTCAGTTGGACCAATCGCCTCTCAGCAGCAGGTTTGATGTCAAAGTTCATCATCTTTGTAGCCCATGCTGCCTTATGCTCGATTTCCACTGGAAGATGACAAGCTTTCCCATACAGCAAGTGAAATGGTGTAGTGCCCAGCGGCGTTTTGAAAGCAGTCCTGTAGACCCATAGCGCGTTATCCAACTTCGCAGACCAATCCTTCCTAGTAGTACCCACTGTCTTCTCCAAAATCTCCTTGATTTGCCTGTTGGAGACTTCGACTTGCCCACTAGTCTGAGGGTGATATGGAGTAGCCACACGATGATTCACACCATGTTTCTTCAGCAGCTTCTCGAAAACTCTATTAAAGTGAGTGCCACCATCACTTATAACAATTCGAGGTACTCCAAATCGAGGAAAACTAATGGTCTTAAACAGCTTAAGAACCACTGAATAATCGTTGGTCTTGCTAGCAATCGCTTCCACCCACTTGGAAACATAGTCCACAGCAACCAAGATGTACTTGTTCCAATGTGATGAGGGAAAAAGACCCATGAAATCTATGCCCCAGCAATCGAAAACTTCAACCTCAGGGATGAAATTCTGTGGCATCTCATGTCTCTTGCTGATCTTCCCTCTCCTCTGATAGACATCACACTGTGAAATAAACGCGTGAGCATCCCTGAACATGGTAGGCCACCAGAAGCCTGCTTGAATAACCTTGGACACAGTCTTGAAAGTGGCGAAGTGTCCAACATACTCAAACCCATGACAATGAAAAAGAATCTCAGGCACCTCAGACTCAACAACACATCTTCTGTAGATACCATCTGAGCAGTGCTTGTATAGGTAAGGCTCATCCCAGAAGAATCGCCTCATCTCGCGCATAAATTTATTCTTCTCATACTTCTTGAGATGATTCGGCTCATTATCGGCAGCAAGGTAATTAGCTATATCAGCATACCATGGTCGATAGGGGTCAGAGACAGCGGCTAGAAACTCCTCAGACAAATCTATGTAGTCTATAGGCAAAGCAGGTCTGAATGGTGACGGGTATCGACCGATACTAGGCTAGTATCGATCGATACTAAAGGTTTGCACTCGCGAAAATTTCAGGTTTTCGGAACAAACATCCTAAAAATGTGTCTCAATGAAGTAGATACGCTCCTCTGGCAAGAAATCATCAATAGGGACGTCTTCATCGATCTTTATTCTCGATAAGTGGTCAGCAACTCTATTCTCAACTCTCTTCTTGTCCTTGATCTCGATATCAAACCCTTGGAGCAAAAGTACCCATCGGCAAAGACGAGGCTTGAGGTCCTTGTTCTTCAGCAAGTATTTGAGAGCAGCATGATCGGTGTGAACAATGACATTGCTCCCAATCAAGTAGGATCAGAATTTCTCAAAAGAGAAGACAACTGCAAGAAACTCCTTCTCACTGGTGCTGTAATTTCGCTGAGCATCATCCAACGTCATGCTGGCATAATAAATAGCATGGAGCTTCTTGGATTTCCTCTGACCCAACACAACTCCAACTGCAAAGTCACTCGCATCGCACATAACCTCAATAGGTAAGCTCCAATCAGGTGGTTGGACAATAGGAGCACTCACCAATACCTTCTTAATCTCCTCGAAGGCTGCAAGGCAATCAGGTGTGAAATCAAATTTGACTTTCTTGCACAACATGGCGGTGAGTGGGCGTGCAAGCTTAGAGAAATCCTTGATGAACCTCCTGTAAAATCCAGCATGACCAAGGAAGCTTCGAATCTCAGAGACAGATCGCGGCGGCTGAAGGCTTGTCATGACCTGAATCTTGGCTTTGTCAACCTCGATCCCTGCCTTGGAAACCGTGTGCCCAAGAACGATGCCATCTTGTACCATGACATGGCACTTCTCCCAATTAAGAACCGAGTGCTTCTCCTCGCATCGTTGAAGCACTTTGCACAAGTTATCCAGACAATCCTTGAATGACGATCCATACACTGAAAAGTCATCCATGAACACCTCCATAAACTCCTCAATCATGTCTATGAAAATCGACATCATACATCTCTGAAAGGTCGCTGGAGCGTTACATAATCACATCTCTGAAAGGTCGCTGGAGGGTTACATAATCAAAATGGCATTCTTCTGTAGGCGAATGTGCCATAAGGGCATGTAAAAGTTGTCTTCCCCTGGTCCTCTGGATGTATAGGAATCTGGAAAAAGCCTGAGTACCCATCGAAAAAACAGTAGTATGGGTGACTGGGTAACCTCTCCAACATCTGGTCGATGAATGGCAATGGGAAGTGATCCTTCCTTGTGGCCGCATTCAGCTTCCTGTAGTCAATACACATCATGTGACCAGTGATTGTCCTTGTAGGGATCAGCTCATCCTTCTCGTTCTTCACCACAGTTATACCTCCTTTCTTAGGCACAACGTGAACTGGACTAACCTAAGAACTATCTGAGATGGCATAGATAATCCCTGCTTCCAACAGCTTCATCACCTCCTTCCTGACCACTTCCTTCAGTTTTGGATTCAGCCTCCTCTGACACTCAATCGAAGACTTTGACTCATCCTCCAGATGAATCCTATGCATGCATATATCTGGGGAGATACCTGAAATATCATTAAGAGAATAGTCGAGAGCTTTGCGATACTTGCGCAACTTGCTCAGCAGTAAGGTAATCTCCGCGTTGTTCAAGGAAGCATTAACAATCACAGGGTATGTGAATTTAGGACCAAGAAAAACATACCTCAATTCGGCTGGAAGTGGCTTGAGTTCGATCTTAGGAGCTTTCTCCTCACTCTAATCACCAAGCTCACCAGTCTTCTTAGGAGTTTCGGCCAACTCCTCTATCGCACACGCCTGCTATCGATCGATACTGCATAAGTCAAATCGAGCATCATAGCGTACCCAGCAGCAGCATCACTCAAAAACTCCTATGAGTCATCGGAGCACACCAATGCTCTCTCCAGTGGATCCTCATGGTGCATCTCCAAGAAATATTCCCCAGCTATGTCGCTGAATGTATCCACAAAGAAAGTATGCCCATCGATGGTTGGTCTCTTCATCATCTTCTCCATGTTTAATGACATAACCAAGTCACCGATGTTGAGAGCTATCTGTCCATTCTTACAATCAATCAAAGCTCCAGCAGTTGCAAGGAATGATCTGCATAGGATAAGAGGATCCTTAGGCTCAACATCGTATTTCAGGACGATCAAATCTGTTGGGATAAAGCAATTCCCAATATTGATTGGGACATCTTCGAGTAGTCCCTCTGAAAGTCGCACTGAGCGATCAACAAGCACCAGAAAAATCCTTGTAGATTGGAAATCTGTCATCCCCATTCGCTTAGTGATATGCTCAAATTAATACCCTAAGAGTACTAAAGCAGTGTCGGTTGTAATACTTAGTGAACGAATCCACAGAGACTCACGGAAACACACATTAGATTATATAGACGAGAATTGACCTAAGTGATCAATGAAATTGAAAACAAGTACGTAAATTACACGAGTTGTAAGTTCGATGGGAGAAAGATAGGTTCAGGGTATTTCTCAGAAAGCTAATGAATGCAGATAAACTAACTAGTCAGGATTCAGATTTAGCCCGGTTCTTGAACTCAAATCACTAAAGTATAGCTAACCAACTCTCGTTGCGAAAACTATCTAAGTCTAAATCCTAGAATTCCAAATTTCTTTGCGAATCCTAAAGTCTAAACCAACTTTTAGTTCAAGTTTGATTTGTTCACAAAACAACTAAACCAAATCTCTTTGCGAATAGTTATTTTGCTCACCCTAAGTTCTATCAGGTAATTAATCGTACTCTCGTGCCTAATCAATTATCCTAAGATCTAAGTTCTAGGTAGCTAATATAGAACAAGTTTTGAACACAACCTAAGGTGAAAAACTAATTCAGATGGTGAATCCTAATCAACTAATCAACCTAGCATTCAGAGAAAACTCTTATGAGAACCCTAAACCTAAAGTGGATCTACTCAGACATGGAGAATGAAAACAACATAATTGAATAGATCATCAAAGAAATCAATAAGAAACAGGAGTTCAGAGTTGTCTCTCCAAAAACCAAAGTAAAATCAAGGGTAATGAAAGCGTAGCCACCAAAGTGGTTGAAAAACCTAATTATAAAGCTAAAACACGTTTTGGGGATTCTGGTAATTATTAAAGTCTTATGGACCAAGTTGCAAACTTCAAACTTGTAAAAAGTCACGTTTCCTTCTTCCTGAAGACGGTATCGGTCGATACTAGGTAGTATCAGTCGATACTCATCCTCTGTGCCGACTCTTTTGCTCGCCAGACTAGACTATCTTCACGAAAACTGGTATAACTTTCGATCGCACCGTTGGAATGGCATCAAACAACTTCCAAATGAAAGATAATACATTGATCTATCTTATATCCAAATTTGAGCTCAATCCATCGGTGGTAAGGTCTTCAACGAATGCCAAACTTCTGAGGTATCTCCATGACTCTACATCTCCATATGCTCCAAAATGATCCAGAATGCTTCAATATCTCCAATTAAGCTCCAAACGTACCTAAACCTGTAAAAGACCTGAAAAGACTTCAAAATACTAGAAAGACTCCATAAATAAAACCTATATCATGGTCTAAAAGGGGTAAAAACCATGATATATCACTTAGCAACTGAGTGTGGCATGAGACTCACACTCGACCCAATATCGCAGAGAGAATGCTCGAATCTCTCTGTGAAAATAGTGCAGTCCAAAACAAAGCTCCCTGGGTCTGGTAGCTTCTTTGTGATCGTGTTGAGTAGCATTGCGCTGCACTCAGCTGTAATCATCATGACACCCTCCTCAAGGTTCCCGTTGCTAGACACCATCTTCTTCATATATCTCCTGAAAGCTGGTAAAGTCTTAATAGCATCGATGAAGGGAAGCTCAACGACCAACTTGTCTAGTATAACTTTGCATCTGGAATCCTCCACATCCTTCTTCGACTTCCTAGGAAGCAGAGGGTAGGGTACCTTGGGTTTGTAAACCCTTTCCTCGACCACCTTAGGTTCCCTCTCGATATGTGTCTCAGTATCGACCGATACAGGGGGAGTGTCGATCGATACACTGGATTTCGGATCCCCTCAAGAAGGTGTCTGAACTGGTATCGGTCGACACTGGCTGGTGTCGGTTGATACACGGAGATTTTCAGAATCCCAGTCGCCATCTTCACCAAGATCGACGAAATTCTCTGCAATTGGGCAGTTCTTTACTCATGTAATCACCTCTTTTCCACTCCTCAAGGTGATGGCATTGATGTGTGCCCTTGGATTTTCAGTTTTCCCTGGAAGAAAACCTTCCTACCTCTTCACAGCTGCTGCAGTCCGAGCAACATGAGTTTCCAGCTTCTTATGAGAAAGATTTAGAGCTTCAATTTTCTCATTCAGATCAATGTACAGAGAGTCAATCATCCCATTGTAATCCACTTGCAATTTTTGCTGTCCCTGAAGAATCTGTTCAAACATGGATTCCATCTTACTCTCTGAGTCCAGCTTGGCTTGAACCTCAGCAATCTGCGATCCATCCATTCCTCCAAACTGCCTCCTTCGCTCAAAGTATGCATTCTTGGTACTATTGCTAGATGCCAAGTTCTCAATAAGTACATAAGCATCGTCAGGATTCCTGTTGTTGAAATTTCCATTACTCGCAGCATTCAAAGCCATCTGATACCTCCAATCAATCCCTCTGAAGAAGATGCCAATCAACTGAACATTGGTAAACCCGTGATGTGGACAGTCCCTCTGGTATGATCTGAATCTGGTACAAGCAGCTTTGAATGCCTCAGTCGCTCCCTGAGAGAATTGGGAGATCTTATCCCTAAGCTCCTCGGATCTTGCATCATCATAGAAATTGTTCAAGAAGACATTCTTGGTCTCTTCCCAGGTAGTCAAAGATCCAGGTGGCAACTTCTTCAGCCAATAAGTTGCATCCCCACTAAGAGAGTATGGGAAGAGCTTACAGAAGAGGAAGTCATTGGACACTCCATTGTATCTGATGCTAGTGACCAAATCCTCAAATTTCTCAAAGTGATCCATGGGGTGTTCATGAGAAAGACCATGAAAAAGGTGCTGACCCACAAGAGTAAAGTATGCAGGTTTCAGCTCAAAGTCATTCCTCTGAAAAGCAGGAGGGCGAATCCCTGATCGATTGGCATAGAATTGATCAGGCCTGTTGTACTCGCCAATCGTTCTACCACGATTCACCACATCATTCCCCTCGTTCACAGCAACAGCAGGGGCAATGGCGTTTCCATCACCATCAAGTCATTGCCCCCTCTCATTGCACAATTGACCCTCTTGGTCTCTCAAGGCTCCAGCTTCATCACGAGTTAATACCACTGGGTTATTCATCTCTGCTGGCCTCTTTGTTTTTCTGTTTGCATGTTCCAAGTTTGCTAGTTCCTTGTTGGAAAGATTAACTAGCTGAGTGCTCTTGTTTCTCCGGGTTTCGCGAGTGGGCATACACCTAAAACACAAGACGAGTATCGACCGACACCAATGGTATCGATCGATACTGACGAACTTAGTCGAAACTCGATAGCTAAAATCTAATGGCGATTTTTAGAGTTCCCCGGCAACGGCGCCAAAATTTGATAAGCTCAAATATAATACCCTAAAAGTACTAAGCTGTAGTTGTAGTATATTTAGGGGTCGAACCACAAAGACTCAAGAAAATCACACAATAGACCAAATAGTTTCGAATCAAGCTAAGCAATTCAGTTGAAACTAAAGCAATAAACAATAGAAGATGATGTAAAATCGATGGAGAGAATATATGCACAGGGTATTTCTCAGGAGATCAATGTATGCAGGTAACCAATCAGTCAGGATTCAGATTTAGCGCGGTTCTTGAACTTAAATCACTAAGTTATAATTAACCAACTGTCGTTGCGAGAATTATCTAAATCTAAACTTCAGAATCCCAAATCTCTTTGCAAATTCCTAAGAATAAATCAGCCTTAATATCGAGTTTGATATGTTCACAAATCAGCTAAACCAAATCTCTTTGCGAATAATTAATCTGCTCACCCTAGGTTCTGTCAAATTACTCAATTGCACTGTCGTGCCTAATTGATTAACCTAAGATCTAAGTTCTAGGTGATCAGTCCATAATAAGCTTTGAGAACAACCTATGGTGAAGAACTAATTCAGATGGTGAATCCTAACTAATCAATTACCAGCAATCAGAGAAATCCTTATGAGAAAACCCTAAACCTAAGATGGATCTACTCACACATGGAGAATGAAACAATCAACATAACTGAATAGATCATTAAATTAAACAATAAGAAAAGAGTAACAAGAGGGTTCGAAATCTTCTCTCGGACGAACAGAGTTTCAGACTTGTCTCCCTCACAAAGATCTCTCACAAAACCAGAGTAAAATCAATCGTCATAGCCAAAGTGGCTGAAAAACCTAATTAATACTACTAAAACACGTTATGGGCTTTGTTGTAAATAATAAAGTCTTCTGGGATTGAGTGCAAAATCTCCAATCTCCATCAAGTCACGATTCGTGTCTGTCTGCAGTCGGCATCGATCGATACCATAAGTGTATCGGTCGATACTCGGGCTTCGATTCGGGTACCTCAGCTACACGATCTCTGCTTTGCTCCAAAATGCTCCAGAATACTCCAATATCTCCAATTGTGCTCCAAACGTGCTGAAACCTGAAAAGACTCTAAAAGACTACAAAATACTAGAAAGACTCTATAAAAAGGACTTATATCATGGCTAAAAAGGGGTAAAAACCCTGATATATCAGAGAGAAATAGAACGAGTTCAACACATTGAAATATTGGGTATGGATAATGTACAATAACCTTTGGTTGGAAACATTGGGCATGGTGTTAAGGTGCAACAACAAGCGGCAACTCAACTTAATAGAGCACCGAGGGTGATTGGAGCCGGTGATGCTCCCAATTTCCATGGAAATCGTGCCGGTATACATCCACCACCGGTGGTGAATAAATTTTTTGAGATCAAAGCGAGTTAAATATCCATGATCCAAGGCAACAAACTCAATGGTTTATCTTTGGAGGACCCACTTGATCATCTAGACAACTTCGACCGAGTATGTGGATTGGTAAAGATGAATGGTGTCTCGGAGGACGCACTAAAACTTCAAATTTTCCCATTCACTCTTGGCGACAAGGCTCACCAATGGGAAAATAACTTACCCCAAGGATACGTCAACTCATGTGATGAATGAAAGAAAGTCTTCTTGGCTAATTTCTTTTCTATTACGAGAACGTCTAGGTTGGGGAATGAGATCTCGAACTTCACTTAAAAAGGGAACAAGAGCTTTTATGAAGCATGGGAACGGTTCAAGAGCTACACAATGCAATGTCCTTAATGGATCGCTTTTTAGTACTATATACCGAGGTGTCTTGCCCAAGTTTAGGATGCTCCTTGACACCGCAAGCAATGGAAAATTCTTGGGCTAAAAGGTTGATGAAGGCCTAGAACTTGTTGATAATCTTTCCCAAAGCAATGAGAATTATGATGAGGACTATGATAGAGCTTCAAGAGGAAGTGGAGAGTATGATGAGGACCGAACAAGAAAGGTGATGAAAGCTCTTAATGAGAAATTGGACAAGGTCTTGGAAGCCACACAAATGCAAGTGAACTATGTAGGTGATTGCGTAGAATACCGAGAACAAGTTCATTTTATAGGAGGACAAGGCGGTTATAACAAAGTCTTTACCCCAATTTCCAAAACTCTCAAAACCAAGTTTATAACCAAGGACCCCAAGCTCAAGGACACAACTTTCATAACAAGGGTTTGTTCCTCGAAACCAATTCTAAGGAAACCAAAGCGGTTACCAAGGCAAACCTTCTTTTGCACCGCAACCTCAACAAGGATTTGTGCCACAAGGGCAAAGAAGTAATTAGACACAACAAGATGTAGAAATGAAGGGTATGCTTCAACAAATATTAACAGGGCAACCTCCTGGAGAAAATGAGTTAAATAAAAAGATGTCTGAGATTCACACTAACGTGGATTGCTCATACAATGACCTTAACACGAAGCTTGAAAATCTATCTTCTAGAATAAACAATTTGGACCAACAACTCACTCAAGGAGGTTCCCTTTCTAGTAAACCCATGGAGAAACTCAAGGGTAAAGTCGATGAAAGTCCAAAGGAGTATTGCAATGTTATATTCTCAAATGATGAGAATGAAGAGGTTATAAGAGAGATTGAGAGACTTCTCTATGGCTCCCAAGATGAAGTTTTGGTGGATGCTAGCAAGGTCAACGTTGAGAATGTTTCAAAGGAAGTGGTTGAGAAAAGAGATGTGGAGGCAAAGACGGTTGAAGGGAAAGAGTCTTCTTGTGTTGAACCATCTTCATATGAGCCGAAATCTATTCCCAAGCTTGGAAATCCGGGTAAATTTGCCATCTCTTGCTCCTCCCTTAGTGATTTGAAGTTTGAAGACGCCTTGTGCGATTCAGGATCAAGCGTGAATGTGATGTCACTTGAGATGGTGAAGAGTCTAGGAATCATGAGCATGAAGCATCACCCATCATCCATCACTTTTGGTGATTCATCTTCAAAGCAAACACTTGGCCTTATTGAAGATTATCCTCTCAAATTTGGAGATTGTCTGGTTCCAACCGACTTCATAGTTATGAAGATGAAGCAAACCTCCAAACTTCCTCTCCTTCTTAGAACTCTCTTCCTTAACACCACCGGTGCAAGCATGGACTTTCAAAACAAGAGGGTAGTTCTCAAGAACATGAATGACAAAGTCTTCTATTCCATCAAGCATTCTTCCATCAAACTTTGTGGTACTCTTACTTATGATGATGATGAGGTTCAAGTTAAAGAGGTAGGGTATGTGGGTAGTTGTGAGAAGATGGATTTAGCTTCACCCAAAGACATGTAAGAAGAAAAAATAATCTCATGAGGAGAATGCTTTGGGTTATGGTAATGTCAAAGAAGCTTTCGTATTGGATAGTGATTGCTTGGAATCTCTTTTCTCTACCACAATGGAGAATGAGGTTGAAAGTATCAAGGGTCAAAAGAAGGATAAAGGGACCAAGGCCAAGAAGAAGCCTAAATGGGACACCAAAAAGAAAGTAACCCACCCTCCCACCCTTGTTCCATCTACCCACACTATGATCCTAACACATTGGAGATATGAGGATGGTGTGATTCAATACAAGGTGAAGTGCAAGGGACGGTCTAAGTCGTTTGCCATGGTTAAAGCTCTCATCACCACCCGAGCTAAATGAAAAAGGACCACCGGGTATCCAAGAGGTCATGAGCAAGGTCATCACACTTGGGCTCAAGGACCAACCAATGGGTTCCACCACTCCTTCTCTCCACGCCTAAAAAGGTTATAAACGTCAAGCTTAGTGACGTTAAACAAGCGCTCATGGGAGGCATTCCCATGACTATCATTGTCTGACTTCTTGAAACCTCTTTGGTTCTATCTCCTAAAGAACTTCCACTTCTTCCTGGTGGATAATTGAGGATACTTCTTCTGCCATTTGCGTCTAAACTTTTTCTCCTTTTTATAACTTGTGGATCATCCACACTTCTTTTCTTTACATTTGATGGAGAGTTCTGGACGATCACATGCTTTTCCGAGGAGCTTTCCTTGTACTTGTAGTTGTTTGAAGAACTTCTGGTGATTACATAACTTTTCTAGAGTTACGAGAGACATCTGGTAGATCTCTCCAAACGAGGCTTGATGAAGCATGTTTTTGAGGGATAACATCCGTGAAGTCTCATTTCCAAGAGGTTCTGGAAGAGAGTTTAAGTATGCCTGTTTGAGGTTGACGTCGTCTATCCCGTTCAAGGCATATAATCTTTTCGACATCCTTTCATAGTGATTTTCCATATCTTTTCTTTTGAAAGAGCAACATCTCATGCTAAGGTACTCCTCTCTAGCTTGGACTGTATAGTGATCACACGCGCCAAGAAATTCATTGTGGATATGTCCAATCAAAGCGTCAACTGTCAGAGACTGGCATATTTGTAGTTGTCGGTACTCGCCAAGACTAATCCACCATTGTCTGAGGCGTCCATGGAATTTGGAGACTAATTTGTCTATCACCGTGGGAAATGTAGCTCCTGAGTTGAGTAGGTGTTCCGTAAGCCATGCATCCATTTCATAGATTTTGTCCCTCCATTTTGACGGAGGGATATTGTCGAAAGAGAAGCGGCCTTGCGGTTCAACATGGTTTTTTGGATTTAATTCTGGCGGAGGATGAGGTCTTACGGGTTCTCATCAATCTTCATAGACATTTCCTCCGTCGCTGTCCATTTCTTCTTTCACTGTAGGTTCCGCCATCAAGAAGTTTGGAATTAGGACATCCTCATCTGGACTATCCTGTGGTACCGCCATATGTTGGTTTTTAGGAGCCTTTTCTCGCTTTGCTACTTTCTGGAGGAAAGCAGAGATTGGGTTGTTGGCGTATTCCACCATGAATTGGTCTTTATTCTTCTCAGTTGAAGTCGTTCCCGAGGTGTCTGGTATGGATACCTTTGGAGTCTCTCTCTCTAATGAACTGTGTGGGTGTTTTTTTGTGAACAGTTGTTCTTTGACCCTTGTGGGTAAAAAGGAGGATGAACCGAAACAGCTAGGGTCTTGAGAGAAAGAGAGAGGTTGTGTATATACAATAGAAGGTGGAGCATAAATTGGGTATGGTGTAAAGATATCCAATGGCATTTGGGCTTGGTGTTTGGGCTTGGTGTTTGGGCTGGTGTTGTAAGGAGTGTAATTGGCCTTTCAGGTATTTTAGGTCTGACTCCTTTTGGGATATGAGTGGGGAGGTCATGGCAATAGTAGTTGCCAGGTGGAGGAGTTCGTGATGGAGAGTGGATATCCTTTTATTTATCTCTTTAATGGAAATGTCCAGAATTGATACCTTTTTGTCAATTTGGCCCAAGAGATGGTTCTGGACAATAGAATTTTCCGACTGCCAGTTCAAAGTTGCCTCTGCCGCACTGATCTGCTTGATCGATCCATCTAGATTTTTGATGTTCGGGTTTCTGATCTTCCATGAGTGCTTTATGTTGTCTTCTTCGAATTCCCTTGTTGGAAATGTTGGTTCTTGAGAGGACGAAGGACCAAACATATAACACGTTCGAACATCTTCTTGATCAGGAGTTCTCGGGGTTGATCTGTTTGAATACATGACATAGTATTCAAAGTTCTTTCCAGAAAGTTCTCCGAGGAGGCAAGCTTGTGGATCTCCAGATTCGTATCGGTCTTTGAGTATCCGTTGCGATGATTTATTTTTCTTCTTCTTTTACCTTGGAGTTTGCTCTTCATCTGTGCTGTCCATTAGACACGCATCACAATCACATATATCAAAGAACTTATGACCTGTCTCATCTTAGAATGCGTAGACAGGATCTCCAAGTGAATTGAAATAGTTGATCGGAACACCAGGCAGGGGTGCTTGCTATTTTATTGTTTCTTCGGCTTTAGAGATCATGTTGATCTCAGTACAGAAAGCTGAAGGTCGTGATTTTTCACACTCTTGCTGTTTGAAGGAGATCTCAATGGTGCCGTCTTTCTTCATGTGGATGGAAGAGTCAACATACTGTATTGGCACACTGCTTTCATGGAGCTTCTCGTAACTTGTCACCCATGATTCTGGGAGCATCTTGACTAGCTCATCTCTAGGAATCTGTCTGGGAATATGGATGCACGATGGGATGTGTTGTGATTCCAGTTGGAGGAGCAGTGCATCTCCTGTGTCTCGTGAGAGACTTAGGTCCATGGCATGATTCTGGACCATTTACGCGATCTTGTGATGGAGCGTTGCTGCATATGTATTCCCGATTTGTGGAGCGCCCGTGATTTGCATTTGAATTTGCAGGTTTTGGTAGATATGAGGATCTTCAAGCGATATGTTAAAATTTGGGTAGAGTGTGACAAATACTGTGCCCGCATTTAAAGTCGTCTGGATAGTTGCTATGCAAGCATGCTGGTATTCTCTGTATCTGGTGTCGAGTAGAGCAACTCTCGCTACTACATGTATACCTTTTCTTCCATGCAGGGTTAGCGCCAGGCGTATTGCTCCATAGTGAAGGTGGGTATAGCCATGAGTTCTCCATTGATGAATCATCCCCTTGTTGAAGCGGATCGGGATCATGTGCTCCGTCTCCGTTGCTGGAACCAAGTGTTGCTCCATTTGTGAGTCTAGGACGAGTTCTCTTGCAGCATGTTTGTTGGGACCAAACACATGTTTAATGGCCCTCGGGAAAGTGGAGGTTGGTTTGGTGAAGGCTTTATATGGGTTGAGTAAAGGTAACTGGGTAAGAGGGACTTTGCTGTCTTCACTTACATATTCTATTTCATAGAGGTAGTCTATTTTACTAGCGTTTGATTTTCTGAAAGAAGGTGAGTAATTGATTCTAGAGATGACTAAATTATATGTTATCACAAGTCGGGAAAAATGAAGACCGAAGAGTTGATTGAGGGAAGGTGGAGTGGAATCCTAAATTTCAGGGCAAGAAAAAGACTTTGGTCAAGCCAGAATCAGGTTAGCTTAAGCAGAAAAAGAGTTGGCCAAACATAATCATTTTAGCCTGGAAAATATAGTTTTAGCCGGAGGAATTCAGTTTTACCTGGGAAGAAAAGTTCTAGCCGAGAGGAATGGAATTCTAGCCGAGAGAAAGAAATTCTTGATGGGACAAGGCGAAAGTAACCCAAAATGAAAATTCGGTCACGCAAAGAGTAAGGAGAAGAAGTAGAGACGTTATTCTTTGAAGGAGGATCGTTTTGGCACAAGTTAGGCAACACATGCCAACTTGACCAAAACCGGTCGAACCGGCATAGGGGGATTTGACCGGAGGGAAATAGCCAGAGGAACCCTTGATCAACTTTAGAAAGTTGCTTAGTAGGGGAAAACACTGCGGAAGAGAGAATTGAGCAAAAACAGAACGGACGGTGAAAATCGTGGCAAGTGGCCAAACGAGAGCCGTCGGATGGGCCGACCGGATTTGACTAGTTTCTCTTACATTTTACGCACCAACAACTTATATAATCGACCATTAGCTTTCGTCTCTGGCCGCGCAGAAGGTCGTGATGTTCGCGCTGGTTCTTCTTATTTCACGGCACTCTGTAAGTATACTTTCGTATCCTACGACGCGATACACTCTTATAGATGAATGATTCGGGTGTTTAGATTCAACACTTTGGTGGTTCTTTAAATCCTAGGAATCAGCCTATAGTTCATGACGCTAGATTCATGCATTAACAACGATCTATAAGAAAGAGCTCTAGAATTTGGTTAAGGTTTTACCTTCTGAAATCCTTATCCAACAAAGGATTCCCCTCGATAATTCCTTTAAACCCAACGATTAAACTACTCGCACATAATTGAAATAAAAAACATGATTAAATTTCGAAGAGTATCGAACAAAACGCTAAAGAGAGTTCTCGATTTTAAGAACTAAGTTCGGAGAAAACCTCTTCACCAATTTCGAAGAGTATCGAACAAAAAATAAAGAGGAAAAGGCAAAGAGCAAAAAGTAAGAACAAAACAAAACTAAAAAATGGTGTAAAAGCAAGCACAGTTTTTTGGTCTCTAAAACACATATATATAGGTGTTTTCTCTTGCTTTCATCGGTCTTTAGGGTTTTGAGTAGACGGGAATTGAACGGGCTTTGCAAATGGGCTTACGAGACGAAGTAGGGTATGGCCGCGGCGAAACACTCCTTGGCCGCGGGGATGCGCTCAGATTGTTTATGAAATTTTAGGTTTTAAATTTGTAAACCTAAAAGTCTGCAAGTGCACAGATGTGCGTTGTAGTACTTAAGGTATCGATCCACAGGGAGGGAAAGCTGTTTTGCGAGACCTTAGAAACAAATTTAGTAAGAAAGTCTAAAACGAAAATAAGATTTATGGTGTGTGTCACGAAACGAGTTATAGAAGTTTAAACTAAACTAAGCGAGAAAATAACAAAGCAAGCAAGTAAATAAGAAAGCGAGTAAGCTAAGCGAATAATTAAAAGCGATGGTTGTAAATAAATAAACTAAGCGTTGGGCAATCGGAAACTCTCTAGGGATCATAGGAATTTTGCTTGGATTTTTTAATGCGACTTTTATCGTCTTTTGGTTCTTGAACTTGGAACACATACACTGTCTGTAGCCTACTTTCGTATTGAAGCCCTTGTCTCACACCGCCCCAAGTCCACCCGGTGTTGAAGCCCTTGTCTCACACCGGCTGACTTCCACCAGGTGTTGAAGCTCACCACCAAAAGCCTCCTACACCAGCCAGCAACACCGGCCGACCTCCGCTAGGTGCTGGGACTCGGCCCAGCCTTCTATTTAAGTCTTTAGACCTAATTTTTAGAGAGTATCTTATATTATTTTCTCCCTTGGCAAAACCCCTTTCCTTTTAAGTGTTCTTGGGATTTTGTAAAATATATCTTTGAGTTTATGCAAGTTTAAGTTTATAATCTCTCTAATCTCTCATCTCTCCATTCTCTAATCATGATTAACAACACCTCTTTCATGAGATTTGGTGTGTTCTTCATGATTAGTGAGTAGTTCGTTTTGGATCATTTTGGTTTGGTAGATTATGGAGTTTCTTTTGCTAATCTTTGATGTCTAGAGCTTAATTCTCTCATTGCCTTTCTTATTTAGTGTTCTTAATGCTAGATTAGGCTTGAGAAAGTTAATCTAGATCATAGGGAATTTTATGCACACAAGGTGTTTGATGAAATTTCCAATGAACTAAATAAGAGATTTTCATTCTTAACTCATGAGAATGAATGATTAAGATGAATCTTGGCTATTAGAACTTGTGTTTAATGTTTGCTAATTAGGTTTTCACAAATGAGAATTTGATCTTGATTGGGTAATTATTGAAGTGATTAGTGCTAAGAGATTAGATTAATCTTGATTAGTGTTCTAGGCCAAAGGAAATGCACTTGTGTGATTGTGTAGACATCATTTCTTAGCTTAAGATTCTCCCAAATCGATTACCTTACCCAAAGATCCTATTTTTAATCATTGTCTTAATCTTTTTTAGTTCTTGTTTGCTTTATTAATGTGAATCATTAGGTTGCTAGAATTTGAACAAAAACCACTTTGTTAGCTTAAATTAAGGAGTTCTTTGCATTCTTAGTGATTTGAACCAAAACCCATTTAGATTGAAGCTTAAGTTCTAAAATGACATGAGTAGGCTTGAGTAATTGATTAAGACTTGCAAAAATCCTACTATCAATTTGGTGCCATTGCCGGGGATGAGACCATGCTAGACCACTATACTTACCAAAACCACCCCAATTTCTCTTACCGAAACCCAAATGTGAAGAACCCACAAGATCAAGTGTATCCACAACAAGGAGGTCAAGCCTCCAACAACCAACAACAAAGCTATGATCCCAAGAACAACTTTCAAAGAAACCAAGGCGGGTTTCAACCGAATCAACCTTTTTCTCCACCCGGTTTCGCGCCACAAGCTTAAGGAAACACCTCTACACCTCAAGACTTTGATATGAAGAACATGCTGCAACAACTTTTTCAAGGTCAAGCCAATGTTGTAATGTATATGAGTAAGAAGATGGCGGAAATCCATAACAAAGTGGATTGCTCTTACAATGATCTCACGTCTAAGTTTGAGACATTGAGCTCTAAAATAAAGAAACTTGAGAGAAAGGGAGCATCTTCTTCATCTCGTCCTCAAGGTACATTGCCAAGCAAGCCCGAAACTAATCCCAAGGAATAAATCAATGCAATCAAACTTAGGAGTGGAACGGTACTTCCAACTAGAGAGCCTCCTTCCAATCTCAATGTGGACACTGAGAAACAAAGTGGGGGGGGGGGGGAGTTAAAGATGGTTTTGTGGGTCATGAAGACAAGGGTAAAGGAGTTGCGGTTGAAGAAAAGATTAATGGGAAGCCCAAGAGGAAAGAGACGTTGTTTGTTCCACCACCATACTTACAATGATTACATTAAGAAGCTCAAAGCGGTGGAGTTCGTGGAGACAAAATTTTCGGACAAAGCAATACTAGAGAAGATGTGGATCTATGAAGATGTGAAAACAATCTTCAACACTATGGGATTTGAGAATGTTTTTGACTTGGCAAACACATCTCGCAAGGAGCAAACTTGCAAATTTTTAGCGTCTTTAGAGGTGGTCTTCTATCACCACGATGATAAGGGTGCCGACATTGGAGATGGACATGGATACATTGAGTTAAAGGTTGGGAGAGAAGCTTACAAGATGTCTTTCCATGAGCTAAGTCAAGTGTTTGGGTTCAAAGAAGAGGGGACCAAGAGAGGATTCTGGTTTTACTATGCACCAAATGACCTTCCCTACTTGTGGAACATTATTGCCGACGGACCCTACAAACCCAACAATATCAATAGCTCTAGCATTCGATATCCCGCCCTACGCTATGTCCACAAGATTCGTGCTCACACACTCTTTGCCAAGAAAGAGTTCAGAACCATAGCGGAAGACGAGATGGAGTTGATCGCTCTAGGGATAAGGCAATTTCTATACACATCTAGGGATGGAAGGCTATTCATTGGACATGACGCAAACCCGAGTATAGCCGATCTTCTCGTGAACCATTTACTTGGTTATAGGGATTGGGCATACACGACAAAGATGAAGGAGCTTCAATTGCACATTGGTGGTTTGGTTACATCGATTCTTAAGGCCAAGGGAGTTGAATTGTTGTAAGATGCTAAAGAAATAGAGCTTATGGATGAAGCTTATCTCTCAAGAACCAGATTTTTTAAGGCAAGATAGGCAACACATATGCCTACAACCTCAAACTCACCGAGTCTAACACCGTGAAGATTATGTTGCCCAATGTTCTTCTCACCACGGTTCAAGGGAGAAAAGAAATCGAATTCTACCATACCAATGACCACTGCTACAACCTGGCTACAAATCCACCACTTGAGATTATACGCTTGTCAAAGAGGAAAGCAAAGCAAGCACCAAAGGGCAATTCCGAGACTTCCAACAACCTCGATGATGAGGATGACAGACCGTTTTCTACCGACCCCAAATAAGGAAGTGAAAGGTATATCGTTGATCCTTATTATGGGAAAATGGCAAACATTGCCACTCGACATGCACACCATCAAACAAGGCTCCTTCAAAGGTGGGGCAAGTGGCAAGACAAAACCATGAGGAAATTGGTGAAAATGGTAAAGAGCTTGAAGAAGACGATCAAGGAGCTCAAGTCAAAGGGTGGAAAGGCTAGCTCATCCCACGACCAAGGAAATACGAAGGAAATACTCCAAGAGTAGGTTGGCGAGAGCTCCACACCACATGGAGGAGAGATGGTACTCCATGGGGAACCACGCCACTCATTGGCTCATGAAGCGAGAATGGTCAAGAGGAAGGCCATGAGGTCTCCATCTACTTGCTCAAGCAAACCGTATTACTCCATGGGGTCCTCTTCCCCATCTCAAAGCTTCTAAGGTACCACTCCAAAACTTTGTAAATAACATTTAGAATCATATCTTTTTCTTTCTCTCATGCATTGTTTAGCTCTCACCTAAGCTTTTATTACACAAGGGACTGTGTAATTTAAGTTCGAGGGAGGCTTTGTGTGTTATCTAATCTTGCTTCTTGTATTCTTATTTTGAATTTTGCACCTTGAGTCTCATGCATTCATATATGGCATAGAAAAACACAAAAAAATCAAAATTTTTTGAAAATTTTAAATAAAGAAAGAAATCATCTAGTTGCAATTCATGTTTAGGATTGAGTCTAGTTTGCATATAGGGTGCATTGCATTGGAAGCAATGATGAGCAATCCTTGTAAGGTATCACTTTAAGAAATTGAATCAAAACAATGCATTTGAGTGAGTTTGAAAGTAAGGATGCACCATCTTTAGATTTAATGCATCAATGTTCTTGTCTTGATTCAAGCAAGTTGCGAATTGAACTCAACCCTATAAAGAAAAACTTTAATCTTGAATTGCAATTATCGTGTTTGTGCATCTTTGAATGAACTCGTAGATACCTATATACTTACCTGGATCTTCTTTTCCCTTTTTACCACTCTTGTGGATCCAAGTAGCCATATCCCATTTTTGGAATGGTTCCCCACACCTTGAACAAACCTCTTTTCTAGCTAATAACTTTCGTAAATGATGGAGAGGCCTACATTTCGAGTAAACTAGGCAAAAAGTGTTAGGTTTAAGGGGATAAGGATGGATTCTCATGTAGATCTAGCTCTAACATCAAGGAGTTAGTCTAGGAGTAAGTTAGCTAGGATGGGAAATCTTGGGGTGCTCGTGGGAACGGTTGAAAAATAACAAAAGAAGGGGATATGGTGGAAAATAAAAGTTGGAACGGAAAGGAAAGATGGGGAGAAGGAAAAAGGGGAGTGCAAAAATGTGAAGTGGTTGGTGACAAAGTATAAGAATAGCGCTTAGTGTTAGAATTGGCCTCGTAGTGTAAAGTAAAAATGAAAGAAGCCAAATATTTGGCTAAATCATCAAATGATGAGAAATAAGGCCAGATAAAGAAAGAAGAAAAAGAAGAGCTAAGGCAATGAAAAAGAAGAACACCAGACCAAAAGTTTCAATGAAGAAGAAGTTATTCCCATAAGTGAGAAAAAGATGCAGTGGAGGAACAAGGAAATGTATGGGACATGAAGGCAAAATGCCTTGTGAAAAAATGGTAGCTTATGTTTGGGGCTTCATGGGTTAGAGAGACTTAGGTTAGAGACATCTTAGGCATTGGATAGATGAGAATTAAACCATGTATGCATAGGTTGCCTTTTACCTTTAGCAGTTTGCTAAATTTTGCTCATTCCTAGAGAGATCCTTGTATTGGAACACACGCACATGTTTTTATAGGTTCGACCGGCCTAGTGCCAAAACATTACTTATATATATTTTGCTAACCGATTTTACAAAATCCAAGACAATCTACTCAGGCTGTCCTCGCGTCCCGCCAACTACTGGTCACCTGCAAAACAAAATGAGTCATGAGTATTCTAGCAATACTCAGTGAGCTCCGGGGAACCTAAAAACACATTAGCGTTCCTAACCAAAACTTCAAGCAAGTTGAATCCCTAAACAAGCAAGCACAACAACATCACTCAATCACAGAGATGCACATGCGGAAGCTAACTATTCTACATGCCAAATCACTCGTGCATGTAAAGTGATGACTAAATGCGAGGCCTCTATTGTGTAACGGAGACCTCCTGTTCCCACGTCTATGACACCCACGAATCACCACACAAGATCATTTTGGGATCCGCCACGACAACCGGATATCATTACCCGGGCCCACTCGGCTAAGGGCGCTACCCTTTCAGCACATGAGTCTTACCCCTCTGTGGCCTTCTCCAAAGAGTTCAGGGATGGGAAGGTGCCGTATACAACCCTACTAAGATATATATCATTCTTACCGAATATATATATCCTAGATGCAACACACAATGGTCTAACGCATAGCTTCCGAGGGACCTTTACGGCTAGACCTCTCAAGGACACTTACATGCTTAGACGCCCTGCTCTAGCCTGTCAACTTCCTTCACTCGGAAATTGGGTCATGCCGTTCCTCTTGAACTATGACAACGATTTCCTCTTCTTCAACCTCCCTGTATACAACCAAAAGCACAAAACACACAACCGGAACTCACCAATCCCTTAGGCGTTGCACAGCCTAAGTTATTATCTTAGTGCCTTAACTCTTCCCCCGAACCGAACTCCTAACCTCCGCGCCTCCTGCCAGAAAAATTATTTCGGTTTTTCTCCCACTCTCCTCTTTCTCTCCCTACACTTCTCTAACTTCTCTCTAAGTTTTCTAAGTGAGAATTAGAAATCGAATGAGAATTTGGGGGGGGGGGGGGGGTACTAAGTCTTATGGAGCAAGTTGGCCACTTGCATGGATTGGTCCAAGACATAGGGTGCAAGTTTTTCGCTTGCATGGATTGATCAAAATTGGCGCCGTTGACTTTTTGGTCAAAATCGGCGGCGTTGACTTTTTGTCAAACTCGGTGGCTTTGACTTTTTAATCAAACTTGGCGGCTTGACTTTCTCCTCGAAAATCGTGCCGACCAAACTTCGGCATTCCGACCACCGTCCCTCGCCTGACTCTCGGCGGTCGTCCCTGGCTGACAAAAATCTCGGCCAAAATCGCACTTCCGACCCGGCCGGCCCTCTCGGCCTCGGGTCCTTTGGCCCCTCGCTCATCAAGGACGACATCCTCTTCCTTGCTACGTGACCGAAATTACGTTCGGGTTACCTTCGGCTTATCCTGGCCATTCGTCTCTTCCATCGGCAAGAAATCTCCCTTTCTCGACTATAAATCTCTTCGTCTTGGCTTAAACCAAGTCTTCTCGGGTGGAAATTTCCCTTGGGTAGAAATTTCACTCGGGTGGAATTCCCCCTCGGCAGGAAATTTCCCTCGGCTAGGAATTTCCCCAGCTAAAACTTTGCACCGCTCGGCAAGAATCCACTTCTTCCGGCTATAATTTTTTCTCGACCATCGACTGGATTTTCCGCCTTCAGACGGGTTATCACATTCTCCCCCCCCCCTTATTTTGAATTCGTCCCGAATATTCCTAAGTGAGCATGATCATAAACCATGCTCTGATACCAACTTTTGTAACACCCCCGATTCTTGCTACGAAAGTCGGAGTCGGGAATGTCACAAAATGCGTTCCACGGAGACATACCTGCCCGAGCATCCCATACTGGTCCGGTGAGATTGTCATCGAGGGCGCACCTCTCTACCAAGACCTAAGGCTCTTCAAACCGTTTCTCAGTGTTGAGTTGTTTCTGTTCGGACTAAACTTGTACCATTTAACACAAACTGAATTTTAAGCAAATCTTACGTAATATTCATATTTTTGAAAATAGTTTACAAAAGGGTTTTTATACTTAGGTTCGGCCGGCCTAGTGCCAAAACATTACTTATATATATTTTGCTAACCGATTTTACAAAAGCCAAGACAATCTACTCTGGATGTCCTCACGTCCCGCCAACTACTAGTCACCTGCAAAACAAAATGAGTCATGAGTATTCTAGCAATACTCAGTGAGCTCCGGGGAACCAAAAAACACATTAGCGTTCCTAACCACAACTGTAAGCAAGTTTAACCCCTAAACAAGCAAGCACAACAACATCACTCAATCACAGAGAAGCATATGCGGAAGCTAACTACTCTACATGCCAAATCACTTGTGCATGTAAAGTCATGACTAAATACGAGGCCTCTATTGTGTAACAGACACCTCCTGTTCCCACGTCTATGACACCCGCGAATCACCACATAGGATCATTATGGGATCCGCCACGATAACCGGATCTCACTACCCGGGCCCACTCGGCTAAGGGCGCTACCCTTCCAGCACATGAGTCTTACCCCTCTGTGGCCTTCTCCAAAGAGTTCAGGGATGGGAAGGTGCCGTATACACCCCTACTAAGATATATATCATTCCTACCGAATATATATATCATTGATGCAACACACAATGGTCTAACACGTAGCTCCCGAGGGACCCCTGCGCCTAGACCTCTCAAGGACAGTTACATGCTTAGACGCTCTACTGTAGCATGTCAACTTCCTTCACTCAAAAATCGGGTCATGCCGTTCCTCTTGAACCATGACAACGATTTCCTCTCATTTGCTTTGCGCTCTTGTATCTTGGCGTGACAAGGCTCTCCTAGCCTTCTTCAACCTCCATGTATACAACCAGAAGCACAAAACACATAACCGGAACTCACCAATCCCTTAGGGGTTTCACGACCTAAGTTATTCTCTTAGTGCCTTAACTCTTCCCCTGAACCGAACTCCTAACCTCCGCGCCTCTTGCCAAAATATTTATTTCGGTTCTTCTCCCACTCTCCTCTTTCTCTCTCTACACATCTCTAACTTCTCTCTAAGTTTTCTAAGTGAGAATGAGAAATCTAATGAGAATGGGGGGGGGGGGGGGGGTATTTATAGGCCACTAAGTCTTGTGGAGCAATTTGGCACTTGTATAGATTGGTCTAAGATTTACTGTGCAAGTTTCCCACTTGCATGGATTGGTCGAAATTGGCGGTGTTGATTTTTTGGTCAAAATCGGCGGCGTTGACCTTTTGGTCAAACTTGGTGGCTTTGACTTTGTAGTCAAACTTGGTGTCTTGAATTTCTCCTCGGAAATCGTGCCGACCAACTTCGGCATTTCGACCACTGTCCCTTGCCGGACTCTCGGCGGTCGTACCTCGCCGGCAAAAATATCGGCCAAAATCGCACTTCCGACCTGGCCGGCCCTCTCGGCCTCGGGTCCTTTGGCCCGTCGCTCCTCAAGGACGACGTCCTCGTCCTTGCTACATGACCGAAATCGTGTTCGGGTCACCTTCGGATTATCCTGGCCGTTCGTCTCTTCCATCGGCAAGACATCTCCCTTTCTCGGCTAGAAATCTCTTCCTCTCGACTAAAACCGAGTTTTCTCTGGTGGAAATTTCCGTCGGGTGGAATTCCCCCTCGGCAGAAAATTCCCCTCGGCTGGGAATTTCCCCGGCTAAAACTCTGCACCGCTCGGCAAGAATCCACTTCTTTCAGCTAGAATTTTTCCTCGACCATCGACCGGATTTTCCGCCTTCAGACGGTTTATCACACCCGGTGTGTGGGAAGGGACAATACCGGCCGGCTGCACCTCCCCAAGCAGGCATGGTATCCAAACTTTTGGCCAAATGTTTCCTACACCGCCTAGCAACACTGACTGGCCACCGTCAGGTGTGGAAGCTGACGACCCAGACCCGACCGAGTCAAGACCCGGTTTGTTCCGGGTTGACCCGGTCGCCCACCTTTGCTTTAAATATTTTCTAAACCTAATTTGTAAGGATCTTGTTTTCGCTTAGCAAAAACCATTCCTTTTTAGGGTTCTAAGCCTTTTTAAGACATCTTCTTTTCTTTGATGCAATCTAAAGTTTGAATCTTCTTAATCTCTCTTTTATTTTAATCCTTTTATTCTCTAATCATGTGATTTAACACTTTCTCTATGAGATTATTTGAATCCTTCATGGTTACTGAGTAATCTCTTAGAATCTAGGGATGAGGTAGATTTAAGGTGATATAATGGTGGATTTATGATGTCTAGAACTTAGATTATTTGATTTCTCTTCTTAATAGATGATCTTAATGCGAGATTAGGCTTGAGAGAGTTAATCTAGATCTTAAAAAATTTCATGCACACAAATGAGAGTTTGTTCTTGATTTAATGATTAGCAAAGTGATTAGTGCTTAAGGTGTTTGATGAAATTCTCCGAAGAGTCTATTAAGAGATAAACATGCTTAACCTATGAGAGTAGATGTTTAAGCTGTGTATCGGTTGATTTGATTATTGATCTTAATGCGTGTTAATAATTTAATCCCAAATGACAGTTTGCTCTTGATTTAATGTTTAGCAAAGTGATTAGTGCTTTGAGAAATAATTAGTCATAACTAGTGATCATAACCTAGAGTTAAGCATTGTGTTTGCATTTGAACATCATAAATTAGCTATAAAGTCACTATAATTCCATAACCTCATCCTTGGATTCGCCTTTTTATTATTGCATTAATCTTGATTAGCATTGCTTAGTTCTTGTTTAATTTGAATCATTAGGTTGCTAGATCATAACCTAAAAACAATATTGCTTAGCTTAAATTAGGAAGTTTTTATGCATTCTTGGTTCTTGGAATCAAAACCCATTTGGATTGATCCTTAAGTTCTACAATGATATGAGTAGGCTTGAGTAATTGATTATAACTTGCAAAAGTTCTACTATCAATTTGGCGCCATTGCCGGAGACCACCCCAATTTCCGCCTTCCACCATATATATTACAAAAGCTTCTAAGCCCCGGCAACGTAAGCTTGTTGGAGCATGATATACTTAGCAATTGTATAGTGGTAATTGGGGTGGTTGCCGAGGACAAGTGGGTCCCATTAAGCGCTTTTGTTTAAAGTTGTTTGGCTCGACGTCGGTAGTTAGGTGAGCTCAGTCGAAGAAAGGTCTTATCCGAAAACAAGTTTCCTTTGATTTAACCTTGTAATCATTCATATAAAACATATCACGCCATTTCCACTCGGGATTTCTGCCATCAAGTTCGAGATGGTGATCTCCTCCGGGATCACAATGGAAAATCAGATTTGGAGCTTCCTTGGAGTATGCTTATTCTTCTTTGGTATTCTCGGATGTTAGAGCCATGTTGCAAGATGCATGGATGGTATGCTCTAGATCAGTTCGGGTCTTTGTTGGAGCCTGAGTGTTAATGGAGAAGGAAGTTTGCTCGAAGAAGTAGGATCAGAACGCAAAACATCGTAGTTGAGATGAACAGGGGCTGCCCGCGGGTGGAGGAGGGCAGCCCCGGTGAAAGGTGGCTTGGCCGTGAGTCGGTGATGTGCGCCCACGGCGGAAGGAGGGTTAGCCACGGGTGGAGGAGGTGCGATCGCGGTGGAGGGATCTCGGTCGGGTTTGCTATATTCATCTTGTTTCTCGTCTCCACTTCGTCTTTCTTGTGAAGAGTCTTGAGGGCAGAGTCTTGAGGGCTATCTAAGCTTCAACTTAGCTTCAATTGAGTCACCATCACGTCTGATATGAGCAAGGGTCGAGTGTGCATCAAAGGGGATCTTTTCGCACGTCGAAATTATCGGTTTGATGTTTTCCTCAAGTGTGACGGGTGCGGTTTCTTCTATAATGTTTTTAACGTCCTTTGTAGCTCCTCCAGGGTCTAAGAGTGGTACATCTCCTCTGCATGTGTTCATAAAATGAGAGTTCCTTGCAGGAATCGCCGGATAGAAGGTATTCTTGTTGATCTTCGAGAAACACATATGTTGATTTGGATAGTCGATGAGTGTTCCAACATCTATGCTCTCCACTATGTCTTTTGGCATGAGATTCACATCAGAACTGGTATCACAAAGAGAATCACAAAATTCCATTCCCTTGATCGAGCATGGAACAACAATTTTTCCAAGATCCTTCATCTTAGAAAGCGTCTTCAATGGTTGCTCGGACGCATCCGTTAGTGTCTCATCATTCACGAGATCTGTCTCATGCTCAACATGGTGAGGAGTAGGACTAGAAACATGATCTTATTTTCTTTGATTTTCTGCTTCGATGACTTGAGCTTGAGAATCCAAGGGACTTTCACTTGACGGCTTCTTTCTAATCAATTTGACTACGGGTCCTCCATCGGGAGGTTCTTGGGTGAAGCCTTGGGATTTGCAACGTATCTAGGCACGTAATCTTTTGTAGCATCCTGTTAGAATGTCTTCCTTGTTAAGTTCAAAGAGTTCTTCATCAAAATTAGAGGATGATGATTTGGCAACCGATTTTAACATGTCGATATATTCGGGTGTGTAGAAGTTGTCTTTGGTCGGTGCCGGTTTCCGATCCATGTAGAACGAGTCACGGTAGTAGTGTGAATAAGATGGGTCATAGTACCCCTGCTCGTAGTAGTTATCTCGCTCTAGAGGCGAGTCCATGTTTCAAAGTTGAAACGAAGAAAAAACAAAAATGAAACTTAAAAAGAAAAAGATTGTCTTAGAGTCGATTTATCAACCTCTAAGGTGTGATAGAACAAATAGCAATTGCCTCCCAGGCAACGGCGTCAAAAACTTGATGCGCTCGGATTGTTTCCAAAAACTTCAGGCTTTAAATTTGTAAACCTAAAAATCTGCAAGTGCACAGATGTGTGTTGTATTACTTAAGGTATTGATCCACAGGGAGGGAAAGCTTTTTCTGCGAGACCTGAGAAAGAAAGTTAGTAAGGAAGTCTAAAACAAAAAATAAGATTTATGGTGTGTGTCACGAAACGAGTGCTATAAATTTAAACTAAATTAAGAGAGATAATAAGAAAGCAAGCAAGTAAATAAGAAAGCGAGTAAGCTAAGCGAATAATTAAAAGTGATGGCTGTAAATAAACAAATTAAGCATTGGGAAATCGGGAACTGTCTAGGGTCCATGGCCGAAAATCATAGGAATTTTGCTAGGGTTTTTTAATGCGACTTTTGTCGTCTTTTTCTTCTTGAACTTGGAATACGGACACTGTGTGTAGCATACTTTCGTACATCCTACACACCGATTACTTTTGTACTCAACCGGTAGATTTCGTCTCCGTCAGCGCAAAAAAGTTATGATGATACGCAAAAGTTGTTAACCCTCACAACTCCTCCACAAGTATACTTTCACTACAAGAAAACATCGTTTTGGCGATTACAAATGACGACTAATTAGCCACTAATTTCTGACTATTTGGCGACTAATACAATTTAGTCATAATTGAGTCGCTGTTGTACGACCAAAGAACATAGTCGCTACAGTAATTGCTATCTTAGCGACTAATATGCGACTCTTACGACGGGTCGCTATTTTAGTCGCATAATAGTCGCTAAATTCCTAATAGTCGCTAATTTAGCGACTAATATGCGACTCTTACGACATATCGCTATTTTACGACTACATTTCAGACGCGAAATAATAGTCGCCTAATAGTCTCTAATTTAGAGACTAATATGCGACTATTTCGGCGGATCGCATAGTAGTCGTATCTTGTGACGGTTTTGCTCGTCTACCCTAGGTCAAACATATAGATCTAGTACTTTCGTAGCTCTAAAAATATCTAAGATTAGTTGCAAGGTAGCTAATCAGCAAACATGCATAAAAAATAAGGATAGAACGAAGAACACTAATCGATACCCTAACCTAAAACCTAATGATGAATCGATCCATGAGAACCCCTTGAGATCCCTTTGCCCAATAAGAGAAGTACTCGGACATGATTAAAGAAAACAAAAGCATAATTAAATTAAGAGCAGGAGGTTGGTGAAGGAGCCTCTCGAGTTTAAGAACAATAAGCCCGGAGAGAACTTCTTCACCAATCTTGAAAGTAAGAACAAAAGTTTAAGAAAAGACTTGCAAAAAGTAAACTAAAAAGAGGCACAATGTGTAACATGAAAATTGGTCTGTAAAACATGAAAATTGGTCTGTAAAACATGAATTTATAGGTCTTCAACTCCTTCTTTGGTCGTCCTTAGGATTTCTTTGAAGAGAAAACGAAGATGGCTTGAAACGGGAGTCGAACGAGCTGATTTTGGGTCATTTTTGGTTACATGCGGGTGTGTGTGCTCAACCCGCGGCCAAAGGTGGTTTCGCCATGGCTGGAGAGCCTCTTCCCGCGGCCATGAGTATCTTCGCTGCGGTCATGGGTCCTGGACCCGCGGTGGTTGGCCTATGAGGTTGAAACTTCAATTTTTCTCATGCTTCTTTCGCGAGACTGCAGAACATGCTTCTTTCGCGAGACTGTAGAACATGCCTTCAGTCAATTGGATGTATCTTGAGATCTAAATGTTGGATTGTCTTGAAACAAACTTGGTATGAAAGGTGGTTCTAAAATAGCGAATGAAACACTTATTAAAGTGTTCTAAAATATATAGTAAAACGGGTACAAATACATTTTTATCAACTCCCCCAGACTTAGACTTTGTTTGTCCTCAAACAAAACAAAACCAAAGCTCGGAAAGATCAAACAAAAATCATAGAGAACTAGAAAGTTCGGAGACCATCCTTCTAAACCATAACAATCAAACTACATTAATCGCAACCTAGCCTAAAAAATTCTTACCAGAAGTTTCTGTAACACTAGTCCACGGTATCAGTCATACAAAATATAAACTTTCAAAATCCAAAATCCAAGTCAACTTGCTCTCTAAATTCATTAATTGCAAACATGAACTTCTCATCAAAAGGATCAAACCAAGACAATCGATGCTAGGTATTAAAGGCATTTAGAGGTGAGGTTAAAAGTGTTTCATGTTACCATAATTTCACCGGAGGGTGCGAGAACTTATGTCAAACAACAAGAGAGGAAGGACCTATTGAGAACCACAGCTTCCAGTCACTTCTTCTTGCGTAAAAATGTTGCACTTCCTCCTTTCTCCAAAAAAACAAAAAAAACAGAAGTTTTCTGTCATTCCTCAAGACTTAGATTTTCTGTGGGCTCGGAATGACAGACTTTTCACAAACGAACCATGGATGCCTCATAAGTATTTCGGCCAACCTAGACTCTCTTTAGGCTCTTGTTTCCTTTCCATTTTGATTATTATTATTTATTTTATTAATTTTTATTTTTAAAGGGAGAAACACCTTTTATTGAGATAGAGTCTTATGGGCACGAAAATTTACCATGATTTTGAGTTTTCCAAGGCATAACCAAGCTATCGTCTTTGTTGAATTAACCTCCACCGATTGCATGTAGTCTTCGTCTATAATGACTTAAAATTGTGTCATTCTTTCCTCTCCGGCGTTTTTGCACATATATGCACGTAAGACAAAAAAAGAGAATGCATGAGGTTTAAACAATGGTTAAGTTTTGGGTGGGGTACCAACTAATGATGAGCTGGCCATTCAGGTACGACAAAGAGTGGTAAAAGTTAAAAGAACGTCATGAATGTATGATTTGTTATCTTTCCCTAAACCTATGATGAGAAAATTAAGTCAAGTTAAAGTCCACGTATAATAGAGCTAGTATATTCCATCCTAAAGAATCTTCATGGTCTAAATTCCTCTGGGAATTTTGCATTAACAGAAACTCTAGCTACCGCCTACTCTAGAACCAAATTACGAAAGAGCATTGATAACACCGGTTTTGACTATTTTTATGGATCGCTTTAATATCTTTTACAGATGTTTTAACTCCGGTTTCAATGGTTTTCAAGTGATTTACATGTTTTAGAGTTTTGACAGACATATCAGGTAGCTCGGGATAAAAGAGTGCATTTCGGAACAAAAATACGTTTTGGATAAACTCGGACTGTCAGAAGTCTTCCAATCAAAGAAGCCTTCTCACCGTCTGATCATCCCCAAATTTGGATACAACAAAGTAGAGACAACCAGCTTTCAAATGAAATTTGATTGGAGACGATCCCAAGGTTGAATCCTTAAATATACCTGAAGCACTACAGATAGATGAAATTGCCCTGAAGCCCGAGCAACCGCGGGCAGGGGAGCTACACACGCGGCCAGGAGGACACCGCCCATGGCCGAAGACCATATTGCCGTAGATTAAGCCTTCAACAATCAACAACAAAGCTATGTTCCCAAGAACAAATTTCAAGGAAACCAAGGCGGGTTTCAACCGAATCAACCTTTTTCTCCACCCGGTTTTGCACCACAAGCTCAAGGCAACACCTCTACACCTCAAGACTTTGATATGAAGAATATGCTTCAACAACTTCTTCAAGGTCAAGCCAATGTCGCAATGTATATGAGTAAGAAGATGGAAGAAATCCATAACAAAGTGGATTGCTCTTACAATGATCTCAAGTCTAATTTTGAGACATTGAGCTCTAAAATCAAGAACCTTGAGGGCAAGGGAGCATCTTCTTCATCTCGTTCTCAAGGTACATTGTGGGGGCAAGCCTGAAACTAATCCCAAGGAATAAATCAATGCAATCACACTTACGAGTGGAACGGTGCATCCAACTAGAGAGCCTCCTTCCAATCTCAATATGGACATTGAGAAACAAAGGGAGGGGTGAGAGTTAAAGATTGTTTTGTGGGTCATGAAGACAATGGTAAAGGAGTTGCGGTTGAAGAGAAGATTAATGAGAAGCTCAAGAGGAAAGAGACGTTGTTTTGTTCCACCACCAAACGAGCCCAAGCTACCATTCCCGGGCCGGTTCAATAAACAATTGTTGGAAAAGTATAAAGCGGTCTTTGATAGACAAATGGAGAAGGTAGAGATCACTATGCCTTTGGTGGATGCCTTTCACCTTGTGCCTCAATAGGCTAAGTTTCTCAAGTATGCCATCAAGGATAGGACTAAGGAGATGGAGAGCATGGTTGTTCTAACTCATGAATGTAGTGCAATTATCCAAAAGAAGGTGGTTCCAAAGAAGCTTGGTGATCCCGGAAGCTTCACTTTGCCACTTGGAACATTGGTGTTCGAAAATTACTTGTGTGACCTTGGAGAAAGCGTAAGCCTAATGCCATTCTCTGTTGCCAAAAGGTTTGGTTTCACCAAGTACAAGGCGTGTAAGATTTCTCTAGTACTTACGGATAGAAGCATAATAATCCACATTGGACTTCTTGAAGACTTGCCGGTGATGGTTCGAGATTTTATAGTGCCAACCGACTTTGTTGTCCTTGAATGGATGAGGAGCCTAAAGATCCTCTAATCTTTGGTAGACCTTTCTTGGCCACCACCAATATGTTCACGAATCGCCTTAACATAAACTTACGCAGGCTAAGGACAATTCGCTCGCTTATGTTCTTTCTAGAAACCTATGACACTTTCGTGGTATAGATTAAGCCCTAGTTCAGAGACTAAGCAATAAACACAACAATAAACGAAAACCACAAAATATAAATCCCTATTTGTGTCTAATTCAATGATTCATGTATCCCGTTGAAACCCTAAACCTAACTATGAGACTACTCGGAGATGGCAATAGAGAACAAACAAGGAGATAGAGAAAAACTCATAATAATAATGAAAGAGATGAAAGGGTTTAGAATTTTTCTCAATAGATGCAGAGATTTTTCTTCTTTCTTACAAAATCAATAGCCAAAATCTGAGTAGAATAGAGAGCCGTCAAAAGAGAGGTAGCCTAAAAAGTGGCTGAGAATAAAGTATAAATAGGGTTTTCGGCGAATTAGGTCAGAATAGGTAGTTTTCGGGGCAAAACAGAAAAATCAGAAATTTCGTTTCCATTCTCGCCGGCTTGCATCGATCGATGCACATATTTCATCGATCGATTTTGGTTCTTCTGGGCATGCTCCATCGATCGATGCACTCCTTGCATCGATCGATTATGGCTCTTCGGAGGGTGATGCAACGATCGGCTCCAATTGTGCATCGATCAATTACGTTTCTTTGGGGCATGCTCCATCTTTCGATGCACTCCTTCCATCGATCGATTCTGGCTCTTTGGAGGGTGATGCATCAATCGGCTCCAATTGTGCATCGATCGATTTCGGTTCTTCTGGGCATGCTCCATTGATCGATGCACTCCTTGCATCGATTGATTCTGGTTCTTCTGATGGTGTTTCATCGATCGATGCACTCTTTGCATTGATCGATTGTGCTATTTTTGTACCGTTCCATGCGTTTTTGCCCATGTAACTCTAATTTCTTCCGTAAACGCCTTTTTACCTTAGATAACTATATAAATGACTAATATACTCTAAAAACAAACTTTGACTCGATAAAATACTCAAAAGAAACACCAAAACATGTGTTAGAAAACGGTACAAACAAAGAATATCAATTATTCTTTTGCTTGTCCTCAAGCAAACAGAAAACTAAGCAAAAAGAAAAGGTTTGAAAAACACGGAGACTCACATTTCCTTTAGAACTCTGCAATGATCATGACCTTAGTAATCCACGTATTGCCAAACTAGCTCTATATCGAACCACCATGTACTTCTCTGTAAGCATCGCAGCCTCCCAGATTCAACTCATTATTTCGCGGAATAATCAAAAGGCATCATCGATGGGTCTCATCAAAGATCATGGTGCCAAGAACCTTCTAGACTCTTTCCCTTTCGATATCGTGACAAGAAAACAACACAATCTTCGGTACTTTTTTCCTCCCCCATACTTATTCTTTTCGCATTTCCTTTCTATAGGGTTAATGGTGGATGAAACTCGAGTATTGATGGTTTTTACCACTGAATTCCAGACTTACTTCACACCGTCTCGGTGTGAGAATAAATCAAGAAGAAGGCAAAACAGACTCAAGAAAAATATAAAATGAAAGAAAAGAAAACGTACAGGTGGGTTGCCTTCCACCAAGCGCTTGTTTATAGTCGTTAGCTTGACTGTATAGCTTTTTAATCGTGAGATGGGTCACCAAGGGGAAAGCTTTCGTCCCCATCGATTTCTACGTCAGCGAGGTATGGTTTTAGGCGCTGAACTTTAACCACAAACTCATTTCCTGTAGTGCTCAGCAACACCACGGCTCCGTACGGTCTCACCTCCTTGATTGTGAATGGTCCGGACCATCTCGATCTCAGCTTCCCTGGAAAGAGTTTGAGGCGAGAGTTGAAAAGCAATACCTGATCATTTGCAGCGAAGTTCCTGGGAATGATTTTCCTGTCATGATAGGTATTGGTCTTCTCTTTGTAAATCTTCGAGCTCTCATAGGCCATGTGACGAATCTCTTCCAACTGGTGCATTTGCATCGTTCGTCTTTCAGAGGCAGCTTTTATGTCAAAGTTCAGCAACTTTACAGCCCATGCAGCCTTGTACTCGAGCTCTACAGGAAGGTGGCATGATTTTCCATAGACAAGATGGAATGGTGTCGTGCCCAAAGGTGTCTTGTAGGCAGTCTTGTACACCAAAATAGCGTCATCCAGCTTTGTAGCCCAATATTTCCTCGTTGTGTTCACGGTCTTCTGTAGGATGCCTTTCATCTCCCTATTGGAAATTTTGACTTGTCCACTCGTCTGCAGGTGGTAAGGAGTGGCTACCTTATGCTTGACTCCATGCTTCTTCAAGAGCCCTTCAAAGACCTTGTTGATGAAATAGGATCCACCATCGCTTATCACCACTCTAGGCACATCGAACCTAGGAAAGATCACAAATTTGAACATCTTTAAGACCACTAGCCAGCGCTTCGACCCATTTAGACACATAGTCGACTGCAACGAGGATGTATTGATTTCCATAAGAGGATGAAAAAGGGCCCATGAAATCAATACCCCACACATCGAAGACTTCAACCTCCAAGATGAAATTTTGTGGCATTTTGTTCCTCTTACTAATATTTATCTGCCTCTGACATGAATCGCATTTGGAGATGAAAGCATGTGCATCGCAAAACATTGTTGGCCACAAGAAACCGGCTTGTAGAGCCTTGGACACTGTCTTGAACGTGGCAAAGTGTCCATCGTATTTCGAACTTTGACAATGGAAAAGAATACCAAGGATTTCTTCCTCCAAAACACATCTCCGAAACACACCATCTGAGCACTGCTTGTATAAGTATGGCTCGTCCCAAAAATAACGTCTGATGTCTCTCAAGAACTTCTTCTTCTTGTTCCAAACAAAGTTACTTGGTTCCTTCTCTGCAGCCATGTAGATTTCTATCTCACCAAACCAGGGAATTTCAGGTGGCTCGGTGTGGTGTGCAGAAGTGAAGTAGTTGTTGCACCCAATATTGATCGCGTACACATTCTCTTCAGGTAGGCTATCTTCTAAGGGAATTTCTTCAACTACACGTAGTCTAGACAAATGGTCTGCAACACCATTCTCGATCCCCTTGTTGTCTTTAATTTCAAGATCAAATTCCTGCAGCAGAAGAATCCAACGCAAAAGCCTAGGTTTGGCATCCTTCTTTGTAAGCAGCATGATCAATATGCACTATAACCTTAGACCCCACAAGATAAGATCTGAAATTCTCAAAAGCGAACACAATATCAAGAAGTTCTTTCTCGGTTGTAGCGTACTTGCACATTTCGCATCATCAAGAGTTCTGCTGGCGTAGTAGATAACATGAAGTTTCTTGTCCCTTTGATGTCCCAAAACAGCTCATACCGCTAAATCGCTAGCATCAGTCATCACTTTGAAAGGTAAGTTCCAGTCTGGTGGTTGGACAACTGGCGCGCTGACAAGTGCTCCCTTGATGGTGTGGAAAGCCTCTAGACAATCGCTGTCAAAATGGAACCTCACCTCCTTGCATAATGATAGTAGGATTCTTACTAATCAATTACTCAAATCCCACTCATGTCATTGTAGTATTTGAGATATCGAACCACGGAGGTTAAGATTGAAGCACTAGGAATACATGAATCTTCCTAAGCTAGAGCAAATATTTTTGGGTTTTATGTTTATGGGAAAAGAAAAAAATGCAAGAAAGAAAACAAAGATAGAGGTGTTGGATCATGGAATGAACTATCAAATGAATGATTAACAATCAAATAATGAATCATTTGGAAGCATTAATCACTATCCTAGAACATGGAATTCACAATTATGACTAATCCACCGTCGTGGCACTAATCACTTTGTTAATCACCAAATCAAGAACAAACCATCGTTTGTGATAAGATGATTAACAAGCATTAATCTCCAATCCCACTTAGTTCACTAATCACCCTAGACATCAACTCTCGTTGGCTAGGCAAGAAAAGCTCACAAAAGGTTTTGTTCAAGCAATTCATTTAAACTCGGGTTAGGAGTGAAATGCCTAAGTTCGAGACTCGAATCGATAAATCTAATATAGCACTAACACCGTTTACTCGAATCTCTCCCTAATGCATGGGATGAGACCAAAAATCCTAAGGTGTAGCTCTAGATTGGTTTGTCACGCCAACTAGAGCTACCTAATCTAGGTGTAGTTCTAAACTTTGGTTTATCTTATCAAATCTAGCATTAAGAACCAACCTAAGTGAAGGATCTAACAAGAATCAACATAAATCATCATCATCTAACCACCAAGACAATTAACTAATGATGCTAATACACAATTAAGTTAAGATCACTAATCTTGATTAATTCTCTTTCAAGCAACTAATCACTATGTTAATTATCAAATCCATTAGCAAATTCCCATTTGTGGATTATCAATTAGCAAGCATTAAGAATAATAAAAAGATCAACCAAAATACAACCTAGACAACTAATCCCTTAGGCTATGAGCATAAATCCCTTGAATAGTTCATCAAGGCATTTCATCAAACACTTGGTGTGCATGAAATGCCTTATGATCTAGATCTACTTTCTCAAGCTAGATCTAGCATTAGGAACACTAAACAAGAAAGGAATGCAAGGATTAAGAACATAAGCATCATGAATCAATTATGAAATCATCTCAATCAAGCTAAATCTAAGATCCAACAAAAAGGGGCCTAAGACCTAAATATGAAGAACACAAGAAGAACACAAGAGAAAAAGACATAAAGATAGATTATATGCATTAATATAAAGATAAGGGTGAAGAAATCTTCTATAGAGTGGCATTAGTATGAAAAACAATCAAAATCCCTCTCAAAATCATAAGAAGAGTTTGGGATAAAACCCAACTCTAGAAAGAAGAAAACTTAGATCTAAAAAATTAGGGTTTTCAATATTTAAATGAGTTTGGGTCGGACCAGGTCAACCTGGAACAAACCGGATTTTGACCCGATCAAGTCATTGATATGTCTTCAGTGAATCGATCATAACTCATGCACCTGACATCCAAATGACCTGAATCAAACTCCTGTAGACAGCTAACTAGTCCCTCTACAACCCTTATGAAGACTGTTTGAGTTATGTCATAACGGAAGGCCTTCAGTTTGCCGGTTCTCTGGACGGTGTCATCTTCTCTCGGCCAGAGGGACATACCTTCAGTAAATCCGTCTTATCTCCCTATCCATACATAAAAATAATCCGATTCAAAATCCTGTGTAACGCTGATTCACTCCTCTACAACTTTTATGAAGACAGTTGAAGCTAAATCGAATTTTAAGGTCCCCGTCTAGCCACATTGTTGAGACACTTCGGACAAAAGTTCAGCACCGGGCAGCTTCCAGCCAAGATGGGAGCCCGGGATTGTCCCTGTCCTAGGCAAAGTTCAGTACCGGGCAGCTTCCAGCCGGGATGGGAGGCCGGGATTCTCCCTGTCCAAGCCAAAGTTCAGCACCGGGCAGCTTCCAGCCAGGATGGCAGGCCGGAATGGATTCGGTAAGGTAAGAGCTTCTCGGCCAGACAGAGACATCTTTAGTAAATCTGCGGTAACTCCTTAACCAGATGTCCAAATGGCCTGAATCTAACTCCTGTAGACATATAACTCACTTCTCTACAACTCCCATGAAGAGCTTCAAGGCTGATTCATAACGGAGGGCCTTCTACCAGCTATATCTTTCCGGCGTCTCGGATGGGCTTTGCACTCCACTTAGGTACAACTCTCCAAACACCATCAATAGTCTCCAAAACACCTAAAAACACTCCAAATGCATGCAAAACTTACTAGAACCTAATGCAAACACCTAATACTCTAATAAATACCAAAATGCTATTAAAAAATATGCAAGACATATGCATGAGACACAAAACACCAAATAATATGCATGCTAAAAGATGTAAAATATGGGATTATCACATAACAAACGTGTCAAGGGTCTAGCGATCTTGGAAAAATCCTTGATGAACCTCCTGTAGAACCCAGCATGTCCCAGAAAGCTTCTAATCCCCTTGCAGAATCTGGCGGCTGTAGACTAGTCATCACCTCGATCTTTGACTTGTCCACTTCGATACCCTGCTCTGAAATCCGATGACCCAGTTCAACACCAGATGCTTTTCCTCGCAGCGCTGTAATACCCTGCATAAATTAGAAAGACAAACATAAAAGGAGGATCCATACACAGAGAAATCGTCCATGAAAACCTCCATTATGTCCTCAATCAAGTCGGTGAAAATCGACATCATGCATCGCTGGAAAGTTGATGGGGCATTGCACAAGCCAAATGGCATTCTGCGATAATCAAAGGTGTCGTAAGGACATGTGAATGTAGTTTTCTCCTGGTCATCTAGGTGGATGGGAATCTGGAAGAAACCAGAATACCCATCTAGAAAATAGTAGTATGGGTGGTTATCCAATCTCTCAAGTTTCTGATCAATAAAAGGTAACAGAAAATGATCCTTACGAGTAGCAGCATTCAATCTCATATAGTCAATACACATCCTATGCCATGTGACAGATCTAGTTGGTATCAACTCATTTTTCTCATTTTCAACAACTGTCACACCGCCTTTCTTTGGCACAACATGGACTGGGCTCACCCAAGTACTATCAGAGATAGCGTATATGACGCATGCCTCTAGAAGTTTCATTATATCCTTCTTTACAACATCTTTTAGATTCGGGTTTAACTGTCTCTGATATTCTATTGAAGTCTTTGATTCATCCTCTAGATGTATTCTACGCATGCAAAGGTCATGTGAAATTCCTGTGAGGTCATCTGGTGAGTAGGCTAAAGCTCTACGATACTTTCTAAACTCACATAGAAGAAAAGCAATTTCCACATTGTTCAACTCAGCATTGATGATCACAGGGTAAGTGGAGTAAGAGCCAAGAAATGCGTACCTTAGCCCAATTGGGAGTGTTTTGAGTTCGATTTTTGGGGCCTTCAGCTCGATCCACGGGTCAGCAGGAGGCGCAAGAAGACTTGATGTTGGAAGCGTCTCTGCGGCTCCATCTAAACTAATGTAATCGACCATCTTCTCCATTGTCTGACTTGAGTTTAGCATCTTAGCATAACCAGTGGCATCGTCACTCATAAACCCATGCTCATTCTCCGCTTTTGTCAAAACAGTCTCCAACGGGTCATCGACTAGAATCTCTTCAACCACTTCGTCATAGACTTTTAGTGAGTCATCTATCAAGAATGTATGTCCGTCCAACATATGCTTCTTCAGCATCTTATCCATCTCAATTTTCATGACAATGTCTCCCAGGTGGAGATATATTCGCCCGTTCTTCACGTATATGATGGCTCCTGCTGTACACAAGAAGTGTCTTCCCAAAATTAGAGGATCCTTTGGTTCTTCATCCAGCTCTAGCACCACAAAATCTGCTGGAACAAATGCATTGCCAATTCCCACATGTAGATCATCAAGAACACCAATAGCCAACTTCACATAACGACCGGCAAACACTAGAGAGATCTTAGTTTGCTTGAACTTTGTGAATCCAAACTGCTTAGCCATAGAGTATGGCATTAGGTTGACGCTGGACCCAAGATCACATAGAGAGCAAGAAAAAGTCATTGCTCCGATCTGCACAGAGAGATTGAACTTTCCTGGATCGCCTAGCTTCTTTGGCATCTTGTTTTAGAGGACATCACTGCAATCTTTAGAGACCATCATGACATTATTTGGTATAAGCCTCGGTGGTGAGAGCTTATAGGGGATAGAGGTGGAGCTAAAGACAGGCGGTCGCCCTCTCCTTTAGCCGGTTTAATGATTGAAGGCGGGGGTGACTTGACACGATGGCGGTCGCTTCTCTCGTGTGGAGTCTTGGGGATGAACGGATGGTGGAGTGATTACACGACACAGAGGGGAGATTACTGTCTGATACGGTGCAAGGACTTGGTCTTGATCGAATCACACGAGCAGGAACAAGAACAGTTTGAGAATTCGCTTCTCAAGAACACTTAGAAGAAAGTACGGCTCTTTATTGATCTAGGGTAAAAAGTTGTGTCTATAAAGCTGCGTGTGGGACTTTATTAATAGTCCGTCAGCTTGAACCTTCTAGGGTTCGACTCAAAAACGACAAGAAAGACTCAAAACAACAGGACGTTTGAAACAAAACAACATGAAGCAAAAATACTCTAAAACAAATACTCATCGTTTCATTAAAGCAAGAAAAGGAAAGTTTGGCCGCGCGATATAAACTAAAGACTTAAGGTCGATTTTGATGCTGCTCTTAGTCGTTGTTGGTGCTTGGAACACCTGCAAGAACAGTATATAATGTAAACAGTTTACATTGATGTGAAGGGGTCCAAGGTGGTGCTTGAGGCGCTTTTGAAGGTGACTCTGGCTCCGGTGCGTTCCGTGCGTGCAGCAGCTTGGTGAAGTCTTCTAGAAGGTCTTCTTGAACAGAGAAGCCATCATCTTCAAGTTCTTGCGATCCCTTAGCTTCAATCTCTTCTTCATGCCCTTTTTGGTTCTCCTCGGCTAAATGACTTGTGGATGAAGCAACTTGTTGTTCTGCATCTTTAAGAGGGAAACTACGTGTCCTGTTAGTCTTAAAATATGTATTTGGACGAGAGAACTTACCTCCCTCAGTGATGATCGGATCGTTTGGACTATCATTTGGAATTGGCTCCTTTCTCTCGGCTAAAACTGGTTCCGCATAGGATCTCTCGGCTAAAACTGGTTTTGTCTCGGCTATTTCTTGAAAACGATCGTCTGGTCCTAGTGAGTTGATGAAAGCTTGTATGGCTGTCCCAAACCTCCTTTTGAGCCGTTTGGCCTTAGAGCGGGTCATAGGACCTTCTTGGACGATGGGCATCTCCTTTGGGTCGGCTTTAGAGTCGATGTCCTCATCATTCCCTCCCTCTTCAAGAGGTTTTGACCTCAAAACTTGATCTCCTGCGTCATAGAAAGATAAATCGGCAACATTAAAGGTGTGCGAAATATTAAACTCACCTGGTAGTTCTAGCTTGTAGGCATTGTCATTGACTTTGGCTAGAACTTTGAATGGACCGTCGCCTCTTGGAGCGAGCTTGGATGCACGCTTGTCAGGAAATCTTTCTTTTCTCATATGTAGCCAGACCCAATCTCCTGGTTCAAAGGTGAGTTACTTCTTGCCTTTGTCATGGCTCCTCTTGTATCCTTCGGTTTTCTTCTCAATATTGGCCTTAGCTTTCTCATGCAACTTCTTGATGAGCTCAGCGCGTCTAAGACCGTCTTGATTGACCTGTTCTACTTGTGGAATTGGCACTAGATCTACTGGAGATAGAGGGTTAATTCCATAGACAACTTCAAATGGAGATAGCTTAGTGGTCGAATGAACAGCCCTATTATATGCAAATTCTATGAATGGGTTGCAATCGAGCCATGTTTTCATGTTGTTAGCAAGAGTGGCTCTAAGTAACGTTCCAAGTGTACGATTTACCACCTCCGCTTGCCAATCTGTTTGGGGGTGACAAGTAGTGGAGAAGAGTAGCTTGGTCCCTAGCTTCCTCCACAAGGTTCTCCAAAAGTGACTTAAAAACTTTGTGTCACGATCGGATACTACGGTCCTTGTGACTCCATGCAAGCGCACCACCTCCTTGAAGAACAAATTAGCAATTTGGGTTGCATCATTTGTCTTCTCACACGGGATGAAGTGTGCCATCTTAGAGAACCGGTCCACAAAAACAAAGATGGAGTCTTTGTGTCGTATCTTGGGGAGACCTAGAACAAAATCCATCGAGATATCTACCCATGGGGCGTTAGGGATAGGTAAAGGAAGATAAAGACCATGAGGATGTGACCTAGATATGGCTTTGTGGCATTGGACGCATCTAGAAAAATATCTCTCCACATCTTTCTTGAGGTGAGGCCAATATAAATGATCTTTCACTATGGCTAAGGTCTTGTCTACACTGAAATGTCCCATCAATCCTCCTCTGTGTGCTTCACTAAGCACTAGTTACCTCATTCATCCCTGTGGAATACACAAACGTTTATCTTTGAAAAGAAAACCATTTTGGAGATAGAATGAACCGTATATTCCTTTGTCGTGATCTTTGTAGCACTCTCCAAGCTCAGGATCATCTTGGTAAAGGTCTTTGATGTGCTCGAATCCTAGCACTTTGGCCTCCATTGTTGTTATGTGAGCATGCCTCCTTGACAAGGCATCGGCTACTACATTTTCTTTCCCCTTCTTGTACTTGATGACGTAGGGAAACGTCTCCACAAACTCAAGCCACTTGGCATGTCTTCTTTTTAGGGATGTCTGACCTCTCAAGTGTTTAAGAGTCTCATGATCCGTATGAATGATGAACTCCTTAGACAGCAAGTAATGTTGCCAAGTTTCTAAAGCTCGGACAAGAGCGTGGAGCTCCTTGTCATAAGTTGGATAGTTAAGTGTTGCTCCACTTAGTTTTTCACTAAAGAAAGCTACTGGCCTTTTCCTTTGGTGTAGCACAGCTCCAATTCCTAAGCCGGACGCATCACACTCTACTTCAAACATCTCATCGAAATCGGGCAAAGCAAGAACCGGTGCTTCAGTGAGCCTATCTTTGAGATTGTTGAAGGCAGCTTCTTGAGCTGTTCCCCATGATAATGGTACTTTCTTCTTGATCACAGCTGTGAGTAGAGCAGCAACAGTACTGAAATCCCTCACAAACCGTCGATAGAAACTTGCCAAGCCATGAAAGCTCCTAACATGCCCTATAGACGTCGGTGTGGGCCAATCTCTTATGGCTTTGATCTTCTCCTCATCTACTTGTAGTCCCTGTTCACTTACTACAAAGCCTAAGAACACAAGTTGGTTAGTACAAAATGTGCACTTCTTAAGGTTAGCATAAAGGCCTTCCTTGCGAAGTGATTTAAGCACTAGTTCTAGGTGTTTGAGATGATCCTGTAGGTTCTTACTATATATAAGTATATCATCGAAATAAACAACTACAAATTTACTTATATAGGCACGAAGAACCTGGTTCATTAGACGCATGAAGGTACTTGGTGCATTAGGCAAGCCAAAAGGCATGACTAGCCACTCATACAACCCTTGCTTGGTCTTGAAGGCTGTTTTCCACTCATCTCCTTCACGCATTCTGACTTGGTTGTATCCACTCTTCAAATCTACCTTTGAGAAGATAGTAGAGCCACTTAGCTCGTCTAGCATATCGTCTAAGCGTGGGATAGGGTGCCGGTATTTGATGGTGATGTTGTTGATAGCTCGGCAATCCACACACATCCTCCAAGTGCCATCTTTCTTTGGCACTAACAGCACGGGTAATGCACATGGGTTGAGGCTCTCTCTTATGTAGCCCTTATCTAGCAAATCCCGGACTTGTTTCTCCAATTCTTTAGTCTCTTCGGGATTCATTCGATATGCTGCCTTGTTGGGTAAGGCATAGCCTGGGACAAGGTCTATTTGGTGTTCTATTCCTCGTAGAGGAGGCATGCCTGGTGGATTCTCTTCAGGGAATAGATCTTTAAATTTGCTTAACAAAGCAGCTACTTTTGGCGGCAAAGCTAGATCTTTGATTTCTGTACTTAGACACTCTTTAAAAAGAATTAGTAATATAGTGCCCTCGGCACTTATAGCACGGTTTAAACCACCAACATTGATGTATAGATTAGAAACACTTACCTTGGTATCCTTGCTCATTCTAGCTTGAAGTTCATGCACTTCCGTTGGGCTTAGAGGGGCCAAGTTGTGCTTGCGTTCCTTGTGAACGAAGGAGTAGTAATTTGTCCAGCCATTGTGAATAGTTGCTCGGTCAAATTTCCATGGTCTCCCCAGCAGGAGATGTCCAGCTTGCATAGGAACTACGTCGCAAAGCACCTGGTCTTGATACTTACCTACGCTAAAGGGAACACTTACTTGCTCCATCACTTTGAGCTCCGTGGTGTCATTGAGCCATTGTAGCTTGTAGGGTATAGGGTGCTTAACTTTCTCCAATCCTAACCTGTCTACCATAAACTTGCTAGCCACATTAGCACAAGATCCTCCATCTATGACAAGATTACATACCTTGCTATTAATAGTGCATCGCGTGTGGAACAAGTTTTCTCTTTGAACTTTCTCTTCAGGTTGAATCAGCACGCTAAGAACTCGCCTAGTTACTAGTAGATCACCAGTATCTGGATACTCAACGTCATCATCAGCTCCATCTACTTCTTCTTCCACCTCATCTTGAGATTCATAGCCTCCACTTGTCGTAATGATTATGACTCTTTGGTTTGGACCGTCTCTAGCATAGTGTCCTCTCCCCTGACATTTAAAACATGTAATGTCACGAGTTCTAGCTTGACTAGTGTTAGAGAACTTACCTTGTTCTGGCCGTGATGTCTTAGAGAATTCATTGGCCTTGCTTTTGAATCGAGAATCGATCTCAACAGCTTTCCCCTTGTCTATTGGTTTGCTGCCACTTGCTTGCCAAGGCTGATTGCTCCTGGTTCTGTTGGAGAGTGAGGTCTTCCTCTTGATTTGTTGCTTCACTTGCACAGATAGGTGTAGCAGCTCATAAAGTCCACTATACCTAGCTCTTTCCACCTTTCTGGCTATACGCTCTTGAAGCCCATCAGTGAATTGAGCCATCAAAGCTTCCTCAGATTCTTCTAACTCCAACGAGTTCATCAGCTTCTCAAATTCCTCAAAATACTCCTCTACTGTCCGGCTGCCTTGTGCTAGCTTCCTGAAATGTTTTTGTAGGTCACGGTGGTAATGATCAGGCACATACCTTAGTCTTAGGAGGTATTTCATGTCATGCCACATTTGGATCGGCCCAAAGAGTTGCCTTCTTCTTTCGGCAACAGTTCTGTCCCACCATGCAAGCGCATTCTCGGTGAGTTGTGCAGCTGCCAAGGCTATCTTCTTACTCTCTCCATAGCCATAGCACTCATAGATGTACTCCATTCGCCGCTCCCAATCCAAATACACTTCTGGATTTGATTTTCTAGCAAAGGTAGGTGGCGTCAGCTTCATGTTATGATTGGCTTCACGCTCTCTTGGGCGTTGCCCTCTAATGGGGTCACGTCTCCTTTGATTCTGATGACGAAGAAGGTCAGGGGGAAGGTCTTCCTCCATCCCCGGCATGCTGTCATCATCGTCATCCATTGCATCTTGCTGATTGTTCACAGGGGCATTCCTCCTAGCTTGAGGATGAGCTCCTTCGGCGGCTCTTGGTTGAGGCTACTCAAGTTGGCCTAATCTCTGGCCAAATCCTCTCAGCTCCTCCCTCATGGCAGTAAGCATCTGCATGATAGCATCTTGGGGAGCGTTGTTGGCTTCTTCTCCCATGGTTGATAATCGGTTGCTTCCAAATTTTACTCAAAAACAACAAGCTCGTCAAATACCGAATGGGATCAAAGAAAATTTGCAACCGGTTTTTTTTTTTTTTAAGAATTCCTACGACTCAAATAAAATTACTAGGTGGTCTAGGAAACAACTAGCAACCGCAAAAGACTTCAATAAAATTTCTAAAAATCCTTTTGGTAATTTTCCGAAACTCTAACAAAAATATAAGACAAATTTCCCTTTTTTTTTTTGAATTTGCGTAAACAAAAGAAAAATAGCTACTCAACTACTAAACTAGACTTCTTAATTTTTTTTTTTTTTTTGCTTTTCTTTGATCGAACAAGAAGGCACGAACAAGAACTAATAAACCCTAACTAATTTTTTTTTTGTATTTTCTTTTCTTAGCCGACAGGATTCTAAAAACCGAGCGATAAGAACTAATGAAAGTAACTTGAAGCAAAAGGGATAGACAAACCAAAGGCAGAACCTTTGGCTCTGATACCATATGGTATAAGCCTCGGTGGTGAGAGATTATAGGGGATAGAGGTGGAGCTAAAGACAGGCGGTTGCCCTCTCCTTTAGCCGGTTTGATGATTGAAGGCGGGGGTGACTTGACACGATGGCGGTCGCTTCTCTCGTGTGGAGTCTTGGGGATGAACGGATGGTGGAGTGAGTACACGACACAGAGGGGAGATTACTCTCTGATACGGTGCAAGGACTTGGTCTTGATCGAATCACACGAGCATGAACAAGAACAGTTTGAGAATTTGCTTCTCAAGAACACTTAGAAGAAAGTGCGGCTCTTTATTGATCTAGGGTAAAAAGTTGTGTCTACAAAGCTGTGTGTGGGACTTTATTAATAGTCCGTCAGCTTGAACCTTCTAGGGTTCGACTCAAAAATGACAAGAAAGACTCAAAACAACAGGACGTTTGAAACAAAACAACATGAAGCAAAAATACTCTAAAACAAATACTCATCGTTTCATTAAAGCAAGACAAGGAAAGTTTGGCCGCGCGATCTAAACTAAAGACTTAAGGTCGATTTTGATGCTGCTCTTAGTCGTTGTTGGTGCTTGGAACACCTGCAAGAACAGTATATAATGTAAACAGTTTACATTGATGTGAAGGGGTCCAAGGTGGTTCTTGAGGCGCTTTTGAAGGTGACTCTGGCTCCGGTGCGTTCTGTGCGTGCAGCAGCTTGGTGAAGTCTTCTAGAAGGTCTTCTTGAACAGAGAAGCCATCATCTTCAAGTTCTTGCGATCCCTCAGCCTCAATCTCTTCTTCATGCCCTTTTTGGTTCTCCTCGGCTAAATGACTTGTGGATGAAGCAACTTGTTGTTCTGCATCTTTAAGAGGGAAATTACGTGTCCTGTTAGTCTTAAAATATGTATTTGGACGAGAGAACTTACCTCCCTCAGTGATGATCGGATCGTTTGGACTATCATTTGGAATTGGCACCTTTCTCTCGGCTAAAACTGGTTCCGCATAGGATCTCTCGGCTAAAACTGGTTTTGACTCGGCTATTTCTTGAAAAGGATCGTCTGTTCCTAGTGAGTTGATGAAAGCTTGTATGACTGTCCCAAACCTCCTTATGAGCTGTTTGGCCTTAGAGCGGTCATAGGACCTTCTTGGACGATGGGCATCTCCTTTGGGTCGGCTTTAGAGTCGATGTCCTCATCATTATCTTCGGTAGACACCTTACTTGTCACTAAGCTCTTCATATATTTCTTCAATGAAGGTATCATTTGGATTGCATCAACAAGAGGGAGCTTCACCACAAGATCATTTAGCATTTCCTTACACTTGGCCTTTTCTAGGTCTTTACGATACTTCTTTGAATGAGTAGGGTAAGGGATCCTTGGGGTGTAGACAAGTGTAGGTGGTAGCACCTGTGGCTTATCTGTAGAATCTGTATTCGCGAAAGATTCCTCTTTTTCGGCTGTCCCCTTGTCAACATCTCCTAGATCAATGGCGCCATCAGCATCTTCTCTTTTTCGTGCGCTTTGTTTTAACTCCTTCCTGCTTCTGAGTGTAATTACGTTGACGAACTCATTCCTTGGATTTTGCTCTACTTTACCGGGAAGAGTTCCCTAAGGTCTCTTGATCGCTTCGGCAGTTTAAGCAACCTAAGTATCCAGCTTCTTCACATGAGTGCACACAGCTTCATATTTTCTGTTGAGATCGTTGTACATGTTATCAACCTTGACGTTAATCTCATTAGCAGATTGCTGTTGATTGAGCATGAGTTGTTGCATTAGAACCTTAAGCTCGTCTTGAGATTCATTCGCGGCGCTTGCAGGAGCTTGGAATGGGGCAAGTTTTGTCGTCTGGAAAGAGCTGAACGGTTGTTTCTGCTGGAACCTACTTTGAAACCTGTTCTGGCCCTGGAAACCTTGAGAGAATCCTGAGACGCCTGCATTTTGATATCCTCTCATTTTAGCCTTCATAGCATACATTTCACTTTGCATTTTGAGTCCCATTCGAGCATATCTAGATCTTCCATTGATATGCTCAAATTAATACCCTAAAAGTACTAAGCAGTAGTTGCAGTATGGTAGGGGTCGAACACAAGGACTCACAGAAACACACAATATATTATGAAGTAGAAAATTACGCTAAGCAATCAATAATATTAAAAAAAAGACTTAAACTTAAAACGGTTGTAAATTCACTTGGGAGAAAGATATGCTTAGGGTATTTTTCAGGAGATCAATGAATGCAGATAAACTAACTAACAGGATTCAGATTTAGCGCGTTTCTTGAACTCAAATCACTAAGATATAATTAACCAACTCTCGTTGTGAAAACTATCTAAATCTAAATCCTAGGAATTCCAAATATCTTTGCAAATCCTAAAGTCTAAATCAGCTTTTAAATCAGGTTTGATTTGTTCACAAAACAACTAAACCAAATCTCTTTGCGAACAGTTATTTTGCTCACCTAAGGTTCTATCAGGTAATTAATCGCATTCTCGTTCCTAATCAATTATCCTAAGATCTAAATTCCAGATTCGTCAACCTAAAATTAGCTTTGAACACTACCTAAGGTGAAGAACTAATTCAGATGGTGATTCCTAACAACTAATCAACCTAGCATTCAGAGAAAACCCTTTTGGGAAAATCCTAAACCTAAAGTTGATCTACTCAGACATGGAGATTGAAACATTAAACATGTTTGAATAAATCATCAAATAAAATATAAAGAGTAATAAGAGGGTTCGAAATCTTCTCTCGGACGAACAGAGTTTCAGACTTGTATCCCTTCAAAAGCTCTCTCACAAACCAGAATAAAACAAAGCATAGCCATGAAAGTGGATGTAAAACCTAATTAAATAGTCTAAACACGAATTGGGGTCTTCTTGTAAATATTAAAGTCTTTTGGGCAAGTTCTGCAATTCTTCAAACTTCATTAAAATCGCGGGTCGTCTCTGCTGCGATGGGTATCGACCGATACTAGGCAGTATCGATCGATACTGATGCTTCAAATCGGGTACTCAGCTACATGAACCTCTGCTTCGATCCAAAATGCTCCAGAAAGCTCCAATATCTCCAATTATGCTCCAAACGTGCTAAAACCTGTAAAAGACTATAAACCACTATAAAATAGTAGAAAGACTCTATAAAACAGACTTATATCATGGCCTAAAAGGGGTAAAAACCATGATATATCAACTCCCCCAGACTTAGCCTTTTGCTTGCCCTCAAGCAAAACAGAAAACTAAACCAGAGAAAGAGGTTTGAAAACATAGAGACTCACCTGTTCTTGAAACGTTGCAATGACCCTTTTCCCAAGCACCCAAATGTTACCTAACCACCTTTTTGATCTAACCACCATGTACTTCTCCGTAGACATTCTCAGCTTCCCAGAATACACACATTATTTCACAGCATTGTTCAATCAAGCTATCCTCGCCAGTTTCATCGCTGTGATTAATACCAAGAACCTTCTAGATTCATTCCCATACAATATCATAACAAAGAACCACCCTTTTTCATACTTTTTGTATCGATTTCTCTCCCCCAGACTTATTTATTATTATGTTTTCTTCTTTTTCTTTTTAGATCATGCATATACATATCAAGGTAGGAGACGCGAGTATTGATGGTGTTTGCCACCGATTCCCTGGTTCTTCCCTCTCAAAGCATCAAAGGATGTAGGCGAATAATGGCATCGTAGGAAAATCCTAGCCTCGCTTCCAATCCTTTGTGTGATCATTTCCTCTGAAGTAGAATAATTGGATCGTTGGAAATTTTCCTAACCCTCTACTCAGAAGAAAATCATCTCATCTTTTAATGCATCTTATTAATTAACTTGTAACCCCTGTTAATTCTTTCAAACACATGGGTTCCTTTGTCAGATACGAATGAGGAATCAAGCTCTATGAATACTAACCACATCGATGAAGTGCAAAAATTTGGCTCAGGCTTTAAGGAACTTTGCTGGAAACATGAGTGTCTTCTGGTTAACCGGTCAGCCTTTGGATTTTTCATTAGTCGATCTAGAACTGATTCTGTAACAATGGTCACTTAGAAGCAAGGTCAAATCAATAGGTTCAAGAAAAAGATCACAGTCTCCAACAAAATTTTGACTCAACCAAACAACGAATGACTCAAAAACGACTGACTTTAAGAAAAACAAAAACAAAGTCAGCGACTTCCTCCCCCAGACTTAAACAACACTGTCCCCAGTGTTATCTAGCCTAGAGTTAGTGAAAGAAAACAAATGGATCAAATGGAATTAGGAGAAACAAGAAGTTACCGTGTTGGAACATCGAGTATCGACCGACACACAACTTGGTATCGAGCGATACCAAGCTTAAGTCGATGATGAACTCCTCATCGCGTAGGGTGTCAACCGATACCGTAGGGTATCGATCGACACTAAAGCGATTTTGGTGTCAACGACTAAGGTAGATGTAACGCCAAAATTGTGGCAAACGATTCAAGTGTTAGATTTAAGCACTGTTAGATCACTCAAACACAAGTTAGGTGCAACAAAATAGCATAGAAGCATAAATCCATAGATCCAAAAACATAAAAGAAACACAAAAGTTCAAATGAAAATAAAAAGAAGGGGAAAAAGAAAAGAAAAACAAACGTGAAAATCAGATATAAGGATTACTAATCCTCTGTGGCCTCGGAATCACCATCTGCATCGGAATCGTCAACAGGAGAAGGAACAACATGCTGCAGCGAAGGATCATCATTCGTGGCAGTCATGCAGCGGCATCGAGAAATCGCAGTCCATATGCTCCTCAGAATGTCTATCATCACCTTCTGAAATGCGGCTGGATCCATCGGAAGCTCCGAATCAGCAGGAAACGATGGTGCAGGGATAGAGGAAGTCGCTGCATACGATCGCTGGGCTCATCCTCAATGACGCGAAGTAGATGGGATTTCAGCAGCAGGTGCAGGCGTGCGAGCAGAAGGACCTTGTCTTTGGCGAGTGCGAGGCGCAGCCATCAGTAGGCTCGGGTCAGGTTCGAAACGAAGCTGAACGGGATCGTCATCAATGTATGTCAGCTCTCTGTTTGGGAGCTTAACCAGAAAATCCTCTTCCCTGTTGGAAAAACACCAATGTCGCGCAGGCTTTAACCACCTGAGGTTTTGCATATGTCTCTCGTCCATGACAGTGCGGGAAGTGACAATCAAACAACTCGCTGTGCTGATACCGCAATGCTGAAAGATAGGAGTGAGAAGACTGCCAACTGTCTCCGTCTTCGTACTCGTGCCCACAAATGGTTTGGTCTTCAGTGAGACCAAGTGATGGGCAAAAACTTCTCTTACGTTGACCGCGAGGTTGAATTCAGGCCATGCATAGTTCTAGTCGTCGATGATATCTCCAATGCCTATGGATAGCATGATAAGCTCGGACAACCGCATCTTGTTAGGCTCCATCTTACACAAAATAGTGCTGCTCAAGATCCTAACCATAGAGCGCATAACGGGATGACGAATGTCCATCTGAGTAGACGTCTTGGGGTAGTAGGCTCCGTTCCCGAAGTGTTCCCAGAAGACCTGCACATCGAGAAACTGGGTGGGCAAAGCAACCTTCCAGAAATCCCTCCGAAAGCCATTGATGTCGCAGAGGTCTGGGAGTGGCACCCTGTATCTCACTCCGCGGATCATGAAGGTCATGGTGCCTTCCAGTGCGTCCTTCAGAACTTCATCCTGATAGTAAACTCGGACTGTCGCGAGGAATTGTCGTACCAAGTCAGGGAACAAATCGTACTGTCTCATCGGCATAGTCCCCAAACCGATCTTCTCTATCAATCCCCCAAGTGACCTGTCAATACCCAGGTTGCGCATGGTCTGAGGGTCGACAAACCGAGTGGTCTGTATAACAACATCCTGCCAAGCGTTGTAGAACAACGTGTCGTAGTCGTCCCAGGTCTCTGAGATGGGTCTGTAAATGCAGTCATTACTCTCAGCTATATGCCTATGTGTTCCATCCCAATCTCTGTTGCAGGGAATCTTGGCTCTCTGTGGCGGCAGGAGCAGCATGGTGAGCAGGAGTAGCCGGTGGGGACGATGGTTGTGCCATTGGTGGGGGTGGTGGAATCTCGCGCAATGAAGCACACGGAACCTCGATGTCTGCCGACGCTCCATCAATCAGTACCCTGTAGGTGTCGTGGCCTAGTTAACCATTCACCAAACCTCTCATCCAATGCAAACCATCCCAGATTTTTGCACGTTGGCCCAAACGGAAATCTCTGGTTGGTGGATTTTAGATAGATGCGTCTGAAGTTCGTGTTCTCTTCGGTCTAGATGTCATCTGTATACAAAGACATAAAGACACAACATAAATCCAACATCTTTCTCAAACACAGCATTCTCGGCTAAGTGAAACGGTCAGTATCGACCGATACTAATATGGTGTCGATCGATACTCAAGCAGGTATCGAGAATCGCAACGAAGAACATGAATCTGAAAACTCCAAAAGTGTAATTCAAGGGCAATTAGGTGCAATGTAAGATTCGACTAGGTCTAGAACACACAAATCAAGTGGTAATCGTCCATCAAAACAAGTTCTAGAAGCCTAAAAGTCAAAAATCAAACATTAGGTCACGGTTTGAAAAGATGAGAATTCGTGATTCATACCTTGTAGATCGTGAAAACGAACGAGCGAATGAGATAGAGGATGAAAATCCAAGCAGAATAGGCACAAAAATCACTCAAATCCGTTAAGAATCGAAGATTTGTGAATTTGAGAGAGGGTTGCGATTTCGGTATCGAGCGATGGGCTGTGGGAGAAAAGGAAAACCTGTAGGGTTTATAGGATACTTACCTGTGCGTGGAGTATCGACCGATACCAGTGAGTGTCGATCGATACTGAGGGTATGGAATGACTTCTTTGCCACACGGAGATTGGTCAAGATTGCGTATGTTAAATGATGGGTATCGACCGATACCAATGTGGTATCGATCGATACGGGACCTCCAAATCTGATTCACGAGATACAACGAAACACAAAACCAAAAATCAAAAACAAAATGAAAGTAAAAACGTATGTACAGACTCACCAATGGGTTGCTTCCCACTCAGCGCTTGTTTAACGTCACGAGCTTGACTGTACGGACGATCAGTCGGAAGGAAATAGGGAACTCACTCCCATGCAAGTCCCACAACTAGACACTTCCAAACTCAGAGTTTTGCGCAGCATGTTCTCCACAACCTCTTGTCCTTTCTCCTTCAGTTCCGGAGTAAGGAGAATTCTAGCCTTAGAAAATGGCCTCGAGGTCCCTTTGCATTTCACCTTATACTCGATCGAATCTCCGTCGCACTTTAGAGGAATTAAGGTCACACGTGGAGCACTCTCGACTCTTTTGTTCTTCACCTCCTTCTTTGCCTTAGTCATTTTTATGAGTCCTTAGTGATGATAGGAGGATGATCTAGTATGTCTATGGCGTTAGGCTTGTTAGGAAACTCTCCCCAATTTTCAGCTACCAACGACTCTCCTGTGACAACATCGATGCAAGAGACACGTGTGGGAGTTCCTCTAGTAGGAATGTCGTCGTAGAAAACCTCCTTATCAATGTAGGAGAACGAGGTTCTCTTGCTGTGCGTGTCAATGACAGCACCAACTGTAGCCATGAATGGTCGTCCAAGAATCAACTACATGGTGGGCCTTTCACTCATCTCCATAACCTAAAAATCAGTGGGAACCAGAGAGTCTCCTATCGTGACCATAAAATCAGGGATTGTACCATATGGAAGTGAGGTGGAGCAGTTCGCGAATGTGATAGATTTTTTGGGAGAACGAATTTCAGCTCCCAATCTCTCTGCAATCGCTTTCGACATGACATTGACGCTAGCCCCTGAGTCAACCAGAGATTCCTTGAATTTAACTCCAGAGATAGAGCATGGAACAGAGAATATTCCTAGGTCCTCCCTCTTAGTCAACTTCTTCATCGGAGATGGTGTACGTCTGACCTTGGCAAAAAGTGCCTTAATCTCTTCCTCAGTTTCTCTGCAATCTCGGAAGTGACTCAGCAGAGGCATGTACTCTAGAGCTTCTTCAAAAATCAGTGAAAGGGGGATCATTCGTACCATCTTCTCAAAGCCAAGCAGCTGCTTCGGAGAAATTGGGTCCCTGAGATGTCTGGGTATTCTCGGATACGGTATCTTAGGCTTGTAGACACGTTCCTCGATCACCTCCGGTTTCTTTACTGTCTCTGGTTCGGCTTGACACAAGTGTCGATCGATACCAGAATGGTGTCGATCGACACAGGTTCATGTGTCGGTTCTTCAGCAGTGGTGTCTATCGATACCTGGATGGTGTCGATCGATACTGACGGATCAGCTTCAAAATCGCCTTCGGGAGGGTTTTCGAAACTCTCTGCACTTCTCAAGGTCATTGCATTGACGTAATCTTTATGTGCTTGAGACGCCTTTCCGTTCAAAACAGTTACAGTTTGAGCCACTTGCGTTTCCAGCATCTTCTGATGGGTATTGAGAGCATCGATCCTTCCACTCAGATCCTTGTACACATCATCTATCTTTCCGTTGAGATTCACTGTGAGCTGCTGCTGTCCTTGAACCAGTTGTTCAAACATAGCCTCGATCCTGCTGTCCGGTTGCTTAGCAGTTGCGGGTTGATAAGATGAATTATCATAATTCCTGGTGTACCCAATGTTCTGAGAAGGTTTCTGACCAAACTGATTTGAACCTCCTTGCTGATAGTTGTTGTTGAAGTTTCGGTTGTTGTTGAATTGATTCCTCTGTCCTTGAAAACCAGAACCACCAATGTAGTTAACATCTTCTACTTCATCTTCATTGAAAACCTCAACATCTTCAGCAAAATGAACAACCTTTGGTGTCTTGCCCATCAGAAGACTGTGCATAGAATCCAACTTGGCTTGAACATCAGCGATTTGTGTACCATCCATGAACATCAGCGATCTGTGTACCATCCATGCTACCAGCTAACTTATTCCTCTCAAAATCAGCATTCTTGGTGCTATTACTAGACGCCAAGTTCTCAATCAATGCATAAGCATCCTTAGGTGATATGCTCAAATTAATACCTTATTTAGATACTAAAGCCGTAGTTATAGTATAGCTAGGGGTCGAACACAAGGACTCACAGAAACACACAATAGATTAAAGATGTGAGAATTACACTAAGTGATTAATGGTATTGAAAACAGAATGCATGTTAAAACGGTTGTGAAATCAATTGGAGAAAGATAGGTTCAGGGTATTTCTCAGGGAATCACTAAATGCAGATAAATTAACTAACATTATTCAGATTTAGTATGGTTCTTGAACTCAAATCACTAAGATATAGCTAATCAACTCTCGTTTCGAAAACTATCTAAGTCTAAATCATAGGAATTCCAAATCTCTTTGCGTTTATTATCAAGTTTGATTTGTTCACAAAACAACTAAACCAAATCTCTTTGCGAATAGTTATTTTGCTCACCCTAGGTTCTGTCAGGTAATTAATCGCACTCTCGCGCCTAATCAATTATCCTTAGATCTAAGTTCTAGGTTATCAATCTAGAATTAGCTTTGCAAACAACCTATGGCGAAGAATCAATTCAGATAGTGAATCCTAATAACAAATCAATCTAGCATTCAGAGAAAACCCTATTGAGAACCCTGAACCTAACAAGAGATCTACTCAGACATGGAAATTGAAACAATCAACATAACTGAATAAATCATAAATAGAATAAATAAGAGTAGAGAATAAAACAGAGGTTCGAAATCTTCTCTCAGACGAATAGAGTTCTGACTTGTCTCCTCTCTCTCAAGCTCTCTCTAAAATCCTTAAAATAATCTTAATGAAAAGCACCTAGCCAAAGTGGCAGTAAAACCTAATTTAATAGTCTAAACACGAATTGGGGTCTTCTTGTAAATATTAAAGTCTTCTGGGCAAGTTATGAAAGTCTTCAAACTTCATTAAAAGTCGCATGTCGTGATCTGCTCGATGGGTGTTGATCGATACCAGGGGTATCGATCGATGCTTGACGCTTTGATCGGGCACTTAGTCACCAGACTTCAGTTTTGCTCCAGAATGCTCCATAAAACTCCAATATCTCCAATAATGCTCCAGATGTGCTAAAACCTGTAAAAGACACTAAAAGACTCTATAATAGAATAAAGACTCGATAAAACAGACTTATATCATGGCTTAAACAGGGTAAAACCATGATATATCAACTCCCCAGACTTAGCCTTTGCTTGCCCTCAAGCAAATAGAAGACTAAACCAGAGAAAGAGGTTTGAAAACGTAGAGACTCACCTGTTCATGAAACATTAAAATGACCAATTTCCCAAGCACCCAAATGTTACCTAACCAGCTTTTTGATCTAACCACCATGTATTTCTCCGTAGACATTCGCAGCTTCCCAGACTGCACACATTATCTCACAGCATTGTTCGATCAAGCTATCCTCGCCAGTTTCATCGCTGTGGATTAATATCAAGAACCTTATAGATTCTTTCCCATACAATATCATGACAAGGAACCACCCTTTTTCACACTTTTTGGTATTATTTCTCTCCCCCAGACTTATTTCTTATTATATCTCTTGCATGTACAAATTAAGGTTCGAGACGTGAGTATTGATGGTGTTTGCCACTGAATCCCCGGTTCTTCCCTCAAAAGTAATCAAAGGTGTAGGCGAATAACGGTATCACATGAAATTTTTCTAACCTCGCTTCCACCTTTGTGTGATCATCTCCTCTGAAGTAGAATAATGGGATCGCAGGAAAGTTTCCTAACCCTCTACTCAGAAGAAAATAATTTCATCTTTTAATGCATCTTATTTTTAACTTGTAACAGGGATAGAAATACCATTACTTCAAACACATGTGTTCCTTTGTCAGATACTAATGAGGAATCACGGTCTATAGATACTAACCACATCGATGAAGTGCAAAAATTTGGCTCAGGCTTTAAGGAACTTTGCTGGAAACATGAGTGTCTTCTGGTTAACTGGTCAGCCTTTGGATTATTCATTAGTCGATCTAGAGCTGATTCTGTAACAATGGTCACTTAGAAGCAAGATCAGCTCAATAGAATCAAGAAAAAGATCACAGTCTCAGACAAAGTTTTGTCTCAATAAAACAATGAATGACTCAAAAACGGAATGACTCTAAGAAAAATAAAAACAAAGTCAGCGACTACCTCCCCCAGACTTAAACAACACTGTCCCCAGTGTTATCTAGCCTAGAGTTGGTGAAAGAAAACAAATGAACTGAATGGAAATATGATAAACAAGAAGTTACCGTGCTGGAACATTGAGTATCGATCGACACACATCTTGGTATCGGTGGATACCAAGCTTAAATCGACACATGTCCTTCTTATTCGCGTAGGGTATCGATCGACACTCAGGCGATTTTGTTGTGCTCCTTGTTTATCCTGAAACAGACCCAAAAACGAAAAATAAAAAGAAAAGACTCAAAAACAAACTCACAAGTGGGTTGCCTCCCACAAAGCGCTCATCCAGAGGCATTATGTGTCCTTCTGGAATCTCAGCTTTCGTCCACTAGTGTTTCACCCTTTGTCCGTTGACAGTGAACTCCTCTCCTGAAGGACTTGTCAGGACAATCGCACCATGTGGTCTAACGTCTTTGACTGTGAAAGGTCCTGACCAACGAGAACGCAATTTACTAGGAAACAATTGCAAACGAGAGTTATACAGAAGTACCTGATCATTTGGTTCAAAATGCCTGGAGATGATTTTCTTGTCATGGTAAGCTTTAGTCCTCTCCTTGTGCAGCTTGGAATTCTCATAGGCAAGATGCCTAATCTCATCGAGCTCATTCAGCTTGATCAATCGCTTCTCAGCAGTAGTCTTGATGTCGAAATTCAACAACTTTGTAGCCCATGCTGCCTTGTGCTCGATTTCCACTGGAAGATGGCACAATTTTCCATACAGCAAGTGAAACGGTGTAGTCCCAAGTGGTGTCTTGTAAGCGGTCATGTATGCCCAAAGTGCGTCATCCAGCTTCACAGACCAATCCTTCCTTGTAACATTCACTGTTTTCTCCACAATTTCTGTGATCTGCCTGTTGGACGCTAGAAGGAGGGGCGGCGGTATCGAACGATGAGGGATTGTGAGGAAGAAGACAAAACCGTAGGGTTTTAAGGGAACTTACCTGACCGGGGTGCATCGATTGATACCCAGGGGTATCGATTGACACTTGTCGTTTTTGGTCGACACTGGATGGTGTCGATTAAAACTTATGAAAATTATGCTCCTCTTTACGACACTCGGTATCGATCGACACTGACTGGTGTCGATCGATACTCCTCGTCAAATCTGCTTCACGCTTAACACAAGACACAAAACCAAAAATTAAAAACAAAATAAAAATAAAAACGTATGTACAGACTTACCAGTGGATTGCCTCCCACTCAGCGCTTGTTTAACGTCACGAGCTTGACTGTACGGACGATCAGTCGGAAGGAATTAGGGAACGCACTCCCATGTAAGTCCCACAACTAGACACTTCCAAACTCAGAGTTTTGCTCAGCATACGCTCAATAACTTCTTGCCATTTCTCTTTCAGCTCTGGAGTTAGGATGATTTTGGCTTTAGAGAATGGTTTTGAGCGCCCCTTGCACTTCACCTTGTACTAGATCGAATCTCCATCGCACTTCTGAGCGGCTAAAGTGACACATGTGGCACACTCGACTTTTCTGTTCTTCACCTCCGTCTTTGCCTTAGTCTTTTTGATGACTTTCCTGGCGATGATAGGAGGATGATCCAGAGCTTCTAATACAGTTGGCACATCATCAGGCTCGTCCAAAAGATCAACCATCAATGTTTCTCCTGCACCAACAGTGATACAAGAAATCCGTTTCGGAGTCCGTCTAGAAGGGATAGCTTCGTAGGAGACCTGTTTGTCAATGTATGAGAATGAAATCCTCCTACTGGGTGTGTCCATAATTGCGCCAGCAGTAGCCATGAACGGTCTCCCAAGAATCAAAGGCGTGCTAGACCTTGCATGCATCTCCACAACCTGAAATTCAGTAGGAACCAGACAGTCTCCTACCTTAACCATCAAGTCAGGGATTGTACCGTACGGAACAGATGTGGAAGAGTTCGAGAATGTGAGAGGCATCTGAGTAGGTCGTATGTCATCGATCTTAAGCTTCTCTGCAAGTGCCTTAGCCATGACATTCACGCTAGACCCTGAAACAACCAAAGATTCCTTGATTTTGACTCCAGAGATGGAGCATGGAACTGAAAATTTCCCTGGGTCTTCCATCTTAGTCAACCGCTTCAGTGGAGGCGGTGAACTCCTGACTTTGGCGAAAAGTGCCTTAATCTCTTCCTCAGTTTCTCTGCAATCTCGAAAGTGGCTTAGCAGAGGGCGGCATTCTAGGGCTTCTTCAAAAGTGTGTGTGTGTGAAATTCTTCGTACCATCTTCTCAAAGCCACGCAGCTGCTTTGGGGAAATGGGGTCGCTGAGGTGTTTGGGTAATCGGGGGTATGGAACTTTAGGCTTGTAGACACGTTCCTCAATTATCTCCGGTCCATTCACGGTCTCTGGTTTAGATTGCGATGGGTGTCGATCGATATCAGCAGTGGTGTCGATTGATACCGGGATGGTGTCTATCGATACTGACGAATCAGCTTCGAAATCACCTTCTGAAAGGTGTTCGAGATTTCCTGCACTGGGAAAGGTGATGGCATTGACATATTTGTTCTGTGCCTGAGTCGCATTTGCTTTCACAGCTGCTGCAATTTGAGCCACTTGCGTTTCCAGCATCTTCTGATGGGTATTGAGAGCATTGATCCTTCCGCTTAGATCCTTGTACACCTCATCTATCTTTCCGTTGAGATTCACTGTGAGCTGCTGCTGTCCTTGAACCAGCTGCTCAAACATAGCCTCGATCTTGCTATCTGGGAGCTTAGCAGGTACAGACTAATAAGATGAATTCCCATAGTTCCTTACATACCCACTGTTCTGAGATGGTTTCTGGCTAAACTGATTCGACCCTCCTTGCTGATAGTTGTTGTTGAAGTTTCGGTTGTTGTTGAATTGATTTCTCTGACCCTGAAAACCAGAACCACCAATGTAGTTAACATCCTCCACTTTATCCTCGTTGAATACCTCGACATCTTCAGCAAAGTGAACCGCTTTCTGTGTCTTGCCCATCAGAAGACTATGCATAGAATCCAACTTAGCTTGAAAGTTAGCGATCTGTGAACAATCCATGTTACCAGCTACATTTTTCCGCTCAAAATCAGCATTCTTGGTGCTATTGCTAGACGCCAAGTTCTCAATCAGGACATAAGCTTCATCAGGATACCTGGTGTTGAAGTTTCCATTACTTGAAGCATCCAAAGTCATTTGGTACCTCCAATCAAGTCCTCTAAAGAAGAACCCCATCAGCTGAACATCAGAGTATCCAAGATGTGGACAGTCTCTCTGATACGATTTGAACCTCGTCCAAGCAGCCATGAACGCCTCAGTAGGTCTTTGAGAAAATGGAGAGATCGTGTTCCTAAAATCCTCGGATCTTGCGTCATCATAGAAATTGGTCAGGAAAGCAGTCTTAGTTTCCTCCCAGTTAGTCAGTGATCCAGGAGGTAACTGCTTCAGCCAGTAGTTTGCTTTCGCACCAAGAGAGTATGGGAAAAGCTTGCAGAAGAGGTAGTCGTAAGACACTCCATTGCTCTTGATGCTAGTGACCAAGTCCTCGAACCTCTCAACATGATCCATAGGATGCTCGATGGAAAGACCATGAAAATGGTGCTGTCCCACAAGAGTGTAGTATGCATGTTTCAGCTCAAAGTCATTCCTTGGGAAAGCAAGAGGACGGATCGTGGAGCGATTTGCGTAAAACTGGTCAGGTCTGTTGCACTCACCAATCGTCCTACCACGGTTAACCACAGCGTTCTCAGCATTCACTGGATTCGCGTTCCCAGCGGCATTCCCAGCGACAACATGAGCATGTGGAATGATGTTCCCCTCTCCATCCAGACGTTGTCCTCTCTCATTGCAAAAATGACCCTCTCGGTCTCTGTAGGCACCAGCCTCATCTCGAACCAACTCTACTTGATTTATGTTCATCTCTGCTGGTTTCTTTGCGTTTCTGTTTATGCGTTCTACAAGTGCTAGTTGCTCCAATGACAGTTCAACTAGCTGAGTGTTCTTGTTCCTTCTTGTCTTATGATATGGCATACACCTGAAAACAGAAGTCAAGAACGTAAGTAACTTGGTAACACGTTAAGTATCGACCGATACCAAGTGGTGTCGATCGATATCAACAAAAGAGGCAACGAGTATCGACCGATACTAGTGAGTATCGATCGATACCGACGAACTTAGTCGAAATTCACAAACGTAATCTAATGGAGAATTGAGTCCCCGACAACGGCGCCAAATTTGATATGCTCAAATTAATACCCTATTTAGATACTAAATCAGTAGTTATAGTATAGCTAGGGGTCGAACACAAGGACTCACAGAAACACACAATAGATTAAAGATGTGAGAATTACGCTAAGTGATTAATGGTATTGAAAACATAATGCAAGTTAAAACGGTTGTGAAATCAATTGGAGAAAGATAGGTTCAGGGTATTTCTCAGGGAATCACTAAATGCAGATAAATTAACTAACAGGATTCAGATTTAGTACGGTTCTTGAACTCAAATCACTAAGATATAGCTAACCAACTCTCATTGCGAAAACTATCTAAGTCTAAATCCTAGGAATTCCAAATCTCTTTGCGAATCCTAAAGTCTAAACCAGCTTTTATTATCAAGTTTGATTTGTTCACAAAACAACTAAACCAAATCTCTTTGCGAATAGTTATTTTGCTCACCCTAGGTTATGTCAGGTAATTAATCGCACTCTCGCGCCTACTCAATTATCCTAAGATCTAAGTTCTAGGTGATCAATCTAGAATTAGCTTTGCAAACAACCTATGGCGAATAATCAATTCAGATAGTGAATTCTAATAACAAACCAATCTAGCATTCAGAGAAAACCCTATTGAGAACCCTGAACCTAACAAGAGATATACTCAGACATGGAAATTGAAACAATCAACATATCTGAATAAATCCTCAATAGAATAAATAAGAGTAGAGAATAAAACAGAGGTTCGAAATCTTCTCTTAGACGAACAGAGTTCTGACTTGTCTCCTCTCTCCCAAGCTCTCTCTGAAATCCTCAAAATAATCTTAATGAAAAGCACACAGCCAAAGTGGTTGTAAAACCTAATTTAATAGTCTAAACACGAATTGGGGTCTTCTTGTAAATATTAAAGTCTTCTGGGCAAGTTCTGCAATTCTTCAAACTTCATTAAAAGTCGCGTGTCGTGATCTGCTAGATGGGTGTCGATCGATACCAGGGGGTATCGATCGATGCTTGACGCTTTGATCGGGCACTTAGTCACCAGACTTCAGTTTTGCTCCAGAATGCTCCATAAAACTCCAATACCTCCAATAATGCTCCAAATGTGCTAAAACCTGTAAAAGACTCTAAAAGACTGTATAATAGAATAAAGACTCGATAAAACGGACTTATATCATGGCTTAAACAGGGTAAAAACCATGATATATCATCAGAATACCTGGTGTTGAAGTTCCCATTGTTCGCGGCATCCAAGGTCATCTGATACCTCCAATCGAGCCCTCTGAAAAAGAATCCCATCAATTGAACATCAGAGTACCCGTGATGTGGACAATCTCTCTGATACGATCTGAACATTGTCCAAGCGGCCTTGAACACGTCAGTAGGTCCTTGAGAAAACTGGGAAATCTTGTTCCTCAGATCCTCAGATCGTGCATCATCATAGAAATTGTTCAGAAAAGCAGTCTTAGTTTGCTCCCAAGTAGTCAGCGATCCAGGAGTCAACTGCTTCAGCCAGTAAGTCGCTTCTTCACCAAGTGAGTATGGGAAAAGTTTGCAGAAGAGGTAGTCATAGGACACTCCATTGCTCTTGATGCTAGTGACCAAGTCCTCAAACCTCTCAATATGATACATGGGATGTTCGCTACAAAGAACATGGAAAGGATGCTGTCCCACAAGAGTGTAGTATGCAGGCTTCAACTCAAAGTCGTTCCTCTGGTAAAGTGGAGGACGAATCGCTGATCGATTTGCATATAACTGATCAGGTCTGTTGCACTCACCAATCGTTCTACCACGATTAACCACAGCATTCTCAGCGTTCGCGTTCCCAGCGACACTCCCAACATCAATAGAAGCAGCGGGAATAATGTTCCCCTCTCCATCCAGACGTTGTCCCTGCGCATTGCACAAACGACCCTCTTGGTCTCTGTAAGCACCAACCTCATTTCGAACCAACCCTTCCTGATTGTTTTTCATCTCTGCTTGTTTCCTTGCTTTCCTGTTTGTGCGTTCCACTAGTGCTAGCTGCTCCAACGTCAGTTCAACTAGCTGAGTGTTCTTGTTTCCGCTTGTTTTGTGACTAGGCATACACATGAAAACAGAAGTGAAGAACGTAAGTAATTGGTTACACGATGAGTATCGACCGATACCAAGTGGTGTCGATCGATATCAACAAAAGAGAACGACGAGTATCGATCGATACCGACGAACTTAGTCGAAATTCTCAGACTAAAATCTAATGGCGAATTGAGTCCCCGGCAACGGCGCCAAATTTGATATGCTCAAATTAATACCCTAAAAGTACTAAGCAGTAGCTGCAGTATAGTAGGGGTCGAACACAAGGACTCACATAAACACACAATAGATTATGAAGTAGAGAATTACGCTAACCAATCAATAATATTAAAAACAAGACTTAAACTTAAAACGGTTGTAAATTCAGTTGGGAAAAAGATAGGCTCATGGTATTTCTCAGGAGATCAATGAATGCAGATAAACTAACTAACAGGATTCAGATTTAGCGCGGTTCTTGAACTCAAATCACTAAGATATTATTAACAACCTCTCGTTGTGAAAACTATATAAATCTAAATCTTAGGAATTCCAAATCTCTTTGCGAATCCAAAAGTCTAAATCAGCTTTTAAATCAGGTTTGATTTGTTTACAAAACAACTAAACCAAATCTCTTTGCGAATAGTTATTTTGCTCACCTAAGGTTCTATCAGGTAATTAATCGCACTCTCGTGCCTAATCAATTATCCTAAGATCTAAATTCTAGATTCGTCAACCTAGAATTAGCTTTGAACACTACCTAAGGTGAAGAACAAATTCAGATCTTGAATCCTAACAACTAATCAACCTAGCATTCAGAGAAAACCCTAAACCTAAAGTGGATCTACTCAGACATGGAGATTGAAATAATAAACATGTTTGAATAAATCATCAAATAAAATAGAAAGAGTAATAAGAGAGTTCGAAATCTTCTCTCGGATGAACAGAGTTTCAGACTTGTCTCCCTTCAAAAGCTCTCTCACAAACCAGAATAAAACAAAGCATAGCCATGAAAGTGGATGTAAAACCTAATTAAATAGTCTAAACACGAATTGGGGTCTTCTTGTAAATATTAAAGTCTTCTGGGCAAGTTCTGCAATTCTTCAAACTTCATTAAAATCGCGGGTCGTGCCTACTGCGATGGGTATCGACCGATACTAGGCAGTATCGATCGATACTGAGGCTTCAAATCGGGTACTCAGCTACATGAACCTCTTCTTCGATCCAAAATGCTCTAGAAGGCTCCAATATCTCCAATTATGCTCCAAACGTGCTAAAACCTGTAAAAGACTCTAAACCACTACAAAATAGTAGAAAGACTCTATAAAACGGACTTATATCATGGCCTAAAAGGGGTAAAAACCATGATATATCATCCACGCATGTTTTTGTCTTGTTTAGAGAATATGATGTTTTGCATTAGGTCTTAGAGTGTCTTGCATGTTATGGAGTATATTCTAGGTACTTTTGAGCGATTCGTAGATGTTTGGGAAGTCCCGAGGGTCAAGCACGATTGGCTACGGATGCGGAGAAGGACTTAGCACGGAATTGGAGTATCTCGGCTCAGCAAAACCGACCAGCATCCAGGCGGTCCATTCCAGCCGGTCCTGGCAGAGGGATATTAACCGGCCCAAAGACGAAATCTCAACCGTCCCGAAGCCACGCGGTCTGCAAGCCAGCAAGCGTCATTCGTCGACTGAACTGGCCAGCATCCAGGCGGTCTAATCCGTGCGGTTTTGGTACAGGAATCCAAACTAACCCAATGATGAAATCCCAACCGGCTAGAAGCCACTCGGTCCAAGCCAGCTAAGCGTCCTTCGTCGATTGAACCGGCCAAGATCCACTAGGTCAAATCCGTGCGGTCTTGGCACATGAATCCTAACCGACCCAATGACGAAATCTAAACCGGCCAGAAGCCACCCGATCTGCAACTTTCGCCCAAGAAGATCCAACTCGACCGGGTCGGAAGCCGGTTTGTTATAGGTCGACCCGGTCGAGCACTATTCACTATAAAAACCACTTTACCTAATTTTTGCAACCTATGCTTTTCTTGATTCAAAATTCCTTACCTTTTTGGGAGAGTTCTTGAGATTTGTAAGAAGATCTTTTGGTTTATGCAATCTACTATTTTTCTATCAATCTCTTCCATCTATCTTCTTTCTATCTTGATTATTCAACTTTAATCCATGGATTCAACCCCTATATCCATCGATTTTGGGTTGGTTCTAATGGGTCTTGAGTAGTCCATTAGGGTTTAGAGATGGGGTAGATTAGGGTGATCCAAGGCTTGATTCATGGTGTTTAGGGTTAGATATTATTATATCCCTTCTTGTTTAGTGTTCTTAAGGCTAGATCTAGCTTCAGAAAGTGGGTCTAGATCATAAGGCATTTCATGCACACCAAGTGTTTGATGAAATGCCTTGATGAACTAAACAAGAGATTTATGCTCCTAGCCTATGATAATAGTTGTCTATGGTATATCTTTGGTTGATCTTGTTCATATAAACTTCATGCTTGCTAATCAATGATCAATAAATGAGAGTTGGTCAATGGATTAGGTGATTAGCATAGTGATTAATTGCTTGAATTAGTCAAGTTAGTCAAGTTAAGGGTCTTATGCCTAGGGATTAGCTTGTTTGAGTAAATGATCATCATGAATTGAACTTGTGTCATCTTATATCCATAATCCCATCTTTGAATCCGCTTTTGCTTATTGATTTACGTCTTGTTTAGTTACTTTACTTGTTTTGAATTGGATACTTAATCACAAAACCCACTTGATTAGCTTAACTTACATAGGTTCCTTGCATTCTTAATGTTTAGAATCATCTCCTAATACGGATTGATAACCTCTTATACTACTTGTATTTAGAGTTATTGATACCTCTTTAAGACCAAAAAGTCTTAGTATCAATTTGGCGCAGTTGCCATATTGGGATTTGATTTTAACTTTGAGATTTAGGCTCTTTGTGAGATTAAGTATTATTTTATACCAAGATTACTAATCTTCTTTACTTCCTATTGCTCTTTATCTCTATAGGTGCATGCATACCCGTTCCCGTGGCAATACTAACCTCGTAGAACCAAGGGACGACATTGATCAACTTAAGAGGGGTTCAAGAGCACGACGAAGCCGAGTAAGAGTACAAGAAGAAGTTGGTAACGAAAAGGAAGATCTTCATGATCTTCAAGAAGAACTTTAGACGACACTCAAGCTCGGTACGCCACCACGGAGAAGGAATTGCTAGCGGTGGTCTTTGCAATGGAAAAGTTTCGGTTTTATGTTGTGGGTTCAAAGGTGATTGTTTACACGGACCATGCGGCCTTGAGGTACATCCATGCCAAGAAGGACACAAAGCCAAGACTTCTCCGATGGATCTTGCTCTTACAAGAGTTTGATATGGAAATTGTCGATAAGAAAGGTATTGAGAACGGGGTCGCAGATCACCTATCAAGGTTGAGGATTGAGGACCTAGTACCAATAGATGACAAGCTCCCCGAGGAGAGTCTCATGGTTGTTAATGTCTTGAGGAAAGGGATTGAGGCCGTGAAAGGTATTGAGAATGCTAACGATTTAGAAGATGATAAACTCCCTTGGTATGCGGATTATGTCAACTATCTAGCTTGCTGGAGAGAACCACCAAGGTTAGATGGATATCAAAGGAAGAATTTCTTTAGGGACATCACACGGTTCTATTTGGAGAAGCCTTACTTGTACACTATTTGCAAGGACAAGTTCTATAGGTGATGTATTCACGAGGAGGAAGTTGGTGGTATCTTGATGCAATGCCACGGTTCGTCATATGGAGGTCACTTCGCTTCTTTTAAGACAGTTTCTAAGGTTCTACAAGCGGGGTTTTGGTGGCCAACGATGTTTACGGACACCCAAGAGTTTGTATCGAGATGTGATGCTTGCCAGAGGAAAGGAAGCATTAGTAAACGGGATGAGATGCCCCAACATCTGATCCTTGAGGTGGAAGTCTTTGACTTGTGGGGGATAGACTTCATGGGTCCTTTCCCTTCTTCTTATGGGAACCAATATATATTGGTGGCGGTAGATTATGTGTCTAAGTGGGCCGAGGAAATTGCAATCCCGACCAATGATGCGAAAGTTGTTCTAAAGATGTTCAAGACCATAATCTTCCCACAGTTGGGGGTTCCACGGGTCGTGATTAGTGACGGAGGGAGTCACTTCATCAATAAGGTATTCGAGGGTCTACTTAAGAAGCACGGGGTCAAGCATAAGGTAGCCACGCCTTACCATCCACAAACGAGTGGACAAGTAGAGGTTTCTGATAGTTGGATAATTGTGAGTATCCAAACCAATTACCCAAATGCTATCGTTGTAGCACTTTGGGATCAATCCAAGGAGGAACAAAGAACAACACACTAGGAATGCAAAAAATGACTTACGCTAAGCAAACAAAGGTGGTTTTGATTATCTAGCAACCTAATGGTTCAACTTAAAACAAACAAACAAGAACAAGACACTAAAAGAGGTTAAGACAATGATTAAAGGAGGATATTTGGGCAAGGCAATTTATTTGGGGGAATTCAAGCTAATAAATGATGTCTAAACAATCATATAAGTGCATTTCCTTAAGCCTAGAACACTAATCAAGATTAATCTAATCTCTTAGCACTAATCATTTCACTAATTACAAATTCAATAGCAAACTCTCATTTGTGAAAATGTAATTAGCAAACATTAAACACAAGTTCCATTAACTAAAATTCACCCTAGACATTCACTCTCATGAGCTATGTATGAAAATCTCTTATTTAGCTCAAGAGGCATTTCATCAAACACTTGGTGTGCATGAAATGCCCTTAGCTCTAGATTAGCTTTCTCAAATATAATCTAGCATTAAAACCTCTAAATAAGAAAGGAAACAAGTTAATTAAACCCTAGACATCAAGAATCAACCTAGAATCCCCCTAATCTACCAAACGCAAATGATCCAAGAAGGTTCTACTCACTAATCATGAGGAACACACCAAATCTTGTGAAAGAGGTGATGTTACCATGATTAGAGATTAGGAAGATGAAAGATTAAAGAAAGAACAGAAGAATTAGACTCAAACTTTCATAAATCAAAAGATCCTTGAGAAAAATCCCAAAAACCGTAAAAAGAGAGGTTTTTGTTCTTGAGAGAAAAAGAGAGAGAAATCATAAAAGGAGATAGATCTAAAAAATGGGTCTCAACAATATTTTAAAGTGTTTTCTTGAGCTGGGTGATATGCTCAAATTAATACCCTATAAGTACTAAAGCAGTTGTTGTAGTATATGTAGGGGTCGAACACAAGAACTCAAGAAATCACACAATAGATCAGATAGATTCGAATCAAGCAAACCAAAAGATGTAATTGAAAGCAAATACGTAAATTAAACTGTTGTAAATTCAATTGGAGAAAGATAGGTTCAGGGTATTTCTCAGAAAATCAATGAATGCAGATAAACTAACTAATCAGGGTTCAGGTTATGCACGGTTCTTGAACTCAAATCACTAAAGTATAATTAACCAACTCTCGTTGCGAGAATTATCTAAGTCTAAATCCTATAATTCCAAATCTCTTTGTGAATCCTAAAGTCTAAACCAGCTTTTAGTTCAAGTTTGATTTGTTCACAAAACAACTAAACCAAATCTATTTGCGAATAGTTATTTTGCTCGCCCTAGGTTCTATCACTCTCCTGTCTAATCGATTAACCTAAGATCTAAGTTCTAGGTGATCAATCCAGAATTAGCTATGGAAAAATCCTATGGTGAAGAACTAATTCGGATTATGAACCCTAAACAACTAATAAACCTAACATTCAAAGAGATCCCTTATGAGAACCCTAAACCTAACAGGAGATCTACTCAGGCATGGAAATTGAAACAATAAATATGACGGAATAAATACTTGAATAAATAATAAGAAAGAGTAACAAGAGGGTTCGAAATCTTCTCTCGGACGAACAGAGTTTCAGACTTGTCTCCCTTCCAAAGCTCTCTCACAAAACCAAAGTAAATGAAAGCATAGCCATCAAAGTGGCTGTAAAATCATAATAAATAACCTAAGTCACGTTTTTGGCTTCTTGTAAATAATAAAGTCTTCTGGGGCAATTTTGCAATTCCTCAACTCTTCATAAAAGTCGCGACTCGTGTCTTGCTGCAGTGAGTATCGACCGATACTATCCAGTATCGATCGATACTGAAGCTTTAAATCGGGTACTCAGATACACGAACTTCTGCTTTGCTCCAAAATGCTCCGGAAAGCTCCAATATTTCCAATTATGCTCCAAACGTGCTAAAACCTGTAAAAGACTCTAAAACGCTACAAAATAGTAGAAAGACTCTATAAAACGGAATTATATCATGGCTTATAAGGGGTAAAAACCATGATATATCACTGGGTCGGACCGGGTCAACCAGGGACAAACCAGGTATTGACCCAGCCGAAACTTGGATACGTCTTCAGTGAATCAACCATAACTCCTGCACCTGACATCCGAATGACCTGAATCAAACTCCAGAAGATAGCAAACACAATTATCTATAACTTCTATGACGGAGTGAAAACCGTTCGTATGGGTTGAGCTTTCAGACGTCGTATTTGGAGCAGAACTCGTTCGGATGCTAGACATATACGTCCTTGCTTTATTTGCCATATCTCTTGAACGGCCGATCTGAATGACATGAAACCACCACTAAACGAACTTCAGCTCGATTGTCTATGATTTTCATGAAGATCTCAGATTAAACTTGGTAAGGAAAGTGTTGATCCGTAAATCACACAAAAAGGGGTAAAACATTACTTTTAGTCGGAATCTCGTTTATTGATTTAAGTCGGCGATTACAACAGAGTTTAAGTAAGAAGGCAAAGACAAAAGACTTGAGATCGGTAATGAGCTTTCTCTTGTATTCTCTGTCTCTGCGGAAGTTGTGTATGTCTTGATGAATGAACCTTCTCCTCTATTTATATTGTCTTGAGGCGGCTCTAAATGTGAATATTCCCTTTTCCTTGCTCGATTAGGGAATGGAAATATTCCGGATTCCCCTCCGAGATAAGGATTTATTCCTTATTCTTCGGCGGTCTGTTCGCAAGGAATATTTCCATTTCCGAGATCGGCGGGAAAGAGGAAATATTCCGATTTTATCTGTTGTAACGGATTGGGCTCGCGCTGGGCCTAGATTGTAGCCGAGATTGGGCTTTCAGCGAGATTCCGAGCTCGGCCCAACGTTTTCGGGCCGACTTGTCTTTGATCCGAACCATCGTAGACCGGTCTTGATTGAACCGATCTCGGTTCGAACCGAGTTAAACCAGGGGGTGCTAATCCCCCCTCTAACAATTGGTCCCCCCCTCAGTTCGGCGAGGGAGTTTATGAGTTCGGTGAATTTTTGGGGAGTATTCTTTAGCTCGGTTAAAACTGAGATCGGTACGATCTGATCAGATTCTATTTCGAGTGCGGCGGATTTTTGAGTTCGGCGAATTTTGAGTTCGGCGAACTTCTTTCGAAAGTGAATATCGGAATTCTCGCGGTTTGACTAGTCTTTTGAATTTTCGAATTCGGCTGATTTTTCTCGGGTTGTTGAGCTCGTTTCGTCTTCTTCGGCTACGGAATTCGAAGAGCCGCGTGTCGATTCGTATTCTTCGGCTACAGAATTCGAAGAGCCGCGTGTCGATTCGTATTCTTTGGCTACAGAATTCGAAGAAATTGGCCGTAACTACTGCCGAGGTAAATGCCTTTTTCAAGTTCGTCCCTTCTTTCTTTCAATTCTTCTTTCTGACGTTCGCTGTTTTTGACAGATGATTGCCCAGACGAATGAGATCGTCGGGTCATACGATCGTGAGCTCGGAGCTTCGCGCCGTAAGGCTTTCGAAGCGAGCGTCCAAGCCGTGGAACTCCGCAAAGAGCTCCGAGTCTCTGAAGATAGAGTGGAAGCCGGCGATCGTGCAGTAGCCGAGCTGACCCGCGAACTAGCCGTGCTGAAGAGATCCAATGCCGAGCTGGAGTTGGAAAAGGATGCCCTTGCGACGAAGCTGTTCACGGAGACTTCAAGGTTGCGGGCTGGCCGCACTTATCAAATCTTGAAGAGGAAAGCGGCAACTGAAAAATGCCAGGTTCGTCTTGAAAAGGTTAAGGACCATCTGGCGGCGGTTGATCAGGCAAGGAAACCATTCCTGGCCGTTAATCAGATCCATGGGATCCTCAGCTTCTGCCAGAGTCTGAAGACGAAGCACGGTATCGTCGTCCCGCCGTCTCGTATTGAAAAGCTTGAGAAGCTTAAGGCTGAGAAGTCGGCAGAGTACGAGGCGATCGACCTCCGTGAGCTGGAAGACGCGGATCTAGTCGTCTCGCCCTTTACTGATCCGGTTCACCCGGGAATTTCACCCTCGATGGGTAATGAAGTCCCGCCAGGGCTTGATGAGTTCGGTACTAACCGAGCTTCGATGTCGGCGGACCAAGCTGAAGCGATGCGGAGGCATGGTGTTTAGGCCTTTTTCCTACTTCATGTAATATGTTTAGTTTTCTTTTGCCCGAATGGGCTTATAACTAGACCTCTTGGACCGGAGGGTTTTTAAAGTCCGGTATCCGTTTTGTGGTTTTGCCCGAGGGGCTTTTGAATGAATCTGATTTTTATCGATCTTTTTATTTTGAGTGTTTATGCTTCGTTATTTCTCAAGTTATTTTTATGCCGAGTTCTGATATATTTGAAGTCGTACATAATACGAACCTCTCGAATTTATCGTACACAGTGGTGCCGTAAACTGTACGGTCTTAGCCGGGTGAAGAGGATAAATTCGACTGAACCTGTTCGAGGTCGGCAATCCCTATCGTAGATCGGCTTACTGCTTTTGCGATTGTTGAGAAATCGGCTTACTTGTTTTTGCGACTGTTGAGAAATCGGCTTACTAGTCTTGCGACTGTTGAGAAGTCGGCTTAGATTTGCGAGGAAGGACGTTCGGCTTGACCCTAGAGTTTAGTTTAAGAGTACGTGAACAGCCCATCTTAATATGCTCTAGGTTTCTCACATTGAATCTGAGTGTGCGAGACGGGCTCGGCTTATTTAGCTCGGATAATCTGAGAAGTTGGTGCGAGACTGATCTCGGCTTTGAATGTGGAAAGTGTATTATCCATTGCACCATGAGGATGCGTGCGAGCTAAGCTCGGCTTTATCAGATCGTCTGGCCAGGACGTTGATATGTAACCGTTGGTGGTTGAAAATGCGAACTGTTGAAGTTCGGCAAACTAAAAGTTTGACTTAGAAAATACGAACTGTTGGAGTTCGGCAAACTGAAAGTTTGACTTAGAAAATACGAACTGTTGGAGTTCGGCAAACTAAAAGTTTGACTTAGAAAATACGAACTGTTGGAGTTCGGCAAACTAAAAGTTTGACTTAGAAAATACGAACTGTTGGAGTTCGGCAAACTAAAAGTTTGACTTAGAAAATACGAACTGTTGGAGTTCGGCAAACAAAAAGTTTGACTTAGAAAATACGAACTGTTGGAGTTCGGCAAACAAAAGGTTTGATTTGGAAGATACGAACTGTTGGAGTTCGGCAAACTAAAAGTTTGACTTAGAAGATACGAACTGTTGGAGTTCGGCAAACAAAAAGTTTGACATAGAAAATACGAACTGTTGGAGTTCGGCAAACGAAAGGTTTGATTTGGAAGATACGAACTGTTGGAGTTCGGCAAACTAAAAGTTTGACTTAGAAGATACGAACTGTTGGAGTTCGTCAAACAAAAAGTTTGACTTAGAAAATACGAACTGTTGGAGTTCGGCAAACAAAAAGTTTGACTTAGAAGATACGAACTGTTGGAGTTCGGCAAACAAAAAGTTTGACTTAGAAAATACGAACTGTTGGAGTTCGGCAAACGAAAGGTTTGATTTGGAAGATACGAACTGTTGGAGTTCGGCAAACTAAAAGTTTGACTTAGAAGATACGAACTGTTGGAGTTCGGCAAACAAAAAGTTTGACTTAGAAAATACGAACTGTTGGAGTTCGGCAAACAAAAAGTTTGACTTAGAAGATACGAACTGTTGGAGTTCGGCAAACAAAAAGTTTGACTTAGAAAATACGAACTGTTGGAGTTCGGCAAACAAAAAGTTTGACTTAGAAAATACGAACTGTTGGAGTTCGGCAAACAAAAAGTTTGACTTAGAAAATACGAACTGTTGGAGTTCGGCAAACAAAAAGTTTGACTTAGAAGATACGAACTGTTGGAGTTCGGCAAACAAAAAGTTTGACTTAGAAAATACGAACTGTTGGAGTTCGGCAAACGAAAAGTTTGATTTGGAAGATACGAACTGTTGGAGTTCGGCAAACTAAAAGTTTGACTTAGAAGATACGAACTGTTGGAGTTCGGCAAACAAAAAGTTTGACTTAGAAAATACGAACTGTTGGAGTTCGGCAAACAAAAAGTTTGACTTAGAAGATACGAACTGTTGGAGTTCGGCAAACAGAAAGTTTGACTTAGAAAATACGAACTTGGAGTTCGGTTGCAATGCCTTTGCGTAATAAAATTTTATTGATGTTATAGCTGCGCCTGTGAAGGCTGCCTACGTACCTTCGAGAGAAGGATCAAGCCGTTCGTAGTTCATATTACATATTAGAATCGAGCGTATGTGTAATAGCTCGGTGATCTTCTTTTTTTTTTTTTTTTTTTTTTTTTTTTTTTTTAGCTAAACCGTCTTGTCGTCGGAAGATGAAGTTCGATGACATCCCCGATCTATCTGCTGAACTTGACGGTGACGAGCGGGAGATGAATTCTGAAATTCCTCCTCCGCCTGAAGCCGAACCGGTAATTGTTGATGAAGGCATCGTTGATATCGGGCATGATAAGTAAATTTCCCTTTAACAATTAGTCAAGCCGAGTTCGGCGAACTTCAATCAAACGATATCCGAAAGTACTGTTCTATCTTTCCCCACAGTCGGCGGCAATTGTTGATCCGTAAATCACACAAAAAGGGGTAAAACAATACTTTTAGTCGGAATCTCGTTTATTGATTTAAGTCGGCGATTACAACAGAGTTTAAGTAAGAAGGCAAAGACAAAAGACTTGAGATCGGTAATGAGCTTTCTCTTGTATTCTCTGTCTCTGCGGAAGTTGTGTATGTCTTGATGAATGAACCTTCTCCTCTATTTATATCGTCTTGAGGCGGCTCTAAATGTGAATATTCCCTTTTCCTTGCTCGATTAGGGAATGGAAATATTCCGGATTCCCCTCCGAGATAAGGATTTATTCCTTATTCTTCGGCGGTCTGTTCGCAAGGAATATTTCCATTTCCGAGATCGGCGGGAAAGAGGAAATATTCTGATTTTATCTGTTGTAACGGATTGGGCTCGCGCTGGGCCTAGATTGTAGCCGAGATTGGGCTTTCAGCGAGATTCCGAGCTCGGCCCAACGTTTTCGGGCCGACTTGTCTTTGATCCGAACCATCGTAGACCGGTCTTGATTGAACCGATCTCGGTTCGAACCGAGTTAAACCAGGGGGTGCTAATCCCCCCTCTAACAGAAAGGTCTTCATTTGGCCTGATCTTCGAGTCACTTTGGCTAGAACTGTAACTTGGATGTTTGGACCGTGTGGAGCTAACCGAGTGGATATTGGTCGGTTGAGATTTGTCTTGTCTGTAACCAGGCATGATATGTTAAGTTAGCTTTGGCGGTCGAGTTGCATGTGCTAGGACCGACCCGATTAGACCGGGCCGATAGTGCAAGGTGTGTTTTCTCAGCCAGGCGGATACGTTTTCAGTAAAACTGCGGTAACTCACGAACAACTCGTCCGAATGGCCTGATGAAACCTCCCCTCAACAGATAACTCACCCCTCTACAACATTTATTAAGGCCATCCAAGCAGATTGTAACCGGAAGGTCTCCGTCCAGCCACATCTTTACGGTGTATCGGATGGACCTTGCACTCTACTTTGGTCCAACTCTCCCAAATTGCCTCCAATCACCTAGAAAGTACTCCAAAAAATGCAATAACTCACTAGACCTAATGAAATATGTTCTAATATCTAAATGATACCTAAATACAAGACAAAACCATGATTATGCATGTAAATGACACAAAACTCTAAGTGAGATGCATGCTAAAACATGCAATATATGAGTATATCAATTCCCTCAAACTTAAACCTTTGTTTGTCCTCAAGCAAACAATAATAAAGAAAGGAAGAAGACTAAAAATGGGAGCTCAAATCCAAAAGTGCCATAAAAAGAATTCAACTCAATGTCCAAGTTACTAGCTTTAAGATGCGATCAAACAAGTTTACTCAAAAAGAGATAGCCATATCTTTCCCTATACGAATCAAATTCAAGCCTTAACCTACACAAGCATTAATATCATTCAATCCTTTAACATTCATTATTTGTTTCAAGTGAATCATGCTCATGCAAGTCAATTGAATCCATTTGGCTAGGGTGTAGGTCTTGAGATAAAGATGATCTCAAATGTATGGGATTACTCCAATGCAAGGGATCTCTCAATGAATGAGCAAGTTTTAGCAAAATGCTAAGAGTAAAAGGCAATCTATGCATACAAGGATAGACTCACATCTACCCAATTCCTATAATGTCTCTAACCCTAGCATATCTACCCATGAAATCTTCATCCTAAGCTACCCTTTTCTCACTTGGCCTTTTTGTCGTCATGTCCCATACTTGAACTCCTTCTTCCACTTCATCCTTTCTCACTTGGGGAATTTCTTCTTCTCCATTGAATCTTGTGGTCTCGTGCTTCTTTTTGTTATTTATTTAGCTCTTCTTTCTTTCTTTTTCTTTGCCTTGCCTCATCATGTACCAATTGATGCCTTAGCCAAATTTTGGCTTTTTCCTTTGTTTCTATGAGGCTATAACTATCACTAAGAGCTTTTCTTGATAACTTGCACTAACCACATAACAATATTGCATTCCCCTTTTACCTTCACTTTCTCCATTTTGAACCCACTTCCTTTCTATCCACAATTCCATAGGTCACACATTTTTGTTCACACCAAACCCAAAACTTCCCTTTCCCACGAGCCTAGCCTTTGATGTTCGGCTAGATCTACATACAAACCTATCTTTGTCGCACTAAACTCAATATTTTTTCCCAAGCTTACTCGGAAAATTAGGCCTCACATACGCACACTAAAGATTTTGGCTTGAAAGGAGGGTAGGTTAAAGGTATGGTAAACCGTTCCAATGATGGGAATCAGCTACTTGAACTAGCAAAAGAGTGGTGAAAAGGATAAGAGAGCCCAAGTATGTATATGGTAACCATGAATTTACTATGCAATGCACAAGCATGATAATTTCAATGTAAAAATTATGGGTTTCACTTAGGTATGATTGGAATAAAATTAAGACTTGCTTTAGCTAAGACCCTAGTAATGAAACGCAAGATCGAAATATGGTTCATCCTTGATTTTAACACGAGATCAAAAGCATCAAACAACAAGCAACGAAGACATTGAATCAAGCTCTAAAAATGACACTTTACAAGGATAAATCTATCATTGCTCCTAATGCTCATGCAAAGCTACCTAATATGTTATGCATCTAGACTTAATCCTATATGGAATGCATAAAAGTTCAAATTTTTCAAAATTATTGAAAATCCATGATATGCATGAGACTCAAGATGCAAAAGGCAAAATAAGATCACAAAACACAAAGTTAGATAACACATAGACCCTCCCCCAAACTTAAATTACACAGTTCCTTGTGTAATAGAAGCTTAAGAGAGAGCTAGACAATGCATGAAAGAGAGAAGAAGATATGATTCTAAATGCTATTCACAAAGTTTGTAGTATTACCTTGGAAATGAATGGAGGGAACGAGAGTGATCACCTCAATCCTATACACCTTTGTCCTTAAGCCCATGACCATTAGACCATCAAGAACCTATTCACACTAAGCAAACCCATCAAAAAGAACAAGAAACATAGAAAGTCATAGAAAGAGAGTATGTATAAGGATAAGCTTGGGGTATCTCCCAAGAGCACTTTGTTTAAAGTCACTAAGTTTGACTTTGGTTACCCTTTTAGGCGGGTGAGAGGGGAGTGTGAGCACTCCATGGCAGATCTTTGAGCTCGAGCTTGAGCACCTTGCTCATGACCTCTTGAAGACCCTTTGAACCTTTCTCCTTAAGTTCGGTGGTGAGGAGCGCTTTAACCTTTGCAAATGGCTTACATCTTCCCTTATACTTCACCTTGTAATGAATGGCTACATCCTCATACATCCAAGGTATGAGTGTCATTGTGTGAGAAGATGGTTCAAGTGTGGGAGGGTGGTTGCCATTGGGTTTCTTCTTCTTGAACTTAGTGCTTTCACCCTTCTCTTGATCATTGGTACTTTATTTCTCTCTCCCCATTGTGGTAGAGGAAAGAAGAAAGAGCGTAGGCATTTTCCATCTAGAGCAATTTCATCGTCAATAGCATCTCCAAAAGTTGTTTCCCCTTTGTTTTTCTCAAAACAACTCTCTTCTTCATTAGTGCATCGGGCGGAGGCTAAGACATACCTTAGAGTTTTTTCAACGACTCTAACTTCCTCTTCTTGCTTGGAGTCTCCAATTTGCTCATTAAAACCCATGGAAGTCTTTTCTTCATCAATCTCAACATTAACATTTGGTAAACCCTCACTTCATTTGATTTCTCGGATGTCGAAGAGAGTGTGACCAATTTGCGTTCCAAGGTCTCCAAATCGAACTCTAGTTGCTCAATCTTATTGGTGATCTCATCATGCAATCTCTTTATTTTATCATTCATTGTTCCCATCATATTGCCAACCTAGATATCATTCATTTGTTGATCTTCTAGGAATTGATGGAGCACCTCTCTTTGTTGCACACCTATGAGCTTTTCCGTTGTATCCAATTCATCTTGCAAGCGTCTTGACATGATCCTTCTAGAGGGGTCGTATCATTCATTTCCACATAGCTTTCAAGACTCTTAGAAAATTTTCAACAAGTAGCTATCCTTGCTCGACGGTGACGTTTGCAATACGCCCTTTGCTAGCGGCATGCAACATCCATTTGTGCTATTGGTTAACTCCCAAATAGAAGATGCTAAGAATGGCTCCTTTCTTGAACCCATGATGGGGACAATCTTGAGTGTATCCCTTGAGTCTTCCCCACGCATCCTCAAAACTCTCATGTGTGCCTTGCTTGAAGCTCAAGATGTCCTTCCTAGTTTGGATCGTTCTTCGGATGGGATAGAACTTGTTAAGGAAGATCTCTTTGCAATCATCCCAAGACTTGACCAAGTGAGAAGGTAATGCTCTCTCCCATCGGTTTTCTTTTTCTCCAAGAGAAAACGGAAACAAGATGAGCTTAATACACTAAGGGGGCACTCCTTTAATCCGAATTGTGTCACACAATCTCTTAAAGGAGTCCAAATGATCATAAGTATTCTCTTCTTTCGTCCCCAAGAACCTAGACTCTTGAATCAATCTAACCAAGCTTGCTTTGATCTCATAAGCCTTGGCTTTAATTGGAGAAGGGTGGACACCATACCTCAATCCACGACAACAAGGAGTGTCAAAGCTTCCAACCGTTGGCTTGTCCCTTGGAGCTTGGGTCGGACTTGATGCCAACACCTGAGGATGTGGCTTTCCTTGAAGTTGTGTCATTTCTTGAGGTTTTGGAGCTTGAGAGATGCTACATTGGTTGTCCATCATTAGAGGTTGAAGATCTTCAAGAATGACTTTTTGATTGACCGCCTCAAACACCTCAATTGATCTTGTCTTCCCATGTCTCTTCCAGTGATCTTGGTACCTTTGAAAGCACAAAAGAGCTAAGGAAGACAAGTTAGTAACAATAAATAAAAGAAAATTCATCATCTCAACGAGATGCAAACTCTTAGTGATATGCATTAAGATAGTGAAAATAAAAGCTTAGTCTCAAGCAAAATCTAAATCCTAATGGTTATTGCTATAGCCTCCCCGGCAACGGCGCCAAATTGATAGTTGGATAATTGTGTGTATCCAAACCAATTACCCAAATGCTATCGTTGTAGCACTTGGGGATCAATCCAAGGAGGCACAAATAACAACACACTATGAATGCAAGAAATGACTTAAGCTAAGCAAACAAAGGTGGTTTTGATTATCTAGCAACATAATGGTTCAAATTAAAACAAACAAACAAGAACAAGACACTAAAAGAGGTTAAGACAAATGATTAAAGGAGGATCTTTGGGCAAGGCAATTGATTTGGGGGAATCCAAGCTAATAAATTATGTCTAAACAATCATATAAGTGCATTTACTTAAGCCTAGAACACTAATCAAGATTAATTTAATCTCTTAGCACTAATCATTTCATTAATTACAAATTCAAGAACAAACTCACATTTGTGAAAATGTAATTAACAAACATTAAACACAAGTTCCATTAACTAAAATTCACCCTAGACATTCACTCTCATGAGCTAGGTATGAAAATCTCTTATTTAGCTCAAGAGGCATTTCATCAAACACTTGGTGTGCATGAAATGCCCTTAGCACTAGATTAGCTTTCTCAAGTATAATCTAGCATTAAAACCTCTAAATAAGAAAGGAAACAAGTTAATTAAACCCTAGACATCAAGAATCAACCAAGAATCCCCCTAATCTACCAAACCCAAATGATCCAAGAAGTTTCTACTCACTAATAATGAGGAACACACCAAATCTTATGAAAGAGGTGATGTTAATCATGATTAGAGATTAGGAAGATGAAAGATTAAAGAAAGAACACAAGAATTAAACTCAAACTTTCATAAATCAAAATATCCTTGAGAAAAATCCCAAAAACCCTAAAAATAGAGGTTTTTGTTCTTGAGAGAAAAAGAGAGAAAAATCATAAAAAGGAGATAGATCTAAAAAATGGGTCTCAACAATATTTAAAAGTGTTTTCTTGAGCTGGGTCGGATCGGGTCAACCCGGGATAAACCGGGTATTGACCCGGCCGAAACTTGGATACGTCTTCAGTAAATCGGCCATAACTCCAGAAGACAGCCAACTCAATTATCTACAACTTCTATGAAGAACACAGAAGCTGAATCGGAGTGGAAACCCTTCGTCTGGGTTGATCTTTCAGACGTCGTATTTGGAGCAGAACTCGTTTGGATGCTAGACAGACACGTCCTTGCTATATTTGACATATCTCTTGAACGGCCGATCTGAATGACATAAAACCACCACTAAACGAACGTCAGCTCGATTGTCTATGACTTTCACGAAGACCTCGGATTAAACTGGGCAAGGGAAGGTCTTCATTTGGCCTGATCTTCGAGTCACTTGGGCTAGTACTGTAACTTGGATGTTTGGACCGTGTGGAGCTAACCGAGTGGATATTGGTCGGTTGAGATTTGCCTTGTATGTAACCGGGCATGATCTGGGTGGTTAGCTTTGGTCGGTCGAGTTGCATATGCTAGGACCGACCCGATTAGACCGGGCCGATGGTGCAATGTGCGTTTTCTCTGCCAGGCGGATACGTTTTCAGTAAAACTGCGGTAACTCAGGAACCACTCTTCAGAATGGCCTGATTAAACATCCCCTGGACAGCTAACTCACCCCTATACAACATTCGTTAAGGTCATCCAAGCCGATTCGAAACGGAAGGTTTCCGTCCAGCCACAGGTTTACGGTATATCGGATGGACCTTGCACTCTACTTTGGTCCAACTCTCCCAAATTGCCTCCAATCACCTAGAAAGTACTCCAAAACATGCAAGAACTCACTAAACCTAATTAAATATGTCCTAATATGTAAATGATACCTAAATGTAAGACAAAACCATGATTATGCATGTAAATGACACAAAACTCTAAGTTAGATGCATGCTAAAACATGCAATATATGAGTATATCATTTTCCAACCAGCAAATCAAAGCCATTCTAGAGAAGAAGGTTGGAAGTTCAAGAAAAAATTGGTCCAACAAGCTTGATGATGCGTTGTGGGCTTATCGAACAAGGCCTTGCAGAACCCTATTTATAGTTTATTCTCAGCCACTTTTTAGGCTACATCTCTTTTGACTGCTCTCTATTCTACTTAGATTTTGGCTATTGATTTTGTAAGCATGAAGAAGAATCTCTGCATCTGTTGAGAAAAATTATAAACCCTTTCATTATTATTATGAGTTTCTCTCTATCTCCTTGTTTGTTCTATATTGCCTTGTCCAAATAGTCTCATAGTTAGGTTTAGGGTTTCAACGGGATCCATGAATCATTGAATTAGACACAAATAGGGATTTATCTTTTGTGGTTTTCGCTTATTTTTGTGTTTATTGCTTAGGCTTAAGTTGACCGCTTAGTCTCTGAACTAGGGCTTAATCTATACCACGGAAGTGTCGTAGGTTGGTAGAAAGAACATAAGCGAGCGAATTGTCCTTAGCCTGCGGAAGTTGATGTTAAGGCGATTCGTGAACATATTGAACCTGCTCATTAATGCTGATCTAGAATTCTATGCCAATAGAAGTTAGGATTTTAGGTTGCTAGGTTTAGTAATCAATGCCACGGAAGTGGATTGGTTAGATATTTACGTTTGAGTTTGAAACTTATGTTTAGTCATTCCCTGAATAGTTGTCTGATTTGTGATCTCTGGATTCCTGAGAATAAACCCTTGACCTAACGCTTTTCCTTTATTGAATATACATCGTCTTAATTGCTTTCGTTACTTTTCCAAAACCAACCATATTCTTGTCTTAGCTTAGTTTCATAATTGTGAAAATTGTAGTGTAATATTGGTCTATGTGGATTCGATCTTAAAGTACTGCATTGACAACCGTTATGATTGCGGTAGTGTACACATTAATTATTAATTGACTACGTGATAAAACACCTAAATCAATTTGGCGCCGTTGCCGGGGACCAATAACGTTACCTTCAATTCTGAATTTGAAATTTAGTCTAAGATTTACTAATACATTCTATATTGATCACTTGTGTGTTTTAGGTTACTGACGGAAAAGCTGAAAAGAGTTACCAGAAGCAGGGGCTCTGAAAACCTTTGCGAGCTCAGCAAAGAAGAGCTAGCAAGGTTGGAACGAACGAACCGGAGGGCAAGGACACTTCCTGTCATCATGGACGATCAGAACAACGACCAAAAAACACTGCCGCTGCAGAACTGCAGAGGCTACAACAACAAGTGCAGCAATTGTGGCAGCAACAACAACAACCTGGCATTGGTGGAGACTTGGACACACCTCATGCCTTCTATTAAAACAGAGCTGCTATCCACCCACCGGCCATTACGAGGCAAGATAATGAGATCAAACCTGAGATGATCGCATTGGTGAAGCAACATATGTTCCATGGCTTACCTGCAGAGTATCAAATAGACCACATCAAAAATTTTGAAGAAATCTGTAGCACCACCAAGTCGAATGGGGTACCGTCCGATTACCTCAAGTGCAAACTCTTCAATTTCTCATTGGCAGACAAGGCGCTAAGATGGCTAAAGTCACTTCCACCTTGGTCGTTGACTACATGGGAAGAATGCAGAGCTAATTTCTTGGATCACTTCTACACCAAGTCTAAGACGGCTTCGCTGCGAAATAAAATCACCACCTTCCAGCAGCACGTAGGAGAGTCTTTTTGCGAAGCATGGGAGAGGTTCAGAGAATACCGCAGAGAGTGCCCTCACCATGTGATACGTGCTCAAGTGTTGAAGCAGCTGGACTAAGGTCTCTCTCTTCTGTCAACGGGATAAGATGGAGGTTTCTGGTGGGGCGATGAGAACCACAAGAGAGGCGACGGTCTCTTGATACTTCAAGGGGTTTCCCTAAGGATCGGACTCACTCACGATCTAAAGAGAGAAAACGTTTTTGTGGAGAACAAAAACTCGAAAAATAACCAAGAAAATTCTTATTGTCTGCGTGACCAAGAAGAACAAGGCCTTAGGGTTTATAAAGAGAGCTCACACCCCCAAAGAAAAGGAAATAAACCGAAAAGGAAATAACAAGACGGGTCCTTAACAATTTAGGCCCGTTTACAAAATAATTAAAAGACTAAGAGAAAAAGAAGTGAGGGCTCGTGTAGCTGGTCTTCATGGGCTTACAGAGAGTCATTAATTGGGCCAATAATATTGCAAATCGTTTGGCCTCGGTAAAAACCCATCTTCGCAAAACCCATTGGGATAAAAACGAAGGTTGGGAAAAGAGCACCAAACGACTTACAAACCCAAGTAATGACCTTCCTTGGGCCTAAGTCATCTCTGGTGAAGTGAAATCGACCATAGATAAGTGGGCCACGAGCCTGGGATTGATTAGTGGCCACTTAGTGTTATCGGCCAGCATAGGATCCAGCCGATATGTCTTCAGTGTTTGGACGTTCTGGTCCGAATGGTAAGGATTCTTGGGCTGATCTTTAGTGTTCTGGAAACTAGACTCAAAGAGATTCAAATCCATATGTGGATCGCCTTCTGGATCGTCCGGGATCATGAGTGGATCCTGCTTCAAAGTATCGGCACAATAACTGCTCGCAAATGGGCTTAGCAGACTAGTGTCCGTCTTGAAGAAACCTTCTTGTCTGAGCTGGTCCATGAACATGTTGAACTTCTTTTCCATATCACTGCTCCTGGTTCTAGTCACTGGTCCACTTGGTACTAGTGGTGCTTGTATGACTTGGGTCGTTGACTCGATGTCCTCATCACTCCCTCCCTCTTCATGAGGTTTTGACCCCAAAACATCATCACCTGCATCAAAACGAGCTAAGTCAGAAAGATTGAATGTAGCAGACACTTTAAGCTCACCTGGGAGCTCGAGCTTGTAGGCATTGTCATTGATTTTCTCCAAGATTTTGAATGGGCTGTCTCCGCGAGGCGATAGCTTCGATTTGCGTTTGTCCGGGAATCGCTCCGGTCTCATGTGCAACCACACCCATTCTCCAACTTCAAAAGACACGTGCTTCCTGCCCTTGTTGGCATTCTTCACACGTAGGGCATTGGTCCTTTCGAGCTGATCTTTGACCGATTGGTGTAGCTTTTTCACGTTCGCGGCCTTCTTAGCTCCATCGAGGTTTAAGAACTCCGTTTGAGGTAGAGGCTTAAGATCCAATGGTGTATGTGGATTAAATCCATATGCAACCTGAAAAGAAGACAAATGAGTAACACTATGGACAGCTCTATTATAAGCAAACTCGACAAAATGTAGAGCTTCAAGCCAAGTTTTGAGATTTCTCCCTATTGTTGCTCGAAGCAACGTTCCAAGTGTACGGTTAACGACTTCAGTTTGGCCATCGGTTTGTGGATGGCATGTCGTGGAGAAGAGCAGCTTGGTTCCTAGCTTATTCCAGAGGGTTCTCCAAAAGTGGCTCAGGAACTTGGTGTCGCGATCTGAGACGATCGTCCTAGGTACTCCATGTAGGCGGACAATATCTTTGAAAAAGAGGTCCGCGGTTTGTGTAGCATCGTTTGTCTTGGCACATGGGATGAAGTGTGCCATCTTTGAGAACCGATCCACCACGACAAAGATGGAGTCTTTGTGTCTGATCTTAGGCAAACCTAACACAAAGTCCATAGAAATATCAATCCATGGTAAAGTAGGAATCGGTAAAGGAAGATACAAACCGTGCGGGTGAACCCGAGACTTGGCTTTCTTGCAAGTGATACATCTTGCACAGAAAGTTTCGACCGACTTCTTAAGGTGTGGCCAAAAGAAGTGTTCCTTCAGCATGGCAAGAGTCTTCTCAACGCCAAAATGACCCATGAGGCCTCCTCCATGAGCTTCTCGGACTATAAGTTCTCGTAACGAACATTGCGGGATGCATAGGTGTTTATCTTTAAAAAGATAACCGTCATGGACATAGTAAGAAGCGTGGGCTCCCTTTCCATGGTTATTGTATATTTCTGCAAAATCAACATCAGATTCATACAATGGAATAATCATTTCAAATCCAAGAACCTTGGCTTCCATGGTCGATATTAGCGCGTATCTCCGAGATAGGGCATCGGCCATCACATTATCTTTTCCCTTCTTGTACTTGATCACATTGGGGAACGTCTCTATAAACTCCAGCCATTTAGCATGTCTTCTCTTGAGGTTAGTCTGACCCCTAAGATGCTTCAAAGTCTCATGGTCCGTGTGGATGACACACTCCTTCGATAGTAGGTAATGCTGCCACGTCTCCATTGCTCGGACTAAGGCGTAGAGCTCCTTATCATAAATAGGATAGTTGAGAGTGGCTCCACTAAGTTTCTCACTGAAGTAAGCAACAGGTTTGCCTCCTTGAGTAAGCACAGCACCGATCCCTAAACCTGAGGCATCACACTCAATTTCAAACGTTTTAGAGAAATCGGGTAAAGTTAAAACGGGAGCATGAGTCAAATGATCCTTTAGGCCTTTGAAAGCCTCTTCCTGGGCGTCTCCCCACTGGAATGCCACGTCCTTCTTGATGATGGCAGTTAGAGGTGCAGCAAGGGTGCTGAAGTCCTTCACGAACCGTCGGTAAAAGCTAGCCAAGCCGTGAAAGCTTCGAACTTGGCTAACGGTTGTTGGCGTAGGCCATTCTTGGATGGCTTGGACCTTCTCTTGGTCCACTCTAAGTCCCTGTGAACTCACAACAAAGCCTTAAAACACAAGCTCATTAGCGCAAAATGTGCACTTCTTCAAGTTGGCGTAAAGACCATCTCGTTGAAGCGTCTTAAGAATTTGTTCTAAATGAGATAAATGTTCAGCTAGAGTTCGACTATAAATGAGAATATCATCGAAGTATACCACTACAAACTTACTAATGTAGGGTCTAAGAACCACATTCATGAGTCGCATGAAGGTACTTGGCGCGTTAGTTAGCCCAAAAGGCATAACTAGCCATTCGTAGAGGCCTTGCTTCGTCTTGAAGGCCGTCTTCCATTCGTCACCTTCTCGCATTCGTACTTGGTGGTATCCACTCCTGAGATCAATCTTGGAAAATAAATTAGAACCAGAAAGCTCATCAAGCATATCATCTAACCTTGGTATCGGATGTCGGTATTTGATCGTTATGTTGTTTATCGCGCGATAATCCACGCACATCCTCCACGTCCCATCTTTTTTTGGCACCAAAAGGACTGGCACGGCACATGGACTAAGGCTCTCACGAACATAGCCTTTGTTCATAAGTTCTCTCACTTGCTTCTCTAGTTCCTTGGCTTCGTCCGGATTAACGCGATATGCGGCTCGATTGGGTAATGGGGCTCGGGCACAAAATCGATCTGGTGCTCTATTCCTCTTATAGGAGGTAAGCCAGGAGGTATCTCATCAGGAAACACATCAGCAAATCGGTCCAAGAGTTGAGTAACCTCAGTAGGAAGCTGTTGCTCCAACGCCCTATAACCTGCACTTAAAGTCTCCTTAAAGATCATTAGTAATATCGGTTCTTTGCAAGTGATTGCCTTAGAAATATAACTTGACTTGATAAACAAATTGTTCCTGGTCGATGCATCTTTTTCTTTTAACATTTTAACTTGTAATTCGTGTACTTGAGTAGGTGTAAGAGGTATTAAATTATACTTCTTTTTATCATGCACAAACGAATACATGTTACTTCGGCCATGGTGAATGGCGTCCTTGTCAAACTGCCAAGGTCTACCAAGAAGAAGATGGCCAGCTTGCATAGGAACAACATCACACACAACTTCATCCGAGTACTTGCCCACATTGAATGGTACAAGCACTTGGTTCGTGACGCGTAATTCAGCCTTATCATTCAACCATCTTAGATTATATGGGTGAGGGTGTTTAGCACGTTCTAGACAGAGCTTAGTGACCATGTAGTCACTTGCTACATTGGTACATGACCCTCCATCAATTATCAAGTTACATACCTTGCCTCGGATGGAACATCTTGTATGAAAGATGTTGTCTCTTTGGGCTGTCTCGTCGGGATGAACCGTGAGGTTCAAGGCTCGTCTTATGACCAGAGACTCACCATATTCAGCCTCACAATCTACTTCTTCAGTGGCTGCTTCGGTAATTTGCACATCGGCCTCATCTTGAGACTCGTACTCACCCGAATCCAACATGATCATAACTCGGGGATTTGGGCATTCTCTAGCCATGTGTCCTCTGCCCTTGCACTTAAAACATGTTATGTCACGAGTTCTAGAAGTACTTGGGTTAGAAAACTTACCTTGATTAGGCTCAGAGGCCTTAGAAGTGAACCTAGGGTCGATTTCGACCGACTTGCCCTTCTCCGCGGCCTTAGATGGAAAGCTGGTTGGAGTTTGGGTCTTGGCTCGGTTCTGGTCCCATGTTTGGTTACTCCATGTCCGTCCAGTATCATAGGACTTCTTCTTCAAGTGTTGCTCAGCTTGAATGGCATGGTGTAAGATGTCCTTCAAGTCGTGGTATGGAAGCTTCTCCACTTTGTGACTTAGTCGTTCATTGAGTCCGTCTAGGAACTGAGCCATGAGTGTCTCGGTGTCTTCGTCCAGCTCCAATCGATTTCTAAGATGTTTAAACTCTTCAAAGTATTCTTCCACGCTCCTGGTTCCTTGGGATAATTTTCGGAACCTCTTTTGAAGATCCCGATGATAATAGCTCGGAACATATCGCTTCTTCATGAGCTGTCTCATCTCTCGCCAAGTGCTGACCTGAGGTGATTGGCTCCTTCTTCTGTCAGCTACCTCACGATCCCACCATGAGAGAGCATGGTCAGTGAGTTGAGCAAAGGCCAAAGCCAGCCTTCTTTGCTCGTTGTAGTCGTAGTACACGAAGATATGCTCCATGCGTTGCTCCCACTCCAAATAAGCCTCGGGATAGACTCTTCCAGCAAACGTAGGTGCCTTAAGCTTCATGTCCTGGAAGTGCTGGTGCCTTGGAAAGTCACCTTCGTCCTCCTCAAAGATTTCTTGTCTCGGTCCTCGTCTCCTTACTCGCGGCTGCTCCTCTATTGGAACATCGTCCGGATCTTCGCCTAGATTGTTGGCTCGTCGTTGTGCTCTTCGTAGAGGATTGTTGTTGGCTTGAGGCTGCTCCCTCTGGTCTAGCCTTTGGACTACGCTCTGGAGTTGTTGCTGCATAGCCATGATTGCTTGCATGAGAATGGTGTTAGGATCTTGCGGTACAGCATTGTTTTCCATTGTTTCTCCTTGCAAAAAAAAAAAATTCAACAAGGTGTATCAATGAAACCCAAAAAAAATCGACAATGACAAGTAAGGTAAGAAAAAAAAATTCTGCAAATATATGTTCCAGTATATGGTTCCTTTCTATTTTTTTTTTGACTAAAATCCTAAAAGGAACAATTGAAAAAAAACAATTAACTAAGAATATGCTAAGTTTCCTTTTTTTTTTTTTGATCAAAATTGCTAAAGTACCAAAAAAATCGACACAAGGGATTAGGGTTCTTCTATTTTTTTTTTTTTTTTTTTTGAATCTAGCAACCTAACAAGAACAAGAAAAAAAAAATACAGAAAATTAAAAGATGATAAGGGAACGTTTACACCTTAGATTTAGGAGCTTTGAAGCTCTGATACCAAAATGATACGTGCTCAAGTGTTGAAGCAGCTGGACTAAGGTCTCTCTCTTCTGTCAACGGGATAAGATGGAGGTTGCTGGTGGGGCGATGAGAACCACAAGAGAGGCGACGGTCTCTTGATACTTCAAGGGGTTTCCCTAAGGATCGGACTCACTCACGATCTAAAGAGAGAAAACGTTTTTGTGGAGAACAAAAACTCGAAAAATAACCAAGAAAATTCTTATTGTCTGCGTGACCAAGAAGAACAAGGCCTTAGGGTTTTTAAAGAGAGCTCACGCCCCCAAAGAAAAGGAAATAAACCGAAAAGGAAATAACAAGACGGGTCCTTAACAATTTAGGCCCGTTTACAAAATAATTAAAAGACTAAGAGAAAAAGAAGTGAGGGCCCGTGTAGCTGGTCTTCATGGGCTTACAGAGAGTCATTAATTGGGCCAACAATATTGCAAGTCGTTTGGCCTCGGTAAAAACCCATCTTCGTAAAACCCATTGGGATAAAAACGAAGGTTGGGAAAAGAGCACCAAACGACTTACAAACCCAAGTAATGACCTTCCTTGGGCCTAAGTCATCTCTGGTGAAGTGAAATCGACCATAGATAAGTGGGCCACGAGCCTGGGCTTGATGAGTGGCCACTTAGTGTTATCGGCCAGAAAAGGATCCAGCCGATATGTCTTCAGTGTTTGGACATTATGGTCCGAATGGTAAGGATTCTTGGGCTGATCTTTAGTGTTCTGGAAACTAGACTCAAAGAGCTTCAAATCCATATGTGGATCGCCTTCTGGATCGTCCGGTATCATGAGTGGATCCTGCTTCAAAGTATCGGCACAATAACTGCTCGCAAATGGGCTTAGCGGACTAGTGTCCGTCTTGAAGAAACCTTCTTGTCTGAGCTGGTCCATGAACATGTTGAACTTCTTTTCCATGTCCCTGCTCCTGGTTGTAGTCACTGGTCCACTTGGTACTAGTGGTTCTTGTATGACTTGGGTCGTTGACTCGATGTCCTCATCACCATGGGTACTCGGATGAGCAGATAGTAAGCATCTTCTATGATGGCGTTGATTGGGACTATAAGAACGCTCTTAATGCTGCGAGCAATGGATATTTCATGACTTATGCTAAGGAAGGGGCGTACCAGCTGATAGAGAACTTGGCTTCAGGTTCCAGAAATCAATGCCGTGAGTACGACAGAACCAAACATGTCAATGGCGCGGATTCACAGAAGATTGATGAGCTGACTGCGAAAGTGAACTTACTATTGAAGGGAAATCAGAGAGGTGTTCAGTCTTGCGAGGAGGCTAGGAGATGAATTTTAATGTCAAGGATTAGCTTAAGATGACACCAATGAGCAACATGAGGTGAACTACGTTAGTGGACAAGGGTAGATGCTGGAATCATATATCTGATCTCTGATAGCACTTGGGTTTCCCCGGTGCTCGTGGTTCCCAAGATGGGTGGTATAACTGTGGTTATAAATGAAAAGAATGAATCAATTCCAACTAGAACAATCACCGGTCATCGAATATTTATTGAGTATAGGAAATTGAACTCCACGTCTAAAACAGATCATTTCCCCTTGCCGTTCATTGATCAAATGCTAGAGAGATTAGCAACCCACCTGTTTTATTGCTTCTTAGATGGGTACTCGGGATTTTTTTCAAATCCCGTTTCACCCTAATGGCCAAGAGAAGACGATATTTACATGTCTTTATGGTATCTTTGCTTATCGAAGGATGCCATTTGGACTATGTAACGCACCCGCCACATTTCAAAGGTGCATGATGTCGATCTTCTCGGACCTAATTGAAGATATGGTTGAAGTATACATGGATGACTTCTCGGTCTATGGTTCCTCGTTTGCTTCGTGATTGTCAAATCATTGTAGGGTTCTCGCAAGGTGTGAAGAGACGAACCTCGTGTGAAATTGGGAGAACTGTCACTTTATGGTGCGGGAAGGCATTGTCCTTGGTCACAAGATCTCCGAGCAAGGGATAGAGGTCGATAAAGAAGAGATTGAGGTGATGATGAGATTAGAGCCCCCAAATTCAGTCACGTGTATATGTAGCTTCTTGGGACATGCGGGTTTCTACCGATGGTTCATAAAGGATTTCTCAAAAATAGCAAGACCTCTCACTAGGCTTCTATGCAAGGAGCCCGGTTTTGTGTTTGATGAAGAATGCCTCAATGCATTTTTGGAGATCAAGAAGGTGCTTGTGAGTGCACTAATAGTCCAAGCACCGGATTGGGAGTTGCCTTCTGAGATCATGTGTGATGCAAGTGATTATCCGGTTTAAGCGATCTTAGAACAAAAGAAAGATAAGAAGTTCCATGTGATCTAATATGCTAGTAGGACGCTTGATGACACACAAGTGAGATATGCAACCACGGAAAAGAAACTCCTAGCGGTTGTGTTAGCGTTTGAAAAGTTTAGATCCTAGTTGGTTGGCTCAAAGATCATAGTTTACACGAATCATGTCGCGCTAAGGCACATCTACACCAAGAACGACACCAAACCGATGCTTCTTAGATGGATCTTACTCCTTCAAGACTTCGACATGGAGATCACTGACAAGAAAGGCGTTGAGAATTGAGTGGGGGATCACTTGTCAAGAATGCGAATTGATGATTTCATTCCAATAGATGACTCTCTTTCCGAAGAGCATCTTATGTTGATCGTTATCTTGAAAAAGGGTTATGAGGCGATAAAAGTACTTGAGGAAGCCAAGAGGTTGGAAGACGGGAAGTTGCCTTGGTATGCGGACTTGGTTAACTATTTGGCTTGCAGGAAAGAACCGCCAAGGTTGGAAGGATACAAGTGATATGCTCAAATTAATACCCTAAAAAGTACTAAAGCAGTTGCTGCAGTAAAGTAGGGGTCGAACACAAGGACTCAGAGAAATCACACAATAGATTGTATAGTATCGAATCAAGCTAAGCAGTTCAGATGAAAGTAAAAGCGATAAGCAGTAAACGAGTTGTAAATTCGATGGGAGAAATATAGGTTCAGGGTTTTTCTCAGGAAATCAATGAATGCATGTAAACTAACTAACATGATTCAGATTTAGCGCAGTTCTTGAACTCAAATCACTAAGCTATAATTAACCAACTGTCGTTGCGATAATTATCTAAATCTAAATCCTAGGAATTCTAAATCTCTTTGCGAATCCTAAACTCTAAATCAGCTTTTAGATCAGGTTTGATTTGTTCACAAAACAACTAAATCAAATCTCTTTGCGAATAGTTATTTTGCTCAACTAAGGTTCTATCAGGTAATTAATCGCACTGTCGTGCCTAATAAATTATCCTAAGATCTAAGTTCCAGATTCGTCAACCTAGAATTAGCTTTGAACACAACCTATGGTGAAGAACTAATTCAGATGGTGAATCCTAATAACTAATCAACCTAGCATTCAGAGAAAACCCTTATGAGAACCTTGAACCTAAAGTGGATCTACTCAGACATGGAAATTGAAGCAATAAACATGTTTGAATAAATACACAATAGAAAATAAGACAAAGTAACAAAAGGGTTCGAAATCTTCTCTAGGACGAACAAAGTTTCAGAGTTGTCTCCCTTCAAAAGCTTTCTCTCAATTCAAAGCAAAAATAAGACATAGCCAACAAAGTGGCTGTAAAACCTAATTAAATAGTCTAAAGACGAATTGGGGTCTTCTTGTAAATATTAAATTCTTCTGGGCAAGTTCTGCAATTCTTCAAACTTCATTAAAAGTCGCGACTTGTAACTTCCTCGATGGGAGTCGATCGATACCAAGGGGTATCGATCGATGCTTGACGCTTTGATCGGGTACTTAGTCACCATATTTCAGTTTTGCTCCAGAATGCTTTATAAAACTCCAATATCTCCAATAATGCTCCAAAAGTGCTAAAATCTGAAAAGACTCTAAAACACTACGAAATAGTAGAAAGACTCTATAAAACGGACTTATATCATGGTCTAAAAGGGGTAAAAACCATGATATATCAACTCCCCCAGACTTAGCCTTTGCTTGCCCTCAAGCAAATAGAAGACTAAACCAGAGAAAGAGGTTTGAATACATAAACACTCACATGTTCATGAAACGTTGCAATGACCCTTTTTCCAAGCACCCATATGTCACCTAACCAGCTTTTTGATCTAACCACCATGCACTTCTCCTTAGACATTCGCAACTTCCCAGACTACACACATTATCTCACAGCATTGTTCAATCAAGCCCTCATCGGCAGTTTCATCACTGTGTTTAATACCAAGAACCTTATAGATTTTTTTCCGTACAATATCATGACAAGGAACCACCCTTTTTCACACTTTCTGGTATTATTTCTCTCCCCCAGACTTATTTCTTATTATGTTCTCTTTTTTTTTAGATCTGCATATACATATCAAGGTATGAGACGCGAGTATTGATGGTGTTTGCCACCAAATCCCCGGTTCTTCCCTCTCCATGTATCAAAGGATGTAGGCAAATAATGGCATCATAGAAAAATCCTAACCTCGCTTCCAATCCTTTGTGTGATCATTCCCTCTAAAGTATAATAATGGGATTGCTGGAAATTTTCCTAACCCTCTACTCAGAAGAAAATCATTTCATCTTTTAATGCACTTATTTATTAATTAACTCGTAATAGGGAGAGAAATATCATTATTTTAAACATGTGGGTTCCTTTGTCAGATATGAATGAGAAATCAAGCTCTATGTATACTAACCACATCGATGAAGTGCAAAAATTTGGCTCAGGCTTTAAGGAACTTTGCTGGAAACATGAGTGTCTTCTGGTTAACCGGTTAGCCTTTGGATTTTTCATTAGTCGATCTAGAGCTGATTCTGTAACAATAGTCACTTGGAAGCAAGGTCAGATCAAAGGATTCAAGAAAAATATCACAGTCTCAGACAAAGTTTTGACTCAATAAAACAACGTATGACTCAAAAACGACTGACTCTAAGAAAAACAAAAACAAAGTCAGCGACTACCTCCCCCAGACTTAAACAACACTGTCCCCAGTGTTATCTAGCCTAGAGTTGGTGAAAGAAAACTAATGGATAAAATGGAATTAGGAGAAATAAGAAGTTACCGTGCTGGAACATTGAGTATCGATCGACACACAGCTTGGTATCGGACGATACCAGGCTTAAACCGATACATATCCTTTTAGTCGCGTAGGGTGTCGATCGATACTCAAGGGTATCGATCGACACTTAGGCGATTCCGAGTTTTTGCTTCTTGTTCATCCTGACACAGACACCAAAACTGAAAAAGAAAAAGAAAAAGACTCAAAGACAGACTCACCAGTGGTTTGCCTCCCACCAAGCGCTCGTTTAACGTCATTAGCTTGACTGTAACGCCATTCAGGCTGTGGGTCCATCATCTAAAGGCATTATCTGACCTGTTGGAATCTCGGCTTTCGCCCAATAGTGCTTCACCCTCTGTCCATTAACAGTAAATTCATCGCCTGTAGGACTATGCAGTACGACGGCACCATGTGGTCTGACCTTCTTGATTGTGAAAGGACCTGACCAACGAGAACGCAGTTTACCAGGAAACAATTGCAAAAGAGAGTTATACAGAAGTACCTGGTCGTTCGGCTCGAAATGTCTGGAGATGATCTTCCTATCATGATAGGCCTTAGTTATTTCCTTGTGCAGCTTCGAGTTCTCATAGGCGTGGTGCCTAATCTCATCCAACTCGTTTAGCTGAATCAATCTCCTCTCAGTTGCAGGCTTGATGTCAAAGTTCAGCAACTTCGTTGCCCATGCTGCTTTGTGCTCGATCTCCACCGGAAGGTGACATGCTTTCCCATACATCAAGTGAAATGGTGTAGTACCCAGCGGTGTCTTGAAAGCAGTCCTATAAGCCCACAGCGCGTCATCCAGTTTCGTAGACCAATCCTTCTCCACAATTTCCTTGATCTCTCTGTTGGAGACCTCTACTTGCCCACTGGTTTGAGGGTGATATGGAGTAGCCATACGATGATTGACACCATGCTTCTTCAGCAACTTCTCAAAAACTTTGTTAATAAAGTGGCTGCCACCATCACTTATAACAAAACAAGGCACTCCAAATCGTGGGAAAATGATGGTCCTAAATCGCTTAAGGTCCACCGCAGAGTTGTTGTTTGGACTAGAAATCGCCTCCACCCATTTGGACACATAGTCCACACCTACCAGGATGTATCTGTTATTGTGTGACGAGGGAAAGGGACCCATAAAGTCAATGTCCCAGCAATCGAAAACTTCAACATCAAGGATGAAATTTTGTGGCATCTCATGCCTCTTACTGATCTTCCCTCTCCTCTGACAGGCATCACACTGTGAGACAAAGGCATGAGCATCCTTGAACATAGTAGGCCACCAGAAGCCTGCTTGAAGAACTTTGGACACTGTCTTGAAAGTAGCAAAATGTCCTGCATACTCAGACCCATGGCAATGAAAACGAATCGCAGGCACCTCAGATTATGCACGCATCTTCTGTATATACCATATGAGCAGTGCTTGTATAGGTAAGGCTCATCCCAGAAGAACCTCCACATCTCGCGCATAAACTTCTTCTTTGCGTACTTTGTGGGATGTTTTGGCTCAGCCTCTACAGCAAGGTAGTTAGCAATGTCTGCGTACCATGGTCGTGTAGGACTAGATACAGCACCTAGATAGGCATCATAAGAGTCGAAGTGATCTGCAGGCAAAACAGGTCCAAATTGCATCGGGTATCGACCGATACTAGGTGAGTATCGATCGATATTAGGGGAGTATCGACGGATACTAGGTGAGTATCGATCGATACTGAAGGTCTGCACTCGTGAGAATTGCAGATTTTCGGGACAAATGTCTTGAAGCTGGGCTTTAATGAAGTAAATATCCTCCTCTGGCAAGAAATCATCAATAGGGACGACTTCATCGACCTTTAATCGCGATAGGTGGTCAGCAACGCCATTCTCAACTCCTTTCTTGTCCTTGATCTCGATGTCGAACCCTTGGAGCAAAAGAACCCATCGGCATAGACGAGGCCTGAGGTCCTTGTTTTTCAGCAGGTATTTGAGAGCAGCATGGTCTGTGTGAACAATAACCTTGCTCCCAATCAAGTAGGACCGAAATTTCTCAAAAGAGAAGACAACAGCAAGTAATTCTTTCTCAGTGGTGCTGTAATTTCGCTGAGCATCATCCAATGTCCTGCTGGCATAATAAATAGCATGGAGTTTCTTGTCTTTCCAATGGCCCAACACAGCTCCAACAGCAAAATCACTTGCATCGCACATAACCTCAAAAGGTAAACTCCAATCAGGTGGTTGGACAATAGGAGCACTCACTAATGCCTTCTTAATCTCCTCGGAGGCTGCAAGGCAATCCGATGTGAAATCAAACTTGACTTCCTAACATAACAGGGACGTGAGTGGGCGTGCAAGCTTAGAGAAATCCTTGATGAATCTCCTGTATATCCCAGCATGACCAAGGAAGTTTGGAATCTCGGATACAGATCGTGGAGGTTGCAGGCTTGTCATGACATGAATCGTTTCATTGTCAACTTCGATCCATGCCTTAGAAACCTTGTGCCCAAGAACAATGCCATCTTGTACCATGAAGTGGCACTTCTCCCAGTTAAGAACCAAATGTTTCTCCTCGCATCGTTGAAGCACCTTGCACAAGTTATCTAGACAATCTTTGAATGACGATCCATATACAGAAAAATCATCCATGAACACCTCCATAAACTCCTCAGTCATGTCTGTGAAAATCGACATCATGCATCGCTGGAAGGTCGATGGAGCGTTACATAATCCAAATGGCATTCTTATGTAGGCGAATGTGCCATAGGGACATGTAAAAGTCGTCTTTCCCTGGTCCCCTGGGTGTATATGAATATGGAAAAAGCCTGAGTACCCATCGAGAAAGCAGTAGTATGGGTGACTCGCTAACCTCTCCAGCATCTGGTCAATGAACGGCAATGGGAAGTGATCTTTCCTTGTAGCCAGATTCAGTTTCCTGTAGTCAATACACATTATGTGACCAGTGATTGTCCTTGTAGGGATCAGCTCATCCTTTTAGTTCTTCACCACAGTTAAATCTCCTTTCTTAGGCACAACGTGAACAGGACTAACCCAAGAACTATCTGAGATGGCATAGATAATACGTGCTTCCACCAGCTTCATCACTTCCTTCCTGACCACTTCCTTCAGGTTTGGATTCAGCCTCCCCTGACACTCAATCGAAGACTTTGACTCATCCTCCTGTTGAATCCGATACATGCACAAGTCTGGCGCTATACCTGAAATGTCAGCAAGAGAATAGCCAAGAGCTTTGCGATAATTGCGCCGCTTGTTCAGCAGTAAGGCAATCTCTTTGTTGTTCAAGGAAGCATTAACGATTACAGGGTACGTGGAATTAGGACCAAGAAAACGATACCTCAGATTCGCTGGAAGTGGCTTTAGTTCCACCTTAGGAGCATTCTCTGCACTCCAGTCTCCAAGCCCATCAGCTTGCTTATAACTGTTAACCAATTTTCCTTCTGGCCGCAGGGTATCGACCGATACTAGAGGGGTAACGATCGATACTGGTGATGCTGAATCGAGCATCTTCGAGTATCTAGCAGTATCATCACATGAATGGACCTCTAAAGTGGCCGAACATACCAATGCTCTCTCCAGTGGATCCTCAGGGTGCATCTCTAGGAAGTAGTCCTCAGCTATGTCACTGAAGGTGTCTACATAGAATGTTTGTCCTTCGATGGTTGGCCTCTTCATCATCTTTTCCATGTTAAAGGACATCACCAAGTCACCCATGTTGAGAGCTATCTGTCCATTCCTGCAGTCAATCAAGGCTCCAGAAGTTGCAAGGAATGGCCTGCCAAGGATAATAGGATCCTTAGGCTCAGCATCGTACTTCAAGACGATGAAATCTGTTGGGATCAAGCAATTCCCAATCTTGATTGGGACATCCTCGAGTAGTCCCTCTGGAAGTCGCACTGAGCGATCAGCAAGTACCAGCGAAATCCTTGTAGACTGGAAGTCCGTCATCCCCATTCGCTTGGCAACTGAGTGTGGCATAAGGTTCACACTTGACCCAATATCCCATAGAGCACGCTCGAATCTCTCTGTGAAGATAGTGTAGTCAAAAACAAAGCTCACTGGGTCTGGTAGCTTTTTGGGAATCCTGTTGAGTAGAATCGCACTGCACTCAGATGTAATCATCATGACACCTTCCTCAAGGTTCACATTTCTAGATACCATCTTCTTCACATACCTCCGGAAAGCTGGAGAAGTCTTAATAGCATCAACAAAAGGAAGCTCCACAACCAACTTATCTAGCATAGCCTTGCATCTGGCGTCCTCCCAATCCTTCTTTGTCATCTTAGGAGGCATAGGATAAGGCATCTTGGGTTTATACACCCTCTCATTGACAATCTCTGGCTCTTTCTCGATCTGCGTCTCAGCATCGATCGATACTGGAGGAGTATCGATCGACACACGGTATTTTGGATCCTCTCGTGCAGGTGTCTGGGCTGGTGTCGATCGATAATGGCTGGTATCGATCGATACATGTGGGTCTTCAAAATCCCAATCATCCTTTTCAGCAAGATCGACGAGATTCTTTGCAATTGGGCTGTTCTTCACTCCTGTAATCACCTCTTTTCCACTTCTCAAGGTGATGGCGTTGATGTGAGCCCTTGGATTCTCAGTTTTTCCTGGAAGGAAACCTTCCTGCCTCTGCACAGCTGCTGCAGTCTGAGCAACCTGAATTTCCAGCTTTCTCTGAGTCAGATTGATAGCTTCAATTTTCCCATTCAGATCAATGTACAGAGAGTCAAACTTCCCATTGAAATCACCTTGCAGCTTCTCTTGTCCCTGAAGAAGTTGTTCCATTAAGGATTCCATCTTATTCTCTGCGGATTTTGGAGAGATGAGTTGATACGAAGAGTTTCCATAATTGCGAGTGAAATCGCTGCTCTGTGGTGGTTTCTGAGCAACTTGTTTTGGTCCGAAACCAGATTGATTCCCCTCAAACTTGTACCCACCTTGCTGATTGTTGTTGTTGAAGTTTATGTTGTTGTTGTACCCAAATCGCTGACCCTGAAAACCAGAACCACCGACGTAGTTAACATCCTCCACTTCATCTTCATCAATATTTTCGACTCCATCAGCAAAGTGTACAGACTTCTTCGACTTCCCAATCAGAAAATCCAGCTTGGCCTGAACTTCAGCAATCTGCGATCCATCAACTGCTCCAGCCTGCTTCTTTCGCTCGAAGTCTGCATTTTTGGTGCTATTGCTAGACGCCAAATTCTCAATAAGCACAACCGCATCATCTGGATACCTGGTGTTGAAGTTCCCATTACTCACAGCATCTAAACCCATCCGGTACCTCCAATCGATCCCTCTGTATAAAGTACCCAGCAACTGAACCTTAGTGAACCCATGGTGCGGACAATCTCTCTGATATGACTTGAAACGAATCCAAGCAGCCTTGAGTGCCTCTGTCGGTCCTTGAGAAAATTTAGAGATCTTGTTCCTGAGCTCCTCGGATCTCTCATCATCACAGAAATTGTTTAGGAATGCATTCTTCGTCTCCTCCCATGTAGTCAGTGAACCAGGAGCTAACTACTTTAGCCAATAAGCAGCATCCCCACTCAGAGAGTATGGGAAGAGTTTGCAGAAAATGTACTCATTGGGTACTCCATTGTACTTCATACCAGTGACCAAATCCTCGAACCTCTCGATATGATCCATGGGGTGCTCATGAGATAGGTCATGGAAAGGAATCTGACTCACAAGAGCGTAATAGGCAGGTTTCAGCTCCAAATCATGCCTCTGGAAAGTTGGGATGCGAATCGCAGCTCGATCGGCGTAGAATTGATCAGGTCTATTATGCTCACCAAGCGTTCTACCTCGATCAATCTCAGCATTCCCAACGTTGGCACGCCCATCTGGCGCGATAATCTCACAAACAACAACAGGAGGGACAATGAGCTTTCCAGCTTCATCAAGTTGTTGCCCTCTCTCATTGCACACTTGACCCTCTTGGTCTCTGAAGACTCCAGCTTCATCAGCTCTTAATACCACTGGGCTGTTCATCCCTGATGTTTGCTTTGTCTTTCTGTTTGTGCGTTCCAAACGTGCTGAGTGCTTTTGCTCCTTCTGGTTTCACGATTAGGCATACACCTGAAAACAAGAGTCAAGCACGTAAGTAACCAAAAATACGATGAGTATTGATCGACACTGGATGGTGTCGATCGATATCAACAAAAGAATACGACGAGTATCGATTGATACCGACGGGCTTAGTCGAAATTCGACATCTAAAATCTAATGGCGAAATTGAGTCCCCGGCAACGGCGCCAAATTTGATATGCTCAAATTAATACCCTAAAAAGTACTAAAGCAGTTGCTGCAGTAAAGTAGGGGTCGAACACAAGGACTCAGAGAAAGCACACAATATATTGTATAGTATTGAATCAAGCTAAGCAGTTCAGATAAAAGTAAAAGCGATAAGCAGTAAACGAGTTGTAAATTCGATGGGAGAAATATAGGTTCAGGGTTTTTCTCAGGAAATCAATGAATGCAGGTAAACTAACTAACATGATTCAGATTTAGCGCGGTTCTTGAACTCAAATCACTAAGCTATAATTAACCAACTGTCGTTGCGAGAATTATCTAAATCTAAATCCTAGGAATTCCAAATCTCTTTGCGAATCCTAAAGTCTAAATTAGCTTTTAGATCAGGTTTTATTTGTTCACAAAACAACTAAACCAAATCTCTTTGCGAATAGTTATTTTGCTCACCTAAGGTTCTATCAGGTAATTAATCGCATTGTCGTGCCTAATCAATTATCCTAAGATCTAAGTTCCAGATTCGACAACCTAGAATTAGCTTTGAACACAACCTATGGTGAAGAACTAATTCAGATGGTGAATCCTAATAACTAATCAACCTAGCATTCAGAGAAAACCCTTATGAGAATGCTGAACCTAAAGTGGATCTACTCAGACATGGAAATTGAAGCAATAAACATTTTTGAATAAATAATCAATAGAAAATAAGACAGAGTAACAAAAGGGTTCGAAATCTTCTCTCGGACGAACAGAGTTTCAGAGTTGTCTCCCTTCAAAAGCTCTCTCTCAATTCAAAGCAAAAATAAGATATAGCCAACAAAGTGGCTGTAAAACCTAATTAAATAGTCTAAACACGAATTGGGGTTTCTTGTAAATATTAAAGTCTTCTGGGCAAGTTCTGCAATTCTTCAAACTTCATTAAAAGTCGCGACTTGTAACTTCCTCGATGGGTGTCGATCGATACCAAGGGGTATCGATCGATGCTTGACGCTTTGATCGGGTACTTAGTCACCAGACTTCAGTTTTGGTCCAGAATGATCCATAAAACTCCAATATCTCCAATAATACTCCAAAAGTGATAAAACCTGAAAAAAACTCTAAAACACTACGAAATAGTAGAAAGACTCTATAAAACGGACTTATATCATGGTCTAAAAGGGGTAAAAACCATTATATATCAACAAGCGAAAGAAGTTCTTCCATGATGCCACCCGTTTCTATTTGGACGAACCGTTCTTCTACAAGTATTTCTCGGATGGCCTATACCGAAGATGTGTACCGGAAGAAAAAGTAAACAGGATCTTGTTTCATTGCCATGCTTTGGTTTATGCATGACAATTTGCTCCTTTCAAGATCGCAACAAAGGTTCCACACTCCAGGTTTTGGTGGCCGAGTTTGTTCAAGGACGCTCACGCCTTTGTCTCTACTTGTTATGCTTGTCAACGGTAAGGGAACTGATACAAGACTTTTTAGTCTCTAAGAGGTATCAATACCCTTAATACGATGTAGTAAGGAGGTTATCAATCCATATTTGAGATTATTTTAGTCACTAAGAATGCAAGGTGCTTATAGTAAGTTAAGCTAAACAAGTGTGGTTTGTTGTTAAGTATCCAATTCGAATTTAGCAATGCAATAACTAAACAAGATGTAAATCAAATAACGAAAGCGAATCTAGAGATAGGGTTATCGAATTAAGGTGACCCAAGCACAATGCATGGTGTTCTTTCACTCAAACAAGCTATCCCTAGGCAATAGATCTGTAATCTTGATTAGTTCTCTTTCAAGCAACTAATCACTATGTTAACTATCAAATCCATTAGAAAACTCTCATTTGTGGATTAAAAATTAGCAAGCATTAAGAATAATAACAAGATCAACCAAAAATATGCCCTAAACAACTAATCTCTTTAGGTTAGGAGCATAAATCCCTTGAATAATTCATCAAGGCATTTCATGAAACACTTGGTGTGCATGAAATGCCTTGTGATCTAGATCTACTTCATCAAGCTAGATCTAGCATTAAGGACACTATTCAAGGAAGGAAATAAGATAATCTATCCCTAAACACCATAAACCATGCCTTGGATCACCCTAATCTACCCCATCTAAAGATCCTAAAAGACTACTCAAGACCCATCAAGAACAACCCTAAATCTATATGGATAGAGGTTGAATCCATGGATGAGTGTTGGATAATCAAGATAGAGAGAAGATAGATGGAAGAGACTGATAGAAATCAACACTAAATTGCATAAAACAAAGGATCCTACTTACAAATCTCAAGTTCTCTCTCAAAGGTGAGGGTTTTAGACTTAAGAAAAGTTTAGCAAATAAAATTAGGTTTTTAGAGTATTTATAATAAAAAGTGGGTAACCGGGTCAACCCGGAACAAACCGGGTATTGACTCGGGCGGATTTCGGGTCGTGTTTTCCATACCGGCCTTGATGGAGCCGGTGCATGGGGCCGGTATGGAGAGTCTTCGTTGTGGGAAGGTGATTCCGGTCAAGACGGAGCCGGGACATGCGGCCGGCAAAGTCCCTGCCCGGGTGAAGGTTTCATGCCGGCTGAGGGAGATTCTTGTGCCGGGCCGGTGCCGAGGGGAAATCCGAGGGAGACATGGCTTTCACACCGGGCGAGATGGAGCCTGGACGTGCAGCCGAGAAACCTCCTGGCTGAGGGAAAATCTCATACCGGCTGAGGGAGATTCTTGTGTCGGGCCGGTGCTGAAGGGAAATCCGATGGAGACATGGCTTTCACACCGGGCGAGATGGAGCCGGGACGTGCAGCCGGGAAACCTCATCGTTGAGGGAAAATCTCATACCGGCTGAGGGAGATTCTTGTGCCGGGCCGGTGCTGAGGGGAAATCCGAGGGAGAAATATTTCCGAGCTTTCATGTTTCTAACCGTCGCTTCAAGATCCCGAGCTAAGTGCGAACTCTTCCAAAGTATCTGAAAGCCTCCAAAGTACCTAGAAAAGAGTCCAAAACATGCAAGACTCTCTAGGACATAGCACGAGAGCTCTAAACTCTAAATGGGACAAAACAATAAAGAAATGTAATACAACTATATGCATATGAGATTAAACCTAAGCTAAACGAATGCATAAAAGGGACAAAATATGGGAATATCAACTACCCCAAACTTACTCCTTTGCTTACCCTCAAGCAAACAAATAAGAAAAAGTAAGGAGAGAGGTTTGAAGGTGGGAACTCAAATCCACAAGTAGCACAATAAGAAATCATGTTCAACGTCCAAGTAATGTAGTTCTAAAATGCACAAGTGAGCCTACTCCAAAGGAGTTAGCCATTCGTATTTGATCATGTATCAAATCCAAACCCCAATCTACACAAGCAATCGTATTCCCCAACCCCTTAACATTCATTAGTGGCGTAACCATGAATCATGTTTATGCAAAGTTAAATTGAATTCGTTTGGCAAAGGGTTCGGTTATGAGATGAAGGTGATCTCATTATCATGCAGGGGTGTTCAAGTACAAGGATCTCTCATGAAATGAACAAACTTTAGCAAAATGCTAAAGGTAAAAGGCAACATATGCATACAAGGGAAAATTCTCATTTACCCAAATCCCTAGATGGTCTCTAACCTAAAGCTTTCTAACCCGTTGTGCCCACAACCTAAGCTACCCTTTTCATCCCAAGGAATTTTGCCCTTCTCAAACCCACACATGCTTCTTGTGTTTTCGCTTCACCTTCTTCTCATATTGGGCATCGACTTCTTCTTCCTTGTTGTCATGGTTTGGTGCTTCTTCGTTTCGACTTAGCTCTTCGTTTCTTCATTTTTATTCACGCCTCTTCTTCTCATCTTGATGCTTGGCCTTTTCGGCTTTCTTCTTTTTTCTTTGAATTTTTAGGCTATCTTATTCTTAGAGCTAGTCTTATTATTTTCTTTTTGCACCAACCAATCTATATAAATTTTGATCCCCTTTTCCTTTATCCTTTTTCATCTTTTCCAATCCACATTACCATTCCACACATATTCGATCACCAAGTTTCAAAACCGTTTCCCCCAAACTTGAACCAATAACCGTAATCCTAACTAGCCTATTCCTAGATTAAGTCCGCGATGTTGGAGCTAAGTCTACACGAGAATTCCCTCTTGTCGCCCAAAACCTAACACGTTTTGCCAAGTTTGTTCGAAAAAAGGCCTCACAATTCACACACTAATAACAATGTCTAGAAAGGAGGTTGAGGTTAAGGTAGGGGAAACCACTCCAATGATGGGATATGGCTACTTGGATAAACAAGAGTGGTAAAAAGGAAAAAGATTATCCAAATATGTATATGTGATCCACGAATTCATTCAAAAATGCATAAACACAATATTTACAAGTCAAGATTAGGGTTATCACTTAAATGGGGTTGGATGCAACTCAAGCATGCTTCAATCAAGGCAAGTATGATGATACATGAAAGCTAAGAATGGTGCATCTTTACTTTCATGCTCACTTAAATGCATCAAACAATTACGAACGAGGGAATTGACTTAATTTCTTAAAGTGCTACTCTACAAGGAAGATTCATCATTGTTCTCATGCATATGCAATAAATCCTAAGTATGCAATCCTAGACTCAATGTACAAATGCAAATGCATCCTAAGTGACAACATAAATGACTTCTTTTTGCGTTTCACAATTCAAAAGTTTCAAATTTATTGAAAATGCATGATATGCAAGAGACTCGAGATGCAAAAGGCAAAATAAGAACACCGCAAGCAAAGTTAGATAACACACAAACCCTCCCCCAAACTTAAATTACACAGTCCCTTGTATAAGAGAAGCTTAAGAGAGAGCTAAACAATGCATGAAAGAAAGAATAAGATAAGATTTTAAATGCTATGTACAAAGTTTGGAGTATTACCTTGGAAGTGAATGGAGGGAACGAGAGTGATCACCTCAATCCTACACACCTTTGACCTTAAGTCCATTACCATTAGACCATCAAGAAACTTGCAACCACTAAGCAACCAGTACCACGGCTCCATATGGCCTCACTTCCTTGATATCAAATGGTCCGGACCATCTTGACTTGAACTTCCCGGGAAAAATCTTCAACCGGGAGTTGAACAATAGCACTAAGTCTCCAACTTTGAAGTCCTTACGCAAGATCTTCTTGTCATGGAACGCCTTGGTCCATTCCTTGTAGATCCTCGAGCTCTCATAGGCCTCTAGCCTAATCTCGTCTAACTCTTGGAGTTGAATCAACCTCTTCTCTTGTACGGTCTTGATGTCGAAGTTAAGAAGCTTCACCGCCCATAGGGCCTTGTATTCCAATTCAACCGGTAAATGGCATGACTTCCCATAAAGCAAGTTGAATGGTGTAGTCCCTATAGGCGTCTTAAAGGCGGTTCGGTAAGCCCATAAAGCATCATATAACTTGTTGGCCCAATCCTTTCTTGAAATCCCAACCATCTTCTCTAGTATGGCTTTGATTTGCCGGTTGGATACTTCTACTTGGCCACTCGTTTGAGGATAGTAAGGTGTTGCTACCTTATGCCTCACACCATGCTTCTTAAATAGACTTTCAAACACCTTATTGATGAAATGAGTACCTCCATCACTAATGACCACCCTTGGAACTCCGAACCTTGGGAAGATAACGGACTTGAATAGTTTTAGGATAACCCTAGCATCGTTGGTCGGTCTTGCAATGGCTTCCACCCATTTAGAGACGTAATCAACCGTCACCAATATGTATTGGTTACCATACGATGACGAGAAAGGTCCCATAAAATCGTTGCCCATACGTCAAACATCTCCACCACAAGGATTGGGTTATGGGGCATTTCATCTTGATATATCATGGTTTTTACCCCTTTTAAGCCATGATATAAGTCCGTTTTATAGAGTATTTCTACTATTTCGTAGTGTCTTAGAGTCTTTTACAGGTTTAAGCATTTTTTGAGCATTATTGGAGTTTTATGGAGCGTTCTGGAGCAAAACTGAAGTCTGGTGACTAAGTGTCCGATCGAAGTGTCAAGAATCGATCGATACCTCCTTGGTATCGACCGATACCCATCACAGCATACACGACTCACGACTTTTAATAAAGTTTAAAGAATTGCAGAACTTGCCCAAAAGACTTTAATATTTACAAGAAGACCCCAATTCGTGTTTAACAATGTAATTAGGTTTTACAGCCACTTTGGTGGCTATGTCTTATTTTTGCTTTGAATTGAGAGAGAGCTTTGGAAGGAGGAGTAGTCTGAAACTCTGTTCGTCGAGAGAAAATTTCGAACCCTTTTCTTACTCTTTCTTATTCTCTATTGAGTATTTATTCAAACATGTTTATTGCTTCAATTTCCATGTCTAAGTAGATCTCTTGTTAGGTTTGGGGATTCTGATAAGGGATTTCTTTGAATGCTAGGTTGATTTATTGTCTAGGGTTCACAATCTGAATTAGTTCTTCGCTTTAGGTTGTTCTCAAAGCTAATTCTGGATTGGTCACCTAGAACTTAGATCTTAGGATAATTGATTAGGCACGACAGTGCGATTAATTACCAAATAGAACTTAGGGTGAGCAAATTAACTATTTGCAAAGAGATTTGGTTTAGTTGATTTGCGAACATATCAAACTCGATATTAAGGCTTGTTTATTCTTAGGAATTTGCAAAGAAATTTGGGATTCTGAAGTTTAGATTTAGATAATTCTCGCAAGGACAGTTGGTTAATTATACCTCAGTGATTTGAGTTCGAGAACCGTGCGTAACCTGAGCCTTGATTAGTTAATTTATTTTGCATTCATTGATTTCCTGAGAAATATCCATGAACCTACCTCTCTCCTATCGAATTACAACTCGTTTATTGCTTTTTGTTTCATCTGAACTGCTTAGCTTGATTCGATACTATACAATCTATTGTGTGATTTCTATGAGTCCTTGTGTTCGACCCCTACTTTACTGCAGCAACTGCTTAGTACTTTTTAGGGTATTAATTTGAGCATATCAAATTTGGCGCCGTTGCCGGGGACTCAATTTCGCCATTAGATTTTAGCTGTCGAATTTCGACTAAGTTCGTCGGTATCGATCGATACGCCCTAGTATCGGTCGATACTCGTCGTCTTCTTTTGTTGATATCGATCGACACCACCCAGTGTCGATCGATACTCATCGTATTTTTGGTTACTTACGTGCTTGACTCTTGTTTTCAGGTGTATGCCTAATCGTGAAACCAGAAGGAGCAAAAGCACTCAGCTAGTTGAACTGTCATTGGAGCAGCTAGCATGTTTGGAACGCACAAACAGAAAGACAAAGCAAACATCAGAGATGAACAACCCATTGGTATTAAGAGCTGATGAAACTGGAGTATTGAGAGACCAAGAGGGTCAAGTGTGCAATGAGAGAGGGAAGCGACTTGATGAAACTGGAAACATCATTGTCCCCCTTGTTGTTGTTAGTGAGATTGTCGCGCGAGCTGGGCGTGCCAATGTTGGGAATGCTGACGTTGATCGAGGTAGAACGCTTGGTGAGCATAATAGACCTGATCAATTCTATGCCAATCGAGCTGCGATTCGCATCCCAACTTTCCAGAGGCGTGATTTTGAGATGAAACCTGCCTATTACGCTCTTGTGATTCAGAATCCTTTCCATGGCCTATCTCATGAACACCCCATGGATCATGTCGAAAGGTTCGAGAATTTGGTTACTGGTATGAAGTACAATGGAGTGCCCAATGAATACCTTTTCTGCAAACTTTTCCCATACTCTCTTAGTGGGAATGCTGCTTATTGGCTGAAGCAGTGGGCTCCTGGTTCACTAACTACATGGGAGGAGACGAAGAATGAATTCCTGAACAATTTCTATTATGATGCGAGATCTGAGGAGCTAAGGAAAAATATCTCTCAATTTTCTCAAGGTCCGACATAGGCACTCAAGGCCGCTTGGATTCGTTTCAAGTTATATCAGAGAGATTGTCCGCACCATAGTTTCACTCAGGTTCAGCTGCTGTGTACTTTCTACAGAGGGATCGATTGGAGGTACCAGATGGGTTTGGATGCTGCGAGTAATGGGAACTTCAACACCAGGTATCCAGATGATGCGGTTGTGTTGACTGAGAACTTGGCGTCTAGTAATAGCACCAAGAATGCTGATTTCGAGCGGAAGTAGCAACCTGGAGGAGTTGATGGAGCGCAGATTGCTGAAGTTCAGGCCAAGCTGGATTTTTTGACCGGGATGTCGAAGAAGTCTGTACACTTTGCTGATGGAGTCAAAAATATTGATGCAGATGAAGTGGAGGATGTTAACTACATTGGTGGTTCTGGTTTTCAGGGTCAGCGATTTGGGTACAACAACAACCGAAACTTCAACAACAACAATTAGCAAGGTGGGTACAAGTTTGAGGGGAACCAAGCCAGTTTCAGAGCAAAACAAGTTGCCCAGAAACCACCCTAGAGTAGCGATTTCACTCGCAATTATGGGAACTCTTCGTATCAACCCATCTCTCCAAAATCCACAGAGAGTAATATGGAATCCTTAATGGAACAACTTCTTTGGGGACAAGAGAAGCTCCAAGGTGATTTCAATGGGAAGTTTGACTCTCTGTACATTGATCTAAATGGGAAAATTGAAGCTATCCATATGACTCAGAGGAAACTGGAAATTCAGGTTGCTCAGACTGCATCAGCTGTGCAGAGGCAGGAAGGTTTCCTTCCAGGAAAAACTGAGAATCCAAGGGCTCACATCAATGCCTTCACCTTGAGAAGTGGAAAAGAGGTGATTACAGGAGTGAAAAATAGCCCAATTGCAGAGAATCTCGTTGATCATGCTGAAAAAGATTATTGGGATTCTGAAGACCCAAATCTATCGATCGATACCAACCAGTATCGACCGACACCAGTCCAGACAGCTGCACGAGAGGACCCAAAATCCCGTGTATCGATCGATACTCCACCAGTATCGATAGATGCTGAGACGCATATCGAGAAGGAGCCCGAGATTTTTAAGGGGAGGGTGTATAAACCCAAGATGTCTTATCCTATGCCTCCTAAGATGACAAAGAAGGAATGGGAGGATGCCATATGTAAGGCTATGCTGGATAAGTTGGTTGTGAAGCTTCCTTTTGTTGATGCTATTAAGACTTCTCCAGCTTTCCGGAGGTATTTGAAGAAGATGGTGTCTAGCAATGTGAACCTTGAGGAAGGTGTCATGATGATTACAGCTGAGTGCAGTGCGATTCTACTCAACAGAATTCCCAAAAAGCTACCAGACCCAGGGAGCTCTGTTTTAGATTGCACTATCTTCACAGAGAGATTCGAGCGTGCTCTCTGTGATATTGGGTCAAGTGTGAACGAGGATGACGGATTTCCAGTCTACATGGATTTCGCTGGTACTTGCTGATCGCTAAGTGCGACTTCCAGAGGGACTACACGAGGATGTCCCAATCAAGATTTGGAATTGCTTGATCCCAACAGATTTCATCAACTTGAAGTACGATGTTGAGCCTAAGGATCCCCTTATCCTGGGCAGACCATTCCTTGCAACTGCTGGAGCCTTGATTGACTGCGGGAATGGACAGATAGCTCTCAACATCGGTGCATTGGCGATGTCCTTTAACATGGAAAAGATGATGAAGAGGCCAACCATCGAAGGGCAAACATTCTATGTAGACACCTTCAGTGACATAGCTGAGGACTACTTCATAGAGATGCACCCTGAGGATCCACTGGAGAGAGCATTGGTATGTTCGGCCACTTTAGAGGTCCATTCATGTGATGATATTGCTGGATACTCGAAGATGCTCGATTCAGCATCACCAGTATCGATCGTTACCCTTCTAGTATCGGTCGATACCCTGCGGCCATAAGGAAAATTGGTCAACAGTTATAAGCAAGCTGATGGGCTTGGAGACTGGAGTGCAGAGAATGCTCCTAAGGTGGAACTAAAGCCACTTCCAGCGAATCTGAGGTATCGTTTTCTTGGTCCTAATTCCACGTACCCTGTAATCGTTAATGCTTCCTTGAACAACACATAGATTGCCTTACTGCTGAGCAAGCTGCGCAAGTATCGCAAAGCTCTTGGCTATTCTCTTGCTGACATTTCAGGTATAGCACCAGACTTGTGCATGTATCAGATTCAACAGGAGGATGAGTCCAAATCTTCGATTGAGTGTCAGGGGAGGCTGAATCCAAACCTGAAGGAAGTGGTCAGGAAGGAAGTGATGAAGCTGCTGGAAGCACGTATTATCTATGCCATCTCAGATAGTTCTTGGATTAGTCATGTTCACGTTGTGCCTAAGAAAGGAGGTTTAACTGTTGTGAAGAACGAAAAGGATGAGCTGATCCCTACAAGGACAATCACTGGTCACAGAATGTGTATTGACTACAGGAAACTGAATGCGGCTGCAAGGAAAGATCACTTCCCATTGCCTTTCATTGACCAGTTGCTGGAGAGGTTAGCGAGTCACCCATACTACTGTTTTCTCGATGGGTACTCAGGCTTTTTCCATATTCCTATACACACAGAGGACCAGGGAAAGATGACTTTTACATGTCCCTATGGCACATTCGCCTACAGAAGAATACCATTTGGATTATGTAACGCTCCAGCGACCTTCCAGCGATGCATGATGTCGATTTTCACATACATGACTGAGGAGTTTATGGAGGTGTTCATGGAAGACTTTTCTGTGTATGGATCGTGATTCAAAGATTGTCTGGATAACTTGTGCAAGGTGCTTCAACGATGCGAGGAGAAGCATTTCGTTCTTAACTGGGAGAAGTGTCACTTCATGGTACAAGATGGCATTGTTCTTGGGCACAAGGTTTCTAAGGCAGGGATCGAAGTTGACAAAGCTAAGATTCAGGTCATGACGAGCCTGCAACCTCCACGATCTGTATCCGAGATTCGTAGCTTCCTTGGTCATGCTGGGTTTACAAGAGATTCATCAAGGATTTCTCTAACCTTGCACGCCCACTCACGACCCTGTTATGTAAGGAAGTCAAGTTTGATTTCACATCGGATTGCCTTGCAGCCTTCGAGGAGATTAAGAAGGCATTGGTGAGTGCTCCTATTGTCCAACCACCTGATTGGAGTTTACCTTTTGAGGTTATGTGCGATGCAAGTGATTTTGCTGTTGGAGATGTGTTGGGCCAGAGGAAAGACAAGAAACTCCATGCTATTTATTATGCCAGCAGGACGTTGGATGATGCTCAGCGAAATTACAGCACCACTGAGAAAGAGTTACTTGCAGTTGTTTTCTCTTTTGAGAAATTTCGGTCCTACTTGATTGGGAGCAAGGTTATTGTTCACACAGACCATGCTGCTCTCAATTACCTGCTGAAAAACAAGGACCTCAAGCCTCGTCTATGCCGATGGGTTCTTTTGCTCCAAGGGTTCGACATCAAGATCAAAGACAAGAAAGGAGTTGAGAATGGCTTTGCTGACCACTTATCGCGATTAAAGGTCGATGAAGTCGTACCTATTGATGATTTCTTGCCAGAGGAGGGTATTTACTTCATTGAAGCTCAGCTTCAAGACGTTTGTCCCGAAAATCTGCAATTCTCACGAGTGCAAACTTTCGGTATCGTTCGATACTCACCTAGTATCGGTCGAAACCCGACGCAATTTGGACCTGTTTTGCCTGCAGAGCACTTCGACTCTTATGATGCCTATCTAGCTGCTGTATCTAGTCCTACACGACCATGGCACGTAGACATTGCTAACTACCTTGCTGTAGAGACTGAGCCAAAGCATCCCACAAAGTACGCGAAGAAGAAGTTCATGCGCGAGGTTCTTCTGGGATGAGCCTTACCTATACAAGCACTGATCAGATGGTATATACAGAAGATGCATTGCAGAATCTGAGGTGCCTGCGATTCTTTTTCATTGTCATAGGTCTGAGTATGCAGGACACTTTGCTACTTTCAAGACAGTGTCCAAAGTTCTTCAAGCAGGCTTCTGGTGGCCTACTATGTTCAAGGATGCTCATGCCTTTGTCTCACAGTGTGATGCCTGTCAGAGGAGAGGGAAGATCAGTAAGAGGCATGAGATGCCACATAATTTCATCCTTGAGGTTGAAGTTTTCGATTGCTGGGGCATTGACTTTATGGGTCCCTTTCCCTCGTCACACGATAACAGATACATCCTGGTTGTTGTGGACTATGTGTCCAAATGGGTGGAGGCGATTGCTAGTCCAAACAACAACTATGCGGTGGTCCTTAAGCTGTTTAAGACCATCATTTTCCCACGATTTGGAGTTCCTCGTATTGTTATAAGTGATGGTGGCAGCCACTTTATTAACAAAGTTTTGGAGAAGTTGCTGAAGAAGCATGGTGTCAATCATCGTGTGGCTACTCCATAACACCCTCCAACCAGTGGGCAAGTAGAGGTCTCCAACAGACAGCTCAATGAAATTTTGGAGAAGACAGTGGGTACTTCTAGGAAGGATTGGTCTACAAAGCTGGATGACGCGCTGTGGGCTTATAGGACTGCTTTCAAGACACCGCTGGACACTACACCATTTCACTTGCTGTATGGGAAAGCATGTCACCTTCTAGTGGAGATCGAGCACAAAGCAGCATGGGCAACGAAGTTGCTGAACTTTGACATCAAGCCTGCAGCTGAGAGGAGATTGATTCAGCTGAACGAGTTGGATGAGATTAGGCACCACGCCTACGAGAACTCGAAGCTGTACAAGGAGAGAAATAAGGCCTATCATGATAGGAAGATCATCTCCAGACATTTCAAGCCGAACGACCAGGTACTTCTGTATAACTCTCGTTTGCAATTGTTTCCTGGTAAACTGCGTTCTCGTTGGTCAGGTCCTTTCACAATCAAGGAGGTCAGACCATATGGTGCTGTCGTGCTAATTAGTCCTACAGGCGATGAATTTACTGTAAATGGACAGAGGGTGAAGCACTATTGGGCGAAAGCCGAGATTCCAACAGGGCATATAATGCCTTTGGATGATGCACCCACAGCCTGAATGGCGTTACAGTCAAGCTAATGACGTTAAACTAGCGCTTGGTGGGAGGCAACCCACTGGTAAGTCTGTTTTTTTAGTCTTTTTCTTTATATTTTATTTATTTATTTTTTTCGTTTTTGTTTGTCTGTGTCAGGATAAACAAGAAGCAAAAACTCGGAATCGCCTGAGTGTCGATCGATACCCTTGATTATCGGTCGACACCCTACGCGAATGAAAGGATATGTATCGGTTTAAGCCTGGTATCGTTCGATACCAAGCTGTGTGTCGATCAATACTCACTGTTCTAGCACGGTAACTTCTTGTTTCTGATACTTCCATTTGGTTCATTTGTTTTCTTTCACCAACTCTAGGCTAGATAACACTAGGGACAGTGTTGTTTAAGTCTGTGGGAGGTAGTCACTGACATTGTTTTTGTTTTTCTTAGAGTCAGTCATTTTTGAGTCATTCGCTGTTTTATTGAGTCAAAATTTTGTTGGAGACTGTGATCTTTTTCTTGAATCTATTGATCTGACCTTGCTTCTAAGTGACCTTTGTTACAGAATCAGTTCTAGATCGACTAATGAAAAATCCAAAGGTTGGCCAGTTAACTAGAAGACACTCATGTTTCCAGCAAAGTTCCTTAAAGCCTGAGCCAAAATTTTCCACTTCATCGATGTGGTTAGTATTCAAAGAGCTTGATTTCTCATTCGTATCTGACAAAGGAACCCATGTGTTTTAATTAGTAATGGTATTTCTCTCCCTGTTACAAGTTAATTAATAAGATGCATGAAAAGATGAGATGATTTTCTTCTGAGAGAGGGTTAGGAAAATTTCCAGCGATCCCATTATTATACTTGGTGAGGAATGATCACACAAAGGATTGGAAGCGAGGCTAGAATTTTCCAATGATGCCATTATTCGCCTACATCCTTTGATACATTGAGAGGGAAGAACCGGGGATATGGTGGCAAACACCATCAATACTCGCGTCTCATACCGTGATATGTATATGCAGATCTAAGAAAAAAAAAGAGAACATAATAAGAAATAAGTATGGGGGAGAAATATAATACCAAAAAAGTGTGAAAAGAGTGGTTCATTGTCATGATATTGTATGGGAAAGAATCTAGAAGGTTCTTGATATTAATTCACAGCGATGAAACTGGCGAGGATGGCTTGATTGAACGATGCTGTGAGATGATGTGTGTAGTCTGGGAAGCTGCGAATATCTACGGAGAAGTACATGGTGGTTAGATCAAAAAGTTGGTTAGGTAACATTTGGGTGCTTGGGAAATTGTTCATTTTGATGTTTCAAGAACAGGTGAGTCTCTATGTTTTCAAACCTCTTTCTCTGGTTTAGTCTTCTATTTGCTTGAGGGCAAACAAAAGGTTAAGCCTAGGAGAGTTGATATATCATGGTTTTTACCCCTTTTAGGCCATGATATAAGTCCGTTTTATAGAGTATTTCTACTATTTCGTAGTGTTTTAGAGTCTTTTACAGGTTTAAGAACTTTTTGAGCATTATTGGAGATATTGGAGTTTTATGGAGCGTTCTGGAGCAAAACTGAAGTCTGGTGACTAAGTGTCCGATCAAAGTGTCAAGCATCGATCAATACCTCCTTGGTATCGATCGATACCCATCGCAGCAGACACAACTCGCGACTTTTAATGAAGTTTGAAGAATTGCAGAACTTGCCCAAAAGACTTTAATATTTACAAGAAGACCCAAATTCGTGTTTAGACAATTTAATTAGGTTTTACAGCCACTTTAGTGGCTATGTCATATTTTTTCTTTGAATTGAGAGAGCTTTGGAAGGAGGACAAGTCTGAAACTCTGTTCGTCGAGAGAAGATTTCGAACCCTTTTGTTACACTTTCTTATTCTCTATTGAGTATTTATTCAAACATGTTTATTGCTTCAATTTCCATGTCTGGGTAGATCTCTTGTTAGGTTTAGGGATTCTAATAAGGGATTTCTTTGAATGCTAGGTTGATTTATTGTATAGGGTTCACAATCTGAATTAGTTCTTCGCCTTAGGTTGTTCTCAAAGCTAATTCTGGATTGATCACCTACAACTTAGATCTTAGGATAATTGATTAGGCACGACAGTGCGATTAATTACCAGATAGAACTTAGGGTGAGCAAATTAACTATTCGCAAAGAGATTTGGTTTAGTTGATTTGCGAACATATCAAACTCGATATTAAGGCTGATTTATTCTTAGGAATTTGCAAAGAAATTTGGGATTCTGAAGTTTAGATTTAGATAATTCTCGCAACGACAGTTGGTTAATTATACCTCAAAGATAATTCGAGAACCGTGCGTAACCTGAACCCTGATTAGTTAATTTATTTTGCATTCATTGATTTCCTGAGAAATATCCCTGAACCTATCTCTCTCCTATCGAATTACAACTCGTTTATTGCTTATTGCTTATTGAAAGTAGAGAGGCCAGAAATATGTAGCTGGAAGAAGGCCTTACGATGAGAATCAGCCTTGAAGCTCTTCATAGGAGTTGTAGAGGAGTGAGTTATCTGTCTACATGAGTTATATTCAGGCTATTTGGACATTTGGTTAAGGAGTTACCACGGATTTACTGAAGATAACCTCTCGGCAACAAGACTTTTCCTCATCCCGGTCTCGTGTCCCGGCTCCACACAACTCATGATTGCACTTTCCCTCGGACAGGGAGAATCCCGTCCTTCCATCCCGGCCTTCCATCCCGGCCTGAAGCTACCCGGTGCCATAACCTCTCGGCAACAAACCCGTCATCCCGGCTCCGTGTCTCAAAGATGTGGCTAAACGGCGACCTTACAATCCGATTCAGCTTCAACTGCCTTCATAGAAGTTGTAGAGGAGTGAATCAGCTTTTTACAGAAGTTTAAATCGGGTTATTTGGATGGATGGATAGGGAGATAAGATGGATTTACTGAAAGTATGTCAGTCGGGCCGAGAGAAGATGACACCGTCGAAAGAACCGGCAAAACGAAGATCTGATTTTTAAATCTATCTCATTTTTTATGCTTTTTATATTTTTCTCTCAAGAACAAAAACCTCTCTTTTTAGGGTTTTTGGGATTTTTCCCAAGGATCTTTTGATTTATGAAAGTTTGAGTTTAATTCTTGTGTTCTTGTGTCGGTTATATGTCCCCTCGGAAATCCGTCGGGAATATTTCCCTCGGAATTCCGTTTGTTATAGTTCCCCTCAAAAAACCATCGGGCTTTAGGCTTTCAGAAAACCGTTGGGATATTCCGGACGGATATCTTGTCCTTGGAAATCCATCAGGTATTTTGTTCCTTAGGAATCCGTCAGAAATTCCCGAGGGATTTCTGACGGATTTAATTTTCCGAGTAAATAGTTCCGATGGCTCAAATTTGTCGGTAATCCATCTAAAATGGCTCTTTCTGACGGGATACCAACGGTTTAGACAGTCGGTTTCAGGCAGTTTTCTTGTAGTGAACGGAGTAGCAGATCACCTTTCCCGGATACGAGTATAAGACGAAGTGCCCTTAAATGACAGTTTGCCAGACGATAATGTATATGCAATAGACATGGTTCTGGTAAACGCACCTGAAATACCCCCACAACATCTCGCGCGGCGGTCAGACGCTTTCAAAACCATGTGGTTCAGCCACATTGAGAACTATCTGGCTGCAAACATCGAACCGCCACAGTTCTTTGGCTGTAGGAAGAAGAAATTCTTGCGAGAAATAAGACATTACTTCTAGAATGAACCATACCTATACAAGAGATGTGCGGACGGTCTGTACCGACGATGCGTAGCTTAAGAGGAAATGAGCGGGATATTGTTCGGGTGTCATAGCTCAGCTCATGCAGGTCACTTCGTTGTTTTTAAGACCGTCTCTAAAGTCTTATAAGAAGGTTTTTGTGGCCTACTCTTTTTAAGGATACGCAAACTTACATCTCACGCTGTAACTCATGCTAACGAATGGGGAATATATGTAAGAGGAACGAGATGCCCCAAAATTTTATTCTCGAGGTTGAAATTTTTGATGTATGGGGAATCGATTTCATGGGACCGTTCACAACTTCCTTTGGAAACTAATACATCCTAGTTGCTGTTGACTACGTTTCTAAGTGGGTAGAAGCAATTGCTAGCATTACGAATGATGCAAAATTTGTTATTAAAATGTTCAAATCGATCATTTTCCGCATTTCAGGGTTCCTAGAATCGTGATAAGCGACGGAGGATCTCCCTTAATTAACAATGTTTGTTGACGCAATATCAAATAACCAGATCGTGGCCATAATGCTATATTGAACGAAACAGATCAAGACATGAATAATTAAATTTGATTGATAGCTCACGTTGATAATTAGAGATTCTTTTCTCATGATTGGAGACTAAACTTGCCATTTACTATCCTACGTGATTATCTTCAATCAAATAACAATCACCCAATGATCAAGACCAAAAAAAAGCTCGTGAACATTAAGTTGTTAATTTCTCATTTATTTTGCATATCTTTATTTCCTATTTTATTAGTTTGTAAAGTTAATGGTTTGACCTTGTATGAGCTTATAAAAGCTCTCTTTGTATTTATTTTGTGGAGATATACATATTTTTTGAAAAATAACGAGAGTTTCTCTTGTAAAGCTTAGGCTTTGTTCTTCTTTGTTTCTCTAAGTTTAAATGGATTTCTTTGCTTAGGAGACGTTTGAATCTACGTCTCTTGTGTGGATTCACTGAGGCTAGATTTGTGAACTCATCACAAGGGTTTTCACACTCTTGAGTGGCGTTCTTTGTTCCATCAGCAAACCATCAATCTATATCCCACACGAGAGGGCGACCGCCTGCGTGTTAGATCGTTCCATCATCGACCATCTTTCGAACCAAGGAGAGGGCGACCGCCTACCTTTGTTCCCATCACTATCCTTGACGTGAGAGCCACCACCGGTTCTTCCATCATTTTGGTATTAGAGACGAAGGTCCTATCTATCCATTTTTAGTTTTGTTTTTGTTTTCATAAAAATCAAAAAAAAAAAGAAGTTTTGATTCTGTTTTATTTCAATTAAAAAAACAAAATAAAAAACCATAAGAAATTTTCATTTGTTTTGATTTTCATTTAGTTTCTTCTTTAAAAATATTTTTTTTTTAAAACAAAAATAGATTTATTTTCTGATTTTTGTGTCATTTTAAAACCAAAAGAAAAAAAAACCTTTTTAATATTTCGTTTATATTTTCATTAAGAAAAAAAAAACAAAACAAAAAAAACAAAATTCTTCTTCTTTATTCGGATTTAATCTATTGATTTAAACATTTTCAACAAAAAAAATGGTGAAATTTTATTTTCAAGTTCGAGGGAAATCGATCCTCATTCCGTCTAACCGAGACAAGATGTTCGTGGTACGAAGTGATGTGTGTGGAGTAGGGATAAAGGCTGCATTGATCCAAAGAAAGCACCCCAAAAATCATGTTTTGAGGACAAAACTTTTTGAAGAAAGAGGGAATGACGCAATATCAAATAACCAGATCGTGGCCTTAATGCTATATTGAACGAAACAGATCAAGACATGAAGAATTAAATTTGATTGATAGCTCACGTTGATAATTAGAGATTCTTTTCTCATGATTGGAGACTAAACTTGCCGTTTACTATCCTACGTGATTATCTTCAATCAAATAACAATCACGCAATGATCAAGACCAAAAAAAAGCTCGTGAACATTAATTTGTTAATTTCTCATTTATTTTGCATATCTTTATTTCCTATTTTATTAGTTTGTAAAGTTAATGGTTTGACCTTGTATGAGCTTATAAAAGCTCTCTTTGTATTTATTTTGTGGAGATATACATATTTTTTGGAAAATAACGAGAGTTTCTCTTTTAAAGCTTAGGCTTTGTTCTTCTTTGTTTCTCTAAGTTTAGATGGATTTCTTTGCTTAGGAGACGTTTGAATCTATGTCTCTTGTGTGGATTCACTGAGGCTAGATTTGTGAACTTATCACAAGGGTTTTCACACCCTTGAGTGGCGTTCTTCGTTCCATCAGCACACCATCAATCTAGATCCCACACGAGAGGGCGACCGCCTGCGTATTAGATCGTTCCATCATCGACCATCTTTCGAACCAAGGAGAGGGCGACCGCCTACCTTTGTTCCCATCACTATCCTTGACGTGAGAGCCACCACCGGTTCTTACATCATTTTAGATGATGTAAGATTGGAATCCACCAATCTAATGAACCCTCGGTAATCAAGAGATTAACAACTTTGTTGCGGAAGTGGGGATGATGGTGAGATGGAAGGTGGTGGTTTGATTGACTCTCTAAATCGATGGTGATTGACTCTCTCAATCCTTGATCGAACAAGCTATTTGAATCTCACAAATAACTTAATCTGAGGCGTCTAGAGAATATAGTGAATCGCACACAATATTCTAAAGAACAAAACAATCTTCGCAAAGAAACACTCTTTGAAAGAAAAACAAAATACTTTATAAAATTCTTGATTGAAAGGTGATTTGTACAAGTGACACTACTGAGCTTTATATAGAGATCTTACACGAAATGAAGCGAAGATCTAAAAACCTAAAGACTTGTGGAAATACAAAAAACTAGCCGTTAGGCTCTTAATGATCAAATCGGCCAAATGAGGAATGTGTGATGTCGCCTTTGTATCTGGACTGTTCGAGGGGATATGTAAACTTCTCTGGAAAATTCTGATCTTCATGAAGGTCATCCAGGTCGTAGCATCCAAAGGCAAGGAGCCGTTGGTGAGTTATGACTCCAAATGTGAACGCAACCAAAAAGGGAAAGTATATTTGCAAGGGGATCCGCCTGATCCTGTGTGTGTTGGTGCATAGTAAGGTGTTTGCAAGCTTCCTTAGTTGCCTTAGAGTCCCTCTTGGTCGCCATAGATATGTTTTCAAAGTATAGCAACCATTGGATCTATGACTTCCCTTAAACCGAACCAAGTCAACCCGTTTTGGGAAAATGGGTGTAACTTGAGGATCCGATGGGCATTTCCTTCGATCTTGGGCTTGTTGGAACCATAAGAGATCCGCTAATATTTTCCAATTAGTTTCGGGTCGAGATCGTTCCTGAGTTGGGCTGTGTAGCACGATCTTTGGCCTTGTCGCGGAATTGGGTTCGAAGCAGGTCCATTGATTTGTAAAATCAATAACTTCCAAGTCTGAACTGATTTTGAGATAAATCCAATTCTCGGTTTTCCTATGATGGATCAAGTTTCCATACCAAGTCGGTTTGTAGTTTAATTCTTCCTGGTTTGGTCGGAAACCTCGAATTAATGCGTATGTGTCCAAATCGGGTAAGTTGGGAATCACCCGATTTGTAAATTCAATAACTCCTTCTTCTGAACTCCGGTGGAATTGATTCCTCTTCGAGGCGTGCTCTGGGTGAGCTAAGAATGTAATCCAAGTGGTTGTTTAGTAGTACCAGTTGATCTTGGTCTCCATTTGGACTGAACAAGGCACATGGGTCTTCTCGGGTGGCTTTGCTTGCAATTAGGGGTTTTGGAATCGGTTGAAGTGCAACTGAGGGACTCGACCAGGGTCTTTAGCATGGTTGGTTGGTTGAGAAAAATGGTTTCACTCGGTTGATTTGATGAACGGTTTCCTCGGTTCAACTCCGGTAAGATTTCCCTCGGTTTTGGGGGAAATGTCTTCATCTTTGGGTTTCTTGAATTGGGGCTGAGGGATTTGACCAAAGTGCTGGTTATAGTCACTTTTTCGATGAAAGTGTGATCCCTCAGTTGGTAGCTTAGGAGCAACTGTCCCAACAACAAGAAAGGTCCGGATGTCGCCAATATGATCAGTATCTAAGCCTGCCGTACGCACAGTACAGTCTCTTTCTGAGGTGGTAGTAGTTCCATGAGCTTTCATGGTACTGATGTCCACATCATTTGTGAAAACTTATTAAAGAAGAATGGAGTTATGCACAAAGTCACCTCTCCGTATCATCCTCAAACAAGGGGCCAAGTGTAGATCTCCTCAGATATGGAAATTGAAGCAATAAACATGACTGAATAAATACTCAAATAAATAATAAGAAAGAGAAACAAGAGGGTTCGAAATCTTCTCTCTGACGAACAGAGTTTCAGACTTGTCTCCCTTCAAAAGCTCTCTCACAAAACCAAAGTAAAATATAGCATATCCATCAAAGTGGCTGTAAAATCCTATTAAATAACCTAAATCACGTTTTGGGGTTTCTTGTAAATAATAAAGTCTTCTGGACAATTTTACAATTCTTCAATTCTTCAATTAAGTAGCGACTCGTGTCTTGCTGCAGTGAGTATCGACCGATACTAGTCAGTATCGATTGACACTGAGGCTTCAAAATAGGTACTCAGCTACACGAACTTCAGCTTCGCTCCAAAATGCTATAGAAAGCTCCAATATCTCCAATTATGCTCCAAACGTGCTAAAATCTGTAAAAGACTCTAAACCACTACAAAACAGTAGAAAGACTCTATAGAACGGGCTTATATTATGGTTTAAAAGGGGTAAAAACCATGATATATCACTTATGTTGTGGGATCAAAGGTGATTGTCTACACCGATCACGCGGCCCTAAGATACATTCATGCAAAGAAAGACACAAAGCCAAGGCTACTCCGTTGGATCTTGCTTCTACAAGAGTTTGATTTGGAGATAGTAGAAAAGAAAGGGATAGAAAATGGAGTGGCGGATCATTTGTCTAGGATGAGGATAGAAGACGTAGTTCCCAATGATGATAAGCTCCCCGAGGAGAGCCTCATGGTTATGAATGTGTTGAGAAAGGGGATTGAGGCCGTGAATGGTATTGAGGATGCTAATGGGTTACAAGATGAGAAACTTCCATGGTTTGCGGATCTAGTCAACTATATAGTGTGTGGGAAGGAACCGCCTTTAGACTGGTACAAGAACAAGAAGTTCTTCTATGACGTGATAAGATACTATTAGGTCGAGCCGTTCCTGTATAAAATATGCTCGGATGGCTTGTATAAAAGATGTGTTGTGGAAGAAGAAGTCCAAGGAATCTTACTCCACTGTCATGGGTCAAGCTATGGTGGTCTTCATGCCTCTTACTAAACGGCCACAAAGGTTCTTCAATCGGGGTTTTGGTGGCCTTCATTATTCAAGGATGCACACCTCTTTGTCTCCAAATGTGATGCGTGCCAAAGGAAAGAGAATATTGGGAGGAGAGATGAAATACCTGATCTAGGCATTTCATCAAACACTTGGTGTGCATGAAATTCCTATGATATAAATCCACTCTCTCAAGCTAGATTTAGCATTAAGAGCATTAAACAAAGAAGGATAATAGATAATTTATCCCTAAACACCTTGAATCATGCCTTGAATCACCTAAATCTAACCCATCTCAAGATCCTAAAATGACTAATCAAGACCCATAAAGAACCCCTCTAAATCGATTTTGATAAGAGAAGAATTCATGGCTGGATCTTGGAAAATCAACAAGAAAAGAAGATAAGATAGAAGGAATCAATAAAAACAAAGACTTAATTGCATTAAAAGTAGAAGATCCTCTCTTCCAAATCCAAGAACTCTCTCAAAGGGAAAAGGGTTTCTTAGAGAAAAGAAAGCATAAAAAGAAAATTAGAGTTTTTGAGTTTTTAAATAGATGAGGATTTGACCGGGTCAACCCGGAAAAAACCGGGTATTGACCCGGTCGAAATGGGTCAAATCTGATCTTGTGTATAACCTTCGCTAAAACCGTGATATCTCCTGGGATACATGTCCGAATGGCCTCAAACCACATCCTGTGGATAGATAATACACATGGCTACAACATTTGTGAATTCACCGAGGCTAAATCCGATTGGAGACCATTCGTACATCCAGGTCTTTCAGGCATGTCGGGTGGATTCGTTCAGACGGATATACTCTTAGTAACGTGGCCATATCTAACGAACCACGTAATAGAATGACCCGAAACCACCTTCTGTAGTTAGATAACGCACTAGGATACAACGTTCATGAAGACTTCAGATTAAACCGGGCAGGGTAAGGTCTTCATTTGGCCTGATCTTTTAGTCACTTCGGCTGTATCGATTTGTGGGAAAATCTGGGTCGATGTAATTCTCTTGAAGCTGAGCATCGATGTGTTTGATCGATGTGAATGGGGGGCATGATCGATGCTAAGGCTCTGAAGTTGCATCCAGCATCAACATCGATCTGTGGGGAGAGTTTGGGTCGATGTAATTGCTGAAAAGCTCCCAAACGTCTTCAACCGCTTCTCTTGCTCCCGATCCGTATGGTCTTCAGTAAATCCGCTGTAATTCCTTACCCAAATATCCAAATGGCCTGATTCCAACGCCTATAGACATATTACTCACTCCTCTACAACTCCTATGAAGCGTTTCAAGGCTGATTCATAACGGAGGGCCTTTGTCTAGCTACATCTTTCCGGCATCTCGGATGGGCTTTGCATTCCTCTTATGCTCCATAACTCCAAACATCATCAATTATCTCCAAGACACCTAAAATCACTCCAAATGCATGCAAAACTCACTAAGACCTAATGCAAACACCTATTATTCTAATAAAGACCTAAATTCTATAAAAGATATGCGAGACACATGCATGAGACACAAAACTCTAAATGAAATGCATGCTAAAACATGCAATATATGAGTATATCAATTCCCCCAAACTTAAAACTTTGCTTGTCCTCAAGTAAACAAGAATAAAGTAAGGAAGAAGACTAGAAATGGGAGCTCAAATCCAAAAGTGCCATGACAAGAATCCGAGCCCAATGTCCAAGTTGCAAACTTCTTGATGTGATCAAATAACTTACTCAAAAGTGACTAGCCATACTTATCCTTGCATGACTTACATTCGAACCTCAACCTACACAAACTTTCAAATCCTCCAACTCCTTGACATTGATTAAGTGTAATAAGCGTTAATCATGTTTATGCAAGATCAAATGAATTCGTTTGCCTAAGGGTTAGGTTATGAGATGAAGATGACCTCATTATCATGCATGGGTAATCAAGTATAAGGATCTCTCATGGAAAGAGAAAACTTTAGCAAAATGCTAAAGGTAAAAGGCAACCTATGCATACAAGGGAGAATTCTCATCTACCCAAATGCCTAGAGTGTCTCTAACCTAAAGCCTTCTAACCCGTTTGTGCCCACATCCTAAGCTACCCTTTTCATCTTAAGGCATTTGCCTTCTTAAACCCACACATGCTTCTTGTCCTTTCACTTCACCTTCTTCTCATTTGGGGATCAACTTCTTCTTCCTTGTTCTCATGGTTTGGTGCTTCTTTGTTGTGACTTAGCTCTCCTTTTTCTTCATTTTTGTTCACGCCTTTTTTTCTTCTTTGATACTTTGGCCTTTTCGGCTTTCTTCTTTTTCTTTGGATCTCTTGAGGCTATTTTATTCTTAGAGCTAGTCTTATAATTTTGTACCAACCAATCTACAAATTCGATCCCCTTTTCCTTCTCCTTATTCATCTTTCCAATTTCAAAATCTATTCCAAACACATCCGTTCACCAAATTTCCAAACCGTTCCCCCAAAATTATACCAAGAACCGCCAACCTATCTAGCCTATTCCTAGATTAACTCCGTGATGATGGAGCTAAATCTACATGGAAATTCCTCCTTGTCGCCCTAAACCTAACACTTTTTTGCCAAGTTTGCTCGAAAGAAGGCCTCACCAATCAAACACGAATATCAATGGCTAGAAAGAAGGTTGAGGTTAGGGTAGGGGAAACCATTCCAATGATGAGATATGGCTACTTGGATAAACAAGAGTAGTGAAAGGGAAAATATTATCCAAGTATGTATGAAGTGATCCACGAATTCATTCAAAAATGCATAAACACAATATTTACAAGTCAACATTAAGGTTATCAAGGTTTGCTTCAATCAAGGCAAGAACAATAAGACATGGGATCAAGGCATGGTTCGTTCTTAATTTCTACACGAGATCAAAGCATCAATTAACTAGCAACAATGGCATTGGACTAGGCTCTTAATATGGTACTTTACAAGGACAAATCTATCATTTCTCCTAATGCTTATGCAAAGCTACCTTATATGTTATGCATATAGACTCAATCATATATGGAATGCACAAATTTAAAAGTTCAAAATTTTCAAATTTATTGAAAATGCATGATATGCATGAGACTCAAGGTGCAAAAGGCAAAATAAGAACACCAAAAACGATGTTAGATAACACATAAACCCTCCGCTAAACTTAAATTACACAGTCCCTTGTGTAATAGAAGCTTAAAGAAGAGTTAAACAATGCATGAAAGAAGGAAAAATATATGATTCTAAATGCTATATACAAAGTTTGGAGTGTTACCTTGGAAAATGATGGAGGGGGGGGGGGGGGGGGGGAAGAGGGATCACCTCAATCCTACACACCTTTGTCCTTAAATCCATGACCATTAGACCATCAAGAACCTACTCACACTAAGCAAACCCAACAAAAAGGACAAGAAAACATAGAGAAACATAAAAAGAAAGTATGTACAATGATAAGTTGGGGTGTCTCCCAAGAGCACTTTGTTTAAAGTCACTAAGTTTGACTTTGGTTACCCTTTTAGGCGGGTGAGAGAGGAGTGTGAGCACTCCATGGCAAATCTTTGAGCTCGAGCTTGAGCACCTTGCTCATGAACTCTTGAAGACCCTTTGAACCTTTCTCCTTAAGTTCGGTGGTGAGGAGCGCTTTAACCTTTGCAAATGGCTTACATCTTCCCTTACACTTCACCTTGAGTGTCATTGTGTGAGAAGATGGTTCAAGTGTGGGAGAGTGGTTGCCATTGGGTTTCTTCTTCTTGAGCTTAGTGCTTTCACCCTTCTCTTGATCATTGGTACTTTCTTTCTCTCCCCCCATTGTGGTAGAGAAAAGAGATTCCAAGCAATCTCCATCTAATGCTAAAACTTCTTCAACATTACCATAACCCAAAGCATTCTTGTCATGGGATTCTATCTTCTTCATACGAGCTTTTGGGGTTGAAGATTTTTCTATCTTCTCACAACTACCCATGTCTTTTACTTTCTTAGCATTCCTCTCTTTCTCATCATTTTCCTTAATCTCAAATGAGGGAAAGAAGAAAGAGCTTAGGCATTTTCCATCTATAGAAATTTCATCGTCAATAGCATCTCCAAAAGTTGTTTCCCCTTTGTTTTTCTCAAAACAACTCTCTTCTTCATGAGTGTATCGGGTGGAGGCTAAGACATACCTTGGAGTTTTGTCAACGTCTCTAACTTCCTCTTCTTGTTTGGAGTCTCCAGTTCGCTCATTAAAACCCATGGAAGTCCTTTCTTCATCAATCTCAACATTAACATTTGGTAAAACCCTCACTTCATTTGGTTCCTCAGATGGCGAAGAGAGTGTGACCAATTTGGGTTCCAAGGTCTCCAAATGTAACACTAGTTGCTCAATCTTATTGGTGATCTCATCATGCAATCTCTTTATTTTATCATTCATTGTTCTCATCATCATGCCAACCTTGATATCATTCATTTGTTGATCTTCTAGGAATTGATGGAGCACCTCTCTTTGTTGCACACCTATGAGCTTTTCCGTTGTATCCAATTCATCTTGAAAGCCTTTAAATTTAGAGTCTTGACATGATCCTTCTAGAGGGTTAGTATCATTCCTCTCCACATAGCTTTCAAGACTCTTAGCAAAGTTCTCAACAAGTAGCTCTCCTTGCTCGAAGGTGACGTTTGCAAAACGCCCTTTGCTAGCGGCATCCAACATCCATTTGTGATCTTGGTTAACTCCCCAATAGAAGATGCTAAGAATGGCTCCCTTCTTGAACCCATGATGGGGACAATCTCGAGTGTATCCCTTGAGTCTTCCCCATGCATCATCAAAAATCTCATGTGTGGCTTGCTTGAAGCTCAAGATGTCCTTCCTAGTTTGGATCGTTCTTCGGATGGGATAGAACTTGTTAAGAAAGATCTCTTTGCAATCATCCAAAGACTTGACTAAGTGGGAAGATAATTCTCTCTCCCATCGGCTTGCCTTTTCTCCAAGAGAAAACGGAAACAAGATGAGCTTGATACACTCATGGGGCACTCCTTTAATCCTAATTGTGTCACACAATATCTCAAATGAGTCCAAATGATCATAAAGATTCTCCTCCTTCGTCCCCAAGAACTTAGACTCTTGAATCAATCTAACCAAGCTTGCTTTGATCCCATAAGCCTTGGCTTTAATTGGAGGAGAGTGGACACCATGCCTCAATCCACGACAACAAGGAGTGTCAAAGCTTCCAACCGTTGGCTTGTCCCATGGAGCTTGGGTCGGACTTGATGCCAACACTTGAGGACGTGGCTTTCCTTGAAGTTGTGTCATTTCTTGAGGTTTTGGAGCTTGAGAGATGCTACCTTGGTTGTCCATCTCTTGAGGTTTAAGATCTTCAAGAATGACTTTTCGATTGACCGCCTCAAACACCTCAATTGATTTTGTCTTCCCATGTCTCTTCCATTGATCTTGGTAGCTTTGAAAGCACAAAAGAGCTAAGGAAGACAAATTAGTAACAATAAATAAAAGAAAATTCATCATCTCAACAAGATGCATACTCTTAGTGATATCCATTAACATAGTGAAAATAAAAGCTTAGTCTCAAGCAAAATCTAAATCCTAATGGCTATTGCTATAGCCTCCCCGGCAACGGCGCCAAATTGATAGTGGATAATTGTGTGTATCCAAACCAATTACCCAAATGCTATCGTTGTAACACTTGGGGATCAATCCAAGGAGGCACAAGAACAACACACTAGGAATGCAAGAAATGACTTAAGCTAAATGAACAAATGTGGTTTTGGTTTCTAAACAACCTAAATGATTCCAATCAAAAGCAAGAACACAAACAAACAAAAGCAACTAAGCAAGATGTAAAAGCAATAAGCAAAGCGAATCCTAAGATGGGGTAATCGATATTAGGTAACCAAAGCATGATCCAAGGCATTCATTCACACAAACAACCTATCCCTATGTTAATGATCTCTAATCTTGATTAGTCCTCTTTCAAGGTACTAATCACTATGTTAATTATTAAATTCATAATCAAATTCTCATTTGTGAATTATCAATCAACATGGATTGAGAATATAAACTAGATCAACCAAAAATATGCCTTAGACAACTAATCTCTTAGGCTAAGAACATAAATCCTTTGAATAAATGATCTAGGCATTTCATCAAACACTTGGTGTGCATGAAATGCCTATGATCTAAATCCACTCTCTCAAGCTAGATTTAGCATTAAGAGCATTAAACAAAGAATGATAATAGATAATTTAACCCTAAACACCTTGAATCATGCCTTGAATCACCTAAATCTAACCCATCTCAAGATCCTAAAATGACTACTCAAGACCCATAAAGAACCCCTCTAAATCGATTTTGATAAGAGAAGAATTCATGGATGGATCTTGAATAATCAACAAGAAAAGAAGATAAGATAGAAGGAATCAATAAAAACAAAGACTTAATTGCATTAAAAGTAGAAGATCCTCTCTTCCAAATCCAAGAACTCTCTCAAATGGGAAAGAGTTTCTTAGAGCAAAGAAAGCATAAAAAGAAAATTAGTGTTTTTGAGTTTTTAAATAGATGAGGATTTGACCGGGTCAACCCGGAACAAACCGGGTATTGACCCGGTCAAAATGGGTCAAATCTGGTCTTGTGTAGAACCTTCGCTAAACCGTGATATCTCCTGGGATACATGTCCGAATGGCCTCAAACCACCTCCTGTGGACAGCTAATACATATGGCTACAACTTTTGTGAATCTCACCGAGGCTAAATCCGATTGGAGACCATTCGTCCAGCCAGGTCTTTCAGGCATGTCGGGTGGCTTCGTTCAGACGGACATATGCTCAGTAAAGTGGCCATATCTAACGAACCACGTATTCGAATGACCCGAAAACACCTCCTGTTGTCAGCTAACGACTAGGCTACAACTTTAATGAAGACTTCAGATTAAACTAGGTAAGGAAAGGTCTTCATTTGGCCTGATCTTTGAGTCACTTTGGCTGCATCGATTTGTGGGAAGATCTGGGTCGATGTAGTTCCCTTGAAGCTGAGCATCGATGTGTTTGATCGATGTGAATGGGGGGCATGATCGATTCTAAGGCCCTGAAGCTGCATCCAGCATCAACATCGATCTGTGGGGAGAGTTTGGGTCGATGTAAATGCTGAAAAGCTCCCAAACGTCTTCAACCGCTTCTCTTGCTCCCGATCCGGATGGTCTTCAGTAAATCCGCGGTAACTCCTTAACCAAATGTCCAAATGGCCTGATTCCAACTGCTGTATACAGATGACTCACTCCTATACAACTCCTATGAAGAGCTTCAAGGCTGATTCATAACGAAGGGCCTTCGTCTAGCTACATATTTCCGGCATCTCGGATGGGCTTTGCATTCCTTTTATGCTCCATAACTCCAAACATCATCAATTGTCTCCAAGACACCTAAAAATACTCCAAATGCATGCAAAACTCACTAAGACCTAATGCAAACAACTATTACTCTAATAAAGACCTAAATGCTTTAAAAGATATGCGAGACACATGCATGAGATACAAAACTCTAAATGAAATGCATGCTAAAACATGCAATATATGAGTATATCAATGCCCCAAAACCCAATCCTTGTGGGGGAGATGTTTGACGTATGGGACATCGATTTTATGGGACCTTTCCCGTCATCGTATGGTAACCAATACATATTGGTGGCGGTTGATTACGTCTCTAAATGGGTGGAAGCCATTGCAAGCCCGACCAACGATGCTAGGGTTGTCCTAAAACTATTCAAGTCCGTTATCTTTCCAAGGTTCGGAGTTCCAAAGGTGGTCATTAGTGATGGAGGTAGTCATTTCATCAATAAGGTGTTTGAAAGTCTACTTAAGAAGCATGGTGTAAGGCATAAGGTAGCAACACCTTACCATCCTCAAATGAGTGGCCAAGTAGAAGTTTCTAACCGGCAAATCAAAACCATACTAGAGAAGACGATTGGGAATTCAAGAAAGGATTGGACCAACAAGTTAGATGATGCTTTATGGGATTACCGAACCGCCTTTAAGACGCCTATATGTACTACACCATTCAACTTGCTTTATGGGAAGTCATGCCATCTACCAGTTGAATTGGAATACAAGGCTCTATGGGCGGTGAAGCTTCTTATCTTCGACATCAAGACCGCACAAGAGAAGAGGTTAATTCAACTTCAAGAGTTAGAAGAGACTAGGCTTGAGGCCTATGAGAGCTCGAGAATCTACAATGAGAGGGCCAAAGCATTCCATGATAAGAGGATCGTGCACAAGGACTTCAAAGCCGGAGACCGAGTACTCCTGTTCAATTCCCGGTTGAAACTTTTTCCCGGGAAGCTCAAATCGAGGTGGTTGGATCCGTTTGAGGTTAAGGAAGTAAGGCCATATGGAGCCATGGTAATTGTTAACAAGGAGGGCCAAGATTTCATTGCAAATTGCCAAAGGCTCAAACTCTATCGATTAAATCAAATCGTCGAAGAGGGAGGCTCGATCCCTCTCGATGATGTCCCTCTAACTTAAGAACGGTAACAAACGTCGAACTTAGTGACGTTAAACAAAGTGCTCTTTGGAGACACCCAAAGCTTATCATTGCATATATTTCTTTTTATGCGTTTTTCGATCTTTGTTATTCCTTTTTGATATTTTGTTGTGTATTTTTAGAGTTCTTGGTGGCCAAAGAGGTGAAATCTTGCTAGGGAAGTTCAAAACAAGAAAGAACCATGAACACCGGCTCGGAATACCGGGTGTAAGCGTCCCGGTGTGGGATCATTTCCCTTGAGCATCGAATGGTTATGGCCAAGGAAGCATTGCACCGGCCCGGTGCATGAAGGTGGCACGGCCTGGTGTTGGAGTTTGCCGAGGATAAGAGAAATCCCGGTCCCTTGCACCGGACATGACCGGCCCGGTGTGGCAAAATGAAGAAACGACGTGCCCATGCACCGGATGCGTTTCCCCAGGGATGGTTCCCCCCCCCCCCCCCCCCCCCCCCCCCCCCCCCCCGCGATACCGGCCCCGTGTCCCGGCTCCATTTTACCCGGGAAGGATATGGACCATCAGTCCAAGGTTTCGTCCAACTGTCCATGGGTTGGATCTATTACCCAATGGACCGCTAGGTAAGTCTTCTTCTTCCTCCTAAATCGCGAATCACCATTTCTCTTATCCTCTCAAGCTTCATTCTCGCATAACTCTCTCATTTCTCACCCAAAAATCGTGATTCAAGTTGCTAACTTTCAGATTTTTCATCCTCTTTCTGGATCTACCCACGGTTTTCCATTCCAAACTTGCATCCCCAAGGTATTTTTACTTAAATATCTCAAGAAAAATTCCATAACTTGCTCATAAATGAAAAATTTCATGGTTTTGTTTGGGTAGTGCTTTCACTTGAGTAAGAACCTTGGCATTAGGTTAGAAATGTCTAGGATTGGTAGTTCTTGTTCTAATTTCTGATGGACTTGAAAGTTTTTAAAATTTTTGGACCAAGAAAATCGATTTTTGATGTCTTGTTGCTAAAAGTTACAACTTTTGATATTTGATTGAGTTCTTGAATCACTTAATGGGTATACTCGATTTTGCAAATGAGAAATGAATGTCTTTTTGCAAAATAAGCAATATCCTCTTTGTCTCATGTTTGCCCTTGCTTGGTAATGACAAAGAATGTATATTGGTTTCTTGAAACTTATACATTCCTTGAGACAATGTAGGTACCATGACGATAACAAGTGACCCAATCAAAGAGAAAGGTCCACCAACTAAAAGGAGAGAGTTATCACTAGCGGAAAGCACTAAAGGCACCGAAAAGAGGAAAAAGAAGGCACTTGGCAATGACGAGGGAGACAATGTGGAAGACGTGGGGCAAGTGAAAAAGAAGAAAAAGTCCCCAAGCCCAAGCCAAGAGTCCCCACATATAGTGAGTATGCCAAGAAGCTCAAGGCGGTGAAATTCGAGGAGACAAAATTCCCGGATAAGATTGTACTTGAGAAGATGGGGATCCTTGAGGATGTGAAATCGATTTTCACCGACATGGGTTTTGTTGGAATCTTTGATGTGGCTAACCTCTCTCATAAAGACCAAGCTTGCCAATTTCTTGCATCATTGGAAGCTATGTTATATGAACGAGGGGATAAAGACGCCAATGAAGATGATGGCCACGGTTTCATTGAGTTTAAGGTGGGGAAAGAAGCATACAAGATGACGTTCCATGAGCTAAGTCAAGTGTTTGGGTTCAAAGACGAAGGAACCAAGAGAGGCCTCAAGTTTCTCTATGGGAAGAACGACTTGACCTACTTGTGGAAAGTCATTGGTGTGGGAGAATATAGTCCCGGGAACATCAAGGGCACATGCATCCGCCACCCCGCCATTCGTTATGCCCACAAGATACTTGCTCACACCTTCTTTGCAAAGAAAGAGTTTGGAACGGTTTTAGAAGAAGATATGGAGTTGCTTGCTTTAGGCTTGGCACCGTTTCTTGACACACCTCAAGATGAGCGGCGATTCATTGGAGAGAGCGCACGCCCGTGCCTAGCCGCCATTCTAGTGAACCACTGATATGTGCATATTCTACATGTATTTAGCATGCATTTCATATAGATTTTAGGTCATTCTCTTGGATCTTCCTGGCATTTCATACTTGGTTTGTCCCATTTAGAGTATTAGGAGCTGCATTAGGTCCTAGTGAATTTTTTGCATATTTTTGAGGAGTTTACTAGGTGTTTGGAGACAGTTGGTGGAGTTTGGAGATTTGGTGCTTAAAGACTAGAGAGGAACCATCCGAAACGTCTCAAAGAACCGATCCGACGAAGGCGATCCGTTTTAATCCAGCTCTTGAAGTCTTGATAAGAGTTGTAGCCCGATGAGTTCTCTAAACACAGGAATTGGATTCATGCCATTCGGACAAGGGACGAGGGATTTGTCGCAGTTCTCCCGAGATAGCTCCGCCTGGCCGCTAGGATAAGTTACCGTACCGGTCCGGGATCATCCTCTTCACCTGTCTGGTGCTGGACTCTAGCTCGAACAGGAAAATTACCGGCTTCATGTGCCGGACCCAGACACATGGCCGGTACATGGATCCGGTATTGGAACTTCGCTTGGGCTGGGCAAATACCGGCCAAAGGTCACTCCCAACGCCGGCCAGGTACCAGCATCAAGACCCTCCATACCGGCCTGCACAAGCCAGGTACACTGACCCGGCGTCAAAACCTCACGACGAGAAAAAATCCATCCCGAGCAAAAACCGTCCCGACCAAGATTCAACCGACGATTTTTAAGGTTTTTCAAGTTTCAATACCGGCCTCGTGTACCTCCCAACACCGGCCAGGTATGAAAGCTTCGACCAAAGTCAACCTAGCTCTCCCATGTTGACCAGGTCAATATCCGGTTTGTTCCTGGTTGAGCCGATTAACTCTCCTTTTGATATAAAACCCTTCTAAACCTAATTTTGGAGGGGATACATTATTTTTTCTCTCTTTCTCTTGCCAAAAAACGTGGGAGCCTTGTTCTTGAGGGATTTTTATGGTTTTGTAAGAGATATCTTGAATTGAATGAGAGTTTGAATCATATCTTCTTCCCTAATCATCTTAATCATCTCTTTATTATCTAATCATGAAATCCATCATCTTTCTCATGGGATTTTAGGGTTTCTTCATGGTTAGTGAGTAGTCATTTTAGGATCTTGAGATGGGTTAGATTTAGGTGATTCAAGGTGTTTAGGGTTAAATTATCTATTATCCTTCTTTGTTTAATGCTCTTAATGCTAAATCTAGCCTGAGAGAGTGGATTTAGATCATAGGCATTTCATGCACACCAAGTGTTTGATGAAATGCCTAGATCAATTATTCAAAGGATTTATGTTCTTAGCCTAAGAGATTAGTTGTCTAAGGCATATTTTTGGTTGATCTAGTTTATATTCTCAATGCATGTTGATTGATAATTCACAAATGAGAGTTTGCTAATGAATTTAATAATTAACATAGTTATTAGTGCCTTAAAAGAGGACTAATCAAGATTAGAGATCATTAACCTAGGGATAGCTTGTTTGTGTGAATGAATTCCTTGGATCATGCTTTGGTTACCTTATATCGATTACCCCATCTTACCCCATGTTTGTTTCAATTTGGTTACTTAACCAAACTTCCTTAATTAGCTTAACTCATTTAGTGTCTTGCATTCTTGGTGCTTGAAATCATTTCCCAATAGGTTCGATAACCTCTTATGCTCAATAGGCATTTAGAGAAATTGATCTCTAGACTTGCAAAAGTTATTTATCAATTTGGCACCGTTGCCATATTGGGATTTGATTTTGACATTAAGATTTAGGTTCTTTGTGAGATTAAGCATTTTTCTTTTCTTTTGGATACTAATCTCTCTCTCTAGCTCTCTCTTGTAGGTACATGAACACAAGGTCTAGAGGCGAATCAAATCTTGTTGAGCCTAGGGACAACATTCACCTATTGGATCGTGGTATTAGAGCAAGAAGAGAGAGGGAACGACTTGCACACCTTGCTAGGCTTGATATGGAGCACGTGCAAGAACACCAAGCTCAAGAGCATGGTCAAGAACGTGGCAATGGAAACCACCAAGACCAAAACCCCCACGCCCACCATCCACAACCTCACGGCCCCAACCCAAACTCACCCGTCTATCAAGCTCAAAACATTGTTGGCGAGGGTGATGCGGCAAATGCTCATTTCAACCGCCAAGGGATTCATGCACCACCGGTTGAATGCAATGACTTTGAGGTCAAAGCAAGCTTCATCAACATGGTGCAAAGTAACAAGTTTCATGGCCTTGCGGTAGAAGACCCTCTTGATCATTTGGATCACTTTGACTGTATTTGTAGCTTGACAAAGATGAATGGAGTGTCGGAGGATAGCTTCAAGCTAAGGTTGTTTCCTTTTTCTCTTGGAGACAAGGCAAGGCAATGGGAAAAGAACCTCCCCCAAGGTTCCATCACCTCTTGGAATCAATGCAAAACCGCCTTCCTTGCCAAGTTCTTCTCCCACTCAAGAATGGCCAAGCTAGGGAACGAGATATCAAGCTTCACTCAAAGAGCGAATGAGAGCTTTAATGAAGCATGGGAGCGGTTTAGGAGCTATACATCGCAATGCCCTCATCATAGATTTTCGGATGCTTCACTCCTAAGCACTCTGTACCGTGGAGCATTGCCCAAGATCCGCATGTTGCTTGACACTGCCTCTAATGGAAGCTTCTTGGGCAAAGAAGTGAATGAAGCAATGGAGTTGGTAGAGAACCTTGCATTGAGTGATGTCACTTATGGTGATGACTATGACCGGTCTACAAGAGCCACAAGTGACTTTGAGGAGCAAAAACGAACCAAAGCCATGATGGCTCTCAATGAGAGGTTAGATAAGCAATCATCCATGATGGAAAAGAAAGCTACCATGATGGACAAGCTTCTCAATGCTTCCACTAAACCGGTTCACTTCGTTGGTGAAGAAATGGTAGATTTGAGCAACACCGAAGAAGTGCATTACATTGGGAACAATGGTGGCTATCAAAGAGGTTTCAACAACACCTATGGCAACCAAAGTCAAGCCCCTCGTAATCACCAACAAAGCTATGCTCCCAAAAACAACTTCCAACAAAACCAAGGTGGTTATCAACAAATCTTTGTCCCACAATCTCAAGGCACTAACTCCATGCCTCAAGACCTTGATGTGAAAAATGTTCTTCAACAACTTCTCCAAGGCCAAGCAAGTGGAGCATTGGATATAAGCAAGAAGATGGAAGAAATAAATACCAAGGTAGCTTGCTCATACAATGATCTCCACAAGAACCTTGAGGCATTGAGTTCCAAAGTGCAAGAAATGGAGACCAAGGGAAACAATGGAGACAAAGTACAACAAAGCTCTTCAAATGGGAAAGCAAAGGAGTATTGCAATGCCATCTTCTCAAAGGAGCCACGTACCATTGAAGATCATGAAGCCGCCACTAATGAGATTGAGCTTCTAATCTATGGATCTCAAGCTCCCTTGAAGCTCAATGAGGACATTGAGGAACAAGGTGGGGGAGTGACCCTTGAGAAGAATGAGAACGTGACATTGGTTGAATGCAAAGACTCACCAAGCTCAACTAGGATCGAGCCTAAGTCTCTCCCCAAGCTTGGTAATATCGGTAAATTCTCTATTGCTTGCTCTCTTGGTGATTTAGACATTGAGGATGCTTTGTGTGACTCCGGGTCAAGTGTGAATGTGATGTCCAATGAGATGCTCAAAAGTCTAGGGATAAGGACCCTCACCTATCATCCATCACCTATCACTTATCACCTTTGGAGATGCTTCTTCGAGAAAGCCATTGGGTCTTCTTGAAAACTACCCACTCAAGGTAGGGAATTGCATAGTCCCAACCGACTTTGTGGTCATGGAGATGAGAAAGACCAACAAACTCCCTCTTCTCCTTGGAACACCGTTCCTCCTCACTACCGATGCTAGCATGAACTTCAAAGAGCAAAGGATAGTTATCTTGAATGTGGATGATAAAGTGTACTACCCAATGAGGACTTCTTCCAATAAACTTCGTGGTACAATCACCATGAAGGATGATGAGTCTCAAGAAGAAGAAATATTATATATGGGTAGATGTGATATGGTTGAAGAAGCTCCACCCCCAAAGGTCTATGAAGAGGAAGAGAAGTCTCTTGAGAGAAAAGATTTGGGTTATGGTAATGACAAGGAAGCTTCGGAAGTTGACATGATCACTCGTTTGGAACCGATCCCTCCCACCACAATGGAGAAGGACGTTGAGGGTAGCAAGGGCGCAAAGAAGAAGACGAAAGCCAAGGCTATGATGCGAAACGGATCGAGTAAGCATCATGGGTTTAAATCCGACCCGAGTTAACCTTATATGATGACTCTCACTCCTTGGAAGCACAAGGATGGAGTGATTGAGTACAAGATCAAATGCAAAGGCCGATCCAAGCCTTTGCCTCGGCCAAGGCAATCCTCACTCCCGAGCTCAAAGCAAAAGGAGAAGCCGGTCTTGAAGAGGTAATGAGCAAGGTGCTCAAGCTCAAGCTTAAAGATCCGCCTTGGAGTGCTCACACTCCTCCCTCACCCGCCTAAAAGGGTAACCAACGTCAAACTTAGCGACGTAAAACAAAGTGCACTTGGGAGACATTCCCATGTTTATCCTGGTATATATTATTTTGCTTTCTAGTTTAATTTCGTGTGTCTTGGGCATTGATGGTTTTGTTGAGTGGTTGCAAGGTTCTCGATTGTTAGCAAGGTCACGGAACGGTGTCAAGGATGTTTGATGTCGGAAAAGCCCTCCATGCTCTCCATTCACATAGTAGCACTCCTCCATGTAAGTATCTCTTCCCTTTTTAAGGTCTTAGCATATTATATTTTGTTTTGGGTCTCTTCTTTGACTTTATTTCACACCGGGACAGTGTGATTTAAGTTTGGAGGAGAGACCGGTATTTGACCTCGTGTTTTATGCTCTTATCTTCTCTTTTTGCACTTGAGTCTCATGCATACCATGCAATTTTGCATGAATTTTGAAAACAATTTAGCATTTAGGATTGCATATTCACTTGTAAATGATGTCTAGTTTGCATTTTAGGTTGCATTTGCATAAGCATGGAGTAATGACAACCTTGAGAGTAGCTCAATTAGAAATTGATTCAACGCCCAAGTTATTAGTTGTTTGATGCATTGAAGTTGAATCTGAAATCAAGGATGAACCATTTGTTAGAGCACATGCATCATTGCCTTTCCTTGGTTGAAGCAAGCTTGAATTGAATCTAGCCTCATCTAAGTGATAACCATAGCTTGACATGTAATTATTGTGCTTGTGCAAACTTAAATGGAATCGTGGATCACTTATACATATTTGGACATTCTTCTTCCTTTTCACCACCCTTGCTTGTCCAAATAGCCAAATCCCATCTTTGGATTGGTTTCCCCACCATGCCAATTACCTCCTTTCTAGCCCCTTATATTTTGTGTGTGTCTTGTGAGGTCTTTTTGGAGTGAACTTGACAAAACGTGTTAGGTTTAGGACGACAAGGAAGCACTCTTGTGTAGACTTAGTTCCAACATCAAGGAGCTAATCTAGAACTAGGTTAGATAGGTGGCGGTTCTTAAAGTTTGAGAATGGGAAAAGGTTAGAAATATTTAGGGGAATGGCTTGATCTTTGATGATTATGGTGGAATGAAAGAAGGAAGGAAGGATGATGAAGAGGGGAGTATAAAATGAATGGTATGGTTGGTGCAAGTGTGATTAACAACAAGCTTTAAGAAACTAAGAAAAGCCTCAAGAGACAAAGAAGAAAAGAAGGCCAAAGAGGCCAAGCTACAAAGAAAAGAAGAGGCATGAACCAAAAAGAAGAAAAATAAAAGAGCTAAGTGAAAACGAAAAGGATCATCAACCATAACCAAGATGAAGAAGCAAACCCCTAATGAGGAAGAAGGCGAAAAGGAAAGCAAAGAAGAGCGTAAGGGTCTAAGAAGGCAAAATGCCTTGGGATAAAAATGGTAGCTTAGGATCGGGCAAAAACGGGTTAGATTGGGCTAAGGTTAGTGACACTCTAGGCATTCGGGGTAGACGAGAGTTTTTCCTTGTATGCATAAATTGCCTTTTACCTTTAGCATTTTGTTAAAGTTTGCTCCTTCATTGAGAGATCCTTGTGTTTATTTACCCTTGCATATTGATGAGATCACCTTCATCTCATAACCGGTCCTTTAGCCAAGCGGTTTCATCTAATTTTGCATAAGCACAATTCACGGATAAAACCAATAATCAATGTTAAGAGGCTAGAGAATAGGATGGTTAGTCTAGGTTGAGGTTTGGCTTTGTTGCATGTTGTGAAGGAAATGGCTAACTCATTTTGAGTAGACAACTTTGGTGCATCCTAGAACTAGTAACTTAGACGTTGAATGTGATTGTTTCTTATGCTTCTTATAGGTTCGAGCTCCACTTGCATTGCATTGCATCTCTAATTCTTGATCTTGTTCTCTTGAGGACAAGCAAAGGTTTAAGTTTGGGGGAATTGATATGTGCATATTCTACATGTATTTAGCATGCATTTCATATAGATTTTAGGTCATTCTCTTGGATCTTCATGGCATTTCATACTTGTTTTGTCCCATTTAGAGTATTAGGAGCTGCATTAGGTCCTAATGAGTCTTTTTAATGTTTTTGAGGAGTTTACTAGGTGTTTGGAGACACTTGATGGAGTTTGGAGATTTGGTGCTTAAAGACTAGAAAGGAACCATCCGGAACGTTTCAAAGAACCAATCAGACTAAGGCGATCCGATTTAATCCAGCTCTTGAAGTCTTCATGAGAGTTGTAGCCCGATGAGTCCTCTAAACACAGGAATTGGACTCATGCCATTCGGACAAGGGACGAGGAAGTTGTCGCAGTTATCCCGAGATAGCTCCACCTGGCCGCTAGGATAAGTTACCGTACCGGTCCGGGATCATCCTCTTCACCCGTCCGGTGCTGGACTCTAGCTCGAACAGGAGAATTACCAGCTTCATGTGCCGGACCCAGACCAGCCGGTGCCAAGATACAAGGCAAGACGAAGCTCCCATACCGGCCAACACATGGCCGGTACATGGATCTGGTATTGGAACTTCGCTTGGGCAGGGCAAATACCGGCCAAAGGTGATGAGGACATCGGCTCTAGAACCGACCCAAATGAGATGCCCACCGTCCCAGAAGGTCCCATGACCCGTTCCAAGGCCAAACAGCTCAGAAGAAGATTCGGGACGGCCATACAGGCCTTCGTCAACTCACCCGGGCCAGGCGACCCATTCCAAGTTCTAGCCGGGAGAAAAGAGCCTGTACCGGATGATAGTCCGAACGACCTGATCGTCACTGAGGGAGGTAAGTTCTCTCGTCCAAGTGACCTTTCTAAGACTAACAGGACATGTGGTTTTCGTCCCACAGCCACGGAACCAATTCTAGCCGAGGGACTTTACTCGGAGACAGTTTTAGCCGAGACAAAGGAGCCAAGTCCAAACGATGGTCCAAACGATCCGATCAGCACTGAGGGAGGTAAGTTCTCTCGACCAAATGCATATTTTAAGGCTAATGGGACAGGTACTTTTCGTCTTAGAGATGCAGAACAGCCAGCTGCTTCAATCACAAGCCGCCTAGCCGTGAAGAACCAACAAAGGGCTAAAGAAGGTGTTGAAGCTAAGGAATTGCAAGGACTTGAAGATGATGGCTTCTCTGTTCAAGAAGACCTCCTAGAAGACTTCACCAAGTCGATGCACGCACTGGACGCACCCAAGCCAGAGTCACCTTCAAAGGCGCCTCATGCACCACCGTGGGCCTCTTCGCATCAATGTAAGCTATTTACATTATATACTGTTCTTGCAGGTGTTCCAAGCACCAACAACGACTAAGAGCAGCATCAAATCGACCTTAAGTCTTTAGTTAGATTGCGCGGCCAAACTTTCCTTATTTTGCTTTAAATGAAACGATGAGTATTGTGTTTTTTTTAGAGTCTTTTGTTTCGTGTTGTTTTATTTCGAACGTCCTGTTGTTTTGAGTCTTTATGTCGTTTTGAGTAGAACCCTAGAAGGTTCAAGCTGACGGGCTATTTATAAAGCCCCACACGCAGCTTTGTAGTTCACAACTTTTACCCTAGATCAATAAAATAGCCGCACTTTCTTCTAAGTGTTCTTGAGAAGCGAATTCTCAAATCTGTCTTGTTCTTGCTCGTGTGATTCGACCAAGACCAAGTCTGCACCGTATCAGAGATCTTACCATCCCCTCTGTGTCGTGTATTCACCTCGCCAACCGCTCACCCATCGACTCCACACGAGAGAAGCGACCGCCATCGTGTCAAGTCCACTCGCCTTCGACCATCTATCGACCAAAGGAGAGGGCGACCGCCTGCCTTTAGTCCCATCGACTATCCGGTTAAGACCTCACCACCGAGGCTTACACCATCTGGTATCAGAGCCAAAGGTTCCACCTTTGGTTTTTCTATCCTTTGCTTCAAATCCTTTTCGTAGATCTATCGCTAGGGTTTTGTTAATTTCGTTTAGTTCAAAAAAAAAAATAATAATAATAATTTTGTTAGGGTTTTATTAGTCTGTCGTGTCTTCTTAGATCCAAGAAAAGCAAACAAAAAAAATTTAGGAAGTCTAGTTAAATCTTTCGCAAAACAAAAAAAAAAAAAAAAAAAAAAAGAGAAACTTGCCATATCGCTAGTACCAATTTGGAAAAATTCCTTTTCGGGAATTTTAGAATATTTTCCTGCGTGATTAAAACTTGCCAATTGTTTAGGACCCTTGTTAGAACATCTAGTAAATTCGACAAAGGCTCTAAAATATTTTCAAGTAGATTTCTGAATTTTCTTGTGAACCCACTCGGTATTTGACGAAGTTGTTGTTTTTGAGTAAATTTTTAAACAGCCGACTAACGACCATGGGAGACGAAGCCAACAACGTTCCCCAAGACGCCATTATGCAGATGCTTACGGCCATGAGAGACGAGCTGAGAGGATTTGGTTAAAGGCTAGGCCAGCTCGAGCAACCGCAACTAAGAGACGCCGAAAGAGCTCAACAACCGACGAGGAGGAATGTTCCTATGAATGACCAGCAAGATGCGGTACATGATGACCGTGACAGCATGCCGGAGATGGAGGACGACTTTCCCCCTGACCCCATACGTCACCTAAACCAAAGGAGACGTGATCCCATTAGAGGGCCTCGGCCAAGAGAGCGTGAGCCCAATCATGACATGAAATTGTCACCTCCTACTTTTTCAGGAAAATCTAATCCGGAAGTGTACTTGGATTGGGAAAGGCGCATGGAATACATCTACGAGTGCTATGGCTATGGAGAAGGAAAGAAGATAGCCTTGGCAGCCGCACAACTCACCAAAAATGCACTTGCATGGTGGGATAGGACTGTAGCCGAGAGAAGAAGGCAACTCTTTGGGCCGGTCCAAACGTGGCATGACATGAAGTATCTCCTAAGACTAAGGTATGTGCCTTATCACTATCACCGTGACTTGCAAAAACGTTTCAGGAAGCTAGCACAAGGCAACCGGACCGTAGAGGAGTATTTTGAAGAGTTTGAGAAACTGATGAACTCATTGGAGTTAGAAGAATCCGAAGAAGCTTTGATGGCTCAATTCATCGATGGGCTTCAAGAACGTATAGCTAGGAAGGTGGAGAGAACTAGGTATAGTGGGCTTCACGAGCTACTACACCTCTCGGTGCAAATAGAGCAACAAATCAAAAGAAAGACCTCACTTTCCAACCGACCCAAGAACAACCCGCCTTGGCAAGCGAGTGGCAGCAAGCCGGTCGACAAAGGCAAAGCTGTCGAGATCGACTCTCGGTTCAAAGGCCGAACCAATGACTTCTCTAAGACATCCCGGCCCGAACCAGGTAAGTTCCCTAACACTAGTCAAGCTAGAACTCGTGATATTACCTGTTTTAAATGTCAGGGAAGAGGACACTATGCTAGAGACTGTCCGAACCAAAGACTCATGATCATTACGGCAAGTGGTGGATATGAATCTCAAGACGAGATCGAAGAAGAAGTAGATGGAGCTGATGACGACGTTGAGTACCCAGATACTGGTGATCTACTAGTAACTAGGCGAGTCCTTAGCATGCTGGTTCAACACGAAGAGAAAATTCAAAGAGAAAACTTGTTCCACACACGATGCACCATTAACAACAAGGTATGTAATCTCGTAATAGATGGAGGATCTTGTGCTAATGTGGCTAGCAAGTTTATGGTAGACAGGTTAGGCTTGGAGAAGACTAAGCACCCTAGACCCTACAAACTACAATGGCTCAATGACACCACGGAGCTCAAAGTGACGGAGCAAGTGAGTGTTCCCTTTAGCGTAGGTAAGTATCAAGATGAGGTGCTTTGCGACGTAGTTCCTATGCAAGCTGGGCACCTCCTGCTGGGGAGACCGTGGCAATTTGACCGTGCAGCCATTCACAATGGCCGGACCAATTACTACTCATTCATGCACAAGGAGCGAAAACACAATTTGGCCCCTCTAAGTCCGACCGAAGTGCAAGAGCTTCAAGCCAGGATGAGCAAGGAGACCAAGGTAAGTGTCTCTAATCTATACATCAATGCTGGTGGTTTAAACCGTGCTATGAGTGCCGAAGGCACTATATTACTAATGCTGTTTAAAGAGTGTCTAAGTACAGAGAACAAGGAAATATCATTGCCGCCGGAAGTAGATGCCTTGTTAAGCAAATTCAGAGATCTCTTCCCTGAAGAGAACCCACCAGGCCTGCCCCCTCTACGGGGAATAGAGCACCAAATAGACCTTGTTCCAGGCTCTGCCTTACCAAATAAGGCCGCATACCGAATGAATCCCGAGGAAACTAATGAGTTGGAGAAACAAGTCCGGGACTTGTTAGACAAAGGCTACATACGAGAGAGTCTCAGCCCATGTGCAGTTCCTGTGTTATTAGTGCCTAAGAAAGATGGCACTTGGAGAATGTGTGTGGATTGCCGAGCTATCAACAATATCACCATCAAATACCGACACCCCATCCCACGCTTAGACGACATGCTAGACGAACTAAGTGGTTTTACTATCTTCTCAAAGGTAGATTTGAAGAGTGGATACCACCAAGTCAGGATGCGTGAAGGAGATGAGTGGAAAACAGCCTTCAAGACCAAGCAAGGGCTGTACGAGTGGCTAGTCATGCCTTTCGGCTTGACCAATGCGCCAAGTACATTCATGCGACTAATGAACCAGGTTCTTCGTGCCTATATAAGTAAATTTGTGGTGGTCTATTTCGATGATATACTTATATATAGTAAGAACCTACAAGATCATCTCAAACACCTAGAACTAGTGCTTAAATCACTTCGCAAAGAAGGCCTTTATGATAACCTTAAGAAGTGCACATTTTGTACTAACCAACTTGTGTTCTTAGGCTTTGTAGTAAGTGAACAGGGACTACAAGTGGACGAGGAGAAGATCAAGGCCATAAAAGATTGGCCCACACCGACGTCTATAGGGCATGTTAGGAGCTTTCATGGCTTGGCAAGCTTCTATCGACGATTTGTGAGGGATTTCAGTACTGTTGCTGCTGCACTCACAGCTGTGATCAAAAAGAACGTGCCATTCTCATGGGGAGCAGCTCAAGAAGCTGCCTTCAACGAACTCAAAAATCGACTCACTCAAGCACCGGTTCTTGCCTTGCCCGATTTCGATGAAATGTTCGAAGTAGAATGTGATGCATCCGGCTTAGGAATTGGAGCTGTGCTACATCAAAGGAAAAGACCCATAGCCTTCTTTAGTGAGAAACTAAGTGGAGCCACACTAAACTATCCGACCTATGACAAGGAGCTCTACGCTCTCGTCCGGGCACTAGAAACTTGGCAACATTACTTGCTGTCTAAGGAGTTCATCATTCATACGGATCATGAGACTCTTAAGCATTTGAGAGGTCAGACCTCACTAAAGAGAAGACATGCCAAGTGGCTTGAGTTTGTGGAGACGTTTCCCTACGTCATTAAGTACAAGAAGGGGAAAGAAAATGTAGTAGCCGATGCCTTGTCAAGAAGGCATGCTCTCATTTCAACAATGGAGGCCAAAGTGCTGGGATTTGAACACATCAAGGACCTCTACAAAGACGACCCTGATTTCAAAGAATGCTACACTAATCACGGCAAAGGAATATACGGTCAATTCTATCTCCAAAATGATTTTCTTTTTAGAGGTAAACGTTTGTGTATTCCACAGGGGTCAATGAGGGAGTTAGTGCTTAGTGAAGCACATGGAGGAGGATTGATGGGACACTTCGGTGTAGACAAGACCTTGGCCATAGTAAAAGATCATTTCTATTGGCCACACCTCAAGAAAGACGTGAAGAGATTTTGCTCGAGATGCGTCCAATGCCGCAAAGCCAAATCCAGGTCACATCCTCACGGTCTTTATCTCCCTTTACCTATTCCTAACGCCCCATGGGTAGATCTTTCGATAGATTTTGTTTTAGGACTCCCCAAGATCCGACACCAAGATTGCATCTTTGTTGTTGTGGACCGGTTCTCTAAGATGGCACACTTCATCCCGTGTGACAAGACAAATGACGCGACCAACATTGCTAATTTGTTCTTCAAGGAGGTGGTGCGCCTGCATGGAATCCCGAGAACTATAGTATCCGATCGCGACACAAAGTTTTTGGCTCATTTTTGGAGAACCTTGTGGAGGAAGTTAGGAACCAAGCTCCTTTTCTCCACTACTTGTCACCCCCAAACAGATGGTCAAACGGAAGTGGTAAACCGTACACTTGGCACTTTACTTAGAGCCACCCTTGGTAACAACATGAAAACATGGCTTGATTGCATTCCATTCATAGAATTTGCGTATAATAGGGCTGTTCATTCGGCCACTAAGCTATCTCCTTTTGAAGTTGTCTATGGATTTAACCCTCTATCTCCAGTAGATGTAGTGCCTCTTCCTCAAATAGAACAGGTCAATCAAGACGGGCTTAGGCGTGCCGAGCTCATCAAGGAGTTGCACGAGAGAGCTAAAGCCAATATTGAGAAGAAAACCGAAGGGTACAAGAGGAGCCATGACAAAGGGAGGAAGGAGCTCACCTTTGAACCAGGAGATTGGGTCTGGCTACATATGACCAAAGAAAGATTCGCGGACAAGCGTGCATCCAAGCTCGCTCCAAGAGGCGACGGTCCATTTAGAGTTCTAGCCAAAATAAACGACAATGCCTACAAGCTAGAGCTGCCAGGTGAGTTTAATATCTCACATACATTCAATGTTGCTGATTTATCTTCCTTTGATACAGGAGATCCAGTTTTGTGGACAAAACCTCTTGAAGAGGGAGGGAATGATGAGGACATCGGCTCTAGAACCGACCCAAATGAGATGCCCACCGTCCCAGAAGGTCCCATGACCCGTTCCAAGGCCAAACAGCTCAGAAGAAGATTCGGGACGGCCATACAGGCCTTCGTCAACTCACCCGGGCCAGGCGACCCATTCCAAGTTCTAGCCAGGAGAAAAGAGCATGTACCGGATGATAGTCCGAACGACCTGATCGTCACTGAGGGAGGTAAGTTCTCTCGTCCAAGTGACATTTCTAAGACTAACAGGACATGTGGTTTTCGTCCCACAGCCACAGAACCAGTTCTAGCCGAGGGACTTTACTCGGAGACAGTTTTAGCCGAGACAAAGGAGCCAAGTCCAAACGATGGTCCAAACGATCCGATCAGCACTGAGGGAGGTAAGTTCTCTCGACCAAATACATATTTTAAGGCTAATGGGACAGGTAGTTTTCCCCTTAGAGATGCAGAACAGCCAGCTGCTTCAATCACAAGCCGCCTAGCCGGGAAGAACCAACAAAGGGCTAAAGAAGGTGTTGAAGCTAAGGAATTGCAAGGACTTGAAGATGATGGCTTCTCTGTTCAAGAAGACCTCCTAGAAGACTTCACCAAGTCGCTGCACGCACTGGACGCACCCAAGCCAGAGTCACCTTCAAAGGCGCCTCATGCACCACCGTGGGCCTCTTCGCATCAATGTAAGCTATTTACATTATATACTGTTCTTGCAGGTGTTCCAAGCACCAACAACGACTAAGAGCAGCATCAAATCGACCTTAAGTCTTTAGTTAGATTGCGCGGCCAAACTTTCCTTATTTTGCTTTAAATGAAACGATGAGTATTGTGTTTTTTTTAGAGTCTTTTGTTTCGTGTTGTTTTATTTCGAACGTCCTGTTGTTTTGAGTCTTTATGTCGTTTTGAGTAGAACCCTAGAAGGTTCAAGCTGACGGGCTATTTATAAAGCCCCACACGCAGCTTTGTAGTTCACAACTTTTACCCTAGATCAATAAAATAGCCGCACTTTCTTCTAAGTGTTCTTGAGAAGCGAATTCTCAAATCTGTCTTGTTCTTGCTCGTGTGATTCGACCAAGACCAAGTCTGCACCGTATCAGAGATCTTACCATCCCCTCTGTGTCGTGTATTCACCTCGCCAACCGCTCACCCATCGACTCCACACGAGAGAAGCGACCGCCATCGTGTCAAGTCCACTCGCCTTCGACCATCTATCGACCAAAGGAGAGGGCGACCGCCTGCCTTTAGTCCCATCGACTATCCGGTTAAGACCTCACCACCGAGGCTTACACCAAAAGGTCACTCCCAACGCCGGCCAGGTACCAGCATCAAAACCCTCCATACCGGCCTGCACAAGCCAGGTACACTGACCCGGCGTCAAAACCTCACGACGAGCAAAAATCCATCCCGAGCAAAAACTGTCCCGACCAAGATTCAACCGACGATTTTTAAGGTTTTTCAAGTTTCAATACCGGCCTCGTGTACCTCCCAACACCGGCCAGATATGAAAGCTTCGACCAAAGTCAACCTAGCTCTCCCATGTTTACCGGGTCAATACCCGGTTTGTTCCTGGTTGACCCGGTTAACTCTCCTTTTGATATAAAACCCTTCTAAACCTAATTTTGGAGGGGAGACATTATTTTTTCTCTCTTTCTCTTGCCAAAAAACGTGGGAGCCTTGTTCTTGAGGGATTTTTATGGTTTTGTAAGAGATATCTTGAATTGAATGAGAGTTTGAATCATATCTTCTTCCCTAATCATCTTAATCATCTCTTTATTCTCTAATCATGAAATCCATCATCTTTCCCATGGGATTTGAGGGTTTCTTCATGGTTAGTGAGTAGTCATTTTAGGATCTTGAGATGGGTTAGATTTAGGTGATTCAAGGCATGATTCAAGGTGTTTAGGGTTAAATTATCTATTATCCTTCTTTGTTTAATGCTCTTAATGCTAAATCTAGCTTGGGATAGTGGATTTAGATCATAGGCATTTCATGCACACCAAGTGTTTGATGAAATGCCTAGATCAATTATTCAAAGGATTTATGTTCTTAGCCTAAGAGATTAGTTGTCTAAGGCATATTTTTGGTTGATCTAGTTTATATTCTCAATGCATGTTTATTGATAATTCACAAATGAGAGTTTGCTAATGAATTTAATAATTAACATAGTGATTAGTGCCTTGAAAGAGGACTAATCAAGATTAGAGATCATTAACCTAGGGATAGCTTGTTTGTGTGAATGAATGCCTTGGATCATGCTTTGGTTACCTAATATCAATTACCCCATCTTAGGATTCGCTTTGCTTATTGCTTTTACATCTTGCTTAGTTGATTTTGTTTGTTTCAATTTGGTTACTTAACCAAACTTCCTTAATTAGCTTAACTCATTTAGTGCCTTGCATTCTTGGTGCTTGAAATCATTTCCCAATAGGTTCGATAACCTCTTATGCTCAATAGGCATTTAGAGAAATTGATCTCTAGACTTGCGAAAGTCCTTTATCAACCACTTACTTGGCTACAAAGATTGGGCTCTCACTACAAAGAGCAAGGAGCCAAAAGTCTTCTTAAGCGGTTTGGATGCGGATGATGCATGGGAAGAAACCGACGATGACAGTCAAACCAACATGGTTTACTTCCATGCTTCAACTGGAAGGCCTCTGACTGATCAAGGCAATATGGACAAGATAACCTTCCATGCGTAGTCCACCCCGATAACATTCCATACGCCGGGTAGTCACTAATGGTCCACAATAGCACAGCACACATCTTGAAGTTCCTTTGCTGCGAATAATCGAATGTGCGAACACCTGTATACCACAACTGTTTCAACTCATGAATCAAAGGTTGGAGGAATACATCAAGGGATCGCTTCAGATGCTTAGGACCGGGTACTAGAATACTCATGAACAAAAATTCCCGTTGCATGCACATGCCATAGAGAATATTATCTCCCGGACATACCAAATGGACTAAATCCATCGGTGCATAAGCCAAGATAGACATTCCTGCTCTCATTAGCAAAGTCCGAATGTACAGTCTGAAAGTGTTTCCACGCCTTTGCATCTGACGGATGCGTAACCTCCCCATCCTCCGTGGTATGTTGTGCATGCCATCTCATTGCCCCCGATGTCCTTTCTGATTGGTATAACCGTTTCAATCTATCGGTGATTGGCAAGTACCACATACGTTGGTATGCAACGCGGGTCCTTCCAGTAGTTGGTTGATATCTCGGCTTCCCACAAAATCGACATTCCTGCAACTTATCATCATCTTTCTAGAAAATCATGCAATTGTCAATGCATACGTCAATCATTTCTGATGGTAACCCAAGACTCGCAACCAACCTCTGTATTTCATAGTAACTCTCAGCGGAAATATTATCTTGTGGCAAATACTCTTTAATTAGCTCAGCCCATGAATCCATGCAAATCTCATTTAGGTTATGATCACTTTTAATTGTCATCATCCTAGATACCAATGATAGTTTAGACTGCCATTCTCTACATCCATCGTAGATGGGCTGCTTCGCAGCGTCTAACATATCATAAAAATGCTTTGCTTCTATGTTGGGTTCTTCCCTAGTATTATCATCAGCAAATGCAGTTGTACTTTCATGAAATGCATCTGTAACCATATCATGAAACCTATTTCCCTGTTGATACCCTTCATCAATATTTCCGAATAAATGATCATGCCCATAATTATAACTAGGTTGATCAACGCCATGACTCGTACTACTACTTCCAGCATCAACACTACAACCTTCCCCATGCGAAAACCAGATATAATAGTTTGGCTTAAATCCTCTATTATATAGATGCCTCTTCACAGTATCAATATCCACATATTGGGTGTTCTTGCACTTTCTACATGGACATAAAATTTTACCGTCACGAGTCGCACATGGTTGGCTTGTCGCCTGGTACATGAATGCTCGCAACCCGTCCCGATACTCTTTCGTCACTTCACCCGTCCCTAGATCTCTTTGATTGTACATCCGTGATCGTAATGCGTATATTTCGTGCCCCGAATAAATTTTTTAAACACCCACCACTCAAAATCTATTTCTCAAAAAAAAAATATTATTATTAATTTTTTTTTCGAAGTTGTTGTGTTATGAGAGCTCTCAACGTGATCTGTATTTATAGGATTTTAAAAAAAAATTGCGACGGATTTGCTACGGCAATTTGCAACGGATTTGCTACGGAAAAGAAATTTGCAAGGGATTTACAACAACTTTGCGATGGAAATTAATTTTTCTTTTAAACGTGGTCCACCTACCTCACCTAACTCCACCTAACTAGATCCATCGCAAATCCTTGCAAATTGCCGTAGCAAATCCGTCGCAATTTTGCGAGGGAAACTTGCCGTCGCAAAATTGCGACGGGTTTGCGACGACCATTATAGTCCTCGCTAATCCCTCGCAGATTCCTCGCAAATTTGCAAAGAATTTGCAACGACCTTTTGTCCCTCGCAAATTTGCGAGGGATTTGCGACTCTAGACGGTCCCTCGCACTTTTGTCGCAAATATGTTGCAAAATTGCCGCAATTTGCGACGCTCCTTTCCCTCGCAAAATAGCGACGGATTTGCGACGACTAGTAAGTCACTCGCAAATCCCTCGCAAATCCCTCGCAAATTTGCGATGGATATTATCCATCGCAAAGTCCATTGCAAATCGATTGTTTTCTTGTAGTGTTCAAGCATTTGCTTATCCCCTAATTTTTCTCCCGATTTCCTCCCATGTTCCACACTCTATTTCTTTCCTTCATCCCCAAACTCCCATCCTATCTAGCCCTAACCTATGTCTAGCCCTTTGAATTTGAGCTAACTGATATGCTCAAATTAATACCCTATAAGTACTAAAGCAGTTGTTGTAGTATATGTAGGGGTCGAACACAAGAACTCAAGAAATCACACAATAGATCAGATCGATTCGAATTAAGCTAAACCTAAAGATGTAATTGAAAGAAAATATGTAAATTAAACTGTTGTAAATTCATTTGGAAAAAGATATGTTCAGGGTATTTCTCAGGAAATCAATAAATGCAGATAAACTAACTAGTCAGGATTCAGATTTAGCGCGGTTCTTGAACTCAAATAACTAAAGTATAATTAATCAACTCTCGTTGCGAGAATTATCTAAGTCTAAATCCTAGAATTCCAAATCTCTTTGCGAATCCGAAAGTCTAAACAAGCTTTTAGTTCAAGTTTGATTTGTTCACAAAACAACTAAACCAAATCTCTTTGCAAATACTTATTTTGCTCACCCTAAGTTCTATCAGGTAATTAATCGCACTCTCGTGTCTAATCAATTATCCTAAGATCTAAGTTCTAGATTCGTCAACCTAGAATTAGCTTTGAAAACAACCTATGGTGAAGAACTAATTCAGATGGTGAATCCTAATCAACTAATCAACCTAGCATTCGGAGAAAATCCTTATGAGAACCATAAACCTAAAGTGGATCTACTCAGACATGGAGAATCAAAACAACATGATTGAATAGATCATCAAAGAAAATAAATAAGAAACAGGAGTTCAGAGTTGTCTCTCTAAAAACCAAAGTAAAATCAAGCGTCACCAATAAAAGTGGCTGAAAACCCTAATTATAATGATAAAACACGTTCTGGGGCTTATTGTAATAATTAAAGACTTATGGACTAAGATGCAAACTCTCCAGACTTGTAAAAAGTCTAGTTTCCTGTTTTCCCGAGCATTATCGATCGACACTCATCCTCTGTGTCGACTCTTTTGCTCACCAGACTGGACTGTCTTCACGAAAACCGTTGGAATGGCCTCAAACCACTTCCAAATGAAAGCTAATCCATTGATCTGTTTTGTGTCCAAATCTGAGCTCAATCCATCGGTGGGAAGTTATTCAAGGAATGCCAAACTTCTGACGTCTTTGCATGACTCCGCATCTCCATATGCTCATTTTCACCCAAAACGGCTCATTTTCTCCCAAAGTCACCTAAAACCTATAAAGACTCCAAAATACTAGAAAGACTCTATAAAAAAGACTTATATCATGGCCTAAAACGGGTAAAAACCATGATATATCAATTCCCCCAGACTTAGCATTTGCTTGCACTCAAGTAAAGAGAAGACAAAACCAGAGATAGAGGTTTGAAAACACGGAGACTCAGCTGTTCATGAAACATTGCAATGACCCATTTCCCCAGCACTCAAATGTCACCTAGCCAGTTCCAAAACCAACCACCATGTACTTCTCCTCAGACATTCTTAGCTTCTCCAGACTACACACATTATCTCACAACATCGTTCAATTAAACCCATCATCGCCAGTTTCATCGCTGTGATTAATACCAAGAACCTTCTAGATTCTTTCCCATACAATATCATAATAAGGAACCACCATTTTTCACACTTTTGGTCTCATTTTCTCTCCCCCATACTTATTTCTTATTATGTTCTCTTCTCTTTTTTTTTTTAGATCTGCATATACACATCAAGGTATGAGACTCGAGTATTGATGGTTTTTGCCACCTAATCCCCGGTTCTTCCTTCTCAATGTATCAAAGGGTGTATGCGAATAATGACATCATAGGAAAATCCTAGCCTCGCTTCCAATCCTTTGTGTTATCATTCCTCACCAAGTAGAATAATGGGATTGCTGGAAACATTCCTAACCCTTTACTCAGGAGAAAATCATCTCATATTTTCATGCACTTATTTTTTTTAACTTATAACATGGGAGAGATATACTATTACTTTAAACACATGGCTTCCTTTGTCAGATATGAATGAGGAATCAAGCTCTATGAATACTAACCACATCGATGAAGTACAAAATTTTGGCTCAGGCTTTAAAGAACTCTGTAGGAAACGTGGGTGTCTTCTAGTTAACCGGTTAGTCTTTGGATTTTTCATTAGTTGATCTATAACTGATTCTGTAACAATGGTCACTTAGAAAAAAAGTCCGAACAATAGAGTCAAGAAAAATATCACAGTCTCCTAAAGCTTTTGACTCAATAAAACAACGAATTCTCAAAAACGACTGACTCTAAGAAAAACAAAAACAATGTCAGCGACTACCTCCCCTAGACTTGAATAACACTGTCCCAGTGTTATCTAGCCTAGGGTTGATGAAACAAACAAAAGAACATAGTGGACTTGTGAAGAAAAGAAGGGTTATCGATCTGGGGCAGGTGTATCAACCGACACACGTCTTGGTATCGGGCGATACCAAGTTTAATTCGATACAATGAACTCTTCTCATCGTCATTAATGCATGTGGTGTCGATCGACTGATTCACGCAAAACACAAGACACAAAACATCAAAACAAAACCAAAAACAAAAATAAAAGACTTATATACAGACTTACCAGTGGGTTGCCTCCCACCAAGCGCTTGTTTTAAGTCAGTAGCTTGACTCTGGCTTAGGTGATCAGAAAGGAGAAGATTGAGAACTTACTCCAAGGCAAGTTCTACAACTAGACACTTCCAGCTTCAGAGTTCTGCTCAACATGCTCTCCACAACCTCCTTTCCTTTCTCTTTCAGCTCCGAAGTAAGAAGGACTCTAACCTTAGAGAATTGTTTTGAGGTTCCTTTGCACTTCACCTTGTATTCAATCAAATCACCATCACACTTATGATGGATTAAAGTCATAGAAGCAGCACCCTTCACTCCTTTTTTCTTCACCTACTTCTTTGCCTTAGATGTTTTGACGTCTTTCTTGGTGATGACAGAAGAACTATCCAAAACGTCTATGACAGTTGCCTCGTCAGAAGGCTCTTCGAAAATATCGACTACCAACGTCTCTCATGTGACAGCAGTAATGCAAGAGACATGTGTGGGAGCTCCTCTAGTAGGAATGGCTTTGTAGTACACCTCCTTGTCAATGTATGAGAACGAGATTCTCTTGCTGGGTGTGTCCATAATGGCACCAACCGTAGCCATTAACGGTCTTCCAAGAATCAAAGGCACCCTAGAACCTTCACTCATCTCCACGACCTAAAAATCAGTATCAACCAGGTAATCTCCTACTTTAACAAGCAAATCAGGGATAGTACCGTATGGAGGCGAGGTGGAGGAGTTCGCAAATGTGAGATGCGTCGTAGGGGATCTTATATCAGCCCTCAATCGTTCAGCAATTTCCCTTGATATGACATTGACGCTAGACCCTGAGTCAACGAAAGACTCTTTGAATTCAACTCTAGAGATGGAGCATGGAACCGAGAATTTCCCTGGGTCTTCCCTCTTAGTCAACTGCCTTAGCGGTAGTGACTTGCTTCTTGCCTTGATAAAGAGTACTTCGATCTCTTCCAGAGTTTCTCTGCAATCTCGGAAGTGACTCAGAAGAGGGCGGTACTCTAGAGCTTCTTCAAAAGTCAGTGTGTGGGGAATCCTTCGTACCATCTTCTCAAAGCCAAGCAGCTGCTTTGGAGAAATGGGGTCTCTGAGGTGACTGGGTGGCATGGGGTATGGCGCCTTAGATTTGTAAACCCTTTCTGCACTCAACTCGGGTTTCGTTTCAACAACTGAACTAATATCGACCGACACAGGGGTGGTGTCGATCGATTCTTTCGCTCTGGAATCGTCCCTGGCAGAACTTTGGACGTGTGTTGATCAATGCAAGGGAGTATCGGTGGACACAGTGGTGGTGTTCAAAATCTCATCGTCATCCTCGGCAAGATTGACGAAAATCTCTGCAGTTGAGCTCTTATGCACTCCTGGGTGTACCTCTTTTCCACTCCTCGAGGGGATAGCAGTGACGTATTCGTTCTGTTAATGAACCATCAGTCCCTTGACAGTTGCTGCAGTCTAGGCTACCTGAGTATCCAGAATCTTCTGATGAATAATGAGAGCCTCGATTTTGCCATTCAGATCAGTGTACAAGGCATCCAACCTCCCGTTGAAATTCACTGTCATCTTCTCATGCCATTGAACCAGCTGTTCAAGTATATACTCAATCTTGCTCTCAGAAGTTTTGGGTGGTGTGGGTGGGCATTGATACCTTTTATCTTGAAATCCAACTCCACCAATGTAGTTAACATATTCCACTTCATCCTCTTCAGCAAGACGAACAGCCTTATGCTGCTTGCGCATCAACAAAGTGATGAGGACATCGAGTCAACGACCCAAGTCATTCAGCACCACTAGTACCAAGTGGACCAGTGACTAGAACCAGGAGCAGGGACATGGAAAAGAAGTTCAACATGTTCACATACCAGCTCAGATCAGAAGGTTTCTTCAAGACGGACACTAGTCCGCTAAGCCCGTTAGCGAGTAGTTATTGGGCCGATTCTTTCAAGCAGGATCCACTCATGATCCCGGACGATCCAGAAAGAGATACACATATGGATTGGAAGCTCTTTAAGTCTAGTTTCCAGAACACTAGAGATCAGCCCAAGACTCCTTACCATTCGGACCAGAACGTCCAAATACTGAAGACATATCGGCTGGATCATTTGCTGGCCGATAACACTAAGTGGCCACTCATCAAGCCCAGGTTCGTGGCCCACTTATCTAAGGTCGAGTTCACTTCACCGGAGACGACTTAGGCCCAAGGAAGGTCATTAGTTGGGTTTGTAAGTCGTTTGGTGCTCTTTTCCCAATCTTCGTTTTTATCCCATTGGGTTTTGCGAAGATGGGTTTTTACCGAGGCCAAACGGCTTGTAATATTATTGGCCCAATTAATGACTCTCTGTAAGCCCATTAAGACAAGCTACACGAGGTCTCACTTCTATTTCTCTTAGTCTTTTAATTATTTTGTAAACGGGCCTAAATTGTTAAGGACCCATCTTGTTATTTCTTTTTCGATTTATTTCTTTTCTTTTGGGCGTCTGCTTTCTTTAAAAACCCTAAGGATTTGTCCTTTCTCGGTCACGCAGACATTAAGAATTTTATTCCCAAGTTTTTGTTCTCCACAAAAACGTTTCTTCTCTCTAGGTCGTGAGTGAGTCCGATCCTTAGGGAAAAACCCTTGAAGTATCAAGAGACCGTCGCTTCTCTTGTGGTTATCATCGCCCCAGCAGCACAATCCATCTTATCTCGTTGACACAAGAGAGAGACCTTAGTCCAGCTTCTTCAACACCATCCTCTCGGCCCAAATTCTCGACCATCGACCTCCGGTTTGTGTGAGACGGGTTTGAGTGCGTATCATTTTGGTATCAGAGCTTCAAAAGCTCATGAATCTAAGGTGTAAACGTTCCCTTATCACTTTTAATTTTCTGTATTTGTTTTTTTCTTGTTAGGTTGCTAGAGTAAAAAAATAATAATAAAAAATAGAAAAGAACCGTATATTAGAATTTTCGATTTTTGTTAATTCCTTTTTGTTAAGTTGTTCAAAAAAAAACAAAAAACAAAAAAGAGTATTTTAGTTTAGAATTTTTCCTTTTAGATTTAAGAAATTTTTTTTGTTTTTTTTACCTTATTACTTGTCTTTTTCGATTTTTTGGAGCTCCATTGATACACTTTGTGAAATATGTTTTTTTTTTTGCAAGGAGAAACAATGGAAAACAATGTTGTACCGCAAGACCCTAATGCCATTCTCATGCAAGCAATCACGGCTATGAAACAATAGCTCTAGAGAGTAGTCCAAAGGCTTGATCATATGGAGCAGCCTCAAGCCAACAACAATCCTCAACCAAGAGCACAACGACGAGCCAACAACCTAGGCGAAGATCCGGACGATGTTCCGATAGAGGAACAGCCGCGAGTAAGGAGAAGAGGACCGAGGCAAGACGTCTTTGAGGATGCCGAAGTTGACTTCCCAAGGCACCAACACTCCCAGGACATGAAGCTTAAGGCAACTACGTTTGCTGGAAGAGTTGATCCCGGGGCTTATTTGGAGTGGGAGCAACGCATGGAGCATATCTTCGCGTACTACGACTACAACGAGCAAAAAAGGCTGACTTTGGCCGTTGCTCAACTCACTGACCATGCTCTCTCATGGTGGGATCGTGAGGCAGCTAACAAAAGAAGGAGCCATTCACCTCAGGTCAGCACTTGGCGAGAGATGAGACAGCTCATGAAGAAGCGATATGTTCCGAGCTATTCTCATGGAGATCTTCAAAAGAGGTTCCGAAAATTATCCCAAGGAACCAGGAGCGTGGAAGAATTCTTTGAAGAGTTTGAACATCTTAGAAACCGTTTGGAGCTGGATGAAGACACCGAGACCCTCATGGCTCAGTGCTTAGACGGACTCAACGAACGGCTAAGTCACAAAGTGGAGAAGCTTCCATACCACGACTTGAAGGACATCTTATACCATGCCATTCAAGCTGAGCAACACTTGAAGAAGAAGTCCTATGCTACTAGAAGGACATGGAATAACCAAACATGGGACCAGAACCAAGCCAAGTCCCAATCTCCAACCAGCTTTTCATCTAAGGCCGCAGAGAAGGGCAAGTCGGTCGAAATCGACCCTAGGTTCACTTCGAAAGCCTCTGAGCCTAATCAAGGTAAGTTTTCTAACCCAAGAACTTCTAGAACTCGTGACATAACATGTTTTAAGTGCAAGGGCAGAGGACACATGGCTAGAGAATGCCCAAATCCCCGAGTTATGATCATGTTGGTTTCGGGAGAGTACGAGTCTCAAGATGAGAACGATGTGCAAATGACCGAAGCAGCCACTGAAGAAGTAGATTGTGAGGCTGAATATGGTGAGTCTCTGGTCATAAGGCGAACCTTGAACCTCACGGTTCATCCTGACTAGACAGCCCAAAGAGACAACATCTTTCATACAAGATGTTCCATCCGAGGCAAGGTATGTAATTTGGTAATTGATGGAGGGTCTTGTACCAATGTAGCGAGTGACTACATGGTCACTAAGCTCTGTCTAGTATGCGCTAAACACCCTCACCCATATAAGCTAAGATGGTTAAAAGATAAGGCTGAATTACGCGTAACGGACCAAGTGCTTGTACCATTCAATGTGGGCAAGTACTCGGATGAAGTTGTGTGTGATGTTGTTCCTATGCAAGCTGGCCATCTTCTTCTTGGTAGACCTTGGCAGTTTGACAAGGACGCGATTCACCATGGCCGAAGTAACATGTATTCGTTTGTGCATGATAAAAAGAAGTATAATTTAACACCTCTTACACCTACTCAAGTACACGAATTACAAGTTAAAATGTTAAAAGAAAAAGATGCATCAACCAGGAACAACTTGTTTATCAAGCCCAATTATATTTCTAAGGCAATCACTTGCAAGGAACCGGTATTACTAATGATCTTTAAGGAGACTTTAAGTGCAGGTTCTAGTGCGTTGGAGCAACAGCTTCCTACTAAAGTTACTCAACTCTTGGACCAATTTGCTGATGTGTTTCCTGATGAGATACCTCCTGGCTTACCTCCCATAAGAGGAATAGAGCACCAGATCGATTTTGTGCCCGGTGCCCCATTACCCAATCGAGCCGCATATCGCGTTAATCCGGAAGAAGCCAAGGAACTAGAGAAGCAAGTGAGGGAACTTATGGAAAAGGGCTATGTTCGTGAGAGCCTTAGTCCATGTGCCGTTCCAGTCTTTTTGGTGCCAAAGAAGGATGGAACGTGGAGGATGTGCGTGGATTGTCGCGCGATCAACAACATAACGATCAAATACCGACATCCGATACCGAGGTTAGATGACATGCTTGATGAGCTTTCTGGTTCTAATTGATTTTCCAAGATTGATCTCAGGAGTGGATACCATCAAGTGCGAATGAGAGAAGGTGACGAATGGAAGACGGCCTTCATGACGAAGCAAGGCCTCTACTAATGGCTAGTTATGCCTTTCGGGCTAACTAACGCGCCAAGTACCTTCATGCCAATCATGAATGAGGTTATTAGACCCTAAATTAATAAGTTTGTAGTGGTATACTTCGATGATATTCTCATTTATAGTCGAACTCTAGCTAAACATTTATCTCATTTAGAACAAATTCTTAAGACGCTTCAACGAGATGGTCTTTACGCCAACTTGAAGAAGTGCACATTTTGCGCTAATGAGCTTGTGTTTTTAGGCTTTGTTGTGAGTTCACAGGGACTTAGAGTGGACCAGGAGAAGGTCCAAGCCATCCAAGAATGGCCTACGCCAATGACCATTAGCCAAGTCCGAAGCTTTCACGGGTTGGCTAGCTTTTACCGACGGTTCGTGAAGGACTTCAGCACCCTTGCTGCAGCTCTCACTGCCATCATAAAGAAAGACGTGGCATTCAAGTAGGGAGTAGCCCAGGAAGAGGCCTTCAAAGGCCTAAAGGATCGTTTGACTCATGGTCCCGTTTTAACTTTACCCGATTTCTCTAAAACGTTTGAAATTGAGTGTGATGCCTCAGGTTTAGGGATCGGTGATGTCCTTACTCAAGGAGGCAAACCTGTTGCTTACTTCAGTGAGAAACTAAGTGGAGCCACTCTCAACTATCCTACTTATGACAAGGAGCTCTACGCCTTGGTCCGAGCAATGGAGACGTGGCAGCATTACCTACTATCGAAGGAGTGTGTCATCCACACGGACCATGAGACTTTGAAGCATCTTAGGGGTCAGACTAACCTCAAGAGAAGACATACTAAGTGGCTGGAGTTTATAGAGACGTTCCCCTATGTGATCAAGTACAAGAAGGGAAAAGATAATGTGGTGGCCGATGCCCTATCTCGGAGATATACGCTAATATCAACCATGGAAGCCAAGGTTCTTGGATTTGAAATGATTATTCCATTATATGAATCTGATGTTGATTTTGCAGAGATATACAAGAACCATGGAAAGGGAGCCCACGCTTCTTACTATGTCCATGACGTTTATCTTTTTAAAGATAAACGCCTATGCATCCCGGAATGTTCGTTATGGGAGCTTATAGTCCGAGAAGCTCATGGAGGAGGCCTCATGGGTCATTTTGGCGTTGAGAAGACTCTTGCCATGCTGAAGGAGCACTTCTTTTGGCCACACCTTAAGAAGTCGGTCGAAACTTTCTGTGCAAGATGTATCACTTGCAAGAAAGCCAAGTCTCGGGTTCACCCGCACGGTTTGTATCTTCCTTTACCGATTCCTACTTTACCATGGATTGATATTTCTATGGACTTTGTGCTAAGTTTGCCTAAGATCAGACACAAGGACTCCATCTTTGTCGTGGTGGATCGGTTCTCGAAGATGGCACACTTCATTCCATGTGCCAAGACAAACGATGCTACACAAACCGCGGACCTCTTTTTCAAAGAGATTGTCCGACTACATGGAGTAGCTAGGAAGATCGTCTCAGATCGCGACACCAAGTTCCTGAGCCACTTTTGTAGAACTCTCTGGAAGAAGCTAGGAACCAAGTTGCTCTTCTCCACGACCTACCATCCACAAACCGATGGCCAAACTGAAGTCGTTAACCGTATACTTGGAACGTTGCTTCGAGCAACAATAGGGAGAAATCTTAAAACTTGGATCTTAAGCCTCTACTTCAAACGGAGTTCTTAAACTTCGACGGAGCCAAGAAGGCCGCGGACGTGAAAAAGCTACACCAATCGGTCAAAGATCAGCTCGAACGAACCAATGCCCAACGTGTGAAGAATGCCAACAAGGGCAGGAAGCACGTGTCTTTTGAAGTTTGAGAATGGGTGTGGTTGCACATGAGACCAGAGCGATTCCCGGACCAACGCAAATCGAAGCTATCGCCTCACGGAGACGGCCCATTCAAAATCTTGGAGAAAATCTATGACAACGCCTACAAGTTCGAGCTCCCAGGTGAGCTTAAGGTATTTGCTACATTCAATGTTTCTTACTTAGCTCGTTTTGATGCAGGTGATGATGTTTTGGGGTCAAAACCTCATGAAGAGGGAGGGAGTGATGAGGACATCGAGTCAACGACCCAAGTCATACAAGCACCACTAGTACCAAGTGGACCAGTGACTAGAACCAGGATCAAGGACATGGAAAAGAAGTTCAACATGTTCATGGACCAGCTCAGATCAGAAGGTTTCTTCAAGACGGACACTAGTCCGCTAAGCCCGTTAGCGAGCAGTTATTGGGCCGATTCTTGCAAGCAGGATCCACTCATCATCCCGGACGATCCAGAAGCCTAATCACATATGGATTTGAAGCTCTTTGAGTCTAGTTTCCATAACACTAGAGATCAGCCCAAGACTCCTTACCATTCGGACCAGAACGTCCAAACACTGAAGACATATCGGCTGGATCCTTTGCTGAACGATAACACTAAGTGGCCACTCATCAAGCCCAGGTTCGTGGCCCACTTATCTAAGGCCAATTTCACTTCACCAGAGACGACTTAGGCCCAAGGAAGGTCATTAGTTGGGTTTGTAAGTCGTATGGTGCTCTTTTCCCAACCTTCGTTTTTATCCCACTGGGTTTTGCGAAGATGGGTTTTTACCGAGGCCAAACGGCTTGCAATATTATTGGCCCAATTAATGACTCTCTGTAAGCCCATGAAGACCAGCTACACGAGGCCTCACTTCTATTTCTCTTAGTCTTTTAATTATTTTGTAAACGGGCCTAAATTGTTAAGGACCCGTCTTGTTATTTCTTTTTCGATTTATTTCTTTTCTTTTGGCGTGTGCTTTCTTTAAAAACCCTAAGGCTTTGTCCTTTCTCGGTCACGCAGACATTAAGAATTTTATTCCCAATTTTTTTTTCTCCAAAAAAACGTTTCTTCTCTCTAGGTCGTGAGTGAGTCCGATCCTTAGGGAAAAACCCTTGAAGTATCAAGAGACCGTCGCCTCTCTTGTGGTTCTCATCGCCCCACCAGCACAATCCATCTTATCCCGTTGACAGAAGAGAGAGACCTTAGTCCAGCTTCTTCAACACCATCCTCTCGGCCCAAATTCTCGACCATCGACCTCCTGTTTGTGTGAGACGGGTTTGAGTGCGTATCACAAATTATGCACCGAATCCAGCTTCGCATGCACTTTAGCAATCTGCGATCCATCAACACCTCCGTGCAGACATTTCTGCTCGAGATCAGCACTCTTGGCGCTATTGCTAGATGCCAAGTTCTCAATGAGCACATACGCATCGTCATCAAAACCTCGTGCAGCATCTAGAGCCATCTGATACCTCCAATCAATTCCTCTGAAGAAGATTCCCAGCAACCGAACCTGAGTGAATACGTGATATGGACAATCCCTCTGATAAGATCTTAATCGTACCGAAGCAGCCTTAAGTGCCTCTCTCGGTCCGTAAGAAAACTGAGAGATCTTGTTCCTGAGCTCCTCGGATCTCGCATCATCGAAGAAGTTGTTCAGGAATGCCTTCTTCGTCTCTTCCCAGGTAGTCAGCGACCCAATAGGCAGCTGTTTCAGCCAGTAAGTTGCATCTCCAGAAAGAGAGTATGTAAAAAGCTTGCAAAAGAGGAACTCATAAGGCACTCCATTGTACTTGATGCTAGTGACCAAGTCCTCGAACCTCTCCATGTGATCCATGGGATGCTCGTGAGGAAGACCATGATAAGGGTGATGACCCACAAGAGTGTAATATGCAGTCTTCAGCTCAAAGTCATTCCTCTCGAAGGTGGGAATGCGAATCAATGACCGATTGGCATAGAATTGATCGGCCCTGTTGTACTCACCAATGGTCTTGGCACGAATTACCACAGCATTCCCAACATTAACGCGCGCAGCAGGCGCGACAGCCTCATCAACAACAACTGCAGGGATAATTGTGTTTCCCTCTCCATCAAGTAGCTGCCCTACTTCACTGCGCACGCGACCCTCTTGGTCTCTCAAAACTCCAGTTTCGTCTTGAATTAGAACCATTGGGTTGTTCATCTCTGCTGGCTTATTCGCTTCCCTGAAACACAAAAATCAAGAACACGTAAGTAACTAAAAATCGAAAAACAAAACAAAATAAAACGTTGAGTATCGACCGATACTGGTTAGTATCGATCGATACCAACAGATTTAGTCGAAATTCTAATCTAAAATCTAATGGCGAATTGAGTCCCCGGCAACGGGGCCAAATTTGATATGCTCAAATTAATACCCTATAAGTACTAAAGCAGTTGTTGTAGTATATGTAGGGGTCGAACACAAGAACTCAAGAAATCACACAATAGATCAGATAGATTCGAATTAAGCTAAATCAAAAGATGTAATTGAAAGAAAATACGTAAATTAAACTGTTGTAAATTCAATTGGAGAAAAATAGGTTCAGGGTATTTCTCAAGAAATCAATGAATGCAGATAAAATAACTAGTCAAGATTCAGATTTAGTGTGGTTTTTGAACTCAAATCACTAAAGTATAATTAACCAACTCTCGTTGCGATAATTATCTAAGTCTAAATCCTACAATTCCAAATCTCTTTGTGAATCCAAAAGTCTAAACCAGCTTTTAGTTCAAGTTTGATTTGTTCACAAAACAACTAAACCAAATCTCTTTGCGAATACTTATTTTGCTCACCCTAAGTTCTATCAGGTAATTAATCGCACTCTCGTGCCTAATCAATTATCCTAAGATCTATGTTCCAGATTCTTCAACCTAGGATTAGCTTTGAGAACAACCTATGTTGAAGAAATAATTCAGATGGTGAATCCTAATCAACTAATCAACCTAGCATTCAGAGAAACCCATTATGAGAACCCTAAACCTAAAGTGGATCTACTCAGACATGGAGAATGTAAACAACATGATTGAATAGATCATCAAAGAAATCAATAAGAAACAGGAGTTAAGAGTTGTCTCTCTAAAAAACAAAGTAAAATCAAGCGTCACTAACTAATTATAATGCTAAAACACGTTCTGGGGCTTATTGTAATAATTAAAGACTTCTGGACTAAGATGCAAACTATCCAGACTTGTAAAAAGTCGAGTTTCCTGTTTTCCCGAGCAGTATCGATCGACACTAGGTAGTATCGGTCGATACTCATCCTCTGTGTCGACTCTTCTGCTCGCCATACTGGTCTGTCTTCACAAAAACTGGCATAAAGTTTGATCGCATCGTTCGAATTGCCTCAAACCACTTCCAAATGAAAGCTAATCCATTGATCTATCTTGTGTACAAATTTGAGATCAATCCATCGGTGGAAAGTTCTTCAACGAATGCCAAACTTCTGACGTCTCTGCATGACTCTGCATCTCCATATGCTCATTTTCACCCAAAACGGCTCATTTTCTCCCAAAGTCACCTAAAACCTTTAAAGACTCGAAAAGACTCCAAAATACTAGAAAGACTCTATAAATAAGACTTATATCATGGCCTAAAATGTGTAAAAACCATGATATATCAACTCCCCTAGATTTAGCCTTTGCTTGCCCTCAAGCAAATAGAAGACAAAACCAGAGAAAGAGGTTTGAAAACACCTAGACTCACCTGTTCATGAAACATTGCAATGAACCTTTTCCCCATCACCCAAATGTCACCTAGCCAGTTCCAAAACCAACCACCATGTACTTCTCCTCAGACATTGGCAGCTTCCCCAGACTACACACATTATCTCACAACATCGTTCAATTAAACCCATCATCGCCAGTTTCATCACTGTGATTAATTCGAAGAACCTTCTAGATTCTTTCACATACAATATCATGATAAGGAACCACCCTTTTTCACACTTTTGGTATCATTTTCTCTCACCTAGACTTATTTCTTAATATGTTCTCCTCTTTTTTTTTTTTAGATCTGCATATACACATCAAGGTATGAGACGCGAGTATTGATGGTGTTTGCCACCTAATCCCCGGTTCTTCCCTCTCAATGTATCAAAGGGTGTAGGCGAATAATGACATCATAGAAAAATCCTAGCCTCGCTTCCAATCATTTATGTGATCATTCCTCACCAAGTAAAATAATGGAATCGCTGGAAACATTCCTAACCCTTTACTTAGGAGAAAATCATCTCATCTTTTCATACACTTTTTTTTTTAACTTAGAACATGGCAGAGAGATACTAGTACTTTAAATACATTGGTTCCTTTATCAGATATGAATGAGGAATAAATCTCTATGAATACTAACCACATCGATGAAGTGCAAAAATTTGGCTCAGGCTTTAAAGAACTCTGCAAGAAACGTGGGTGTCTTCTAGTTAACCGGTCAGCCTTTGGATTTTTCATTAGTCGATCTGTAACTGATTCTGTAACAATGGTCACTTAGAAGCAAAGTCAGAACAATAGAGTCAAGAAAAAGATCACAGTCTCATAAAGATTTTGACTCAATAAAACAACGAATGACTCAAAAATGACTTACTCTAAGAAAAAAAAAAACAATTTCAGCGACTACCTCCCCCAGACCTGAATAACACTGTCCCCAGTGTTATCTAACCTAGGGTTGGTGAAACAAACAAAATAACAGAGTAGACTTGTGAAGAAAAGAATGGTTATCGATCTGGGGCAGGTGTATCGACCGACACACGGCTTGGTATTGGGCGATACCAAGCTTAAGTCGATACAATGAACTCATATCATCGTCACTGATGCATGTGTTATCGAACGATACCAGGTGGTATCGGTCGATACCGATCCTCTGTAACTGATTCACGCAAAACACAAGACACAAAACATAAAACCAAGACCAAAAACAAAAATAAATGACTTATATACAGACTTACCAGTGGGTTGCCTCCCACAAAGCGCTTGTTTTAAGTCAGTAGCTTGACTCTGGCTCAGGTGATCAGTCAGGAGAAGATTAAGAGCTTACTCCAAGGCAAGTTCTATAACTAGACACTTCCAACTTCAGAGTTCTGCTCAACATGCTCTCCACAACCTCCTTTCCTTTCTCTTTCAGCTCCGAAGTAAGAATGACTCTAGCCTTAGAGAATGGTTTTGAGGTTCCTTTGCACTTCACATTGTATTCAATCGAATCCCCATCACACTTCTGAGGGATTAAAGTCATAGAAGCAGCACACTTCAATCCTTTGATCTTCACCTACTTATTTGCCTTAGATGTTTTGACGTCTTTCTTGGTGATGACAGAAGAGCTATCCAAAACGTCTATGACAGTTGTCTCGTCAGAAGGCTCTTCCAAAAAATCGACTACCAACGTCTCACCTGTGACAGCAGTATTGCAACAGACATGTGTGGGAGCTCCTCTAGTAGGAATGGCTTTGTAGTACACCTCCATGTCAATGTATGAGAACGAGATTCTCTTGCGGGGTGTGTCCATAATGGCACCAACCGTAGCCATGAACGGTCTTCCAAGAATCAAAGGCACCCTAGAACCTTCGCTCATCTCCACGACCTGAAAATCAGTAGGAACCAAGTAATCTCCTACTTTAACAAGCAAATCAGGGATAGTACCGTATGGAGGCGAGGTGGAGGAGTTCGCAAATGTGAGATGCGTCGTAGGGGATCTTATATAAGCCCTCAATCGTTCAGCAATTTCCATTGATATGACATTGACACTAGACCCTGAGTCAACGAGAGACTCTTTGAATTCAACTCCAGAGATGGAGCATGGAACCGAGAATTTCCCTGGGTCTTCCCTCTTGGTCAGCTTCCTCAGCGGTAGTGACTTGCTTTTTGCCTTGATAAAGAGTACTTCGATCTCTTCCAGAGTTTCTCTGCAATCTCGGAAGTGACTCAGAAGAGGGCGATACTCTAGAGCTTCTTCAAAAGTCAGTGTGTGGGGAACCCTTCGTACCATCTTCTAAAAGCCAAGCAGCTGCTTTGGAGAAATGGGGTCTCTGAGGTGTCTGGGTGGCATGGGGAATGGCGCCTTACGTTTGTAAACCCTTTCTGCACTCAACTCGGGTTTCGTTTCAGCAACTGAACTAATATCGACCAACACATGGGTTGTGTCTATCGATGCTTTCGCTCTGGAATCATCTGTGGTAGAACTTTGGACGTGTGTCGATCGAAAGTAGGGAGTATCGGCCGACACAGGGGTGGTGTTCGAAATCTCATCGTCATCCTAGGCAAGATTGACGAAAATCTCTGCAGTTGAGCTCTTCTGCACTCATGGGTGCACCTCTTTTCCATTCCCCGAGGGGATAACAGTGACATATTCGTTCTCTGAATGAACCATCAGTCCCTTGACAGTTGTTGCAGTCTGGGCTACCTGAGTATCCATAATCTTCTGATGAATAATGAGAGCCTCGATTTTACCATTCAGATCAGTGTACAAGGCATCCAACCACCCGTTGAAATTCATTGTCATCTTCTCTTGCCCTTGAACCAGCTGTTCAAGTATAGACTCAATCTTGCTCTCAGAAGTTTTGGATGGTGTTGGTGGGCATTGATACCTTTGATCTTGAAATCCAACTCCACCAATGTAGTTAACATATTCCACTTCATCCTCTTCAGCAAGACGAACAGCCTTCTGTTACTTGCCCATAAACAAATTATGTACCGAATCCAGTTTCGCATGCACTTTAGCAATCTATGATCCATCAACACCTCCGTGCAGCCTTTTCCGCTCGAGATCAACACTCTTGGCGCTATTGCTAGATGCCAAGTTCTCAATGAGCACATACGCATCGTCAGGATATCTCGTGTAGAACTTTACATTGCTTGCAGCATCTAGAGCCATGTGATACCTCCAATAAATCCCTCTGAAGAAGAATCCCAGCAACCGAACCTGAGTGAATCCGTGATGTGGACAATCCCTCTGATAAGATCTGAATCGCACCCAAGCAGCCTTAAGTGCCTTTCTCGGTAATTGAGAAAATTGAGAGATCTTGTTCCTGAGCTCCTCGGATCTCGCATCATCGAAGAAGTTGTTCAGGAATACCTTATTCGTCTCTTCCCAGGTATTCAGCGACCCAGTAGGCAGCTGCTTCAGCCAGTAAGTTGCATCTCCAGAAAGAGAGTATGGAAAAAGCTTGCAAAAGAGGAACTCATAAGGCACTCCATTGTACTTGATGCTAGTGACCAAGTCTTCGAACCTCTCGATGTGATCCAAGGGGTGCTCATGAGGAAGACCATGATAAGGGTGCTGACCCAGAAGAGTGTAATATGCAGGTTTCAGCTCAAAATCATTCCTCTGGAAGGTGGGAATGCGAATCGCAGACCGATTGGCATAAAATTGATCGGGCCTGTTGTACTCACCAATCGTTTTGGCACGATTTACCACAGCATTCCCAAAAATAACGCGCGCAGCAGGCACGACAGCCTCATCAACAACAACTGCAGGGATAATCGTGTTTCCCTCTCCATCAAGTAGTTGCCCTACTTCATTGCGTACGCGACCCTTTTGGTCTCTCAAAACTCCAGCTCCGTCTTGAATTAGAACCATTGGGTTGTTCATCTCTGCTGGCTTATTCGCTTCCCTGAAACACAAAAGTCAAGAACATGTAAGTAACTAAAAATCGAAAAACAAAACAAAATAAAACGTTGAGTATCGACCGATACTGGTTAGTATCGATCGATACCAACAGATTTAGTCGAAATTCAAATCTAAAATCTAATGGCGAATTGAGTCCCCGGCTACGGCGCCAAATTTGATATGCTCAAATTAATACCATATAAGTACTAAAGCAGCTGTTGTAGTATATGTAGGGGTCGAACACAAGAACTCAAGAAATCACACAATAGATCAGATAGATTCGAATTAAGCTAAACCAAAAGATGTAATTGAAAGATAATACATAAATTAAACTGTTTTAAATTCAATTGGAGAAAGATAGGTTCATGGTATTTTTCAGGAATACAATGAATGCAGATAAACTAACTAGTCAGGATTCAGATTTAGCGAGCTTCTTGACCTAAAATCACTAAAGTATAATTAACCAACTCTCGTTGCGAGAATTATCTAAGTCTAAATCCTAGAATTCCAAATCTTTTTGCGAATCCTAAAGTCTAAACCAGCTTTTAGTTCAAGTTTGATTTGTTCACAAAACAACTAAACCACACGTCTTTGCGAATAGTTATTTTGCTCACCCAAAGTTCTATCAGGTAATTAATCGCACTCTCGTGCCTAATCAATTATCCTAAGATCTAAGTTCCAGATTCGTCAACCTAGAATTAGCTTTGGGAACAACCTATGGTGAATAAATAATTCAGATGGTGAATCCTAATCAACTAATCAACCTAGCATTCAGAGAAACCCATTATGAGAACCCTAAACCTAAAGTGGATCTACTCAGACATGGAGAATGAAAACAACATGATTGAATATATCATCAAAGAAATCAATAAGAAACAGGAGTTCAGAGTTGTCTCTCTAAAAACCAAAGTAAAATCAAGCGTCACTAACAAAAGTGGCTGAAAAACCTGCTTCACAAAAGTGGCTAAAATCAAGCGTCACTAACAAAAGTGGCTGAAAAACCTGCTTCACAAAAGTGGCTAAAATCAAGCGTCACTAATGCTAAAACACGTTTTGGGGCTTATTGTAATAATTAAAGACTTCTGGACTAAGATGCTGATGTAAGATTGCGTCTCACAATCTTATCTTCACAAGATAATCAAAGTTTACAAGTTTTGAACGCGGAAATGGGGACGATGGAACCGAGACATCTGGCCGAAGGGCTCTCTTTGTCTAAGTCGTTGGATGGAGATGGGGGGGGGGGGTTGATTGACTCACTCAATATGATGATGATAGACTCTCTCTATCAAGTGATCGAACCAACTTATTTGAATCCCACAAATAAGTTAAATCCGAGACTCTAGTGAATATGTGAATAGCACACAATATTCAAAAGAAAGAAACAAATCAAAAGATGATCAAAAACTAGCCGTTGGACAATATTGAGCAAATCGGCAAAATGAGGAAGGTGTGATGTCGCCTTATATCTGGACGGTTTGAGAGGATATGTGATCTTCTCTGTAACATTCTGGATGGTGTAGATCACGTCCAAAATGCAGCAGCATTGAAAAGGAAAGAGCCGTTGGTGATTCATGTCAAAAGGCTCCAAATAAGGCAAGTGGGGTTTGAACTTGATCCTCCTGATCAAGTGAGGTGTGGTGCACCATGGGACGTGTGTAATAGCTCCTAGATGATCTCCTGGTTCCAATGTAAAGTGCTGCGTTCCATATAAACAATTGAGAGGGAAACTTTCCTTATATGGTACCAAGCGGACCCGTTTCAGAGATTTGGGTGTAACTTGTGGATCCGATAGGCATTTCGTTGGATCTTTGGCTTGCTGGATCCACGAGAGGCCCATTGATATTCTCCAAGTGGTCCTGGGCTTAGATCGTTTCTGAGTTGGGTTGTGTAGTACGATCTTTGGCCTCTTTGCTTGCGTCCAAAGCAGATCCATCGATTTGTAAAATCGATAACTCTCAAATCTAAACCGGGAATGAGATGAATCCAATTTTTGGTTCTTCTCTGATGGATCAAAATTCCAGAACAACTTGGTTTGTAGGTTAATTCCTATTGGTTCAGTCGGAAAACTCCAATCAATGCACCTATGTCCAAATCGGGTAAATTAGGAGACACCTGATTTAGCATTCAGAGAAAACCCTTATGAGAAAACCCTAAACCTAAAGTGGATCTACTCAGACATGAAGATTGAAACAATAAACATGTTTGAATGAATCATCAAATAAAATAGAAAGAGTAATAAGAGGGTTCGAAATCTTCTCTCGGACGAACAGAGTTTCAGACTTGTCTCCCTTCAAAAGCTCTTTCACAAAACCAGAATAAAACAAAGCATAGAACAAAGCATAGCCAACAAAGTGGCTGTAAAACCTAATTAAATAGTCTAAACACGAATTGGGGTCTTCTTGTAAATATTAAAGTCTTATGGGCAAGTTCTGCAATTCTTCAAACTTCATTAAGAGTCGCGACTTGTAACCTCCTCGATGGGTGTCGATCGATACCAAGGGGTATCGATCGATGCTTGACGCTTTGATCGGGTACTTAGTCACCAGACTTCAGTTTTGCTCCAGAATGCTCCATAAAACTCCAATATCTCCAATAATGCTCCAAAAGTGCTAAAACCTGTAAAAGACTCTAAAACACTACGAAATAGTAGAAAGACTATAAAACGGACTTATATCATGGCCTAAAAGGGGTAAAAACCATGATATATCAGGCATTCCTGAACAACTTCTTCGATGATGCGAGATCCGAGGAGCTCAGGAACAAGATCTCTCAGTTTTCTCAAGGACCGAGAGAGGCATTTAAGGCTGCTTGGGTGCGATTCATATCTTATCAGAGGGATTGTCCACATCACGGATTCACTCAGGTTCGGTTGCTGGGAATCTTCTTCAGAGGGATTGATTGGAGGTATCAGATGGCTCTAGATGCTGCGAGCAATGGAAATTTCTACAAGAGGTATCCTGACGATGCGTATGTGCTCATTGAGAACTTGGCATCTAGCAATAGCGCCAAGAGTGCTGATCTCGAGCGGAAAAGGCTGCACGGAGGTGTTGATAGATCACAGATTGCTAAAGTGCATGCGAAGCTGGATTCGGTGCATAATTTGTTGATGGGCAAGCAGCAGAAGGCTGTTCGTCTTGCTGAAGAGGATGAAGTGGAATATGTTAACTACATTGGTGAAGTTGGATTTCAAGATCAAAGGTATCAATGCCAACCCACACCACCCAACACTTCTGAGAGCAATATTGAGTCTATACTTGAACAGCTGGTTCAAGGGCCGGAGAAGATAACAGTGAATTTTAACGGGAGGTTGGATGCCTTGTACACTGATCTGAATGGCAAAATCGAGGCTCTCATTATTCATCAGAATATTATGGATACTCAGGTAGCCCAGACTGCAGCAACTATCAAGGGACTGATGATTCATTCAGAGAACGAATACGTCACTGTTATCCCCTCGGGGAATGGAAAAGAGGTACACCCAGGAGTGTAGAAGAACTCAACTGCAGAGATTTTTGTCAATCTTGCTGAGGATGACGATGAGATTTCGAACACCACCCCTATGTCGGCCGATACTCCCTAGTATCGATCGACACACGTCCAAAGTTCTGCCACGGATGATTCCAGAGCGAAAGCATCGATCGAAACAACCCCTGTGTCGGTCGATATTAGTTCAGTTGCTAAATTGAAACCCGATTTGAGTGCAGAAAGGGTTTACAAACCTAAGGCGCCATACCCCATGCCACCCAGACACCTCAGAGACCCCATTTCTCCTAAGCAGCTGCTTGGCTTTGAGAAGATCATACGAAGGATTCCCCACACACTGACTTTTGAAGAAGCTCTAGAGTATCGCCCTCTGCTGAGTCACTTTCGAGATTGCAGAGAAACTCTGGAAGAGATCGAAGTACTCTTTAACAAGGCAAAAAACATGTCACTACCGCTGAGGCAGTTGACTAAGAGGGAATACCCAGGGAAATTCTCGGTTCCATGCTCCATCTCTGGAGTTGAATTCAAAGAGTCTCTCGTTGACTCAGGGTCTAGCGTCAATGTCATACCAAGGGAAATTGATGAACGACTGAGGGCTGATATAAGATCCCCTACGACGCATCTCACATTTGCGAACTCCTCCACCTCGCCTCCATACGGTAATATCCCTGATTTACTTGTTAAAGTAGGAGATTACCTGGTTCCTACTCATTTTCAGGTCGTGGAGATGAGCGGAGGTTCTAGGGTGCCTTTGATTCTTGGAAGACCGTTCATGGCTACGGTATGTGCCATTATGGACACACCCAGCAAGAGAATCTCGTTCTCATACATTGACATGGAGGTGTACTACAAAGCCATTCCTACTAGAGGAGCTACCACACATGTCTCTTGCAATACTGCTGTCACAGGAGAGACGTTGGTAGTCGATCTTTTGGAAGAACCTTCTAACGAGCCAAAGTTCTTCTGTCATCACCAAGAAAGACGTCAAAACATCTAAGGCAAATAAGTAGGTGAAGATCAAAGGAGTGAAGTGTGCTGCTTCTATGACTTTAATCCCTCAGAAGTGTGATGGGGATTCGATTGAATACAAGGTGAAGTGCAAAGGAACCTCAAAACCATTCTCTAAGGCTAGAGTCATTCTTACTTCGGAGTTGAAAGAGAAAGGAAAGGCAGTTGTGGAGAGGATGTTGAGCAGAACTCTGAAACTGGAAGTGTCTAGTTATATAATTTGCCTGGGAGTAAGTTCTCAATCTTCTCCTGACTGATCACCTGAGCCAGAGTCAAGCTACTGACTTAAAACAAGCGCTTGGTGGGAGGCAACCCACTAGTAAGTCTGTATATAAGTCTTTTATTTTTGTTTTTGGTTTTGGTTTTATGTTTTGTGTCTTGTGTTTTGTGTGAATCAGTTACAAAGGATCGGTATTGACCGATACCACCTGGTATCGATTGACACCACATGCATCAATGACGATGAGAAGAGTTCATTGTATCGACTTAAGCTTGGTATCGCCCGATACCAAGCCGTGTATCGGTCGATACACCTGCCCCATATCGATAACCCTTCTTTTCTTCACAAGTCCACTTTGTTCTTTTGTTTGTTTCACCAAACCTAGGCTAGATAATACTAGGGACAGTGTTATTCAAGTCTGGGGGGAGGTAGTCGCTGACATTGTTTTTGTTTTTCTTAGAGTCATTCGTTTTTGAGTCATTCGTTGTTTTATTGAGTCAAAATCTTTAGGAGACTGTGATCTTTTTCTTGACTCTATTGTTCTGACTTTGCTTCTAAGTGATCATTGTTATAGAATCAGTTACATATCGACTAATGAAAAATCCAAAGGCTGACCGGTTAACTAGAAGACACCCACGTTTCCTGCAGAGTTCTTTAAAGATTGAGCCAAACTTTTGCACTTCATCGATGTGGTTAGTATTCATAGAGCTTGATTTCTCATTCATATATGACAAAGGAACCCATGTGTTTAAAGTAATAGTATATCTCTCCCCTGTTCTAAGTTAAAAAAAAAATAAGTGCATGAAAAGATGAGATGATTTTCTCCTGAGTAAAGAGTTAGGAATGTTTCCAGCGATCCCATTATTCTACTTGGTGAGAAATTATCACATATAGGATTGGAAGGGAGACTAGGATTTTCCTATGATGCCATTATTCGCCTACACCCTATGATACATTGAGAGGGAAGAACCGGAGATTAGGTGGCAAACACCATCAATACTCGCGTCTCATACCTTGATGTGTATATGCAGATCTTAAAAAAAAAAAAAGAAGAGAACATAATAAGAAATAAGTCTGGGGGAGAGAAATTGATACCAAAAGTGTGAAAAATGGTGGTTCCTTATAATGATATTGTATGGGAAAGAATCTAGAAGGTTTTTGGTATTAATCACAGCGATGAAACTGGCGATGATGGGTTTAATTGAACGATGTTGTGAGATAATGTGTGTAGTCTGGGGAAGCTGCGAATGTCTTAGGAGAAGTACATGGTGGTTGGTTTTGGACATGGCTATGTGACATTTGGGTGCTGGGGAAAAGGTTCATTGCAATGTTTCATGAACATGTGAGTCTCCGTTTTTTCAAACCTCTTTCTTTGGTATTGTCTTCTATTTGCTTGAGGGCAAGCAAAGGCAAAGTTTGGGAGAGTTGATATATCATGGTTTTTACCCGTTTTAGGCCATGATATAAGTCTTATTTATAGAGTCTTTCTAGTATTTTGGAGTCTTTTCGAGTCTTTACAGGTTTTATGTGACTTTGGGAGAAAATGAGCCGTTTTGAGTGAAAATGAGCATATGGAGATGCAGAGTCATGCAGAGACGTCAGAAGTTTGGCATCCGTTGAAGAATTTCCCACCGATGGATTGAGCTCAAATTTGGACACAAGACATATCAATGGATTAGCTTTCATTTGGAAGTTGTTTGAGGCCATTTCAACGAAGCTATCAAAGGTTATGCCAGTTTTCGTGAAGACAGTCCAGTTTGGCGAGAAGAAGAGTCGACACAGAGGATGAGTATCGACCGATACTACCTAGTGTCGATCGATAATGCTCGGGAAAACAGGAAACTCGACTTTTTACAAGTTTGGAGAGTTTTCATCTTAGTCCAGAAGTCTTTAATTATTACCATAAGCCCCATAACGTGTTTTAGCATTATAATTAGGTTTTTCAGCCACTTTTGTTAGTGACGCTTGATTTTACTTTGGTTATTAGAGAGACAACTCTGAACTCATGTTTCTTATTGATTTCTTTGATGATCTATTCAATCATGTTGTTTTCATTCTCCAAGTCTGAGTAGATCCACTTTAGGTTTAGGGTTCTCATAATGGGTTTCTCTGAATGCTAGGTTGATTAGTTGATTAGGATTCACCATCTGAATTATTTCTTTACCATAGGTTGTTCTCAAAGCTAATTCTAGGTTGACGAATCTGGAACTTAGATCTTAAGATAGTTGATTAGGCACGAGAGTGCGATTAATTACCTGATAGAACTTAGGGTGAGCAAAATAACTATTCGCAAAGAGATTTGGTTTAGTTATTTTGTGAACAAATCAAACTTGAACTAAAAGCTGGTTTAGACTTTAGCATTCACAAAGAGATTTAGAATTCTAGGAGTTAGACTTAGATAATTCTCGCATTCTGAATCCATTCCTATTAGAGGAGCTCCCACACATGTCTCTTGCGTTACTACTGTCACAGGAGAGACGTTGGTAGTCGATCTTTTGGAAGAGCCTTCTCACGAGCCAAATGTCATAGACGTTTTGGATAGTTCTTCTGTCATCACCAAGAAAGACGTCAAAACATCTAAGGCAAAGAAGTAGGTGAAGAAAAAAGGAGTGAAGGGTGCTGCTTCTATGACTTTAATCCCTTAGAAGTGTGATGGGGATTCCATTGAATACAAGGTGAAGTGCAAAGGAACCTCAAAACCATTCTCTAAGGCTATAGTCATTCTTACTTCCGAGCTGAAAGAGAATGGAAAGGAGGTTGTGGAGAACATGTTGAGCAGAACTCTGAAGTTGGAAGTGTCTAGTTGTAGAACTTGCCTGGGAGTAAGTTCTTAATCTTCTCCTGACTGATCACCTGAACCAGAGTCAAGCTACTGACTTAAAACAAGAGCTTGGTCGGAGGCAACCCACTGGTAAGTCTGTATATAAGTCATTTATTTTTGTTTTTGGTTTTGGTTTTATGTTTTGTGTCTTGTATTTTGCGTGAATATTTACAAAGGATAGGTATCGACCGATACCACCTGGTATCGATCGACACCACATGCATCAATGACGATGAGAAGAGCTCATTGTATCGACTTAAGCTTGGTATCGCCCGATACCAAGCCGTGTGTCGGTCGATACACCTGCCCCAGATCGATAACCCTTCTTTTCTTCACAAGTCCACTCTGTTCTTTTGTTTGTTTCACCAACCCTAGGTTAGATAACACTGGGGACAGTGTTATTCAAGTTTGGGGGAGGTAGTCGCTGACATTGTTTTTATTTTTCTTAGAGTCAATCGTTTTTGAGTCATTCGTTGTTTTATTGAGTCAAAATCTTTAGGAGACGGTGATCTTTTTCTTGACTCTATTGTTCTGACTTTGCTTCTAAGTGACCATTATTACAGAATCAGTTACAGATCGACTAATGAAAAATCCAAAGCCTGACCGGTTAACTAGAAGACACCCAAATTTCCTGCAGAGTTCTTTAAAGCCTGAGCAAAATTTTTGCACTTCATCGATGTGGTTAGTATTCATAGAGTTTGATTCCTCATTCATATCTGACAAAGGAACCCATGTGTTTAAAGTAATAGTATCTTTCTCCCCTGTTCTAAGTTAAAAAAAAATAAGTGCATGAAAAGATGAGATGATTTTCTCCTGAGTAAAGGGTTAGGAATGTTTCCAGCGATCCCATTATTCTACTTGGTGAGGAATGATCACATAACGGATTGGAAGCGAGGCTAGGATTTTCCTATGATGCCATTATTCGCCTACACCCTTTGATACATTGAGAGGGAAGAACCGGGGATTAGGTGGCAAACACCATCAATACTAGAGTCTCATACCTTGATGTGTATATGCAGATCTAAAAAAAAGAAAAAAGAAGAGAACATAATAAGAAATAAGTCTGGGGGAGAGAAAATGATACCAAAAGTGAAAAAGGGTGGTTCCTTATCATGATATTGTATAGGAAAAATCTATAAGGTTCTTGGTATTAATCACAGCGATGAAACTGGCGATGATGGGTTTAATTGAACAATGTTGTGAGATAATGTGTGTAGTCTGGGGAAGCTGCGAATGTCTGAGGAGAAGTACATGGTGGTTGGTTTTGGACTTGGCTAGGTGACATTTGGGTGCTGGGGAAAAGGTTCATTGCAATGTTTCATGAACATGTGAGTCTACGTGTTTTCAAACTTCTTTCTATGGTTTTGTCTTCTATTTGCTTGAGGGCAAGCAAAGGCTAAGTCTGGGGGAGTTGATATATAATGGTTTTTACCCGTTTTAGGTCATGATATAAGTCTTATTTATAGAGTCTTTCTAGTATTTTGGAGTCTTTTCGAGTCTTTACAGGTTGTAGGTGACTTTGGGAGAAAAGGAGCCATTTTGGGTGAAAATGAGCATATGGAGATGCAGAGTCATGCAGAGACGTCAGAAGTTGTGCATTCGTTGAAGCATTTCCCACCGATGGATTGAGCTCAAATTTGGACACAAGACAGATCAATGGATTAGCTTTCATTTGGAAATAGTTTGAGGCCATTACAACGATGCGATCAAAAGTTATGCCAGTTTTCGTGAAGACAGTCCCGTCTGGCGAGCATAAGAGTCGACACAGATGATGAGTATCGACCGATACTACCTAGTGTCGATCGATACTGCTCGGGAAAACAGGAAACTCGACTTTTTAAAAGTCTGGAGAGTTTGCATCTTAGTCCAGAAGTCTTTAATTATTACCATAAGCCCCAGAACGTGTTTTAGCATTATAATTAGGTTTTTCAGCCACTTTTGTTAGTGACGCTTGATTTTACTTTGGTTTTTAGAGAGACAACTCTGAACTCTTGTTTCTTATTGATTTCTTTGATGATCTATTCAATCATGTTGTTTTCATTCTCCATGTCTGAGTAGATCCATTTTAGGTTTAGGGTTCTCATAATGGGTTTCTCTGAATGCTAGGTTGATTAGTTAATTTGGATTCACCATCTGAATTATTTCTTTACCATAGGTTGTTCTCAAAGCTAATTCTAGGTTGATGAATCTGGAACTTAGATCTTAAGATAATTGATTAGGCACGAGAGTGCGATTAATTACCTGATAGAACTTAGGGTGAGCAAAAAAACTATTCGCAAAGAGATTTGGTTTAGTTATTTTGTGAACAAATCAAACTTGAACTAAAAGCTGGTTTAGACTTTAGCATTCACAAAGAGATTTAGAATTCTAGGATTTAGACTTAGATAATTCTCGCATTCTGAATCCATTCCTATTAGAGGAGCTCCCACACATGTCTCTTGCATTACTCTTGTCACAGGAGAGACGTTGGTAGTCGATCTTTTGGAAGAGCCTTCTCACGAGCCAACTGTCATAGACGTTTTGGATAGTTCTTCTGTCATCACCAAGAAAGACGTCAAAACATCTTAGGCAAAGAAGTAGGTGAAGAAAAAAGGAGTGAAGGGTGCTGCTTCTATGACTTTAATCCCTTAGAAGTGTGATGGGGATTCCATTGAATACAAGGTGAAGTGCAAAGGAACCTCAAAACCATTCTCTAAGGCTAGAGTCATTCTTACTTCCGAGCTGAAAGAGAATGGAAAGGAGGTTGTGGAGAACATGTTGAGCAGAACTCTGAAGTTGGAAGTGTCTAGTTGTAGAACTTGCCTGGGAGTAAGTTCTTAATCTTCTCCTGACTGATCACCTGAACCAGAGTCAAGCTACTGACTTAAAACAAGAGCTTGGTCGGAGGCAACCCACTGGTAAGTCTGTATATAAGTCATTTATTTTTGTTTTTGGTTTTGGTTTTATGTTTTGTGTCTTGTATTTTGCGTGAATCAGTTACAAAGGATAGGTATCGACCGATACCACCTGGTATCGACCGATACCACCTGGTATCGATCGACACCACATGCATCAATGACGATGAGAAGAGCTCATTGTATCGACTTAAGCTTGGTATCGCCCGATACCAAGCCGTGTGTCGGTCGATACACCTGCCCCAGATCGATAACCCTTCTTTTCTTCACAAGTCAACTCTGTTCTTTTGTTTGTTTCACCAACCCTAGGTTAGATAACACTGGGGACAGTGTTATTCAAGTCTGGGGGAGGTAGTCGCTGACATTGTTTTTGTTTTTCTTAGAGTCGGTCGTTTTTGAGTCATTCGTTGTTTTATTGAGTAAAAATCTTTAGGAGACGGTGATCTTTTTCTTGACTCTATTGTTCTGACTTTGCTTCTAAGTGACCATTATTACAGAATCAGTTACAGATCGACTAATGAAAAATCCAAAGCCTGACCGGTTAACTAGAAGACACCCACATTTCCTGCAGAGTTCTTTAAAGCCTGAGCCAAATTTTTGCACTTCATCGACGTGGTTAGTATTCATAGAGATTGATTCCTCATTCATATCTGACAAAGGAACCCATGTGTTTAAAGTAATAGTATCTCTCTCCCCTGTTCTAAGTTAAAAAAAAAAAATAAGTGCATGAAAAGATTAGATGATTTTCTCCTGAGTAAAGGGTTAGGAATGTTTCCAGCGATCCCATTATTCTACTTGGTGAGGAATGATCACATAACGGATTGGAAGCGAGTCTAGGATTTTCCTATGATGTCATTATTCGCCTACACCCTTTGATACATTGAGAGGGAAGAACCGGGGATTAGGTGGCAAACACCATCAATACTAGCGTCTCATACCTTGATGTGTATATGCAGATCTAAAAAAAAAAAAAAAGAGAACATAATAAGAAATAAGTCTGGGGGAGAGAAAATGATACCAAAAGTGAAAAAGGGTGGTTCTTTATCATGATATTGTATAGGAAAGAATCTAGAAGGTTCTTGGTATTAATCACAGCGATGAAACTGGCGATGATGGGTTTAATTGAACAATGTTGTGAGATCATGTGTGTAGTCTGGGGAAGCTGCGAATGTCTGAGGAGAAGTACATGGTGGTTGGTTTTGGACTTGGCTAGGTAACATTTGGGTGCTGGGGAAAAGGTTCATTGCAATGTTTCATGAACATGTGAGTCTCCGTGTTTTCAAACCTCTTTCTCTGGTTTTGTCTTCTATTTGCTTGAGGGCAAGCAAATGCTAAGTCTGGGGGAGTTGATATATCATGGTTTTTACCCGTTTTAGGTCATGATATAAGTCTTATTTATAGAGTCTTTCTAGTATTTTAGAGTCTTTTCGAGTCTTTACAGGTTGTATGTGACTTTGGGAGAAAAGGAGCCGTTTTGGGTGAAAATGAGCATATGGAGATGCAGAGTCATGCAGAGACGTCAGAAGTTGTGCATTCGTTGAAGCACTTACCACGGATGGATTGAGCTCAAATTTGGACACAAGACAGCCCAATGGATTAGTTTTCATTTGGAAGTGGTTTGGGGCCATTACAACGATGCGATCAAAAGTTATGCCAGTTTTCGTGAAGACAGTCCAGTCTGGCGAGCATAAGAGTCGACACAGATGATGAGTATCGACCGATACTACCTAGTGTCGATCGATACTGCTCGGCAAAACAGGAAACTCGACTTTTTACAAGTCTGGAGAGTTTGCATCAGATGAGGTCATCCAAACCAATACAGACTATAGCAAGGAGAACACGCAAAAGAATGATTATATCATAGCCGATGTCAAAGAAGAGCCGATTGTCAATGCTTCAATCGTCTATGTGAAAGCGCATGGAAATGATACCACCTCAGATAGGAAATGGACCGTGCGTACGACCAGACTAGTACTTGTTTATTGGCGTCAACAATTCCTTGATGTTGTTGGGACAGTTGCTCTGACGCTACTATCGCTCAGCACCCATCAAATGGAAGAAGATGCATGTCTTGAAGATCTCTGCCTCAAGCACAACGATTCAGGCCATGAAACCACTTGGACTACATTCCTAGCTCAACCAGAGCACGCCTAGAAATGGAATCAGTCCAATTGGATCACAGATGAAGTAGTTATGCTATTTACAAATCAGGTGTCTCCCAATTTACCCGATTTGGATAAAAGTGCATTGATTGGAGGTTTCCGACCGAACCAAGAGGAATTAAGATACAAAACGACTTGTTCTGGAATCTTGATCCATCAGAGAAGAACCAAACATTGGATTGATCTCATTCCCGGTTCAGAATTGAGAGTTATCGATTTTACAAATCGATGGATCTGCTTTGGACGCAATCCAGCAACGAGGCCAAAGATCGTACTACACAACCCAACTCAGGAACGATCTAAGCCCAGGACCACTTGGAGAATATTAATGGGCCTTTCATGGATTCAGCAAGCCAAAGATCCAACGAAATTCCCATCGGATCCACAAGTTACACCCAAATCTCTGAAACGGGTCCGCTTGGTGCCATATAAGGAAAGTTTCCCTCTCACTTATTTATATGGAACGCAGCACTTTACATGGGAACCAGGAGATCATCTAGGAGCTATTACACACGTCCCATGGTGCACCAGACCTCACTTGATCAGGAGGATCAAGTTCGAACCCCACTTGCCTTATTTGGAGCCTTTTGACATGAATCACCAACGGCTCTTTCCTTTTCAATGCTGCTGCATTTTGGACGTGATCTACACCATCCAGAATGTTCCAGAGAAGCTCACATATCCTCTCAAATCGTCCAGATACAAGGCGACATCACACCTTCCTCATTTTTCCGATTTGCTCAATATTGTCCAATGGCTAGTTTTTGATAATCTTTTGATTTGTTTCTTGTTCATAATTTCGTGTAGAGCATTATATAAGCTTAGCTTAGTTTTCATTTGTAATTAACCATTCAGTCCTAAAGTAATAAAGTATTTCGTTTCTTGTCAAAGTATTGTTCTTTGCGGGAGTTCCGTTCTTTTGAATATTGTGTGCGATTCACATATTCACTAGAGTCTCGGATTTAACTTATTTGTGGGATTCAAATAAGTTGGTTCTATCACTTGATAGAGAGAGTCTATCATCATCAGATTGAGTGAGTCAATCAACCCCCCCCCCCATCGTCCATCCAACGACTTAGACAAAGAGAGCCCTTCGGCCAGATGTCTCGGTTCCATCGTCCCCATTTCCGCGTTCAAAACTTGTAAGCTTTGATTATCTTGTGAAGATAAGATTGTGAGACTCAATCTTACATCATTGGTATCAGAGCTGAAAGTTCCTATCCCAGGTTGTGTTCATCCAACCTTTATCTTTCAATTTTTTGTTTTGTTTTGTTTCATTCGTAATATCAAAAAAAAAAAAATATTGTTCTTGTTTCAATTCTGTTCTTAGTTATTTTTGTTATTTGATTCCTCATAAAAATTAAAACCAAGATAAAAATTGTGATTTCATTCTGTTTTGTTCTTGTTTCATCATAAATCGAAAATCTCAAAAAAAAAAAAAATTTGCTTTAATCATTTGTGCTTTATTCCTGTTTTAATTAAAATCTAAAATCCATAAAAATAATTTTTGCTTGTCGATTTCCTTTTATTATAAACCAGAAAATAAAAATAAGAATTTTTCCTTATTGGTTATTTGAATTTTCGAATTTATTTAAGTCAAAAAAAAAATTTCAGAAAATTTTTATAACTCTTTAATTCTTGCCTTATTTGTTTTATACGACTTTGATCCATTCCCTTGTCTTTTGCTTTCAAGGTACGCTCAGAAGAAACCCATATCTGCCATGGGAGATTCAGAGGAGGAAGATTATTACCTTGAAGATGAGTGGAGTTGAGGAGAAGAACATGCCCAAGTCTTCACCGATGAGGAGACTAGCCATGACACATCACCGTGGCATCAGCATGATTACTCAAGCTCTTACTATGGAGAAGATTCTGATGGAGACGAGCCTGAACCAGATCCACCAGACTGTAGGCGAGACAACCACACCGATCACTCGACTTGGTCAAGTGAAGGAGAGACCGACCAAGAAGGCAATATTGGAGAAGATCGTTCATGGCAAGACGAGACTGAATCTCAAATCAGTCTAGAAGAAGAAGACCACGAAAGTGAACCAGGACATGGAGAGTTCACTCATGAAGAGGAACATGATCAGTTCGAAGAGCACGTCAAAGACCAAACCCAAGATTATCCGTATGGCGAGTCGACGGATGAAGGAGATTGTGAATCTCATCACATCTATTTTTTTAGGTCATGAACAAGGACCAGAAGGTTACCTACTGTGGGAAAAGGAAATGGAGAATTGGTGTCGATTCCACAACATCCCAAAGGAGAAGAGACTATCATGCGCGATTGACTCCCTTGTTGGAGAAGCTTATACATGGTGGGAACGAGAAGAAATTATGGGCTACTATTATAATCCGATCAAAACTTGGGGTGATCTCATGCAGCGTTTGTTCAAGGAGTTTGTACCGAAATCCTACAATCCTAACTACACTCCCAAGAGACATCTGTTCCAAGCAACTTCAAAAAGTTGGATGTCAACACCAAAACCGCAGCCTATTCTTGACCGCAAGAACGCTTGCTGTCCCGAGCCAAAGAAGGTGCTTCAAGGCATTCTGGAGAAGAATAAAAGGGCTAAGAAACCAGTGGCAGCTACAGAAGTTAAATCAAATCCCAGCCCATCGGTCATAGCTCACCCGAGAAGCACAAAACCGTCGCTTAAACCGCAAAGTCCAACAAAGCAATGTAAGTCTTCTAAACTCTCTAAAGTAGATACTACGATCTGTTATAGATGTCATAAAAGAGGACATTTTGCTAAGACGTGCCCAGCTAGAAAATCCCAAAATATTTCATCAATTGAATTGGGAAAGGAGACTAGCGAAGTAGAAAAAGATAAGTTGAATTTTGAAAATTCCAGTTCGTGTATATTACACTTGTCTTTACCAAAGGTTGTTAGTGCAGGTATAAAACATGTAGTGGAGCACACTATGAACGAGGCAGCCACTGAAATTAATGGAAGTAGCACCAGTAACGTGCTGCTACAAGAAGAGCCACCCGATCGAGCCATAAATCACAATACCGTGGCGACGAATGAACTAGAACTCATCGACAGTTCTGATCAGGTAAGTCATCCCTCACTGTTATATAATTCTGATGACTCAATGAATGTGTTCATGGACGTGATAAGTTCCATAGAATCTGATGAAAAATAATTTCGGTGGAAAAATCTATAAACCAGATTTTGTATCTTGAGTCACACGTAGAAGAAAAACTAGATGAATTGACTCAAATTGATTTTTGCTCTGTTGCTTATGATAATTCCATGTCTGTCATAACACACTTGCTTCTTGCCAAAAATTTAGAGAATATTTCAGGTACCAAGGAGAAGCAACAAGGACCAAAACCGCAAAGGAACAATGGCGACATCGAAAGTGAAAAAGGAGATTTCACTAAAACGACTATCTTACTGCCCAAGGAAGTCAGAAACATGCCATGGAGAGGAGTCATCTCTTCTTTGTTGATCAAAGAACCACCTGATGTTCAACATCGATCATATCCGAGCCCCACACCAATCGTTACCCGAGGTAAATTTCTAGACTCAATTCTTTACGAAGATACTAACTTGCTCTATTTTGGTGCAGGTCTAGAAGTTTCGAGGACAAAACCTTTCCAAGGGGGAGGGTATGATGAGTTCATCCAAACCGATACAGACTATAGCAAGGAGAAGACGCACAAGAATGATTATATCATAGCCGATATCAAAGAAGAGACGATTGTCAATGCTTCAATCGTCTATGTGAAAGCGCATGGAAATGCTACCACCTCAGAGAGGAATTGTACCGTGCGTACGACAAGACTAGTACTTGTTTATTGGCGTCAACAATTCCTTGATGTTGTTGGGACAGTTGCTCCGACGCTACTATCACTCAGCACCCATCAAATGGAAGAAGATGCATGTCTTGAAGAGCTCTGCCTCAAGCACAATGATTCAGGCCATGAAACCACTTGGAATACATTCTTAGCTCAACCAGAGCACGCCTAGAAGTGGAATCAGTCTAATTGGATCACAGATGAAGGAGTTATGCTATTTACACTCTTCATTATCTTATCCATGTGGAAAGTCATGACCAAGTCACCAATGCTGAGGGCGATCTTCCCATTCTTGCAATCAATCAAAGCACCAGCTGTTGCAAGGAAAAGTCTGCGTAGGATAAGAGGATCCTTACGCTCAGCATCATACTCCAGAACGATGAAATCAGTTGGGATCAGGCAATTCCCAATCTTAATCGGGACGTCTTCGAGTAAACCCTCTGGAAGTCTAACTGAATGATCAGCACGAACTAGGGATATCCTCGTGGTTGTGAAGTCTGTCATCCCCATCCTTTTGGAAACTGAATACGGCATGAGGTTGACGCTTGAGCCAAGATCACAAAGAGAACGCTCAAACCTGTCTGTGAATATCGTACAATCCAACACAAAACTCCCTGGGTCTGGCAGCTTCCTTGGGATTATGTTGGTCAGGATTGCACTGCACTCATGAGTAATCATCAAGCATCCCTCTTCAAGGTTTACGTTGCTGGATACCATCCGCTTGACATATCTCCTAAAGGCTGGGATAAGGTATCTTCGGCGTGTAGACTCTTTCTCCAGCTACATTAGGTATTTCTTTTGAAACCTTATGAGTTGATTCGACTGCGGGATCAGTATCGACCGATACTGACGTGGTAACGATCGATACACGCGGTTTTGATTTATCCCGTGAAAGTATCCTGATAGGTATCGACCGATGCTGACTAGTGTCGATCGATGCTGGGGCGATTTTGGTATTCTCGTCGTCAAGAGCGGCGAGAATATCTGTAGTTTGGCCAATTTTTGCTCCCGACATGACCTCCTTTCCACTTCTCAAGGTGATTGCATTGATGTGAGCCATTGGGTTCTCTAGTTTCCCTGGAAGAAAACCTTCATGTCTTTTCACAGCCTCTGAAGTCTGAGCTATCTGAAGTTCCAGCTTCTTCTGCTGGATATTAATAGTATCGATCCTTCCGCTCAGATCATTGTATAGGACATCGATCTTCCCATTGAAATCCACTGTAAGCTTCTGCTGTCCCTTGAGAAGTTGCTCAAACATAGCCTCGATCTTGCTGTCCGAAAGCGTAGCAGGTACGGGTTGATAAGAAGAATTTCCATAGTTCCTTGTGTACCCAATGTTCTGAGATGGTTTCTGACCAAACTTATTTGAACCTCCTTGCTGATAGTTGCTGTTGAAGTTTCGGTTGTTGTTGAATTGATTCTTCTGTCCTTGAAAACCAGACCCACCAATGTAGTTAACATCCTCTACTTCTTCTTCGTTAAATACCTTAACTTCTTCAGCAAAGTGAACAGCCTTGGGTGTCCTACCCATCAGAAGACTGTGCATATAATCCAACTGGGCTTGCACATCAGCTATCTGTGTACCATCCATGCTACCAGCTAGCTTCTTTCTCTCAAAATCAGCATTCTTGGTGCTATTACTAGACGCCAAGTTCTCAATCAACGCATAAGCATCCTCAGGATACCTGGTGTTGAAGTTCCCATTGCTCGCAGCATCCAAGGTCATCTAATACCTCCAATCGAGCCCTCTGAAAAATAATCCCATCAACTGAACATCAGAATACCCGTGATGTGGACAATCTCTCTGATACGATCTAAATCTCGTCCAAGCAGCCTTGAACGCCTCAGTAGGTCCTTGCGAAAACAGGGAAATCTTGTTCCTCAGATCCTCAGATCGTGCATCATCATAGAAATTGTTCAGAAAAGCAGTCATAGTTTGCTCCCAAGTAGTCAGCGATCCAGGAGTCAACTGCTTCAGCCAGCAAGTCGCTTCTCCACCAAGTGAGTATAGGAAAAGCTTGCAGAAGATGTAGTCATAGGACACTCCATTGCTCTTGATGCTTGTGGCCAAGTCCTCGAACCTCTCAATATGATCCATGGGATGTTTGCTGGAAAGGCCATGGAAAGGATGCTGTCCCACAAGAGTGTAGTATGCAGGCTTCAGCTCAAAGTCATTCCTCTGGTAAGACGGAGGACGAATCGCTGATTGATTTGCATAGAATTGATCAGGTCTATTGCACTCACCAATCGTTCTACCACGATTAACTACAGCATTCTCAGCGTTCGCATTCCCAGCGACAATCCCAACAGCAACAGGAGCAGCGGGAATAATGTTCCCCTCTCCATCCAGACGTTGTCCATGCGCATTGCACAAACGACCCTCTTGGTCTAAATTCCAGATTCGTCAACCTAGAATTAGCTTTGAACACAACCTAGGGTGAAGAACTAATTCAGATGGTGAATCCTAACAACTAATCAACCCAACCATCGATGGGCAGACTTTCTTTGTCGACACCTTCAGCGACATAGCTGAAGAGTACTTTCTGGGGATGCATCCTGAGGACCCACTAGAAAGAGCATTAGTCTGTTCAACCACTTCAGAGGTGCATTCGTGTGATGATACAGCTGGATACTCAAGGATGCTCGATTCAGCACCGCCGGTATCGATCTATACCCCGTTGGTATCAGTCGATACCCTGCGACTCGAGGGAGAGTTGGTCGAAAGTCCTAAGCAAGCTGCTGAGCTTGGAGATTGGAGTGCAGAGAACGCTCATAAGGTGGAAATAAAGCACCTCCCACCAAACATGAGGTATAATTTTCTTGGTCCTAATTCTACATACCCAGTAATTGTCAATGCTTCTTTGAACAACACATAGATTGTCTTACTTCTGAGCAAGCTACGAAAGTATCGCAAAGCTCTTGGCTATTCTCTTGATGACATTTCAGGTATATCACCAGACTTGTGCATGCATAGGATCCACCTTGAGGACGAGTCAAAGACCTCGATTGAGCATCAGAGGAGGCTGAATCCGAATCTGATGGAAGTGGTCAAAAAGGAGGTGATGAAGCTTTTGAAAGCTGCTGTTATCTATGCTATTTCGGATAGCTCTTGAGTCAGTCCAGTGCACGTTGTTCCTAAGAAAGGAGGAATAACCGTAGTAAAGAATGAGAAGGATGAGATGATTCCTACTAGAACTATCACTGGACATCGAATGTGCATCGACTACAGGAAGTTGAATGCAGCTACACGAAAGGATCATTTCCCACTGCCATTCATTGACCAGATGCTGGAGAGGTTCGCTAGTCATCCCTACTACTGTTTTCTCGATGGATATTCAGGTTTCTTCCAGATTCCAATACATCCAGATGACCAAGGGAAGACGACTTTTACATGTCCATATGGCACATTCGCATACAGGAGAATGCCATTTGGGTTGTGTAACGCTCAAGCCACTTTTCAGAAATGCATGATGTCTATCTTCACAGACATGATTGAGGATTTCATGGAGGTGTTCATGGATGATTTTTCAGTGTATGGATCATCATTCAAGGACTGTTTGGCTAACTTATGCAAAGTGCTACAGAGGTGTGAAGAGAAACACTTGGTCCTTAATTGGGAAAAGTGTCACTTTATGGTTCAGGATGGCATCGTGCTTGGGCACAAGGTTTCTGAGGCTGGGATCGAAGTTGACAAGGCAAAAATTCAGGTTATGACGAGCCTCCAACCACCAAATTCTGTGAAGGATATTCGAAGTTTCCTTGGTCATACTGGGTTTTACAGGAGGTTCATCAAGGATTTCTCCAAGATAGCACGCCCACTCACTGCTTTACTATGCAAGGAAATCAAATTCGATTTCACACCTGACTATCTTGCAGCCTTTGAGGAGATAAAAAAGGCTTTGGTGAGTGCTCCTATTGTGCAACCTCCTGATTGGGCCTTGCCTTTTGAGATCATGTGCGACGCTAGTGATTTTGCGGTTGGATCTGTTTTGGGTCAGAGGAAGGATAATAAGCTGCACGTCATCTATTATGCCAGCAGGACTTTGGATGATGCTCAGAGAAACTACAGCACCACAGAGAAAGAACTACTTGCGGTCGTTTTTCTCTTTTGAGAAATTTCGATCATACTTGATTGGGAGCAAGGTGATTGTCCATACTGATCATGATGCTCTCAAATATTTGATGCATAATAAGGACCTCAAGCCTCGTCTCTGTCGTTGGGTTCTCTTGCTACAAAGTTTCGACATCGAAATTAAGGACAAGAAGGGAATAGAGAACGGGGTCGCTGACCATCTCTCGAGTATTTGGATCGAGACAGACGTCCCTATTGATGATCAACTATCAGAGGAATCCATTTACTTCATTGAAACCGAGTTTCGGATGGGTTTTGTTGAAACTAAGCAATTCCCACGAATTGCAGGTCTCGGTATCGATCGACACTCCTATGGTATCGGTCGATACCAGGCGATTCTCGAACCAGTTCTGACTGTTGAACACCTTGGTGTTTCAGAGGAGTATCTAGTAGCTGCAGCCGATTCTGATCAACCATGGTATGCTGATATCGCCAACTACCTCGCTGCAGATGCAGAACCAAAGCAACTCAAGAGCTATCACAAGAAGAAGTTCTTGCAAGACATAATGCGATACTTCTGGGATGAACCATACATGTACAAGCATTGCTCTGATGGTATCTAAAGAAGATGCATTGCTGAATCAGAAGTACCAAATGTGTTGTTTCATTGCCATGGATCCGACAATGCTGGACATTTTTCCACTTTCAAAACAGTGTCCAAGGTTCTTCAAGCAGGTTTCTGGTGGCCTACTATGTTTAAGGATGCACATGCTTTCGTTTCGCAGTGCGATGCATGCCAGAGGAGAGGGAAGATCGGTAAGAGACATGAGATGCCACCAAATTTCATCCTTGAGGTTGAGATTTTTGATTGTTGGGGCATTGATTTTATGGGTCCTTTTCCCTCGTCATACGGACACAAATACATCTTGGTTGCTGTGGATTATGTGTCTAAGTGGGTTGAAGCCATTGCTAGCAGAACAAATGATTCTTCGGTGGTCCTTAAGCTATTAAAGGCCATCATTTTCCCTCGATTTGGAGTGCCTCGAATTGTGATAAGTGATGGTGGTTCTCACTTTATCAAAAAAAATTTCGAAAGGTTGCTGAAGAGGTATGGTGTGAACCATAGCGTTGCTACTCCGTATCACCCTCAGACAAGTGGATAAGTTGAGGTTTCCAACAGGCAGATCAAAGAAATTCTAGAGAAAACAGTGAATGTTACAAGGAAGGATTTGTCTGTGAAGCTGGATGACGCACTTTGGGCATACATGACTGCTTACAAGATACCACTTGGGACTACACAGTTTCACTTGCTGTATGGAAAATCATGCCATCTTCCAGTGGAAATCGAGCACAAGGCAGCATGGGCTACAAAGTTGTTGAATTTCGACATCAAGTATGCTGCTGAGAATCGATTGATCAAGCTGAAAGAGCTCGATGAGATTAGGCATCTTGCCTATGAGAACTCCAAGCTGTACAAGGAGAGGACTAAGGCCTACCATGACAAGAAAATCATCTCCAGACACTTTGACCAAATGATCAGGTACTTCTGTATAACTCTCGTTTGCAATTGTTTCCTGGTAAATTGCGTTCTCGTTGGTCAGGTCCTTTCACGGTCAAGGAAGTTCGACCACATGGTGCGATTGTCCTGACAAATCCTACAGGAGAAGAGTTCATTGTTAACGGGCAAAGAGTGAAACACTATTGGGCGAAAGCGGATATTCCATAAGGACACATGATGCCTCTGGATGTTGCACCCACTGCCTGAACGGTGGTACAGTCGAGCTAATGACATTAATCAAGCGCTTGGTGGGAGGTAACCCACTGGTGAGTTTATCTTTGAGTCTTTTTCTTTTTATTTTTCGTTTTTGTGTCTGTGTCAGGAAAAACAAGGAGCAAATAAGAAATCGCCTGAGTGTCGATCGATACCCTTTGGTATCGGTCGACACCATACGCGATGAGGACAACACGTATCGACTTAAGCCTGGTATCGCTCGATACCAAGCCGTGTGTCGGTCGATACTCGATGTTCCAGCACGGTAACTTCTTATTTCTCCTAATTCCATTTGATCCATTTGTTTTCTTTCACCAACTCTAGGCTAGATAACACTGGGGACAGTGTTGTTTAAGTCTGGGGGAGGAAGTCGCTGACTTTGTTTTTGTTTTTCTTAGAGTCAGTCATTTTTTAGTCATTCGTTGTTTTATTCAGTCAAAACTTTGTCTGAGACCGTGATCTTTTTCATGAATATTTTGATCTAAAATTGCTTCTAAGTGACCATTGTTACAGAATCAGCTCTAGATCGACTAATGAAAAATCCAAAGGCTGACCAGTTAACTAGAAGACACTCATGTTTCCAGCAAAGTTCCTTAAAGCCTGAGCCAAAATTTTGCTCTTCATCTATGTGGTTAGTATTTATAGAGCTTGATTCCTCATTCGTATCTGACAAAGGAACCCATGTGTTTTAAAATAACGGTATTTATCACCCTATTACAAGTTAATTAATAAGTGCATTAAAAGATGAAATGGTTTTTTCTCAGTAGAGGGTTAGAAAAATTTTCAACGATCCCATTATTCTACTCGAGAGGGAATGATCACACATAGGATTGGAAGCGAGGCTAGGATTTTCCTATGATGCTATTATTCGCCTACATCCTTTGATACGTTGAGAGGGAAGAACCGGGGATTCGGTGGCAAACACCATCAATACTCGCGTCTCCTACCTTGATATGTATATGCATGATCCAAAAAGAAAAAAAAGAAGAAAACATAATAATAAATAAGTATGGGGGAGAGAAATCGATACAAAAAGTGTGAAAAAGGTGGTTCCTTGTCATGATATTGTATGGGAAATAATCTAGAAGGTTCTTGATATTAATTCACAGCGATGAAACTGGTGAGGAATGCTTGATTGAACAATGCTGTGAGATAATGTGTGTGGTCTGGGAAGCTGCGAATGTCTAAGGAGAAGTACATGGTGGTTAGATCAAAAAGCTGGTTAGGTAATATGTGGAGCACTAAGGAAAATGGTCATTGCAACGTTTCAAGAACAAGTGAGTCTCTATGTTTTCAAACCTCTTTCTCTTGTTTAGTTTTCTGTTTTGCTTGAGGGCAAGCAAAGGGCTAAGTCTGGGGGAGTTGATATATCATGGTTTTTACCCCTTTTAGGCCATGATATAAGTCTGTTTATAGAGTCTTTCTACTATTTCGTAGTGTTTTAGAGTCTTTTACAGGTTTATCGACAGTAGGTAGTACCGGTCGATACTCATCCTCTGTGTCGACTCTTCTGCTCGCCAGACTGGACTATCTTCACGAAACCTGGCATAACTTTTGATCGCACAGTTGGAATGGCCTCAAACCACTTCCAAATGAAATCTAATCCATTTTTCTGTCTTGTATCCAAATTTGAGCTCAATCCATCCGTGATAAGTTCTTCAACGAATGCCAAACTTCTGACGTCTCTGCATGACTATGCATCTCCATATGCTCATTTTCACCCAAAACGGCTCCTTTTCTCCCAACGTCACCTAAAACCTGTAAAGACTCGAAAGACTACATAATACTTGAAGGACTCTATAAATAAGACTTATATCATGGCCTAAAACGGGTAAAAACAATGATATATCAACTCCCCCAGACTTAGCCTTTGCTTGCCCTCAAGCAAATAGAAGAAAAAACCAGAGAAAGAGGTTTGAAAACACGGAGACTCACCTGTTCATGAAACATTGCAATGACCCTTTTTCCCAGCACCCAAATGTCACCTAGCCAGCTCCAAAACCAACAACCATGTACTTCTCCTCAGACATTCACAGCTTCCCCAGACTACACACATTATCTCACAACATCGTTCAATTAAACCCATCATCGCCAGTTGCATCGCTGTGATTAATACCAAGAACCTTCTAGATTCTTTCCCATACAATATCATGATAAGGAACCACCCTTTTTCACACTTGTGGTATCATTTTCTCTCCCCCAGACTTATTTCTTATTATGTTTCCTATTTTTTTTTTTTTAGATCTGCATATACACATCAAGGTATGAGACGCGAGTATTGATGGTGTTTGCCACCTAATCCCCGGTTCTTCCCTCTCAATGTATCAAAGGGTGTAGGCGAATAATGGCATCATAGGAAAATCCTAGCCTCGCTTCCACTCCTTTGTGTGATCATTCCTCACCAAGTAGAATAATAGGATCGTTGGAAACATTACTAACCCTATACTCAGAAGAAAATCATCTCATCTTTTCATGCACTTATTTGTTTTCTTAACTTATAACAGGGGAGAGAAATACTATTACTTTAAACACATGGGTTCCTTTGTCAGATATGAATGAGGAATCAAGCTCTATGAATACTAACCACATCGATGAAGTGCAAAAATTTGGCTCAGGCTTTAAAGAACTCTGCAGGAAACATGGGTGTCTTCTAGTTAACCGGTCAGCCTTTCGATTTTTCATTAGTCGATCTATAACTGATTCTGTAACAATGGTCACTTAGAAGAAAAGTCAGAACAATAGAGTCAAGAAAAAGATCACACTCTCCTAAAGATTTTGACTCAATAAAACAACGAATGACTCTGAGAAAAACAAAAACAATGTCAGCGACTACCTCCCCCAGACTTGAATAACACTGTCTGTAGTGTTATCTAGCCTAGGGTTGGTGAAAGAAACAAAAGAACAGAGTGGACTTGTGAAAAAAAGAAAGGTTACCGATCTGGGGAGGTGTATCGACCGACACACGGCTTGGTATCGGGCGATACCAAGCTTAAGTCGATACAAAGAACTCTTCTCATCGTCATTGATGTATGTGGTGTCGATCGATACCAGGAGGTATCGGTCGATACCGATCCTCTGTAACTGATTCACGCAAGACACAAGACAAAAAACATAAAACCAAAACCAAAAACAAAAATAAAAGACTTATATACAGACTTACTAGTGGGTTGCCTCACAACAAGCGTTTGTTTTAAGTCAGTAGCTTGAATCTGGCTAAGGTGATCAGTCAGGAGAAGATTGAGAACTTACTCCCAGGCAAGTTCTACAACTAGACACTTCCAACTTCAGAGTTCTGCTCAACATGCTCTCCACAACCTCCTTTCCTTTCTCTTTCATCTCGGAAGTAAGAATGACTCTAGCCTTACAAAATGGTTTTGAGGTTCCTTTGCACTTCACCTTGTATTCAATCGAATCCCCATCACACTTCTGAGGGATTAAAGTCATTGAAGCAGCACCCTTCACTCATTTGCTCTTCACATACTTCTTTGCCTTAGATGTTTTGACGTCTTTCTTGGTGATGACAGAAGAACTATCCAAAACGTCTATGATAGTTGGCTCGTCAGAAGGCTCTTCCAAAAGATCGACTACCAACGTCTCTCCTGTGACAGCAGTAATGCAAGAGACATGTGTGGGAGCTCCTCTAGTAGGAATGGCTTTGTAGTACACCTCCTTGTCAATGTATGAGAACGAGATTCTCTTGCTGGGTGTGTCCATAATGGCACCAACCGTAGCCATGAACGGTCTTCCAAGAATCAAAGGCACCCTAGAACCTTCGCTCATCTCCACGACCTGAAAATCAGTATGAACTAGGTAATCTCCTACTTTAATATGCAAATCAGTACCGTATGGAGGTGAGGTGGAGGAGTTCGCAAATGTGAGATGCGTCATAGGGGATCTTATATCAGCCCTCAATCGTTCACCAATTTCCCTTGATATGACATTGATGCTAGACCCTGAGTCAATGAGAGACTCTTTGAATTCAACTCCAGAGATGGAGCATGGAACCGAGAATTTCCTTGGTTTTTCCCTCTTGGTCAACTGCCTCAGCGGTAGTGACTTGCTTCTTGCCTTGATAAAGAGTACTTCGATCTCTTCCAGAGTTTCTTTGCAATCACGGAAGTGACTCAGTAGAGGGCGGTACTCTAGAGTTTCTTCAAAAGTCATTGTGTGGGGAACCCTTCGTACCATCTTCTCAGAGCCAAGCAGCTGCTTTGGAGAAATGGGGTCTCTGAGGTGTCTGGGTGGCATGGTGTATGGCGCCTTAGGTTTGTAAACCCTTTCTGCACTCAACTCGGGTTTCGTTTCAGCAACTGAACTAATATCGACAGACACAGGGGTGGTGTCGATCGATGCTTTCGCTCTGGAATCGTCCCTGGCAGAACTTTGGAAATGTGTCGATCGATACAAGGGAGTATCGGTCGACACAGGAGTGGTGTTCGAAATCTTATCGTCATCCTCGGCAAGATTGGCGAAAATCTCTGCAGTTGAGCTCTTCTGCACTCCTGGGTGTACCTCCTTTCCACTCCTCGAGGGGATAGCAGTGATGTATTCGTTCTGTGAATGAACCATCAGTCCCTTGACAATTGCTGCATTCTGGGCTACCTGAGTATCCATAATCTTCTGATGAATAATGAGAGCCTCGATTTTGCCATTCAGATCAGTGTACAAGGCATCCAACCTCCCGTTGAAATTCACTATCATCTTCTCTCCTGCCCTTCAACCAGTTGTTCAAGTATAGACTCAATCTTGCTCTCAGAAGTTTTGGGTGGTGTGGGTGGGCATTGATACCTTTGATCTTGAAATCCAACTCCACCAATGTAGTTAACATATTCCACTTCATCCTCTTCAGCAAGACGAATAGCCTTCTACTGCTTGCCCATCAACAAATTATGCACTGAGTCCAGATTCGTATGCACTTTAGCAATCTGCGATCCATCAACACCTTCGTGCAGCCTTTTCCGCTCGAGATCAGCACTCTTGGCGCTATTGCTAGATGCCAAGTTCTCAATGAGCACATACGCATCGTTAGGATACATCGTGTAGAAATTTCCATTGCTCGCAGCATCTAGAGCCATCTGATACCTCCAATCAATCCCTTTGAAGAAGATTCCCAGCAACCGAACCTGAGTGAATCTGTGATGTGGACAATCCCTCTGATAAGATCTGAATCGCACCCAAGCAGCCTTGAGTGCCTCTCTCGGTCCTTGAGAAAATTGAGAGACCTTGTTCCTGAGCTCCTCGGATCTCGCATCATAGAAAAAGTTGTTCAGGAACGCCTTCTTCGTCTCTTCCCAGGTATTCAGCGACCCAGTAGGCAGATGCTTCAGCCAGTAAGTTGCATCTCCAGAAAGAGAGTATGGAAAAAGCTTGCAGAAGAGTGATATGCTCAATTTAATACCCTAAAGTACTAAAGCAGTTGTAATAGTATAGCTAGGGGTCGAACCACAGAAGACTCACAGAAACGCACAATAGATTCTATAGTGTCGAATTACGCTAAGCCAAACAGTTGTAATTAAAAGCAGTGCAGAAATTAAAGGAGTTGTAAATCAATTGAGAAATATAGGCTCAGGGTTTTTCTCAGGAAATCAGTGAATGCAGACTAACTAACTAACAGGATTCAGATTTAGCGCAGTTCTTGAACTCAAATCACTAAAATATAGCTAACCAACTCTCGTTGCGAAAACTATCTAAATCTAAATCCTAGGAATTCCAAATCTCTTTGCGAATCCTAAATTCTAAATCAGCTTTAATATCAGGTTTGATATGTTCACAAATCAATTAAACCAAATCTCTTTACGAATAATCAATTTGCTCACCTAGGTTCTATCAGGTAATTAATCGCACTCTCGTGCCTAATCAATTATCCTAAGATCTAAGTTCCAGATTCGTCAACCTAGAATTAGCTATGAACACAACCTAAGGTGAAGAACTAATTCAGATGGTGAATCCTAAACAGATAATTAACCTAGCATTCAAAGAAAACCCTTATGAGAAAACCCTAAACCTAAGGTGGATCTACTCAGACATGGAGAATGAAACAATCAACATGTTTGAATAAATCATCAATAGAATAGAAAGAAGGGTTTAGAGATCTGATCTCGGACGAAGGGAGATTCAGACTTGTCTCTCTAAAACCCAAGTAAAATCAAACTATAAAATAAAGCATAAAAAGGCATAGCCTAAACAATGGCTGTAAACTCCTATTTATAACCTAAAACACGATCTAGGGTCTTCTTGTAATTATTAAAGACTTCTGGGCACTTTTGCAATTCCTCAAGTCTTGGAAAACTCGCGGGTTGTGTCTTGCTGCGCTGAGTGTCGATCGATACCAAGGGGTATCGATCGATGCTCGACGTGAATTCAGGTTCTCAGCGACACGATCTTTAGCTCTGCTACAAACTGCTCCAGAAAGATCCAATACTTCCAATAATCCTCCAAACGTGCTATGACCTGTAAAAGACTCTAAAAAGACTCCAAAATACTATAAAGACTCTATAAAAAGGACTTATATCATGGCCTAAATAGGGTAAAAACCATGATATATCAACTCCCCCAGACTTAGCCTTTTGCTTGCCCTCAAGCAAATAGAAGACTAAACCAGAAAAAGAGGTTTGAAAACGTAGAGACTCACCTGTTCTTGAACCATCGAAAAGACCCTTTTCCCAATTACCCAAATGTCACCTGATCAGCTTTCGATCTAACCACCATGTACTTCTCCGTAGACATTTGCAGCTTTTCCAGACTCCACACAAAATCCCACAGCATTGTTCAAGTAAAGCCCTCATCGCCAGTTTCATCTCTGCAGCTAATATTTAAGAACCTTCTAGACTCTTTACCAGACAATATCTTGACAAAGGAACCACCATTTTTCACACTTCTTGTATAAATTTCTCTCCCCCAGACTTATCACTTATTATGTTCTTATTATTTTTATTATTTTCAGCTTAGCATATACATATCGAGGTAGGAGACGCGAGTATTGATGGTGTTTGCCACCAAATCCCCGGTTCTTCCCTCTCTATGTATCAAAGGATGTAGGCGAATAATGGCATCATAGGAAAATCCTAGCCTCGCTTCCAATCCTTTGTGTGATCATCCCCTCTTAAGTAGAATAATGGGATCGCTGGAAATTTTCCTAACCCTCTACTCAGAAGAAAATCATTTCAATCTTTTATGCTCTTAATCTATCAACTTATTTCAGGGGAGAGAGATACCATAATTCTAAACAAACGGGTTCCTTTATCAGATATGAATGATGAATCAAGCTCTATGAATACTAACCACATTGATGAAGTGCAAAAATTTGGCTCAGGCTTCAGAAGAACTCTGCTGGAGACATGAATGTTTTCTAGTCAACTGGTCAGTCTTTGGATTTTTCATTAGTCGATCTAGAACTGATCCTGTAACACTGTGCACTCAAAAACAAAATCAAATCAATAGGTTCAAGCACAGGATCATCATCTCCAACAAATTTTGACTCAATAAAACAGTTTTGACTCGATAAAACGACTGACTCTAAGAAAAACGAAAACAATGTCAGCAGACACCTCCCCCAGACTTGAACAACACTGTCCCCAGTGTTATCTAGCCTAGAGTAGGTAAAAGAAACAAAAGAAAAGGATAGAATGAAGAGAAACAAGAAATTACCTTCCTGGAATAGCGAGTGTCGATCGACACACAGCATGGTATCGATCGATACCACGCTTAGATCGACTTGGTGAACTTTCATCCGCGATTGGTGTCGATCGATACCAATGGGGTATCGATCGATGCTTAGGCGATTTCGAGTTGCTCCTTGTTCATCCTGACACAGACTCAAAACAAACGAAAATAAAAATAAAAACGAATCAAAAACATACTCACCAGTGGGTTGCCTCCCACCAAGCGCTCGTTTAACGTCAATAGCTTGACTGTAACGCCCTTCAGGCTGGATAAGAGTGAGAGCTTGCACCAAAAAAGGCTCCATCACTTGACATTACTAGCTTCAAAGTTCTGCTTAGCATGCTGTCCACAAACTCCTGCCCTTTCTCTTTCAGCTCAGAAGTAAGAAGGACTCTTGCCTTAGAGAATGGCTTCAAGGCTCCTTTGCATTTGACCTTGTAATCAATCGAATTCCCATCACATTTCTGAGGAATCAGAGTGACATGGGGATTCTCGACCTTTTTGTTCTTGGCCTTCTTCTTCTTTGTTGCCTTAGTCTTCTTCTTGGGGATGTTGGGCGGTTCAGCTGGAACGTCTGTGACAGTAGGCTCATCAGGAGGCTCTTCCAGAAGATCAATTGCTAGCGACTCTCCTGTGATAACCTTGATGCTAGAGGCACGTGTGGGAATACTCCTAGGTGGAATGATATCATAGTAGACATCACCGTCAATGTAAGAGAAAGATAGTCTCTTATTAGGTGTGTCTATGATCGCGCCTGCAGTAGCCATGAACGGTCGTCCCAGGAGAATAGGCATACGAGATATCGCACCCATCTCCACAACCTGAAAATCAGTAGGCACCAGACAGTCTCCTACTTGGACTAGCAAACCAGCGATTTCACCATATGGAAGTGAGGTGGAATCGTTTGCAAACGTGATAGATGTCTTAGGAGATAGAATAGTAGCCCCCAACTGCTCTGCAATTGCCTTTGAGATGACATTGACACTAGCCCCTGAGTCGACAAGAGACTCTTTGAAATCAACTCCTGAGATGGAGCTTGGTACTGCGAATTTCCCTGGGTCTTCCCTCTGTGTCAATTTCCGTGGTTGTAGTGAATTGCGAACTCTTTCTCCTATCACCTCACGTGATTTCTTGGCTTCTGGTTCTTTCTGCGAGGGGTATCGATCGATACCAGGTAGGGTATCGATCGACGCCATGCGATTTGAATCGTTTCTGACAGGTACATCTTCATCAGAAAGAAGCTCCACGTTCGGGTTATCCAGCATATACTGTAGTCTAGCAATCTCCCATTCCTCCCTTGTCAGCTTAGGAACCATAGGATAAGGCATCCTGGTTACATACACTCGTTCTGCAACGACCTTAGGCACCACAGTCGAAGTTTCAACTGTTTCCTCAGAAATCGCCCCGGTATCGACCGATACCAATGGGGTATCGATCGATACACGGGTTTTCGAATCCATTCGAGCAGATGTCTGGGCTGGTATCGATCGATACTGGGGAGTATCGATCGATGCTTGTGCGATTTCAGGAATGGCTTCGAGATTTTCTGCACGTAAGCTGATGGCATTGACGTGTGCATTGTGTGATTGAACCGCCTTTCCCTTGGAATTTGCTGCAGTCTGAGCTACTTGCGTCTCCAGCATTCTGTGGCTCGTATTTAGTGCCTCGATCCTTCCACTCAAATCGGTGTACATGGTGTCCATCTTACCATTGAAGGTGGCTGTCATCTTCTCCTGCCCTTGAACCAGGTGTTCAAGCATAGCCTCAATCTTACTCTCAGGAGCTTTGGGTGGTGGGGATTGGTACCCTCCTTGCTGAGCATTGTTGGTGAAGTTTCGATTGGAGTTGTATCCGAATCGCTGACCCTGAAAACCAGAACCACCAATGTAGTTAACATCTTCCACTTCATTCTCAGCAGCGAAGTGGACGGCCTTTGTTGTCTTTCCCAGCAGAAGACTGTGCATAGAATCCAGCTGAGCCTTCACTTCAGCGATCTGCGACCCATCCTGATTACCAGCCAGCCTCTTGCGCTCGAAATCTGCGCTCTTGGTGCTACTACTAGAGGCAAAGTTCTCGATCAACACAATAGCATCCTCAGGATATCTGGTGTTGAAATTACCATTGCTGGAAGAGTCCAGACCCATCTGATATCTCCAATCTACTCCTCTGAAGAAGATACCCAGCAGTTGCACATCAGAGTATCCATGGTGTGGACAATCTCTCTGATACGATCTGAATCTTGTCCAAGCAGCCTTGAACGCCTCAGTAGGTCCTTGAGAAAAAGTGGAGATCTTATTCCTCAGATCTTCAGATCTTCCGTCATCGTAGAAGTTAATCAGGAAGGCTCTCTTGGTGTCCTCCCAATTAGTTAGCGATCCAGGAGATAGCTGCCTCAGCCAGTAAGTAGCTTCTCCACCTAGAGAGTAGGGGAAGAGCTTGCAGAAGAGATAGTCGTAGGACACTCCATTGCTCTTAATGCTAGTGACCAAGTCCTCGAACCTCTCTACATGGTCCATTGGATGTTCATGAGGAAGACCATAAAAGAGATGCTGTCCCACTAGAGTGAAGTAAGCAGGTTTCAGCTCAAAGTCATTCCTCTCATAAGCAGGAGGACGAATCGCTGACCGATTGGCGAAAAACTGCTCTGGCCTGTTGTACTCACCAATCGTTCTTCCACGATTAACCACAGCATTCCCTGCGTTGGCGCGCCCAGCTGGCGCGATAATCTCAACAACCGCAGCAGGGACAACGATGTTACCAGCTTCATCAAGTCGCTGCCCTCTCTCATTACACACGTGACCCTCTTGGTCTCTCAGAATTCCAGCTTCATCAGCTCTTAAAACCACTGGGTTGTTCATCCCTGATGTTTGCTTGGTCTTTCTGTTTGTGCGTTCCACAAACGCTAGCTGTTCCAATGACAGTTCAACTAGCTGTGTGCTCTTGTTGCTTCTGGTTTCACGAACAGGCATACACCTGCAAACAAAACACTAGGCAAAGCACGTAAGTAACCAGAAAAATACGTTGAGTATCGATCGATACCAAGTGGTGTCGATCGATACCAACGAAAGAAGACGACGAGTATCGACCGATACTACAGAGTATCGATCGATACCGACGAACTTAGTCGAAATTCTAAACTAAAATCTAATGGCGAAATTGAGTCCCCGGCAACGGCGCCAAAATTGATATGCTCAATTTAATACCCTAAAGTACTAAAGCAGTTGTAATAGTATAGCTAGGGGTCGAACCACAGAAGACTCACAGAAACGCACAATAGATTCTATAGTGTCGAATTACGCTAAGCCAAACAGTTGTAATTAAAAGCAGTGCAGAAATTAAAGGAGTTGTAAATCAATTGAGAAATATAGGCTCAGGGTTTTTCTCAGGAAATCAGTGAATGCAGACTAACTAACTAACAGGATTCAGATTTAGCGCAGTTCTTGAACTCAAATCACTAAAATATAGCTAACCAACTCTCGTTGCGAAAACTATCTAAATCTAAATCCTATGAATTCCAAATCTCTTTGCGAATCCTAAATTCTAAATCAGCTTTAATATCAGGTTTGATATGTTCACAAATCAATTAAACCAAATCTCTTTGCGAATAATCAATTTGCTCACCTAGGTTCTATCAGGTAATTAATCGCACTCTCGTGCCTAATCAATTATCCTAAGATCTAAGTTCCAGATTCGTCAACCTAGAATTAGCTATGAACACAACCTAAGGTGAAGAACTAATTCAGATGGTGAATCCTAAACAGATAATTAACCTAGCATTCAAAGAAAACCCTTATGAGAAAACCCTAAACCTAAGGTGGATCTACTCAGACATGGAGAATGAAACAATCAACATGTTTGAATAAATCATCAATAGAATAGAAAGAAGGGTTTAGAGATCTGATCTCGGACGAAGGGAGATTCAGACTTGTCTCTCTAAAACCCAAGTAAAATCAAACTATAAAATAAAGCATAAAAAGGCATAGCCTAAACAATGGCTGTAAACTCCTATTTATAACCTAAAACACGATCTAGGGTCTTCTTGTAATTATTAAAGACTTCTGGGCACTTTTGCAATTCCTCAAGTCTTGGAAAACTCGCGGGTTGTGTCTTGCTGCGCTGAGTGTCGATCGATACCAAGGGGTATCGATCGATGCTCGACGTGAATTCAGGTTCTCAGCGACACGATCTTTAGCTCTGCTACAAACTGCTCCAGAAAGATCCAATACTTCCAATAATCCTCCAAACGTGCTATGACCTGTAAAAGACTCTAAAAAGACTCCAAAATACTATAAAGACTCTATAAAAAGGACTTATATCATGGCCTAAATAGGGTAAAAACCATGATATATCAAAGAGGAACTCATAAGCCACTCCATTGTACTTGATGCTAGTGACCAAGTCCTCGAACCTCTGGATGTGATCCATGGGGTGCTCGTGAGGAAGACCATGATAAGGGTGCTGGCCCACAAGAGTGTAGTATGCAGGTATCAGCTCAAAGTCATTCCTCTGGAAGGTGGGAATGCGAATCGTAGACCGATTGGCATAGAATTGATCGGGCCTGTTGTACTCACCAATCGTCTTGGCACGATTTACCACAGCATTCCTAACACTAACGCGCGCAGCAGACGAGACCGCCTCATCAACAACAACTGCAGGGATAATCGCGTTTCTCTCTCCATCAAGTAGCTGTCCTACTTCATTGCGCACGCGACCCTCTTGGTCTCTGAAAACTCCAGCTTTGTATTGAATTAGAACCATTGGGTTGTTCATCTCTGCTGGCTTATTCGCTTCCCTGAAACACAAAAGTCAAGAACACGTAAGTAACTAAAAATCGAAAAACAAAACAAAATAAAACGTTGAGTATCGACCGATACTGGTTAGTATCGATCGATACCAACAAATTTAGTCAAAATTCTAATCTAAAATCTAAGGGCGAATTGAGTCCCCGGGAACGGCGCCAAATTTGATATGCTCAAATTAATACCCTATAAGTACTAAAGCAGTTGTTGTAGTATATGTAGGGGTCGAACACAAGAACTCAAGAAATCACACAATAGATCAGATAGATTCGAATTAAGCTAAACCAAAAGATGCAATTGAAAGAAAATAGGTAAATTAAACGGTTGTAAATTCAATTGGAGAAAGATAGGTTCAGGGTATTTAGTCAAAATCACTAAAGTATAATTAACCAACTCTCGTTGCGAGAATTATCTAAGTCTAAATCTTAGAATTCCAAATCTCTTTGCGAATCATAAAATCTAAACCAGCTTTTAGTTCAAGTTTGATTTGTTCACAAAACAACTAAGCCAAACCTCTTTGCGAATAGTTATTTTGCTCACCCTAAGTTCTATCAGGTAATTAATCGCACTCTCGTGCCTAATCAATTATCCTAAGATCTAAGTTCCAGATTCGTCAACCTAGAATTAGCTTTGAGAACAACCTATGGTGAAGAACTAATTCCGATGGTGAATCCTAATCAACTAATCAATCTAGCATTCAGAGAAAACCCTTATGAGAACCCTAAACCTAAAGTGGATATAATCATACATGGAGAATGAAAACAATATGATTGAATAGATCATCAAAGAAATCAATAAGAAACAGGAGTTCAGAGTTGTCTCTCTAAAAACCAAAGTAAAATCAAGCGTCACCAACAAAAGTGGCTGAAAAACCTAATTATAATGCTAAAACACGTTCAAGGATTTATTGTAATAATTAAAGACTTCTGGACTAAGATGAAAACTCTCCAGACTTGTAAAAAGTAGAGTTTCGTGTTTTCCTGAGTAGTATTGATCGACACTAGGTAGTATCGGTCGATACTTATCTTCTGTGTCGACTCTTCTGCTCGCCAGATTGAACTGTCTTCACGAAAACTGGCATAGCGTTTGATCGCACCGTTGGAATGGCCTCAACAAACTTCCAAATGAAAGCTAATCCATTGATCAGTCTTGTGTCCAAATTTGAGCTCAATCCATCGGTGTTAAGTTCTTCAACGAATACCAAACTTTTGACGTCTCTGCATGACTCTGCATCTCCATATGCTCATTTTCACCCAAAACGGCTCATTTTCACCCAAAGTCACCTAAAACCTGTAAAGACTCGAAAAGCCTCCAAAATACTAGAAAGACTCTATAAATAAGACTTATATCATGGCCTAAAACGGGTAAAAACCATGATATATCAACTCTCCCAAACTTAGCATTTGCTTGCCCTCAAGCAAATAGAAGACAAAACCAGAGAAAGAGTTTTGAAAACATGGAGACTCACCTGTTCATGAAACATTGCAATGACCCTTTTCCACAGCACCCAAATGTCACCTAGCTAGTTCCAAAACCAACCACCATGTACTTCTCCTTAGACATTCGCAGCTTCCCCAGACTACACACATTATCTCACAACATCGTTCAATTAAACCCATCATCGCCAGTTTCATCGCTGTGATTAATACCAAAAATCTTCTAGATTCTTTCCCATACAAAATCATGATAAGGAACCACCATTTTTCACACTTTTGGTATCATTTTCTCTCCCCCAGACTTATTTCTTATTATGCTCTCTTCTCTTTTTTTTTTTAGATCTGTATATACACATCAAGGTATGAGACGCGAGTATTGATGGTGTTTACCACCTAATCCCCGGTTCTTCCCTCTCAATGTATCAAAGGGTGTAGGCGAATAATGGCATCATAGGAAAATCCTAGCCTCGGTTCCAATCCTTTGTGTGATCATTCCTCACCAAGTAGAATAATGGGGTCGCTGGAAACATTCCTAACCCTCTACGCTGGAGAAAATCATCTCATCTTTTCATACACTTATTTTTTTTCTTAACTGATAACAGGGGACAGAGATACTATTACTTTAAACACATGGGTTACTTTGTCAGATATGAATGAGGAATCAAGCTCTATGAATACTAACCACATCGATGAAGTGAAAAAATTTGGCTCAGGCTTTAAGGAACTCTGTAGGAAACATGGGTGTCTTCTAGTTAACCGGTCAGCCTTTGGGTTTTTCATTAGTCGATCCGTAACTGATTCTGTAACAATGGTCACTTAGAAGCAAAGTCAGAACAATAGAGTCAAGAAAAAGATCACACTCTCCTAAAGATTTTGACTCCATAAAACAACGAATGACTCAAAAACGACTGACTTTAAGAAAAACAAAAACAATGTCAGCGACTACCTCCCCCAGACTTGAATAACACTGTCCCTAGTGTTATCTAGCCTAGGGTTTGTGAAAGAAACAAAAGAACATAGTGGACTTGTAAAGAAAAGAAGGGTTATTGATGCATGTGGTGTCGATCGATACCGATCCTCTGTAACTGATTCACGCAAAACACAAGACACAAAATATAAAACCAAAACCAAAAACAAAAATAAAAGACTTATATACAGACTTACTGGGTTGCCTCCCACCAAGCGCTTATTTTAAGTCAGTAGCTTGACTCTGGCTCAGGTGATCATTCAGGAGAAGATTGAGAACTTACTCCCAGGCAAATTCTACAACTAGACACTTCCAGCTTCAGAGTTCTGCTCAACATCCTCTCCACAACTGCTTTTCCTTTTTCTTTCAACTCCGAAGTAAGAATAACTCTAGCCTTAGAGAATGGTTTTAAGGTTCCGTTGCACTTCACCTTGTATTCAATCGAATCCCCATCACACTTCTGAGGGATTAATGTCATAGAAACATCACCCTTCACTCCTTTGATCTTCACCTACTTATTTGCCATAGATGTTTTGACGTCTTTCTTGGTGATGACAGAGAACTTTGGCTCGTCAGAAGGCTCTTCCAAAAGATCGACTACCAACGTCTCTCCTGTGACAGCTGTAATGCAAGAGACATGTGTGGGCGCTCCTCTAGTAGGAATGGCTTTGTAGTATACCTCCTTGTCAATGTATGAAAACGAGATTCTCTTCCTGGGTGTGTCCATAATGGCACCAACCGTAGCCATGAACGGTCTTCCAAGAATCAAAGGCACCCTAGAACATTCGCTCATCTCCACGACCTAAAAATCAGTAGGAACCAGGTAATCTCCTACTTTAACAAGCAAATCAGGGATAGTACCGTAAGGAGGCGAGGTGGAGGAGTTTGCAAATGTGAGATGCGTCATAGGGGATCTTATATCAGCCCTCAATCTTTCAGCAATATCTCTTGATATGACATTGACGCTATACCCTGAGTCAACGAGAGACTCTTTGAATTCAACTCCAGAGATGGAGCATGGAACCGAGAATTTCCCTGGGTCTTCCCTATTGGTCAACTGCCTCAGCGATAGTGACTTGCTTCTTGCCTTGATAAAGAGTACTTCGATCTCTTCCAGAGTTTCTCTACAATCTCGGAAGTGACTCAGCAGAGGGCGGTACTCTAAAGCTTCTTCAAAATTCAGTGTGTGGGGAATCCTTCGTACCATCTTCTCAAAGCCAAGCAGCTGCTTTGGAGAAATTGGGTCTCTGAGGTGTCTGGGTGGCATGGGGTATGGCGCCTTAGGTTTGTAAACCCTTTCTGCAATCAACTCGGGTTTCGGTTGTTGCTGAATTGATTCCTCTGACCTTGAAAACCAGAACCACCAATATAGTTAACATCCTCATTAAAAACCTCAACATCTTCAGCAAAGTGAACAGCTTTCATTGTCTTGCCCATCAGAAGACTGTGCATAGAATCCAACTTGGCTTGAACCTCAGCGATCTGTGATCCGTCCATGCTACCACCCTGCTTCTTGCGCTCAAAATCTACATTCTTGGTGATATTGCTAGACGCCAAGTTCTCAATCAGTACATAAGCATCTTCAGGATACCTGGTGTTGAAGTTTCCATTGCTCGAAGCATCCAAAGCCATCTGATATCTCCAACCGATTCCTCTAAAGAAGAACCCCATCAGCTAAACATCAGAGTATCCGTGATGTGGACAATCTCTCTGATATGATCTGAATCTCGTCCAAGCAGCCTTGAACGCCTCAGTAGGGCCTTGAGAAAACTGGGAGATCTTGTTCCTAAGATCTTCAAATCGAGCATCATCATAGAGGTTATTCAGGAAAGCAGTCTTAGTACCTTCCCAAGTGGTCAGTGATCCAGGAGGTAACTGCTTCAGCCAGTAAGTCGCATCTCCACCTAAAGAGTATGGAAATATCTTGTAGAAAAGGTAATCGTAGGACACTCCATTACTCTTGATGCTAGTGACCAAATCCTCAAACCTCTCAATATGGTCCATGGGATGTTCATTGGAAAGACCATGAAAAGGGTGCTGATTTCAGCTCAAAGTCATTCATCTGAAAAGCAAGAGGTCGAATCGCTGATAGATTTGCATAAAACTGATCAGGCATGTTGTACTCACCAATCGTTCTACCACGATTAACCACAACATTCCCTGCATTCGCATTCCCAGCGACATTTCCAGCGACAACAGGGGCATGTAAGATGATGTTCCCCTCTCCATCCAATATTTGCCCTTGCGCATTGCACAATTGAACCTCTTGGTCTCTGTAAGCACCAGCTTCATCTTGAACCAAAACCACTGGATTGTGTTGTTCATCTCTGCTGGCTTCTTTACTCTTATGTTTGTGCGTTCCACAACTGCTAGCTGCTCCAATGACAGTTCAACTAGCTGAGTGCTCTTGTTCCTTCTGGTTTCGCGAATATGCATACACCTGAAAGAGAAAAGACAAGGACGTAAGTAACACGGTAATACGTTGAGTATCGACCGATACCAAGTGGTGTCAATCGATATCAACAAAAAGAAGACGACGAGTATCGACCGATACTGAGTAGTATCGACCGATACCGACGAACTTAGTCGAAATTCTCATACAAAAATCTAATGGTGAATTGAGTCCCCTGCAACGACACCAAATTTGATATGCTCAAATTAATACCCTAAGAGTACTAAAGCAGTGTTGGTTGTAATACTTAGGGATCGAATCCACATAGACTCACAGAAACACACAATAGATTGTACATATGAGATTTAAGCTAAGTGATCAATGTAATTGAAAGCAAATACGTAATTTAAACTGTTGTAAATTCAATTGGAGAAAGATAGGTCTAGAGAATTTCTCAGAAAATCAATGAATGCAGATAAACTAACTAATCAGGGTTCAGGTTATGCACGGTTCTTGAACTCAAATCACTGAAGTATAATTAACCAACTCTCGTTGCGAGAATTATCTAAACCTAAAGCCTAGAATTCCAAATCTCTTTGCGAATCCTAAAGTCTAAACCAGCTTTTAGTTAAAGTTTGATTTGTTCACAAAACAACTAAACCAAATCTCGTTGCGAATAGTTATTTTGATCACCCTAAGTTCTATCAGGTAATTAATCGCACTCTCGTGCCTAATCAATTATCCTAAGATCTAAGTTCTAGGTGATCAATCCAGAATTAGCTATGGGAACAACCTATGGTGAAGAACTAATTTGGATTATGAACCCTAATCAACTAATCAACCTAGCATTCAAAGAGATCCCTTATGACCTAACCGGAGATCTACTCAGACATGGAAATTGAAGCAATAAACATGACTGAATAAATACTTGAATGAATAAGAAAGAGTAACAAGAGGGTTCGAAATCTTCTCTCAGACGAACAGAGTTTCAGACCTGTCTGCCTTCCAAATCTCTCTCACAAAAACCAAAGTAAAATAAAGCATAGCCAACTAAGTGGCTGTAAAATCCTATTAAATAACCTAAATCACGTTTTGAGGCTTCTTGTAAATAATAAAGTCTCTTGGGAAATTTTGCAATTCTTCAACTCTTCATTAAAGTCTAGGTTCGTGTCTTGCTGCGGTAGTATTGACCGATACTAGGCAGTATCGATCGATACTGAGGCTTCAAATCGGGTACTCAGCTACACGAACGTCTGCTTTGCTCCAAAATGCTCAAGAAAGCTCCAATATCTCCAATTATGCTCCAAACGTGCTAAAACCTGTAAAAGACTCTAAAACACTACAAAGTAGTAGAAAGACTCTATAAAACGGACTTATATCATGGCTTAAACGGGGTAAAAACCATGATATATCAACTTCTGCAGGCTTAGCCTTTGCTTGCCCTAAAGCAAATAGGAGACTAAACCAGAGAAAGAGGTTTGAAAACGCGGAGACTCACCTGTTTATGAAACATTGCAATGACCATTTTCCTTAGTGCTCGACATATCACCTAACCAGTTACAAATCTAACCACCATGCACTTCTCCGTAGACATTCACAGCTTCCCAGACTACACACATTATTTCACAGCATCGTCCAATCAAGCCTTCCTTGCCAGTTTCATTGCTGTGATTAATACCAAGAACCATCTAGATTCTTTCCCATACAATATCATGACATGGAACCATCTAATTTCACACACCCCAGACTATTTCTCATTATGTTTCTTGCATATACAAATTAAGGTTCGAAACGCGAATATTGATGGTGTTTGCCACAGAATCCCCGGTTCTTCCCTTAAAAGTAATCAAAGGTGTAGGCGAATAATGGTATCACATGAAATTTTCCTAACCTCGCTTCCACCTTTGTGTGATCATTTCCTCTGAAGTAGAATAATGGGATCGCTAGAAATTTTCCTAACCCTCTACTCAGAAGAAAATTATCTCATCTTTTAATGCATCTTATTAATTAACTTGTAACAGGGAGAGAAATACTATTACTTTAACACATGGGTTCCTTTGTCAGATACGAATGAGGAATCAAGCTCTATGGATACTAACCACATCAATGAAGTGCAAAATTTTGGGTCAGGCTTTAAAGAACTTTGCTGGAAACATGGGTGTCTTCTAGTTAACTGGTCAACTTTTGGATTTTTCATTAGTCCGATCTAGAACTGATTCTGTAACAATGTTCACTTCGAAGCAAGGTGAGAAGAAAAGAATCAAGAAAAAGATCACAATCTCCAACAAAGTTTTGACTCAATAAAACAAATTTTGACTCAAAAACGACTGACTCTAAGAAAAACAAAAACAATGTCAGCGACTACCTCCCCCAGACTTGAATAACACTGTCCCCAGTGTTATCTAGCCTAAGGTTGGTGAAAGAAAACAAAAGAACATAGTGGAATTATGAAAAACAAAAAATTACTGATCTGTGGTGCGAGTGTCGACCGACACACAACTTGGTATCGATCGATACCAAGTATTGGTCTACACAGATAATTCGTTTTCATTCGCGTACGGTGTCGACCGATACTAGTAGGGTATCGATCGACATACGGACGGTTCCGAGTTTTTGCTCTTTGGTTATCCTGACACAAACACAAAGCGGAAAAAATATAAAGAAAAAGACTCAAAAAATAAAATTCACCAGTGGGTTGCCTCCTACCAAGCGCTTGTTTACTGTCATTAGCTTGACTGTACCGCCATTCAGGCATTGGGTGCATCATCCAGAGGCATTGGGTGCATCATCCAGAGGCATTATGTGTCCGTCTGGAATCTCGGTGCTCCGAAAATAGTGTTTCCATTGACAGTGAACTCTTCGCCTGAAGGATTTGTTAGGACAATTGCACCATGTGGTCTAACTTCCTTGACTGTGAAAGGACCTGACCAACGAGAACACAGTTTACCAGGAAACAAATGCAAAAGAGAGTTTTACAGAAGTACCTGATGATTGGGTTCAAAGTGTCTGGTGAGGATCTTTCTGTCGTGATACACCTTGGTCCTCTCCTTGTACAACTTTGAGTTCTCTTAGACATTGTGCCTAATCTCATCCAGCTCATTCAGCTGAATTAATCGCTTCTCAGCAGCAGTCTTGATGTTGAAATTCATCAGCTTTGTAGCCCAGGCTGCCTTATGCTCGATTTCAACTGGAAGATGACACGCTTTCCCATATATCAAGTGAAACGGTGTAGTCCCAAGTGGTGTCTTGAAAGCGGTCATGTAAGCCCACAGTCCATTATCCAACTTTGTAGACTAATCTTTTCTAGTGGTACCCACGACCTTCTCCAAAATCTCCTTGAATTGCATGTTGGAGACCTCAACTTCCCCACTAGTCTGAGGATGATAAGGAGTAGCTACACGATGATTCACACCATGCTTCTTCAGCATCCTCTCGAAAATCTTGTTAATAAAGTGAGAGCCACCATCACTTATAACAATCCGAGGTACTCCAAATCGAGGAAAAATGATGGTCTTAAACATCTTAAGGACCACTGAAGAATCGTTAATAGGACTAGCAATCGCTTCGACCCACTTGGAGACATAGTCTACAGCAACCAAGATGTACTTGTTCTTGTATGACGAAGGGAAAGGACCCATAAAATTGATGCCCCAACAATCAAAAATCTCAACCTTGAGGATGAAATTCTGTGGCATCTCATGTCTCTTACTGATCTTCCCTCTCCTCTGACACACATCGCACTGGAAAATGAAGGTATGAGCATCCTTAAACATAGTAGGCCACCAGAAACCTGCTTGAATGACCTTGGACACTGTCTTGAAAGTAGCAAAGTGTCCAGCATACTCAGATCCATGACAATGAAATAGAACACTAGGTACCTCTGATTCAGCGATGCATCTCCGATAGACACCATCAGAACAGTGCTTGTATAGGTAAGGGTCATCCCAAAAGAATCGCCTTATGTCACGCAGAAACTTCTTCTTGTCATATTTCTTTAGGTGCTGGGGCTCCGCATCTGCAGCGAGATAGTTTGCAATATAAGCGTACCATGGTAGATCATAGTCAGCTGCAGCAACTAGATAGTCTTCAGAAGCACCAAGGTGTTCAACAGTCAGGACAGGTTCGGAAATCGCTGAGTATCGACCGACACTAGGTGAGTGTCGATCGTTAATGAGACCTGCAATTCGTGGGAAGTGCACAGTTTCGGTAAAACCCCTTTGAAACTCAGTTTCAATGAAGTAAACGGACTCTTCTGGTAGTTGATCATTGATAGGCACGCCTGCATCAATTCGAATCCTCGAAAGATGGTCAGTTACTCCGTTCTCTATTCCTTTCTTGTCCTTAACCTCGATATCAAAACCTTGGAGCAAAACGACCCAACGACAAAGTCGAGGTTTGAGATCCTTATTCTGCATCAGATATTTAAGAGCAGTATGATCAGTGTGGACAATCACCTTGCCCCCAATCAGGTAGGATCAAAATTTCTCAAAGGAGAAAACAACTGCAAGTAGTTCTTTCTCTGTGGTGCTGTAATTCCTCTGAGCATCATCCAATGTCCTGCTGTCATAGTAGATAACATGTAGCTTCTTATCCTTCCGCAGACCCAAAACCGATCCAACAGCAAAGTCGCTAGCGTCGCACATGATCTCAAAAGGCAGAGTCAAATAAGGAGGTTGCACAATAGGGGCACTTACCAAGGCCTTTTTAATCTCTTCAAAAGTTGCAAGACACTCAGGTGTGAAATCAAATGTGATCTCCTTGCATAGAAGAGCTGTGAGTGGGCGTGCTAGTTTGGAAAAATCTTTGATGAACCTTCTGTAGAACCAAGCATGACCAAGGAAACTTCGAATATCCTTCACAGAAGTCGGTGGTTGGAGGCTTGTCATGACCTGAATTTTGGTTTTGCCAACTTCGATCCCAACTTCAGAAATCTTGTGCCTAAGTACGATGCCCTCCTGAACCATAAAGTGACACTTTTCCCAATTAAGGACCAAGTGTTTCTCTTCACATCTCTATAGCACCTTGCACAAATTAGCCAGACAGTCCTTAAATGATGATCGGTACACCGAAAAATCATCCATAAATACCTCCATAAAATCCTCAATCATGTATGTGAATATAGACATCATGCATCTCTGGAAAGTGGCTGGGGCATTACATAATCCAAATGGCATTCTCCTATATGCGAATATGCCATAGGGACATGTAAAAGTAATATTCCCTTGGTCATATGGATGTATAGGAATCTGGAAGAAACTTGAATATCCATCGAGAAAACAGTAGTAGGGATGACTAGCCAACTTCTCCAACATTTTGTTAATGAATGGCAATGGGAAGTGATCTTTCCTCGTAGCTGCATTCAACTTCCTGTAGTCAATGCACATTTGATGCCCAGTAATAGTCCTAGTAGAAATCATCTCATCTTTCTCATTCTTCACCAGAGTTATTCCTCCATTCTTAGGAATAATGTGCAATGGACTGACCCAAGAGCTATCTGAAATAGCATAGATGATGCCAGCTTTCAAAAGCTTCATCACCTCCTTTTGGACTACTTCCTTCAGGTTCGGATTCAGCCTCCTCTGATGCTCAACTGAAGCCTTTGACTCGTCCTCGAGATGAATCATATGCATGCACAGGTCCGGTGCTATACCTGGAATATCATCAAGAGAATAGCCAAGAGCTTTACGATACTTGTGCAGCTTGCTCAGCAGTAAGGTAATCTCTGCGTTGTTCAAAGAAGCATTAATAATCACTGGGTATGTGGAATTAGGACCAAGAAAACCATACCTCAGATTCACAGGAAGTGGCTTGAGTTCCACTTTAGGAGCTTTCTCCTCACTCCAATCTCCAAGCCCAACAGCTTGCTTATAACTATCGGCCAACTCCCTTTCTGGCCGTAGGGTATCGACCGATACTAAGGGAGTATCGATCGATACTGGTAATGCTGAATCGAGCATTTTTGAGTATCCAGCAGTATCTTCACACGAATGGACCTCTGAAGTGGCTAAAGAGACCAATGCTCTCTCCAGTGGATCCTTAGGATGCATCTCCAGGAATTACTCTTCAGCTATGTCACTTAAAGTGTCGACAAAGAAGGTCTGCCCATCAATGGTTGGTCTTTTCATCATCTTATCCATATTGAAAGTCATTACCAAATCACCGATGTTGAGAGCGATCTTCCCATTCCCGCAATCAATCAAAGCATCAGCTGTTGCAAGGAATGGTCTGCCTAGGATAAGAGGATCCTTAGGCTCATCATCATACTCCAGGACAATGAAATCAGTTGGGATCAAGCAATTCCCAATTTTGATAGGAACATCTTCGAGTAAACCCTCTGGAAGTCTAACTGAGCGATCAGCAAGTATCAGGGAAATCCTTGTGGCTGTGAAGTCTGTCATCCCCATCCTTTTAGTAACTGAGTATGGCATGAGGTTGACACTTGAGCCAAGGTCACAAAGAGAGCGCTCGAATCTGTCTGTGAATATTGTACAATCCAACACAAAACTCCCTGGATCTGGTAGCTTCTTTGGGATCCTGTTAGTCAGGATTGCACTGTACTCGTGTGTAATCATCAAGCATACTTCTTCAAGGTTCACATTGCTAGACACCATCCTCTTGACATATCTCCTGAAAGCTGGAGAAGTATTGATAGCATTGATAAAAGGAAGTTCAACGATCAACTTATCCATGATAGCTTTGCATCTAGAGTCTTTTACCTCCCTCTTAGTCTTCCCAGTAGCTCTGGGATAAGGTATCCTTGGTGTGTAAACTCTTTCTGCAACTACATTAGGCACTTTCTTCGAAACCTTATGTGTTGACTCGACAGCAGGATCAATGTCGATCGATACAGGAGTGGTATCGATCGATGCACGGGGTTTTGATGTATCCCGTGAAAAAATCCCGACAGGTGTCGATCGATACGGACTAGTGTCGATCGATATTGGGGCGGCATCAGAATCCTCATCGTCAAGATCAACGAAAATATCTGCAACTTGGCTAGTTTTTACTCATGGATTGACCTTTTTCCCACTTCTTAACGTGATGGCATTTATGTGAGCCCTTGGGTTTTCTACTTTCCCTAGAAGAAAGCCTTCTTGCCTTTTCACAGCTTCTGAAGTCTGAGCTACCTGAAGTTTCAGCTTCTTCTGCTGGAGATTAATAGCGTCGATCCGTCCACTCAGTTCATTGTACAGGACATCAATCTTCCCATTGAAATCCAAAGTAAGGTTCTTGCTGTCCTTGAATAAGTTGTTCGAACATAGACTCGATCTTGCTATCTGGGAGCTTAGCAGGACCAGGTTGTGTACCCACTGTTCTGAGATGGCTTCTGGACAAACTGATTCGAACCTCCTTGCTGAGAGTTGTTGTTAAAGTTTCGGTTGTTGCTGAATTGATTCCTCTGACCTTGAAAACCAGAACCACCAATATAGTTAACATCCTATGCTTCATCCTCATTAAAAACCTCAACATCTTCAACAAAGTGAACAACTTTCGTTGTCTTGCCCATCAGAAGATTGTGCATACAATCCAACTTGGCTTGAACCTCAGCGATATGTGATCTGTCCATGCTACCACCTTGCTTCTTGCGCTCAAAATCTGCATTCTTGGTGCTATTGCTAGACGCCAAGTTCTCAATAAGTACATAAGCATCTTTAGGATACCTGGTGTTGAAGTTTCCATTGCTCGAAGCATCCAAAGCCATCTGATATGTCCAATCGATTCCTCTGAAGAAGAACCCCATCAGCTAAACATCAGAGTATCCGTGATGTGGACAATCTCTTTGATATGATCTGAATCTCGTCCAAGTAGCCTTGAACACCTCAGTAGGGCCTTGAGAAAACTGGGAGATCTTGTTTCTAAGATCTTAAAATCGAGCATCATCATAGATGTTATTCAGGAAAGCAGTCTTAGTACCTTTCCAAGTGGTCAGTGATCCATGAGGTAACTGCTTCAGCCAGTAAGTCGCATCTCCACCTAAAGAGTATGGAAAGAGCTTGCAGAAAAAGTAATCGTAGGACACTCCATTGCTCTTGATGCTAGTGACCAAATCCTCAAACCTCTCAATATGGTCCATGGGATGTTCATTGGAAAGACCATGAAAAGGGTGCTGACCCACAAGAGTGTAGTATGCAGGTTTCAGCTCAAAGTCATTCCTCTGAAAAGCAGGAGGTCGAATCGCTGATCGATTTGCATAAAACTGATCAGGCCTATTGTAGTCACCAGTCGTTCTACCACGATTAACCACAAAATTCCCTGCATTCGCATTTCCAACGACATTCCCAGCGACAACAGGGGCAGGTAAGATGATGTTCCCCTCTTCATCCAGTCGTTGCCCTTGCGCATTGCACAATTGACCCTCTTGGTCTCTGTAAGCACCAGCTTCATCTTGAACGAAAACCACTGGATTGTTGTTCATCTCTGCTGGCTTCTTTACTCTTCGGTTTGTGCGTTCCACAAGTGCTAGCTGCTCCAATGACAGTTCAACTAGCTGAGTGCTCTTGTTCCTTCTGGTTTCGCGAATATGCATACCCCTGAAATAGAAAAGACAAGGACGTAAGTAACATGGTAATACGTTGAGTATCGACCGATACCAAGTGGTGTCGATCGATATCAACAAAAAGAATACGACGAGTATCGACCGATACTGAGTAGTATCGACCGATACTAAGTAGTATCGACCGATACGGACATACTTAGTCGAAATTCTCCAACGAAAATCTAATGGCGAATTGATTCCCCGGCAACGGCGCCAAAGTTGATATGCTAAAATTAATACCCTAAGAGTACTAAAACAGTGTCGGTTGTAATACTTAGGGATCGAATCCACAGAGACTCACAGAAACACACAATAGATTGTATAGATGAGAATTAAGCTAAGTGATCAATGTAATTGAAAGCAAATATGTAATTAAAACTGTTGTAAATTCAATTGGAGAAAGATAGGTCTAGGGAATTTCTCAGGAAATCAATGAATGCAGATAAACTAACTAATCAGGGTTCGTGTTATGCACGGTTCTTGAACTCAAATCACTGAAGTATAATTAAGCAACTCTCGTTGCGAAAATGATCTAAGCCTAAAGCCTAGAATTCCAAATCTCTTTGCGAATCCTAAAGTCTAAACCAGCTTTTAGTTCAAGTTTGATTTGTTCACAAAACAACTAAACCAAATATCTTTGCGAATAGTTATTTTGCTCACCCTAAGTTCTATCAGGTAATTAATCGCAATCTCGTGCCTAATCAATTATCATAAGATCTAAGTTCTAGGTGATCAATCCAGAATTTGCTATGGGAACAACCTATGGTGAAGAACTAATTTGGATTATGAACCCTAATCAACTAATCAACCTAGCATTCAAAGAGATCCCTTATGTGAACCCTAAACCTAACAGGAGATCTACTCAGACATGGAAATTGAAGCAATAAACATGACTGAATAAATACTTGAATAAATAAGAAAAAGTAACAAGAGGGTTCGAAATCTTCTCTCGAACGAACATAGTTTCAGACTTGTCTCCCTTCCAAAGCTCTCTCACAAAAACCAAAGTAAAATAAAGCATAGTCAACTAAGTGGCTGTAAAATCCTATTAAATAACCTAAATCACGTTTTGGGGCTTCTATTAAATAATAAAGTCTCCTGGGCAATTTTGCAATTATTCAACTCTTCATTAAAGTCGCGGTCAGGCGTCTTCCTGCGGTGAGTATCAACCGATACTAGGCAGTATCGATCGATATTGAGGCTTCAAATCGGGTACTCAGCTATACGAACGTCTGCTTTGCACCAAAATGCTCAAGAAAGCTTCAATATCTCCAATTATGCTCCAAACGTGCTGAAACCTGTAAAAGACTCTAAAACACTACAAAGTAGTAGAAAGACTCTATAAAACGGACTTATATCATGGCCTAAACGGGGTAAAAACCAGGATATATCACGACCCTCTTGGTCTCTCAAAACTAAAGCTTCGTCTTGGATTAGAACCATTGGGTTGTTCATCTCTGCTGGCTTATTCGCCTCCCTGAAACACAAAAGTCAAGAACACGTAAGTAACTAAAAATCAAAAAACAAAACAAAATAAAACGTTGAGTATCGACCGATACTGGTTAGTATCTATCGATACCAACAGATTTAGTCGAAATTCTAATCTAAAATCTAATGGCGAATAGAGTCCCCGGCAACGGCGCCAAATTTATATGCTCAAATTAATACCCTATAAGTTCTAAAGCAGTTGTTGTAGTATATGTAGGGGTCGAACACAAGAACTCAAGAAATCACACAATATATCAGATAGATTCGAATTAAGCTAAACCAAAAGATGTAATGGAAAGAAAATACGTAAATTAAACTGTTGTAAATTCAATTGGAGAAAGATAGGTTCAGGGTTTTTCTCTGAAAATCAATGAATGCAGATAAACTAACTAGTCAGGATTCAGATTTAGCGCGGTTCTTGAACTCAAATCACTAAAGTATAATTAACGAACTCTCGTTGCAAGAATTATCTAAGTCTAAATTCTAGAATTCCAAATCTCTTTGCGAATCCTAAAGTGTAAACCAGCTTTTAGTTCAAGTTTGATTTGTTCACAAAACAACTAAACCAAATCTCTTTGCGAATAGTTATTTTGCTCACCCTAAGTTCTATCAGGTAATTAATCGCACTCTCGTGCCTAATCAATTATCCTAAAATCTAAGTTCCAGATTCGTCAACCTAGAATTAGCTTTGAGAATAACCTATGGTGAAGAACTAATTCAGATGGTGAATCCTAATCAACTAATCAACCTAGCATTCAGAGAAAACCCTTATGAGAACCCTAAACCTAAAGTGGATTTACTCAGACATGGAGAATCAAAAAACATGATTGAATATATCATCAAAGAAATCAATAAGAAACAGGAGTTCAGAGTTGTCTCTCTAAAAACCAAAGTAAAATCAAGCGTCACCAACAGAAGTGGCTGAAAAACCTAATTATAATGTTAAAACACGTTATAGGTCTTATTTTAATAATTAAAGAATTCTGGACTAAGATGCAAACTCTCCAGACTTGTAAAAATTCGAGTTTCCTGTTTTCCCGAGCAGTATCGAACGACACTAGGTAGTATCGGCCGATACGCATCCTCTGTGTCGACTCTTCTGCTCGCCAGACTAGACTGTCTTCACGAAAACTGGCATAACTTTTGATCGCACAGTTGGAATGGCCTCAAACCACTTCCAAATGAAAGCTAATCCATTGATCTGTCTTGTATCCAAATTTGAGCTCAATCAATTAGTGAAAAGTTCTTCAACGAATGTCAAACTTATGACGTCTCTGCATGACTCTGCATCTCCATATGCTCATTTTCACCCAAAACGGCTCGTTTTCTCCCAAAGTCACCTAAAACTTGTAAAGACCCGAAAATACTCCAAAATACTAGAAAGACTCTATAAATAAGACTTATATCATGGCCTAAAATGGGTAAAAACCATGATATATCACTATCTCTACATTGGAAGCTTCTCCTTGTCGTTCTAAACTCAACACTTTTTGCCTAGTTGATTCGGAAAAAGGCATATCACGTCATTGGTATCCATGAATTTAATATGCACTGCACAAACATGATAATTAAATATCAAAATTATGGTTCTCACTTAAGTAGGATTGGACTCAAATAACAACTTGATTTAGCTATGACATGAGTAATGAAACACGAGATCAACATATGGTTCATCCTTGATTTTAAACACGAGATCAAAAGCATCAAACAACTAGCAATGAGGGCATTGGACCGAGCTCTTAAAATGATACTCTACAAGGAAAAATCATCATTGCTCCCTCTGCACGTACAATGTAACCTATATGCTACTAGACTCGATCCTACTCATGAAATGCAACTACATGATTTTCTTTTTGTGTTTTCAAAATTTTTAAATTTGTGTGTGTTTTTCGATGCCTTATATGAAATGCATGAGACTCAAAATTCTCAAATCAAAAATAAGATCAAAATAAATATGATTAGATATCGGCCCCTCCCCCAAACTTAAATCACACCGTCCTGGTGTGAAATTCAAAAGAAGAACCAAAAACAAAAGACAAAAATAACTATACACTGCAAGACTCAAGAGAAAAAACAATTATTTACAAGGGTTTTGGAATGTTACCTAGAAACTTTGAGATGGGGAAGAAGACCCCATGGAGAGTGACGGGTTGCTAGAGCATGGAGAAGGTGACCGCATAGCTCCAAAAAAAAAAAATTGTCGTTTTATTGAGTCTCTGTGTTTTCAAACCTGTTTCTCTGGTTTAGCTTTCTATTTGCTTGAGGGAAAGCAAAGGCTAAGTCTTTGGGAGTTGATATATCATGATTTTTATCCCTTTTAGGCCATGATATAAGTCCGTTTTATAGAGTCTTTCTACTATTTCGTAGTGTTTTAGAGTATTTTACAGATTTTAGCACGATTGTAGCATAATTGGAGATTCTGGAGTATTTTGGAGCAAAGCAGAAGTTCGTGTAGGTGAGTACCCGATTTGAAGCCTCAGTATCGATTGATACTGACTAGTATCGGTCGATACTCATAGCAGCAGACACGAGTCGCAACTTTTTCCAAGAGTTGAAGAATTTCAAAATTGCCCAGAAGATTTTATTATTTACAAGAAGCCCCAATGCGTGACTTATGTTATTTATTAGGATTTTACAGCCACTTTGATGGCTATGCTTTATTTTACTTTGGTTTTGTGAGAGAGCTTTTGAAGGGAGACAAGTCTGAAACTCTGTTCGTCCGAGAGAAGATTTCGAACCCTCTTGTTACTCTTTCTATTTTATTTGATGATTTATTCAAACATGTTTATTGCTTCAATTTCCATGTCTGAGTAGATCCACTTTAGGTGTAGGGTTCTCGTAAGGGATTTCTTTGAATGCTAGTTTGATTTATTGTTTAGGGTTCATAATCTGAATTAGTTCTTCGCTTTAGGTTATTCTCAAAGCTAATTATGGCTTGATCACCTAGAACTTAGATCTTAGGTTAATGGATTAGGCACGATAGTGCAATTGAGGAACCCGATAGAACCTAGGGTGAGCAAAATAACTATTCGCAAAGAGATTTGGTTTAGTTGCTTTGTGAACAAATCAAACTTGAACTAAAAGCTGGTTTAGACTTTAGGATTCGCAAAGAGATTTGGAATTCTAAGATTTAGACTTAGATATTTTTCGCAATGAAAGTTGGTTAATTATACCTTAGTGATTTGAGTTCAAGAACCACGTTAAATCTGAACCCTGATTAATTAGTTTGTCTGCATTCATTGATTTCCTGAGAAATACCCTGAACCTATCTCCCTCCCATCGATTTTACAATTCGTTTACTGTTTATTGCTTTTGTTTCATCTGAATTGCTTAGCTTGATTCGATACTATACAATCTATTGTGTGTTTCTGTGAGTTCTTGTGTTCAACCCCTAATATACTGCAGCAACTGCTTTAGTACTTTTAGGGTATCAATTTGAGCATATCAGTAACAAACTTCTCATCCCGGCTCTGTGTCCCGGCTCCACACCGCCCGGTGCTACACTTCTCGGCAAAAACTGTCTCAAAGATGTGGTTATACATGGACCTTACAATCCGATTCAGCTTTAACTGCCTTCATAGAAATTGTAGCGGAGTGAATCAGATTTACACAAGAGTTTACATTGGGCTATTTTGACATATGGATAGGAAGATAAGACGGATTTACTGAAGGTATATCATTCTGGCCGAGAGAAGATGACAACGTCAAACGATTAGTTGTCCTAGCCTAAGAGATTAGTTGTCTAGGGTATATTTTGATTAATCTTGTTTATATTCTTAATGCTTGCTAATCATTGATCCACAAATGAGAGTTTGCTAATGGATTGAGTGATTAGCATAGTGATTAGTTGCTGAAAGAGAATTAGTCAAGATTAGTGATCTTAACCTAAGGATTAGCATTGATTGTGTGTATTAGCATCATTAGTTAATTGTCTTGATGATTAGATGATGATGATTTAGGTTGATCTTTGTTAAATCTTTCATTTAGGTTGGTTCTTAATGATAGATTTTATAAGATAAACCAAAGTTTAGAACTGCACCTAGATTAGGTAGTTCTAGTTGGCGTGACAACCCAATCTAGAGCTACACCCTAGGATTTATGGTCTCATCCCATGCATTAGGTAGAGATTCGAGTAAACGGTGGTAGTGCTATATTAGATTTATCCATTCGAGTCTTGAACTTAGGCATTTCACTCATAACCCGAGTTTAAATGAATTGCTTGAACCGAACATTTTGTGAGCTTTTCACATCCTTGCCAATGAGAGTTAATGTCAAGGGTGATTAGTGAACTAATTGGGATTGGAGATTAATGCTTGTTAACCATCTTATCACAAACGATGGTTTGTTCTTGATTTGGTGTTTAACAAAGTGATTAGTGCCACGAGAGTGGATTAGTTATAATTGTGAATCCCATGTTCTAGGATAGTGTTTAATGCAATCTTTGTCATCATTATTTGATTGTTAATAATTCATTTGATAGTTCATTCCATGATCCAACACTTCTATCTTTTGTTTTCTTTCTTGCATTTCATTTTCTTGATTCAAAAATATAAAACCCAAAAACATTTGCTCTAGCTTAGGAAGATTCATGTATTCCTAGTATTTCAATCTTAACCTCCTTGGTTCGATATCTTAAATACCACAATGACATGAGTGGGATTTGAGTAATTCACTAGTAAAAATCCTATTATCAATTTGGCGCCGTTGCCGGGGAGGTTTAGCATTGATCATTATAATTTTGATTCTTCTTAAGACTAGATATTTTTATTTTCTTTTGTTGCTAATCTTTTCACTTCTCTTGTGAGTTTCATGAAGAGTGACAATGAAGAAGCAACCGTCAAGCTAGTGACGTTAAACGCGCCCTTTGGGGACCTCCCCGAGCCTATCCCTTGTCGAGCTGGAGACACAAAACAAGCAAGTCAATAAGGGTCTCTTGGGTCAAATGTCGTGGTATGTGATGAAAGGAGGGTTCGTCCACAACATGTCACACTCCTCTCCTCCCCGATTCAATTCCAACGTACAATTCTCACTCCACTTCATTGTATATATATTTTTGCATATTTTTACCTTCTCCTTGACTTTTGTTGCACCGGGACTGTGCAATTCAAGTTTGGGGGAGGGGTTTGTGTCATTTGACATTGTGTTTTGTGATCTTATTTTGTCTTTTGCACCTTGAGTCTCATGCATATCATGCATTTTTAATAAATTTGAAAATTTTGAACTTTTGTGCATTCCATATAGGATTGAGTCTGGATGCATAGCATATAAGGTAGCTTTGCATTTGCATTAGGAGCAATGATATATTTGTCCTTGTAAAGTACCTTATTAAAAGCCTAGTCCAATGCCATTGTTTCTAGTTACTTGATGCTTTGATCCTGTGTAGGAATTAAGAACGAACCATGCCTTGATCTCATGTCTTATTGTTCTTGTTTTGATTGAACCAAACCTTGACTTGAATTCAACCTCATCTAAGTGATAACCATAAATTTGATTTGTAAATATTATGTTTGTGCAATCTAGAATGAATTCGTGGATCACCTATATATACTTGGATATTCTTTCTCCTTTTTACCACTCTTGCTTATCCAAGTAGCCATATCCCATAATTGGAATGGTTTCCCCTACTCTGACCTTAGCCTTCTTTCAAGCCAATGTTATTAGTGTGTGAATTGTGAGGCCTTTCTTTCGAACAAACTTGGCAAAACGTGTTAGGTTTAGGGCGACAAGAGGGAATTCTCATGTAAATTTAGCTCCAACATCTCGGAGTTAATCTAGGAATAGGCTAGTTAGGATGGCGGTTCTTGGTTCAAGTTTGGGGGAACGGTCTTAGACTTGGTGAACGTTTGAGAATGGATTGTGGAATGGAAAAGAAGAAAAGGAGAAAGGAAAAAGGGGATCGGATTTGTGTAGATAGGTTGGTGCAAAAATCATAAGACTAGCTGTAAAGAATAAGATACCCTCAAAAGATAGAAGGAAAAAGAAGAAAGCCAAGAAGGCCAAAGCAACAAAGAATGAGAAGAGGCGTGAACCAAAAAGAAGAAAAGAAGAGCTAGATCACAACAAAGGAGCACCAAACCATGAAAGAACAATGAAGAAGATGGTGACCCCCGAATGAGAAGAAGGTGAGATGAAAAGACAAGAAGCATGTGGGTTTGAAAAGGCGAAATGCCTCAAGATAAAAAGGGTAGCTTAGGATTTGGGAATAACGGGTTAGAATTTTTAGGTTAGAGATACTCTAGACATGAAAATTGAAGCAATAAACATGACTGAATAGATACTTGAATAAATAAGAAAAAGTAACAAGAGGGTTCGAAATCTTCTCTCGAACAAACATAGTTTCAGACTTGTCTCCCTTCCAAAGCTCTCTCACAAAAACCAAAGTAAAATAAAGCATAGTCAACTAAGTGGCTGTAAAATCCTATTAAATAACCTAAATCAAGTTTTGGGGCTTCTATTAAATAATAAAGTCTCCTGGGCAATTTTGCAATTCTTCAACGCTTCATTAAAGTCGCGGTCCGTGTCTTCCTGCGGTGAGTATCAACCGATACTAGGCAGTATCGATTGATACTGAGGCTTCAAATCGGGTACTCAGCTACATGAACCTCTGCTTTGCACCAAAATGCTCAAGAAAGCTTCAATATCTCCAATTATGCTCCAAACGTGCTGAAACCTGTAAAAGACTCTAAAACACTACAAAGTAGTAGAAAGACTCTATAAAACGGACTTATATCATGGCCTAAACGGGGTAAAAACCATGATATATCACGACCCTCTTGGTCTCTCAAAACTCCAGCTTCGTCTTGGATTAGAACCATTGGGTTGTTCATCTCTGCTGGCTTATTCGCCTCCCTGAAACACAAAGGTCAAGAACACGTAAGTAACTAAAAATCGAAAAACAAAACAAAATAAAACGTTGAGTATCGACCGATACTGGTTAGTATCTATCGATACCAACAGATTTAGTCGAAATTCTAATCTAAAATCTAATGGCGAATAGAGTCCCCGGCAACGGCGCCAAATTTGATATGCTCAAATAAATACCCTATAAGTTCTAAAGCAGTTGTTGTAGTATATGTAGGGGTCGAACACAAGAACTCAAGAAATCACACAATAGATCAGATAGATTCGAATTAAGCTAAACCAAAAGATGTAATGGAAAGCAAATACGTAAATTAAACTGTTGTAAATTCAATTGGAGAAAGATAGGTTCAGGGTTTTTCTCTGAAAATCAATGAATGCAGATAAACTAACTAGTCAGGATTCAGATTTAGCGCGGTTCTTGAACTCAAATCACTAAAGTATAATTAACGAACTCTCGTTGCAATAATTATCTAAGTCTAAATTCTAGAATTCCAAATCTCTTTGCGAATCCTAAAGTGTAAACCAGCTTTTAGTTCAAGTTTGATTTGTTCACAAAACAACTAAACCAAATCTCTTTGCGAATAGTTATTTTGCTCACCCTAAGTTCTATCAGGTAATTAATCGCACTCTCGTGCCTAAACAATTATCCTAAAATCTAAGTTCCAGATTCGTCAACCTAGAATTAGCTTTGAGAATAACCTATGGTGAAGAACTAATTCAGATGGTGAATCCTAATCAACTAATCAACCTAGCATTCAGAGAAAACCCTTATGAGAACCCTAAACCTAAAGTGGATTTACTCAGACATGGAGAATCAAAAAACATAATTGAATATATCATCAAAGAAATCAATAAGAAACAGGAGTTCAGAGTTGTATCTCTAAAAACCAAAGTAAAATCAAGGGTCACCAACAGAAGTGGCTGAAAAACCTAATTATAATGTTAAAACACGTTATAGGGCTTATTATAATAATTAAAGACTTCTGGACTAAGATGCAAACTCTCCAGACTTGTAAAAAGTCGAGTTTCCTGTTTTCCCGAGCAGTATCGATCGACACTAGGTAGTATCGGCCGATACGCATCCTCTGTGTCGACTCTTCTGCTCGCCAGACTGGACTGTCTTCACGAAAACTGGCATAACTTTTGATCGCACAGTTGGAATGGCCTCAAACCACTTCCAAATGAAAGCTAATCCATTGATCTGTCTTGTATCCAAATTTGAGCTCAATCAATTAGTGAAAAGTTCTTCAACGAATGTCAAACTTCTGACGTCTCTGCATGACTCTGCATCTCCATATGCTCATTTTCACCCAAAACGGCTCGTTTTCTCCCAAAGTCACCAAAAACTTGTAAAGACCCGAAAAGACTCCAAAATACTAGAAAGACTCTATAAATAAGACTTATATCATGGCCTAAAATGGGTAAAAACCATGATATATCACTAACTCTACATTGGAAGCTTCTCCTTGTCGTTCTAAACTCAACACTTTTTGCCTAGTTGATTCGGAAAAAGGCATATCACGTCATTGGTATCCATGAATTTAATATGCAATGCACAAACATGATAATTAAATATCAAAATTATGGTTCTCACTTAAGTAGGATTGGACTCAAATAAAAATTTGATTTAGCTATGACATGAGTAATGAAACACGAGATCAACATATTGTTCATCCTTGATTTTAAACACGAGATCAAAAGCATCAAACAACTAGCAATGAGGGCATTGGACCGAGCTCTTAAAATGATACTCTACAAGGAAAAATCATCATTGCTCCCTATGCACGTATAATGTAACATATATGCTACTAGACTCGATCCTACTCATGAAATGCAAATACATGATTTTCTTTTCGTGTTTTCAAAATTTTTAAATTTGTGTGTGTTTTTCGATGCCTTATATGAAATGCATGAGACTCAAAATTCTCAAATCAAAAATAAGATCAAAATAAATATGATTAGATATCGGCCCCTCCCCCAAACTTAAATCACACCGTCCTGGTGTGAAATTCAAAAGAAGAACCAAAAACAAAAGACAAAAATAACTATACACTGCAAGACTCAAGAGAAAAAACAATTATTTACAAGGTTTTTGGAATGTTACCTAGAAGCTTTGAGATGGGGAAGAAGACCCCATGGAGAGTGACGGGTTGCTAGAGCATGTAGAAGGTGACCGCATAGCTCCAAAATAAATAAATAAAAATTGTCGTTTTATTGAGTCCTTGTGTTTTCAAACCTGTTTCTCTGGTTTAACTTTCTATTTGCTTGAGGGAAAGCAAAGGCTAAGTCTGTGGGAGTTGATATATCATGGTTTTTATCCCTTTTAGGCCATGATATAAGTCCGTTTTATAGAGTCTTTCTACTATTTCGTAGTGTTTTAGAGTCTTTTACAGGTTTTAGCACGATTGGAGCATAATTGGAGATTCTGGAGTATTTTGGAGCAAAGCAGAGGTTCGTGTAGCTGAGTACTCGATTTGAAGCCTCGGTATCGATTGATACTGACTAGTATCGGTCGATACTCACAGCAGCAGACACGAGTCGCAACTTTTTCCAAGAGTTGAAGAATTTCAAAATTGCCCAGAAGATTTTATTATTTACAAGAATCCCCATTGCGTGACTTATGTTATTTATTAGACTTTTTACAGCCACTTTGATGGCTATGCTTTATTTTACTTTGGTTTTGTGAGAGATCTTTTGAAGGGAGACAAGTCTGAAACTCTGTTCGTCCGAGAGAAAATTTCGAACCCTCTTGTTACTCTTTCTATTTTATTTGATGATTTATTCAAACATGTTTATTGCTTCAATTTCCATGTCTGAGTAGATCCACTTTAGGTTTAGGGTTCTCATAAGGGATTTCTTTGAATGCTAGTTTGATTTATTGTTTAGGGTTCATAATCTGAATTAGTTATTCGCTTTAGGTTATTCTCAAAGCTAATTATGGCCTGATCACCTAGAACTTAGATCTTAGGTTAATGGATTAGGCACGATAGTGCAATTGAGGAACCTGATAGAACCTAGGGTGAGGAAAATAACTATTCGCAAAGAGATTTGGTTTAGTTGCTTTGTGAACAAATCAAACTTGAACTAAAAGCTGGTTTAGACTTTAGGATTCGCAAAGAGATTTGGAATTCTAAGATTTAGACTTAGATAGTTTTCGCAATGAGAGTTGGTTAATTATACCTTAGTGATTTGAGTTCAAGAACCGCGTTAAATCTGAACCCTGATTAATTAGTTTGTCTGCATTCATTGATTTCCTGAGAAATACCCTGAACCTATCTCCCTCCCATTGATTTTACAACTCGTTTACTGTTTATTGCTTTTGTTTCATATGAATTGCTTAGCTTGATTCGATACTATACAATATACAATCTATTGTGTGTTTCTATGAGTTCTTGTGTTCAACCCCTGATATACTGCAGCAACTGCTTTAGTACTTTTAGGGTATTAATTTGAGCATATCAGTAACAAACTTCTCATCCCGGCTCCGTGTCCCGGCTCCACACCGGGGTGCTACACCTCTCGGCAAAAACTGTCTCAAAGATGTGGTTATACAGGGACCTTACAATCCGATTCAGCTTCAACTGCCTTCATAGAAATTGTAGCGGAGTGAATCAGATTTACACAAGAGTTTACATTGGGCTATTTTGACATATGGATAGGAAGATAAGATGGATTTACTGAAGGTATATCAGTCTGGCCGAGAGAAGATGACACCGTCAAACGATTAGTTGTCCTAGACTAAGAGATTAGTTGTCTAGGGTATATTTTGATTAATCTTGTTTATATTCTTAATGCTTGCTAATCATTGATCCACAAATGAGAGTTTGCTAATGGATTGAGTGATTAGCATAGTGATTAGTTGCTGAAAGAGAATTAGTCAAGATTAGTGATCTTAACCTAAAGATTAGCATTGATTGTGTGTATTAGCATCATTAGTTAATTGTCTTGATGATTAGATGATGATGATTTATGTTGATCTTTGTTAAATCTTTCACTTAGGTTGGTTCTTAATGATAGATTTGATAAGATAAACCAAAGTTTAGAACTGCACCTAGATTAGGTAGTTCTAGTTGGCGTGACAACCCAATCTAGAGCTACACCCTAGGATTTATGGTCTCATCCCATGCATTAGGTAGAGATTCGAGTCAACGGTGGTAGTGCTAGATTAGATTTATCCATTCGAGTCTTGAACTTAGGCATTTCACTCATAACCCGAGTTTAAATGAATTGCTTGAACCGAACCTTTTGTGAGCTTTTCACATCCTTGCCAATGAGAGTTGATGTCAAGGGTGATTAGTGAACTAATTGGGATTGGAGATTAATGCTTGTTAACCATCTTATCACAAAACGATGGTTTGTTCTTGATTTGGTGTTTAACAAAGTGATTAGTGCCACGAGAGTGGATTAGTTATAATTGTGAATCCCATGTTCTAGGATAATGTTTAATGCAATCTTTGTCATCATTATTTGATTGTTAATAATTCATTTGATAGTTCATTCCATGATCCAACACTTCTATCTTTTGTTTTCTTTCTTGCATTTCATTTTCTTGATTCAAAAATATAAAACCCAAAAACATTTGCTCTAGCTTAGGAAGATTCATGTATTCCTAGTATTTCAATCTTAACCTCCTTGGTTCGATATCTTAAATACCACAATGACATGAGTGGGATTTGAGTAATTCACTAGTAAAAATCCTACTATCAATTTGGCGCCGTTGCCGGGGAGGTTTAGCATTGATCATTATAATTTTGATTCTTCTTAAGACTAGAGATTTTTATTTTCTTTTGTTGCTAATCTTTTCACTTCTCCTGTGAGTTTCATGAAGGGAGTGACAATGAAGAAGCAACCGTAAAGCTAGTGACGTTAAACGCGCCCTTTGGGGACCTCCCCGAGCCTATCCCTTGTCGAGCTTGAGACACAAAACAAGCAAGTCAATAAGGGTCTCTTGGGTCAAATGTCGTGGTATGTGATGAAAGGAGGGTTCGTCCACAACATGTCACACTCCTCTCCTCCCCGATTCAATTCCAAGGTACAATTCTCACTCCACTTCATTGTATATATATTTTTGCATATTTTTACCTTCTCCTTGACTTTTGTTGCATCGGGACTGTGCAATTCATGTTTGGGGGAGGGGTTTGTGTCATTTGACATTGTGTTTTGTGATCTTATTTTGTCTTTTGCACCTTGAGTCTCATGCATATCATGCATTTTTAATAAATTTGAAAATTTTGAACTTTTGTGCATTCCATATAGGATTGAGTCTGGATTCATAGCATATAAGGTAGCTTTGCATTTGCATTAGGAGCAATGATAGATTTGTCCTTGTAAAGTACCTTATTAAAAGCCTAGTCCAATGCCATTGTTTCTAGTTACTTGATGCTTTGATCCTGTGTAGGAATTAAGAATGAACCATGCCTTGATCTCATGTCTTATTGTTCTTGCTTTGATTGAACCAAACCTTGACTTGAATTCAACCTCATCTAAGTGATAACCATAAATTTGAGTTGTAAATATTATGTTTGTGCAATCTAGAATGAATTCGTGGATCACCTATATATACTTGGATATTATTTCTCCTTTTTACCACTCTTGCTTATCCAAGTAGCCATATCCCATCATTGGAATGGTTTCCCCTACTCTGACATTAGCCTTCTTTCAAGCCAATGTTATTAGTGTGTGAATTGGGAGGCCTTTCTTTCGAACAAACTTGGCAAAACGTGTTAGGTTTAGGGCGACAAGAGGGAATTCTCATGTAGATTTAGCTCCAACATCTCGGAGTTAATTTAGGAATAGGCTAGTTAGAATGGCGGTTCTTGGTTCAAGTTTGGGGGAACGGTCTTAGACTTGGTGAACGTTTGAGAATGGATTGTGGAATGGAAAATAAGAAAAGGAGAAAGGAAAAAGGGGATCGGATTTGTGTAGATTGGTTGGTGCAAAAATCATAAGACTAGCTGTAAAGAATAAGATAGCCTCAAAAGATAGAAGGAAAAAGAAGAAAGCCAAGAAGGCCAAAGCAACAAAGAATGAGAAGAGGCGTGAACCAAAAAGAAGAAAAGAAGAGCTAAATCACAACAAAGGAGCACCAAACCATGAAAGAACAAGGAAGAAGATGGTGACCCCGGAATGAGAATAAGGTGAGATGAAAAGACAAGAAGCATGTGGGTTTGAAAAGGCGAAATCCCTCAAGATAAAAAGGGTAGCTTAGGATTTGGGCATAACGGGTTAGAATCTTTAGGTTAGAGATACTCTAGGCATTTGGGTAGATGAAAATTCTCCCTTGTATGCATAGGTTGCCTTTTACCTTTAGCATTTTGCTAAAGTTTGTTCATTTCATGAGAGATCCTTGTACCTAATTACCCATGCATGATAATGAGATCACCTTCATCTCATTACCTTACCCTTAGCCAAACGAATTTATTTGATCTTGCATAAAAATGATTCACGCCTATTACAATTAATCAATGTCAAGAGGTTGGAAGATATGAAAGTTTGTGTAGGTTAAGGTTCGAATGTAAGTCATGCAAGGATAAGTATGGCTAGTCACTTTTGAGTAAGTTGTTTGATCGCATCAAGAAGTTTGCAACTTGGACATTGGGCTCGGATTCTTTTTATGGCACTTTTTGGATTTGAGCTCCTTTCTTTATTCTTTTTTGCTTGAGGACAAGCAAAGGTTTAAGTTTGGGGGAGTTGATAATCCCATATTTTACATCTTTTAGCATGCATATTATTTGGTGTTTTGTGTCTCATGCATATGTCTTGCATAGTTTTTATAGCATTTTGGTCTTTATTAGAGTATTAGGTGTTTGCATTAGGTACTAGTGAGTTTTGCATGCATTTGGAGTGTTTTTAGGTGTCTTGGAGACAATTGATGATGTTTGGAGTATTGGAGCATAAGAGGAATGAAAAGCCCATCCGAGATGACGGAAAGATATAGCTGGACGAAGGCCCTCCGATATGAATCAGCCTTGAAGCTCTTCATAGGAGTAGTAGAGCAGTGAATTATCTATCTACAGGAGTTTGATTCAGGCCATTTCGACATTTGGTTAAAGCGTTAACGCAGATTTACTGAAGACATCTCTGCCTGGCCGAGGAGCTTTTTCTTCACCGGATATCCCGACCCCTCGTCCCTGCTCCACATCGCCAGGTGCTGAAGTTTCCCTCGGGCAGGGGATATCCTGGCCTTCCATCCCGGCTTGAAGTCCCCCGGCATCACCTTCCCTCTCGGCAACAAACTTCTCATCCCGGCTCCTTGTTCCGGCTCCACACCGCCCGGTGCTGCACCTCTCGGCAAAAGGTGTCTCAAAGATGTGGCTATACGGGGACATTACAATCCGATTCAGCTTCAACTGCCTTTATATAAATTGTAGAGGTGTGAATCAGCTTTACACAGGAGTTTGTATCGGGCTATTTTGACATATGGATAGGGAGATAAGACATATTTACTGAATGTATGTCTGTCTGGCCGAGAGAAGATGACACCGTCAAAAGAACCGGCAAAACGAAGGCATTCCGCTATGAATCAACTCAAACGGTCTTCATAAGAGTTGTAGAGAGACGGGTTAGCTGTCTACAGGAGTTTGATTCAGATCATTTGGATGCCAGGTACAGGAGTTATGACTGATTCACTGAAAACGTATCAAAAACTTGACCGGGTCAAAACCCGGTGTTTTCCGAGTTGACCCGGTCCGACCCAAACTCATTTAAATATTGAAAACCCTAATTTTTTATATCTAAACTTTCTTTTCCTAGAGTTTGGTTTTCTCCCAAACTCTTCTTATGATGATTTTGGATGGATCTTCATCATTCATGCCACTCTAGTGATGGATTCTTCAACCTATCTTTATATTATGTTTATTTAATCTTTGTTCTTTATCTTTATGTCTCTTTTTCCCTTGTGTTCTATCTTGTTCTTCATGTTTAGGCTTAGACCCTTTTTGTTGGATTTTAGATTTAGCTTGATTTTGATGATTTGGTGATTGATTCTTGATGCTTATGTTCTTAATCATTGCTTTCCTTTCCTGTTTAGTGTTCCTAATGCTAGATCTAGCTTGAGAAAGTAGATCTAGATCATAAGGCATTTCATGCACACCAAGTGTTTGATGAAATGCCTTGATGAACTATTCAAGGGATTTATGCTCCTAGCGTAAGAGATTAGTTGTCTAGTATTTTGGTTGATCTTATTTATATTCTTAATGCTTGCTAATCATTGATCCACAAATGAGAGTTTGCTAATGGATTGAGTGATTAGCATAGTGATTAGTTGCTTGAAAGAGAATTAGTCAAGATTAGTGATCTTAACCTAAGGATTAGCATTGATTGTGTGTATTAGCATCATTAGTTAATTGTCTTGATGATTAGATGATGATGATTTAGGTTGATCTTTGTTAAATCTTTCACTTATGTTGGTTCTTAATGCTAGATTTGATAAGATAAACCAAAGTTTAGAACTGCACCTAGATTAGGTAGTTCTAGTTGGCGTGACAAACCAATCTAGGGCTATACCCTAAGGTTTATGGTCTCATCCCATGCATTAGGGAGAGATTCGAATAAACGGTGTTAGTGCTAGATTAGATTTATCCATTCGAGTCTTGAATTTAGGCATTTCACTCATAACCCGAGTTTAAATGAATTGCTTGAGCCGAACCTTTTGTGAGCTTTTCACATCCTTGCCAATGAGAGTTGATGTCAAGGGTGATTAGTGAACTAATTGGGATTGGAGATTGATGTTTGTTAACCATCTTATCACAAACGATGGTTTGTTCTTGATTTGGTGTTAAACAAAGTGATTAGTGCCACGAGAGTGGATTAGTTATAATTGTGAATCCCATGTTCTAGGATAGTGTTTAATGCAATCTTTGCCATCATTATTTGATTGTTAATCATTCATTTGATAGTTCATTCCATGATCCAACACTTCTATCTTTTGTTTTCTTTCTTGCATTTCATTTTCTTGATTCAAAAATATAAAACCCAAAAACATTTGCTCTAGCATAGGAAGATTCATGTATTCATAGTGTTTCACTCTTAACCTCCTTGGTTCGATATCTTAAATACCACAATGACATGAGTGGGATTTGAGTAATTGACTAGTAAAAATCCTACTATCAATTTGGCACCGTTGCCGAGGAGGTTTAGCATTGATCATTAGAATTTTGATTCTTCTTAAGACTAGAGCTTTTTATTTTATTTTGTTGCTAATCTTTTCACTTATCTTGTGAGTTTCATGAGGAGTGACAATGAGGAAGCAACCGTCAAGCTAGTGACGTTAAACACGCCCTTTGGGGACCTCCCCGAGCCTATCCCTTGTCGAGCTTGAGACACAAAAAAAGCAAGTCAATAAGGGTCTCTTGGATCAAATGTCGTGGTATGTGATGAAAGGAGGGTTCGTCCACAACATGTCACACTCCTCTCCTCCTCGATTCAATTCCAAGGTACAATTCTCACTCCACTTCATTGTATATATATTTTTGCATATCTTTACCTTCTCCTTGACTTTTGTTGCACCGGGACGGTGCAATTCAAGTTTGGGGGAGGGGTTTGTGTCATTTGACATTGTGTTTTGTGATCTTATTTTGTCTTTTGCACCTTGAGTCTCATGCATATCATGCATTTTCAATAAATTTGAAAATTTTGAACTTTTGTGCATTCCATATAGGATTGAGTCTAGATGCATAACATATAAGGTAGCTTTGCATTAGCATTAGGAGCAATGATAGATTTGTCCTTGTAAAGTACCTTATTAAAAGCCTAGTCCAATGCCATTGTTTCTAGTTACTTGATGCTTTGATCCTGTGTAGAAATTAAGGACGAACCATGCCTTGATCTCATGTCTTATTGTTCTTGCTTTGATTGAACCAAACCTTGACTTGAATTCAACCTCATCTTGCTTATCCAAGTAGCCATATCCAATTATTGGAATGGTTTCCCCTACCCTAACCTTAACCTTCTTTCAAGCCAATGTTATTAGTTTGTGAATTGTGAGGCCTTTCTTTTGAACAAACTTGGCAAAACGTGTTAGGTTTAGGGCGACAAGAGGGAATTCTCATGTAGATTTAGCTCAAACATCTCGGAGTTAATCTAGGAATAGGCTAGTTAGGATCGCGGTTCTTGGTTCATGTTTGGGGGAATGGTCTTAGACTTGGTGAACGTTTGAGAATGGATTGTGGAATGTAAAATAAGAAAAGGAGAAAGGAAAAAGGGGATCGGATTTGTGTAGATTGGTTGGTGCAAAAATCATAAGACTAGCTCTAAAGAATAAGATAGCCTCAAAAGATAGAAGGAAAAAGAAGAAAGCCAAGAAGGCCAAAGCATCAAAGAATGAAAAGAGGCGTGAACCAAAAAGAAGAAAAGAAGAGCTAGATCACAACAAAGGAGCACCAAACCATGAAAGAACAAGGAAGAAGAAGGTGACTGATATGCTCAAATTAATACCCTAAAAGTACTGAGCAGTAGTTGCAGTATAGTAGGGGTCGAACACAAGGACTCACAGAAACACACAATAGATTATGTAGATGAGAATCAAGCTAAGCAATTAAGTTGAAACAAAAAGCAATAAACAGTAAAGAGTTGTAAATTCGATGGGAGAAATATAGATTCAGGGTATTTCTCAGGGAATCAATGAATGTAGATAAACTAACTAACAGGATTCAAATTTAGCGCGGTTCTTGAACTCAAATCACTAAGCTATAATGAACCAACTGCCGTTGCGAGAATTATTTAAATCTAAATCCTAGGAATTCCAAATCTCTTTGCGAATCCTAAAGTCTAAATCAGCTTTTAGATCAGGTTTGATTTGTTCACATAACAACTAAACCAAATCTCTTTGCGAATAGTTATTTTGCTCTCCTTAGGTTCTATCAGGTAATTAATCGCACTGTCGTGCCTAATCAATTATCCTAAGATCTATGTTCTAGGTAGCTAATATAGAACAAGCTTTGAACACAACCTAAGGTGAAGAACTAATTCAGATGGTGAATTCTAATAACTAATCAACCTAGCATTCAGAGAAAACCCTTATGAGAACCCTGAACATAAAGTGGATCTACTCAGACATGGAGAATGAAAACAACATGATTGAATAGATCATCAAAGAAATCAATAATAAACAGGAGTTCAGAGTTGTCTCTCCAAAAACCAAAGTAGAATCAAGAATAATGAAAGCCTAGAACAAAGCATAGCCAACAAAGCGGCTGTAAAACCTAATTAAATAGTCTAAACACGAATTGGGGTATTCTTGTAAATATTAAAGTCTTCTGGGCAAGTTATGCAATTCTTCAAACTTCATTAAAAGTCGCGACCTGTAATCTCCTCGACGGGTGTCGATCGATACCAGGAGGTATCAATCGACACTTGAATTGCTTGGTTAGAAGTTTACTAAACATTTCATCGAACACCTTGTGTGCATGAAATGTCTAAGTTCTAGAAATGAGTTTTCAATTCAATCCTAGCATTAAGATCCTTTCTAACATTGGAACAAATGTTTATCTAGTCCTAAGCATTAACAATCAACCATCAAACCATCCAAATCAAGCAAAATCCAAAATCCAACAAAAAGTCAACTCATGAAAATATGAAGAACAAAAGAGAAAAAGACATAAAGATAAAGAAGATGCATTAATATAAAGATAGATATTGAAAAAAATTTCTCTAGAGTGGCATTTGTGATGAAGATCCATCCAAAATCATAAGAAGAGTTTGGGATAAAACCCAACTCTAGAAAAAGAAAGTTTAAAATGAAAATTAGGTTTTTAGGGGTTTTATAGAGAAGATGGGCGGACCGGGTCGACCCGGAACAAACCAGGTACCTACCCGGTCGAAATCTGGGTTTTTGCTGATTATGGGCATGACTCATTTCGGCGCCAGACGGATACGTCCGCGCTAGATCTGATGTAACCTTCGAAGCACCGCTTCGAATGACCTCATACCACCTCATGTGGATAGACAACTCACTGGGCTACAACTTTTGTGAAGACCACCGAGGCTAATTTGGATTGGAGATCCTTCGTCCAGCCAGATCTGCAGGCACATCGGGTTTGGATCAAACTGGTTCTGGGATCGTTTGCACCGATCGACCCTGGATCTGTGCAAACGATCGGTGCTAATTATAATGCTTTGGCACTTCCTCCTGTGTCTGCACCGACCTACAGGACCGACCCAGGAGGGGTCGGTGTGGTCTTGTGGAAACTCCCTTCTCCTCTTCGGCGGCCAGACAGACATATCTCACAAACTACATACCCGAATTACCTAAAACCACCTCCTGTAGTCAGTTAACTTACTTGGCTACAAATCTCATGAAGGCCACTGAAGCTGAATCAGATCGGGGATCCTTAGTTCAGCAACATCTTTCCGGCATCTCGGAAGGACTTTGCATTCTACTTTGGCCAATTTCTCCAAATATCATCAATTGTCTCCAAATCACCTAAGAACATTCCATATGCATGCTAGACTCACTATAACCTAGTGCAAACACCTATTACTCTAAATTAGACCAAAATACCATAAAAACTATGCAAGACACATGCCTGAGACACAAAACAGTAACAAGAACGCACGCTAAGAGATGCAAAATATGGGAATATCAACTCCCGCAAACTTATTGATTTGCTTGTCCTCAAGAAAACAAACTAGTAGAGAGAGAGAGGTTTGAAAGTGGAAGATGAAATTCGAGAATATTAACAAAAGAATTCGAATCAATACCCTTGAGAGGAGTTACATGATGCACAAACAACCTCTACTTCAAATGGTTTAGCCATACTCTTTTCAAAACAAAATGCGTATAAGCCTTAGCATCCACAAGCATTCATATCATCTAACTCTTTGACATTCATTAAGTGCAAATGGTGAATCATGCTCATACAAATCAAGTGAACTCATTTGGCTAAGGGAGAGGTCTTGAGATAAAAGTGATATCTAACAATGTGGGTATTCCGATGCAAGGAACGAACTTTGGCAAAATGCTAAGATTAAGAAACAACCGATGCATACAAGGATGACTTCCATCTACCCAATGCCCCGATATGAACTTCACTCATATTTCTATACCCAAAGTGACCTTTCCTAAGCTACCCTTTTCCGCAAGGCCGTTTGCCTTCATAGACCACAATGTTTTATCACTTCTTTTCCTTTCGAACACTTAGGGGATTCTCTTCTTCGTATTATGAGTAAATAGTTTGGCTTTAACAAGTTTCTTTCCATAGCTCTTCTTTTGCTTTCTCTAGTCTCTTTCATTTCTTTTCTAGCTTGAGCCATTTTGGCTTCTTTTCTTTATTTTCAATAGCTAGAGACTATTTTCTTATCACTTAGAGCTAACCCAACTTTTCTTTTGCCAACCATCTCAATCAATCGCTTATCCCCATTTCCTTCTCCTTATCTCTTTCCATTTCTCCATACCCTCTTTTCTTTCAATCAATCGCCCAAAACCCAAACCTATCCATCCTAGCCTATGTCTAACTCAATGATGTGAGCTAGTTCGACATGGAAGCTTCTCCTTGTCGTTCCAAACTCAACACTTTTTGCTAAGTTCATTCGAAATTAGGCCTCACGACACACACTAGTAATGTAGGCTTGAAAGAAGGTTATGGTTAAGGCGAGGTGAACCATTCCAAAGGTGAGAAATGGCTATTTGAGCTAACAAGAGAGTGGTAAAAGGAAGAATATAGCTCAAATATGTATATGATATCCATCAGTTCAACTTTTCAATGTATTAGCATGATAATTCCAAGTCAATATTAGAGTTCAAATAATAAATAGAGTTGGAATCAAATAAAAGCATGCTTCAACCAAGACATAAACATTCAAAACGCGAGATCAAAGCATGGATCACCATTAACTTCGTGATCGTTCAAATGCATCAAAGAACTCCTAACGAGGGCATTAAATCAAGCTCTTAAGTTCATATTCTACATGGATAATTCTCCCAATGCAAGTGAGTGTAACCCTATATTCTATGAATCTAGACTCAATCCTACATAAAATGCACAAAATTTCAAAAATTTCATAATTATTGATAATGCATAAGACTCAAGTATGCAAGATAGAAAATAAGATCACAAAACACATGATTAGACACCGGTCCCTGATATGCTCAAATTAATACCCTATTTAGATAATAAAGCAGTAGTTATAGTATAGCTAGGGGTCGAACACAAGGACTCACAGAAACACACAATAGATTAAAAATGTGAGAATTATGGTATTGAAAACAGAATGCAAGTTAAAACGGCTGTGAAATCAATTGGAGAAAGATAGGTTCAGGGTATTTCTCAGGGAATCACTAAATGTAAATAAATTAACTAACAAGATTCAGATTTAGTACGGTTCTTGAACTCAAATCACTAAGATATAGCTAACCAACTCTCGTTGCGAAAACTATCTAAGTCTAAATCCTAGGAATTCCAAATCTCTTTGCGAATCCTAAAGTCTAAACCAGCTTTTATTATCAAGTTTGATTTGTTCACAAAACAACTAAACCAAATCTCTTTGCGAATAGTTATTTTGCTAACCCTAGGTTCTGTCAGGTAATTAATCGCACTCTCGCGCCTAATCAATTATCCTAAGATCTAAGTTCTAGGTGATCAATCTAGAATTAGCTTTGCAAACAACCTATGGCGAAGAATCAATTCAGATAGTGAATCCTAATAACAAATAAATCTAGCATTCAGAGAAAACCCTATTGAGAACCCTGAACCTAACAAGAGATCTACTCAGACCTGGAAATTGAAACAATCAACATAACTGAATAAATCATCAATAGAATAAATAAGAGTAGAGAATAAAACAGAGGTTCGAATCTTCTCTCAGACGAACAGAGTTCTGACTTGTCTCCTCTCTCTCAAGCTCTCTCTGAAATCCTCAAAATAATCTTAATGAAAAGCACACAGCCAAAGTGGCTGTAAAACCTAATTTAATAGTCTAAACACGAATTGTGGTCTTCGTGTAAATATTAAAGTCTTCTAGGCAAGTTCTGCAATTCTTCAAACTTCATTAAAAGTCGCGTGTCGTGATCTGCTCGATGGGTGTCAATCGATACCAGGGGGTATCGATCGATGCTTGACGCTTTGATCGGGCACTTAGTCACCAGACTTCAGTTTTGCTCCAAAATGCTCCATAAAACTCCAATATCTCCAATAATGCTCCAAATGTACTAAAACCTGTAAAAGACTCTATAATAGAATAAAGACTCGATAAAACGGACTTATATCATGGCTTAAACAGGGTAAAAACCATGATATATCAACTCCCCCAGACTTAGCCTTTGCTTGCCCTCAAGCAAATAGAAGACTAAACCAGAAAAAGAGGTTTTAAAGCGTAGAGACTCACCTGTTCATGAAACATTAAAATGACCAATTTCCCAAGTACCCAGATGTTACCTAACCAGCTTTTTGATCTAACCACCATGTACTTCTCCGTAGACATTCGTAACTTCCCAGACTACACACATTATCTCACAGCATCGTTCGATCAAGCCATCCTCGCCAGTTTCATCGCTGTGGATTAATATCAAGAACCTTCTAGATTCTTTCCCATACAATATCATAACAAGGAACCACCTTTTTCACTCTTTTTGGTATTTATTTCTCTCCCCCAGATTTATTTCTTATTATATCTCTTGCATGTACAAATTAAGGTTCGAGACGCGAGTAATGATGGTGTTTGCCACCGAATCCCCGATTCTTCCCTCAAAAGTAATCAAAGGTGTAGGCGAATAACGGTATCACATGAAATTTTCCTAACCTCGCTTCCACCTTTGTGTGATCATTTCCTCTGAAGTAGAATAATACGATCGCAGGAAATTTTCCTAACCCTCTACTCAGAAGAAAATCATTTCATCTTTTAATGAATCTTATTTTTAACTTGTAACAGGGAGAGAAATACCATTACTTCAAACACATGGGTTCCTTTGTCAGATACGAATGAGGAATCAAGCTCTATAGATACTAACCACATCGATGAAGTGCAAAAATTTGGCTCAGGCTTTAAAGAACTTTGCTAGAAACATGAGTGTCTTCTGGTTAACTAGTCAGCCTTTGGATTTTTCATTAGTTGATCTAGAGCTGATTATGTAACAATGGTCACTTAGAAGCAAGGTCAGCTCAATAGATTCAAGAAAAAGATCACAGTCTCAGACAAAGTTGTGACTCAATAAAACAACGAATGACTCAAAAACGGACTGACTCTAAGAAAAACAAAAACAAAGTCAGCGACTACCTCCCCCAGACTTAAACAACACTGTCCCCAGTGTTATCTAGCCTAGAGTTGGTGAAAGAAAACAAATGAACTGAATGGAAATATGATAAACAAGAAGTTACCGTGCTGGAACATTGAGTATCGATCGACACACAGCTTGGTATCGGTCGATACCAAGCTTAAATCGACACATGTCCTTCTTATTCGCGTAGGGTGTCGACCGATACACAAGGGTATCGATCGACACTCAGGCGATTTCGTTGTGCTCCTTGTTTATCCTGAAACAGACCCAAAAACAAAAAATAAAAAGAAAAAGACTCAAAAACAAACTCACCAGTGGGTTGCCTCCCACTCAGCGTTTGTTTAACGTCACGAGCTTGACTGTACGGACGATCAGTCAGAAAGAAGTAGGGAACGCACTCCCATGCAGGTCCCACAACTAGACACTTCCAAACTCAGAGTTTTGCGCAGCATACGCTCAATAACTTCTTGCCCTTTCTCTTTCAGCTCTGGAGTTAGGATGATTTTGGCTTTAGAGAATAGTTTCGAGCACCCTTCGCACTTCACCTTGTACTCAATCGAATCTCCATCGCACTTCTGAGGGGATAAAGTGACACATGTGGCACACTCGACTTTTCTGTTCTTCACCTCCGTCTTCGCCTTAGTCTTTTTGATGACTTTCCTGGCGATGATAGGAGGATGATCCAGAGCTTCTATGACAGTTGGCACAACATCAGGCTCGTCCAAAAGATCAGCCATCAATGTTTCTCCTGCACCAACAGTGATACAAGAAATCCGTTTCGGAGTCCGTCTAGAAGGGATGGCTTCGTAGGACACATGTTTGTCAATGTATGAGAATGAAATCCTCCTACTGGGTGTGTCCATAATTGCGCCAGCAGTAGCCATGAACGGTCTCCCAAGAATCAAAGGTGTGCTAGACCTTGCATGCATCTCCACAACCTGAAAATCAGTAGGAACCAGACAGTCTCCTACCTTAACCATCAAGTTAGGGATTGTACCGTACGTAACATATGTGGAATAGTTCGCGAATGTGAGAGGCATCTGAGTAGGTCGTATGTCATCGAGCTTAAGCTTCTATGCAAGTGCCTTAGACATGACATTCACGCTAGACCCTGAATCAACCAGTGATTCCTTGATTTCGAATCCAGAGATGGAGCATGGAACTGAAAATTTCTCTGGGTCTTCCATCTTAGTCAACCTCTTCAGTGGAGGCGGTGAACTCCTGACTTTGGCGAAAAGTGCCTTAATCTCTTCCTCTGTTTCTCTGCAATCTCGAAAGTGGCTTAGCAGAGGGCGGCATTCTAAGGCTTCTCCAAAAGTGTGTGTGTGTGAAATTCTTCGTACCATCTTCTCAAAGCCACGCAGCTGCTTTGGGGAAATGGAATCCCTGAGGTGTCTGGGTAATCGAGGGTATGGAACTTTAGGCTTGTAGACACGTTCCTCAATTATCTCTGGTCCTTTCACGGTCTCTGGTTCTGATTGCGATGGGTGTCAATTGATACCAGGGGGTGTCGATCGACACAAGGTTCATGTATCGGTGCTTTAGCAGTGGTGTCGATCGATACCGGGATGGTGTCGATCGATACTGACGAATCAGCTTCGAAATCACCTTCTGAAAGCACTACAAGAAAACAGCGTTTTAGCGACTACAGATGGCGACTAAATAATTAGTCGCTAAAATTTAAGACTAATTAGCGACTATTTAGCGACTATTTGGCGACTAATAAAATTAGTCGTAATTGAGTCGCTATTTTACGACCAAAGAGCATAGTCGCCAAAGTAGTCACTAATTTAGCGACTAATATGCGACTATTCCGGCAGATTGCACAGTAGTCGCCTAATAGTCACTAATTTAGCGACTATTAGGCGACTAGTTTGGCAGATCGCGCAGTAGTCGCATAATAGTCACTAAATTAGCGACTATTTGGTGACTATTTCGGCAGATCGCACAATAGTCGCCTAATACTCGCTAATTAGCGACTATTTCGGCAGATCTGTATAACTTATATATACATGTTGATATTGCAAACAACCTCGCAACCGGATCAATTTTAGTGTAATTTTTCATCTTTTGATGAAGAACTAGATGACAAAGAACCCTACGAATTAAATATGTTACTTATGTCACAATGTTAATTTGTTATTTATACCATGTTTGAAAACAAAAATTCTAAAAAAAAAATCTTTTACATCATGGTCATGTTTTTTTCCAACATTATGGTCATATATATAAATTTTTACTATCATTGAAGATCAATTCTATGGTGAAGATATAAAAAATAATTATACATAAAAATACAAATATTTTTAATAGAAACAGAGATATGGCGACACATATTATATGGTGAAGATATAAAAATTATTATACATAAAAATACAAATAAAAAAAAAAATATATATATATATATATTAACATGAAACATATCAACAAAATATGTTAAACAACAAAAATTCAATAACGTAAGTTAATAGGTTTCTTGTTAAAATTAATTTTGTTCCGTCTATATCTCCCTCTCATATTAATAATTAATCTATATATATTAATAATTAAAAAAAAACCTAAATCTAACTTATATATATGTATAACTTATATATATATGGCTCTGCTATAAAAGTGGATTCGAGGGGAAACATTTAGGAGGAACCCAATAAACCTCTATAACTTATATATATACATATGTATATCATTATGTATATTACTAGCCTGGGCATAATATTTGGATCCGAAAAAATTAACCAAAACTGATCCGAAAAAGAGGAACTGAACCCGAACCGAAACCTATAAAATATCCAAACGGATCCTAGATTCCTATATCTGAAGAACCGAAATCGATCCCGAACCGAATGGATACAAGAAATACAATTATATACCCAAAATATTAATTATATTTAATGATAATCCAAAATTACAATTATAAATATCTTATTCTCTTTTTTTAAGCATATTCTCACATTTGAAATTTTGAGAACAAACTCTTATTCTAATAAACCCAAAAAATAATAACACCCATAAACTATTAATTAATATAAAAATAAATAAATCACAATGAGTTGCCCTAATCACACTCTCTTAATTTTTTGTTGCCTCCTTCTTGTTACGAGAGTGAGAGAGACAAAGGCTAACTTTTTTTTTTCTCTCTTGCAGATCCATAAGTCACCAAGGAGTCTCTTCGTCTTCCTCTTCCATGGAAAATCGGAGGAGAAGGAGCTGGTGAAAAGGAATCTACCACAGATTGCAGCGGCGGAGTCTCTTCGTCTTCCTCCATGAAGGTAAGATGTGAATTCTAAATTTTAGATCTGGGATTTTTCCGAGATGATGAGCGGCAAATGGAAACATTGAGGAGGAGAAACAGCGGTGGTGGAGGAGAGCGGTGGAGACGGTGGCGGAGGAGAGCGGAGGAGACGGTGGAGACGGATGGGTTTCATCGGTGCCGGCGAGGGTGAAGAAATCGAAGCGGTGCCGGTGAGGGAGAAGAAGATGCAGGCGGAGGAGGACGTCGGCACGGAGGAGCTCGGAGGACCTCGCCGGATCTGCTCTCGGGAGAGTGGAGGAGCCACGGAGGAGCTCACCGGATCTGCTCTCGGGAGAAGAAGATCGACGACGCCGGCGGTGGTCGATCCAGTTTTTCTTTTTCTTTTATTTTTTAATTTTTTTTTAATTTTCATTTTTTGTAATTAAATATTTTAATTAATAAAAATATTTTTTTTTTTTTTTAAATTATTTTTTACAAGTAGTCGCCAAATAGTCGGTATAAGTATGACCACTGTTCATAGTCGTAAAATAGTCGCTATTTGACGACTATTTATACGGCTACACACTTTAGCGACTAAGGATTAGCGATTACATGATTTAGTCGCTAATTAGTCGCAATATGGGTTTTAGTGACTAAATAGCGACTATTTATGTAGTCGCCAAAACGCTGTTTTTTTGTAGTGAAGGTGTTCAAGATTTCTTGCACTGGGAAAGGTGATGGCATTGACATATTCGTTTTGTGCCTGAGTCGCCTTTGCTTTCACAGCTATTGCAGTTTGAGCCACTTGCGTTTACAGCATCTTCTGATGGGTATTGAGAGCATCGATCATTCCGCTCAGATCCTTGTACACCTCATCTATCTTTCCGTTGAGATTCACTGTGAGCTGCTGCTGTCCTTGAATCAGCTGTTCAAATATAGCCTCGATCTTGCTATCTGGGAGCTTAGCAGGTACAGACTGATAAGATGAATTCTCATAGTTCCTGACATACCCACTGTTCTGAGATGGTTTCTGGCTAAACTGATTCGACCCTCCTTGCTGATAGTTGTTGTTGAAGTTTCGGTTGTTGTTGAATTGATTTCTCTGACCCTGAAAACCAGAACCATCAATGTAGTTAACATCCTCCACTTCATCCTCGTTGAATACCTCGACATCTTCAGCAAAGTGAACCGCTTTCTGTGTCTTGCCCATCAGAAGACTATGCATAGAATCCAACTTAGCTTGAAAGTCAGCGATCTGTGAACCATCCACGTTACCAGCTAGCTCCTTCCGCTCAAAATCAGCATTCTTGGTGCTATTGCTAGACGCCAAGGTCTCAATCAGGACATAGGCTTCATCAGGATACCTGGTGTTGAAGTTTCCATTACTCGAAGCATCCAAAGTCATTTGGTACCTCCAATCAAGTCATCTAAAGAAGAACCCCATCAGCTGAACATCAGAGTATCCATGATGTGGACAGTCTCTCTGATACGATTTGAACCTCGTCCAAGCAGCAAAGTGCGATGATTTTGCAACATATTTGCGACAAAGGTGCGAGGGACCGTCTAGAGTCGCAAATCCATCGCAAATTTGCGACGGAAGTGCGAGGGATTTGATAGAGCATCTCTATAGACGCAAATCCCTCGTAAATTTGCGAGGGACAAAAGGTCGTCGCAAATTCGTTGCAAATTTGCGAGGTATCTGCGAGGGATTAGCGAAGACTATAATGGTCGTCGCAAATCTGTCGCAATTTTGCGGCGGCAAGTTTCCCTCGCAAAATTGCGACGGATTTGCTACGGTAATTTGCAAGGGATTTGCAATGCGTCTAGTTAGGTGGAGTTAGGTGAGGTAGGTGGACCACGTTTAAAAGGAAAATTAATTTCCATCGCAAAGTTGTTGCAAATCCCTTGCAAATTCCTTTTCCATAGCAAATCCGTTGCAAATTGCCGTAGTAAATCCGTAGCAAATCCGTTGCAATTGTTTTTGAAATCATATAAATACAGATCACGTTGAGAGCTCTCATAACACAACAACTTCGGAAAAAAAAAATTTGTTTTTTCGAGAAATAGATTTTGAGTGGTGGGTGTTTAAAAAATGTCTTCGGGGAACGAAATATACGCATTACGTTCATGGATGTACAATCAAAGAGATCCAGGGATGGGTGAAGTGACGAAAGAGTATCAGGACGGGTTGCAAGCATTCATGTACCAGGCGACAAGCCAACCATGTGCGACTCGTGACGGTAAAATTTTCTGTCCATGTAGAAAGTGCAAGAACACCCAATATGTGGATATTGATACTGTGAAGAGGCATCTATATAATAGAGGATTTAAGCCAACCTATTATATCTGGTTTTCACATGGGGAAGGTTGTAGTGTTGATGCTAGAAGTAGTAGTACGAGTCATGGCGTTGATCAACCTAGTTATAATTATGGGCATGATCATTTATTCTGAAATATTGATGAAGGGTATCAACAGGGAAATAGGTTTCATGATATAGTTACAGATTCATTTCATGAAAGTACAACTGCATTTGCTGATGATAATACTAGGGAAGAACCCAACATAGAAGCAAAGCGTTTTTATGATATGTTAGACGCTGCAAAGCAGCCCATCTACGATGGATGTAGAGAAGGTCAGTCTAAACTATCATTGGCATCTAGGATGATGACAATTAAAAGTGATCATAACCTAAATGAGATTTGCATGGATTCATGGGCTGAGCTAATTAAAGAGTATTTACCACAAGATAATATTTCCGCTGTGAGTTACTATGAAATACAGAGGTTGGTTGCGAGTCTTGGGTTACCATCAGAAATGATTGACGTATGCATTGACAATTGCATGATTTTCTGGAAATATGATGATAAGTTGCAGGAATGTCGATTTTGTGGGAAGCCGAGATATCAACCAACTACTGGAAGGACCCGCGTTGCATAGCAACGTATGTGGTACTTGCCAATCACCGATAGATTGAAACGATTATACTAACCAGAAAGGACATCGGCGGCAATGAGATGGCATGCACAACATACCACGGAGGATGGGGAGGTTACGCATCCGTCAGATGCAAAGGCGTGGAAACACTTTCAGACTGTACATTCGGACTTTGCTAACGAGAGCTGGAATGTCTATCTTGGCTTATGCACCGATGGATTTAGTCCATTTGGTTTGTCCGGGAGACAATATTCTCTATGGCAAGTCATATTGACGCCATACAATCTTCCTCCGGAAATATGCATGCAACAGGAATTTTTGTTCATGAGTATTCTAGTACCCGGTCCTAAGCATCCGAAGCGATCCCTTGATGTATTCCTCCAACCTTTGATTCATGAGTTGAAACAGTTGTGGTATACAGGTGTTCGCACATTCGATTATTCGCAGCAAAAGAACTTCAAGATGCGTGCTATGCTATTGTGGACAATTAGTGACTTCCCGGCGTATGGAATGTTATCGGGGTGGACTACGCATGGAAGGTTATCTTGTCCATAATGCCTTGATCGGTCAGAGGCCTTCCAGTTGAAGCATGGAAGGAAACCATGTTGGTTTGACTGTCATCGTCGGTTTCTTCCCATGCATCATCCGCATCGTAAGAACAAGAAGTTGTTTAGGAAGAACAAGGGCGTGCGTATTCCCCCCCCCCTACTATCTTTCAGGGAATGATTTGTTTGAACAGATTGATTATTACGGTGCTCAAGAAACATGTAAATGTGGGGGCAATTGGCACACTAAGGCAAACATGCCTGACGGATATAATGTTTCTCACAATTGGCACAAACAAAGTATTTTTTGGGAACTGCCATATTGGAAGGATCTCCTATTACGGCATGACCTTGATGTGATGCACATCAAAAAAAAAAATTTCGATAACATCATGAATACGATTTTGAATGTCAAGGGAAAGACTAAAGACAATATGAAATCAAGGTTGGACATGGCCGAAATATGTGTAAGAAGCGAGTTGCATATTACACAAAACGGAAAAATACCGGTTCCAACTTTTCGATTGTCTACGGATGCGAAACGAGCGTTGTTTGACTGGGTTGGTTCAGAAGTAAAGTTCCCTGATGGATATGTGTCCAAATTCTCAATTAGATGCATAGAGCAAGGCAATAAATTTTCCGGTATGAAGAGCCACGATTGCCATGTATTCATGCAGCGATTACTACAATTTGCATTACTCGAGCTCTTACCGACAGCTGTTCACGAAGCAATTGCGGGTAAACAAGTATTTAAATATGTATTCAAATATAATTTTCTTATTTAATTACTGATATATATTATTGGTAGGAATTAGAGCATTTTTCAGGGATTTATGCACTCGAACACTGACTGAGGATGGCATAGCGCAATTACTCAATAATATACCTGTTTTGCTGTGTAATTTAGAAAAAATATTTCCACCTTCATTTTTTGACGTCATGGAACATATCCCAATCCACCTACCACATGAAGCAGCTCTTGGGGGGCCCGTGCAATTCCGATGGATGTACCCGTTCGAGCGATTCATGGGACATTTGAAAGGAAAGGCCAAAAATCTTGCAAGGGTGGGGGGTTCCATCGTTGCAGGTAGTTTGACCGAGGAAACATCTCACTTCACGTCATACTACTTTAGCCTAACCGTCAGAACAAAAAAACCCGCTCCTAGAAGATATGACGATGGTGGGGTTGCACCTACGTATAACGTTTATGTCCCGGATATCTTCGCCCAAATAGGGAGACTTGCTGGAAAGTTGAAAGAAGTTTGATGGGAAGACCATGAACATTGTCGTGCAGCTCACAATTATATATTGCGAAATTGTGATTTTGTTCAACCGTTTGAGAGGTATTAATTATTACGGTACTCAAGAAATATGTAAACGTGGGGGAAATTGGCACTCTAAGGCAAACATGCCTGACGGATATAACGTTTCTCACAATTGGCACAAACAAAGTATTTTTTGGGAACTGCCATATTGGAAGGATCTCCTATTACGGCATAACCTTGATGTGATGCACATCGAAATTTTTTTTTTCGATAACATCATGAATACGATTTTGAATGTCAAGGGAAAGATTAAAGACAATATGAAATCAAGGTTGGACATGGCCGAAATATGTTTAATAAGCGAGTTGCATATTACACAAAACGGAAAAATGCCGATTTCAACTTTTCGATTGTCTACGGATGCGAAACGAGCGTTGTTTGACTGGGTTGGTTCAGAAGTAAAGTTCCCTGATGGATATGTGTCCAAATTCTCAATTAGATGCATAGAGAAAGGCAGTAAATTTTCCGATATGAAGAGCCACAATTGCCATGTATTCATGCAGCGATTACTACCATTTGCATTACTCGAGCTCTTACCGACGGCTGTTCACGAAGCAATTGCGGGTAAACAAGTATTTAAATATGTATTTATAATATAATTTTCTTATTTAATTACTGATATATATTATTGGTTGGCATTGGAGCATTTTTCAGGTATCTATGCACTCGAACACTGCCTGAGGATGGCATAGCGCAATTACTCAATAATATACATGTTTTGCTGTGTAATTTAGAAAAAATATTTTCACCTTCATTTTTTGACGTCATGGAACATCTCCCAATCCACCCACCACATGAAGCAGCTCTTGGGGGGCCCGTGCAATTCCGATGGATGTACCCATTCGAGCGATTCATGGGACATTTGAAAGGAAAGGCCAAAAATCTTGCAAGAGTGGAGGGTTCCATCGTTGCAGGTAGTTTGACCGAGGAAACATCTCACTTCACGTCATACTACTTTAGCCTAACCGTCAGAACGAAAAAACCCGCTCCTAGAAGATATGACGATGGTGGGGTTGCACCTACGTATAACGTTGATGTCCCGGATATCTTCGCCCAAATAGGGAGACTTGCTGGAAAGTTGAAAGAAGTTTGATGGGAAGACCATGAACATTGTCGTGCAGCTCACAATTATATATTGCGAAATTGTGATTTTGTTCAACCGTTTGAGAGGTATTAATTATTACGGTGCTCAAGAAATATGTAAACGTGGGGGAAATTGGCACTCTAAGGCAAACATGCATGACGGATATAACGTTTCTCACAATTGGCACAAACAAATTATTTTTTGGGAACTGCCATATTGGAAGGATCTCCTATTACGGCATAACCTTGATGTGATGCACATCGAAAAAAAATGTTCGATAACATCATGAATACGATTTTGAATGTCAAGGGAAAGATTAAAGACAATATGAAATCAAGGTTGGACATGGCCGAAATATGTGTAATACGCGAGTTGCATATTACACAAAACGGAAAAAATGCCGATTCCAATTTTTCGATTGTCTACGGATGCGAAACGAGCGTTGTTTGACTGGGTTGGTTCAGAAGTAAATTTCCCTGATGGATATGTGTCCAAATTCTCAATTAGATGCATAGAGCAAGGCAGTAAATTTTCCGATATGAAGAGCCACGATTGCCATGTATTCATGCAGCGATTACTACCATTTGCATTACTCGAGCTCTTACCGACAGCTGTTCACGAAGCAATTGCGGGTAAACAAGTATTTAAATATGTATTTATAATATAATTTTCTTATTTAATTACTGATATATATTATTGGTAGGCATTGGAGCATTTTTCAGGGATCTATGCACTCGAACACTGCCTGAGGATGGCATAGCGCAATTACTCAATAATATACATGTTTTGCTGTGTAATTTAGAAAAAATATTTTCACCTTCAATTTTTGACGTCATGGAACATCTCCCAATCCACCCACCACATGAAGCAGCTCTTGGGGGGCCCGTGCAATTCCGATGGATGTACCCATTCGAGCGATTCATGGGACATTTGAAAGGAATGGCCAAAAATCTTGGAAGAGTGGAGGGTTCCATCGTTGCAGGTAGTTTGACCGAGGAAACATCTCACTTCACGTCATACTACTTTAACCCAACCGTCAGAACGAAAAAAACCGCTCCTAGAAGATATGACGATGGTGGGGTTGCACCTACGTATAACGTTGATGTCCCGGATATCTTCGCCTAAATAGGGAGACTTGCTGGAAAGTTGAAAGAAGTTTGGTGGGAAGACCATGAACATTGTCGTGCAGCTCACAAATATATATTGCGAAATTGTGATTTTGTTCAACTGTTTGAGAGGTATTAATTAATTAGCTGCACTTAGATTACTTACATTTATATATCTCACTCGTTGTTTAATTAGTTTTAAAAAAAATTATTGCAGCGTTTTCGACATCCAGATCCGAGAAGCCTATCCCGGTTTACTTGAAAAAGATTATGAGAAGTACAAAGAACGTGACTTTGCCGGATGGTTAAAATACTATGTACGTAAGATATATATATTTATACATACATATATATATATATATAAGTTATCTATCATTTCACGAATATTTTTAATATAATTTGTTAAAATTATAATATTATTCAAATTATATATATGTAGGTAAAGAATGTATGTGCAAACCAGCCCTTGCCACTATGGTCGTTGCACGAGGTTGTTCAAGAACCAATTGCGAAGATCACTACTGCCCCAATGTACTTCACTCGCGGATACACATTTCATACATATTAGCATGGCTCTCGAAGGTCAACCGCAAATTATGGAATCCATGTGCCAGGTGAAAACGACTACTACGGCGTCTTGCAAGAAATTATAGAAGTCACATATCCTGGAATTATCGATTTGAAATGCATTTTACTCAAATGTGATTGGTACGATCCAACAGTCGGTCGAGGGGTCCGCGCAAACAACTTAGGGGCGATCGATGTCAATGAAAACCGACGTTTTTCCAAGTTCGAACCCTTCATCCTAGCATTTAAAGCAGAACAAGTGTGTTTCATTCCATATCCTCGGATTAAGCAAAGACGTGAGACATGGTTATCGGTGATAAAAGTGAACCCAAGAGGCCGTATAATTGGGTTAGGCATCGATGATGCTATGCAAAATGAAAGAGTCGGAGAAGTCTCCATCGCAGTCGAATCACCAGAAGATATCATACATATCGATCTACAAAACAGAGAAGTTGAAGACATCGTGGATGATTCAAGTGAAGATGCAGCCGCATCTGACGAATTCGAGGAGAACGATAGCGGAGAAGACAATGATGAGCATAGTGAACACTCCAATATGTCTGAAAACGATTTTGAATAATGTGTTATATGTACTGTAATGTAATTTTTAAAATAAAAATCAGTATATGTTGTAAATCCGTAAAAAAATAAAAACTTTATTATGATAATAAAACGTATACCATAAACCCAAAACCTTAAAAACTAAAACTCATGAATTTGCAACGGATTTGCGATGGATCTGTCGCAAATAAAGGATCCATCGCAAATCCGTTGCAAATTTGTGATGGATTTGCGATGGATCCGTCGCAAATCCGTTGCAAATCAAGGATCCATCGCAAATCCGTTGCAAATTTGCAATGGAATTGCTAGGGATTCATTCCTTATTTCCGGCGAGGATAAAATCGTGACAAGTGTCTAACGGTTTTAAAAGTGAATCACAAAAAATCATATTTCTAAAGTTATTTAATGATGTGCATTCATAAAACGCGAATATTTGGAAATGTCTCCGTATGATAAAACGTCATATATCGGTATATGTTGTTTTTGAATATATATATAAAAGTTCAACTTTGCTCGTACCATCAAATTCATTATATTTTTGAAAAAAATATGCTTATGATCATGACTCTTATGAGATTAAAAACCATGAGATTAAAACCCGTAAACTTTATTATGATAATAAAACGTATACCCTAAACCCTAAACCTTAAAAAATAAAACTCATGAATTTGAAACGGATTTGCGATGGATCCATCGCAAATCCGTTGCAAATTTGCGATGGATCCGTCGCAAATCCGTTGCAAATCAAGGATCCATCGCAAATCCGTTGCAAATTTGCAATGGAATTGCTAGGGATTCATTCCTTATTTCCGGCGAGGATAAAATCGTGACAAGTGTCTAACGGTTTTAAAAGTGAATCTAAAAAAATCATATTTCTAAAGTTATTTAATGATGTGCATTCATAAACCGCGAATATTTGGAAATGTCTCCGTATGATAAAACGTCATATATCCGTATATGTTGTTTATGAATATATATAGAAGTTCAACTTTGCTCGTACCATCAAATTCATTATATTTTTGAAAAAATATGCTTATGATCATGACTCTTATGAGATTATAAACCATGAGATTATAAACCGTAAACTTTATTATGATAATAAAACGTATACCCTAAACCCTAAACCTTAAAAAATAAAACTCATGAATTTGCAACGGATTTGCGATGGATCCGTCGCAAATCCGTCGCAAATAAAGGATCCATCGCAAATCAGTTGCAAATTTGCGATGGATTTGCGATGGATCCGTCGCAAATCCGTTGCAAATTAAGGATCCATCGCAAATCCGTTGCAAATTTGCAATGGAATTGCTAGGGATTCATTCCTTATTTCCGGCGAGGATAAAATCGTGACAAGTGTCTAACGGTTTAAAATTGAATCTCAAAAAATCAGATTTCTAAAGTTATTTAATGATGTGCATTCATAAACCGTGAATATTTGGAAATGTCTCCGTATGATATATAAAACGTCATATATCCGTATATGTTTTTTTATGAATCAATATAGAAGTTTAACATTGCTCGTACCATCAAATTCATTATATTTTTGGAAAATATGCTTATGATCATGACTCTTATGAGATTATAAACCGTAAACTTTATTACGATAATAAAACGTATACCCTAAACCCTAAACCTTAAAAAATAAAACTCATGAATTTGCAACGGATTTGCGATGGATCCATCGCAAATCTGTTGCAAATCAAGAATCCGTCGCAAATCCGTTGCAAATTTGCAATGGATTTGCGATGGATCTGTCGCAAATCCATTGCAGAATGATTTGTTTTTGAAATTTGGTACGAACATTGAATTTTTTCATCACATTTTGGGCCAAATTAAACCGCGAATTGGTAGTGGACCACACATTTTGCGATGAATTTGCGATGTATCCTTTATTTGTGATGAATTTGCGACTGATCCGTTGCAAATCCGTTGCAAATCCGTTGCAAATTTTGGGTCCATCGCAAATCCATCGCTTATTAGTTTATAAACCGACTGTTTCTCTTCTTCTTCCTTTCTCCCTTCTCAATCTCGACCTCAAATCGATCCTTCTCCGGCCCATTGTGCATTTCCGGCGATCCCACTCCTCCTCCTCCTCCGGCGATCGGTTCCTCTTCCTCTGGCGAACGGTTCCTCTTCCCTTCCTCTCTCCTCTCCTCCGCGACCTCCTCCCTTCACCTCGCGACCTCCTTCCTTCTCTTCCTCCGCCGGCGAGCACTCCTCTCCCTCCGGCGACCTCCTCTCCCTCCGGCGAGCCCCCTCCTCTCCCCTCTCCCTCCGGCGACCCTCTTCCTCTCCTCGGTGAAGGTTGGTTTTTTTTAAAAAAATTTCATTTTTTCTTTCTAAAATATATGTTGTTATCTTAAAAAAATAATAATAATTGGATTTGTTAGATTTGTTAAATTTGTTAAATTTGTTAGATTTGTTAGATTTGTGAATTTTTTTTATATATTTGTTAGATTTTGATTTGTATTTAAATTATATTTTTAGATTTTTAGAATTGTTAGATTTTGTTAGATTATTTAGTTTTTTAGATTTGTTAAAAATTTATATTTGTTAGATTTGTATTTAAATTAGGATGAATTTAGATTGTTAGATTTAGATTTGTTATTTATTAGGTTGTTAAATTTATATTTCAATTAGGATGAATTTAGATTAGATAATTTAATAATTAGTATGATTTTATATAATACATTATATAAAATGATTAGTTTGATTGTAATTTTTTTGTATTTTCTAAATTATAATATAAATAGATGAATTAATTATTAAATTTGTTTTTTAGATGTCGGGATTTCGAGGTAACGACTACACTCGATTTCTTTTGATGGGTTCCACAAGTACTCCTCCTGTTATTCAGATGGATTTCGCGACTTCTGCAGTTCCTGAGACCGTGGAGCCTGCCCCAGCACCGGCGGATCCCGCACCGGCGAACCCCGCGTCTGACTCCGTCCCCATTGATATTGCGATACAGCAGCTTCGTGAGAGTCCTGGTCATGATAGTCTACCACGACTCGATCCAAGCCGTCCTCCAGGAACGTTATGGTATAATTTATATTTTCTAAGTTATTTATGTTTTTGTTTACAATTATAATAATTTCATTTTTAATTTACTATATTTTCTAATTTCAGGTTTGATGATGACAGAGCTGTGGCTGCTCAGATCCGTTCGATCTTTGAAACAGATTTCAAAGAACCGCATGCCAATTACTCGCAAACACTGGAATATATCATTGAACGTTGGTATAAAACGTTTGCTGTAAGTTTTCTAAATTTTATTAAATTTATTTTTATTATTATTTAATAATATTTTTTATGCATTTAACTTCTTATTTTTTTTGTTATACCAATCGTTTCATTGGGATTTTGCAATTAACGGCGAGGTCCGAAAAAATTTTGAAAAGAAGTTGAAGGCTCGCATGTGCGGTCAGGTTGGGCTTTGGAAAGAAAAGTGGAAGATTAAAGGCAATGAGTCGAAGCCTAAGTGGATGGATCCGCTTGTTTGGAGAGGTCTTGTTCGATATTGGATGGATCCGAAGAGCGAGAAAAAGAGTGCCGATAGTCGCAAGGCCCGATACTCTGATCCTGATACTCTGGACATACCTCGTTTAAAGCACGGGGCCGAAACATAGTAAGTTTTTTTTTTTTTTAAATCTTACATTCGTAATTTAATTTAATCTTATGAATTTATGAAATTTTTTTTAGGCCGCAAAGACCGGATCATCAGTTCTGGATTTGTTAGCGGTTCTCGAGGAGACAAAACGGAAACCGGATGGCTCTTTTATCGATGGACGCTCGGAGAAGATCTACCACGATGTCACTTTGCGGCTCGAACTGTTATCTCAGACAGTCGATAGTGATGATCCCGAGAGAACAGCATCTGGCGGACTTACTCCTTTCGTGAAGAACCAAATATTTACCGAGGTACGTATTTAAAAATTAAATTGTTGTATTGTATTTAAATATTTTTAGAAATATTTATAATGTTTGTTTTTTTGTCTTTCATAGGTTGCTCCCCGCAAAAAAGTAAGAATTTACGGAGTCGGTTCGCTTCAACCGCAAATTGAACATTCTTCAACATCGGCTTCACGTCCATCCCAGGACGATTTACACCGGATCATCACGAGTCAGGCCGCGATGATATCGAGTCAGTCCGTGATGCTAACGAATCAGGCCGAGAAGATTAATTCCTATGATGCTTTCATGGACTACTTTGCTGAGAAGGATCTGGCTTTTGCAAGACTTCGCGCAGCACGTAACCCTTCGGAATCGGGATCCGGAACCGGAACCGGAACCGGAACCGGAATCGGAACCGGGACCGAAACTGGGACCGGAACCGGGACCGGAACCAGGACCAGAACCGGGACCGGAACCGGGACCGGAACCGAGACCGGAACCGAGACCGGAACCGGAACCAGAACCGGTACCGAAACCGAAACCGGAACCAGTTCCGGAACCGGTCCTTTGTAAACATTTTAATTTTTTTTTTTAAACAATTATGCACTTTTTGTAATAAATAAATAAATTATATAATTATGTTTTATAATTTTAAATGTCAATTGTTTTAATTATTATTTAATTTTTAAATTAAATTTTTAATATTTTTTAATTACAATATTGAACTTTCCTCGCAAATCCATTGCAATTTTGCGATGGCTTTACGACGACACGAAATTTGCAGTCGCAAATTTGCGACGACTTTCATGTTGGTATAAAGCCCTCGCAAATGTGCGACGATGCGTGCCCTCGCAAATCTGTCGCAAATTTGCGACTGCAAATATTCCCTCGCACATTTTGCGACGGCTATTTTCCATTGCAAATTTGCGAGGGAATAATTTTCATCGCAAATTTGCGACGGATTTGCGAGAAAAATTTGCCGTTGCGAATCTGCGAGGGAATAGTTTTTGTCGCAAATTTGCGACGGATTTGCGAGAGAAATTTGCCGTTGCAAATTTGCGAGGGAATATTTCTCGTCCCAAATTTGCGACGGATTTGCGAGGGAAACTGTTTTGCGACGACTGATTTGTGACGGAAGAAGTGTCGTCGCAATTCCATCGCAAAGCGTGATTTGCGACAGATTTGCTATGGATTTGTCCATCGCAAATCGGTTGTTTTCTTGTAGTGACAGGAGCAGGTGGAATGATGTTCCCCTCTCCATCCAGACGTTGTCCTCTCTCATTGCACAAACGACCCTCTCGGTCTCTGTAGGCACCAGCCTCATCTCGAACCAACTCTACTTGATTGTTGTTCATCTCTGCTGGTTTCTTTGCCTTTATGTTTGTGCGTTCTTCAAGTGCTAGTTGCTCCAATGACAGTTCAACTAGCTGAGTGTTCTTGTTCCTTCTTGTCTTATGATATGGCATACACCTGAAAACAGAAGTCAATAACGTAAGCAACTTGGTTACACGTTAAGTATCGACCGATACCAAGTGGTGTCGATCGATATCAACAAAAGAGGACGACGATTATCGACCGATACTAGTGAGTATCGATCGATACCGACGAATTTAGTCGAAATTCACAAACGTAATCTAATGGCGAATTGAGTCCCCGGCAACGGCGCCAAATTTGATATGCTCAAATTAATACCTTATTTAGATACTAATGCAGTAGTTATAGTATAGCTAGGGGTCAAACACAAGGACTCACAGAAACACACAATAGATTAAAGATGTGAGAATTACGCTAAGTGATTAATGGTATTGAAAACATAATGCAAGTTAAAACGGTTGTGAAACCAATTGGAGAAATATAGGTTCAAGGTATTTCTCAGGGAATCACTAAATGCAGATAAATTAACTTACAGGATTCAGATTTAGTACGGTTCTTGAACTAAAATCACTAAGATATAGCTAACCAACTCTCGTTGCGAAAACTATCTAAGTCTAAATCCTAGGAATTCCAAATCTCTTTCTGAATCCTAAAGTCTAAGCCAGCTTTTATTATCAAGTTTGATTTGTTCACAAAACAACTAAACCAAATCTCTTAGTGAATAGTTATTTTGCTCACCCTAGGTTCTGCCAGGTAATTAATCGCACTCTCGTGCCTAATCAATTATCCTAAGATCTAAGTTCTAGGTGATCAATCTAGAATTAGCTTTGCAAACAACCTATGGCGAAGAATCAATTCAGATAGTGAATCCTAATAACAAATCAATCTAGCATTCAGAGAAAACCCTATTGAGAACCCTGAACCTAACAAGAGATCTACTCAGACATGGAAATTGAAACAATCAACATTACTGAATAAATCATCAATAGAATAAATAAGAGTAGAGAATAAAACAGAGGTTCGAAATCTTCTTTTAGACGAACAGAGTTCTGACTTGTCTCCTCTCTCTCAAGCTCTCTCTGAAATCCTCAAAATAATCTTAATGAAAACCACACAGCCAAAGTGGTTGTAAAACCTAATTTAATAGTCTAAACACAAATTGGGATCTTCTTGTAAATATTAAAGTCTTCTGGGCAAGTTCTGCAATTCTTCAAACTTTATTAAAAGTCGCGTTTCGTGATCTGCTCGATGGGTGTCGATCGATACCAGGGGGTATCGATCGATGCTTGACGCTTTGATCGGGCACTTAGTCACCATACTTCAGTTTTGCTCCAGAATGCTCCATAAAACTCCAATATCTCCAATAATGCTCCAAATGTGCTAAAACATGTAAAAGACTCTAAAAGACTCTATAATAGAATAAAGACTCTATAAAACGGACTTATATCATGGCTTAAACATGTTAAAAATCATGATATATTAGCCCCTCCCCCAAACATAAATTACAACGTCTCGGTGTGAAAGAAGTTCAAGAGAGAGACTAAAAACAAAAGATGAAATGCAAAAGTATCGACCGACACACGGCCTGGTATCGATCGATACCGGGCTTAAGTCCACACGATGAACCTTTCTCATTCGCGTAGGGTGTCGGCCGATACCAATAGGTTCAGGGTATTTCTCAGGAAATCAATGAATGCATATAAACTAACTAGTCAGTATTCAGATTTAGCGCGGTTCTTGAACTCAAATCACTAAAGTATAATTAACCAACTCTCGTTGCGAGAATTATATAAGTCTAAATCCTAGAATTCCAAATCTCTTTGCGAATCCAAAAGTCTAAACCAGCTTTTAGTTCAAATTTGATTTGTTCACAAAACAACTAAACCAAATCTCTTTGCGAATTGTTATTTTGCTCACCTTAAGTTATATCAGGTAATTAATCGCACTATCTTGCCTAATCAATTATCCTAAGATCTAAGTTCCAGATTCGTCAACCTTGAATTAGCTTTGAGAACAACCTATGGTGAAGAACTAATTCAGATGGTGAATCCTAACTAATCAATTACCAGCCATCAGAGAAAACCATATGAGAAAACCCTAAACCTAAGATGGATCTACTCAGACATGGAGAATGAAACAATCAACATAACTGAATAGATCATTAAATAAAACAATAAGAAAAGAGCAACAAGAGTGTTCGAAAGCTTCTCTCAGATGAACAAAGTTCTGACTTGTCTCCCTCACAAAGCTCTCTCTCCAAAACCAAAGTAAAATAAAGCATAGCCATGAAAGTGGCTGTAAAATCCTATTTAATAATATAAATCATGTTTTGGGGCTTCTTGTAAATAATAAAGTCTTCTGGGCAATTTTGCAATTCTTCAAGTCTTCATTAAGTCGCGAGTCGTGTTTTCCTGCAGTGAGTATCGACCGATACTAGTCAGTATCGATCGAAACTGAGGCTTCAAATCGGGTACTCAGCTACACGAACTTCTGCTTTGATCCAAAATGCTCCAGAAAGCTCCAATATTTCCAATTATGCTCCAAACGTGCTAAAACCTGTAAAAGACTCTAAACCACTACAAAATAGTAGAAAGACTCTATAAAACGGACTTATATCATGGCCTAAAAGGGGTAAAAACCATGATATATCAACTCCCCTAAACTTAGCATTTGCTTGCCCTCAAGCAAATAGAAGACTAAACCAGAGAAAAAGGTTTGAAAACATAGAGACTCACCTGTTCTTGAAACATTGCAATGACCATTTTCCTTAGTGCTCCACATATCACATAACCAGTTTCAAATCTAACCACCATCTACTTCTCCGCAGACATTCGCAGCTTCCTATACTACATTATCTCACACTCAATAAAGCCCTCATCGCCAGTTTCATTGCTGTAATTAATACCAAGAACCTTTTAGATTCTTTCCCATACAATATCATGACAAGGAACCATCAAATTTCACACTTTCTGGTATTATTTTCTCTCCCCCAGACTTATTTCTTATTATATTATCGCATATGCTTATTAAGGTTCGAGACGCGAGTATTGATGGTGTTTGCCACCAAATCCCCGGTTCTTCCCTTAAAAAGTAGTCAAAGGTGTAGGCGAATAATGGTATCACAGGAAATTTTCCTAACCCTCTACTCAGAAGAAAATCATTTCATCTTTTAATGCATCTTATTTATTAACTTCTAACAGGGAGAGAAATACCATTACTTTAAACACGTGGGTTCCTTTGTCAGATACGAATGAGGAATCAAGCTCTATGGATATCAATCACATTAATGAAGTGCAAAAATTTGGCTCAGACTTTAAAGAACTTTGCTGGAAACATGAGTGTCTTCTAGTTAACTAGTCAGCCTTTGGATTTTTCATTAGTCGATCTGTAACTGATTCTGTAACAATGGTCACTTAGAAGCAAGGTCATATCAATAAAGTCAAGAAAAAGATCACAGTCTCCAACAGATTTTGACTCAATAAAACAATGAATGACTCAAAAACGACTGACTCTAAGATAAACAAAAACAATGTCAGCGACTACCTCCCCCAGAAATCTTCTCTCACATGAATAGAGTTCTGACTTGTCTCCCTCACAAAGCTCTCTCTCCAAAACCAAAGTAAAATAAAGCATAGCCATGAAAGTGGCTGTAAAATCCTATTTAATAACCTAAATCACGTTTTGGGGCTTCTTGTAAATAATAAAGTCTTCTGGGCAATTTTGCAATTCTTCAACTCTTCATTAAGTCGGGAGTCATGTCTTGCTGAAGTGAGTATCGACCGATACTAGTCAGTATCGATCGACACTGAGGCTTCAAATCGGGTACTCAGCTACACGAACTGCTGCTTTGATCTAAAATGCTCCAGAAAGCTCCAATATTTCCAATTATGCTCCAAAAGTGATAAAACCTATAAAAGACTCTAAACCACTACAAAATAGTAGAAAGACTCTATAAAACGGACTTATATCATGGCCTAAAAGGGATAAAAACCATGATATATCAGCGTATCACGACAAAAAGATCCTCACCAGACACTTTGAACCCAACGATCAGGTACTTCTGTATAACTCTCGTTTGCATTTGTGTTCCTGGTAAACTGCGTTCTCGTTGGTCAAGTCCTTTCACAATCAAGGAGGTTAGACCACATGGTGCAATTGTTCTGAGAAATCCTTCATGTGAAGAGTTCACTGTCAATGGACAAAGGGTGAAACACTATTTTCGGAGCACCGATATTCCAGACGGACACATAATGCCTCTAGATGATGCACCTAGTGCCTGAACGGCGGTACAGTCAAGCTAATGACATTAAACGAGCGCTTGGTGGGAGGCAACCCACTGGTGAGTTTGTTTATGAGTCTTTTTCTTTTAATTTATTGTTTTGTGTTTGTATCAGGATAAACAAGGAGCAAAAAACGAAATAGCCCGTGTGTCGATCGATATCCTATTGGTATCGGTCGACACCCTACGCGAATGAGAAAAGTTCATCATGTCGACTTAAGCTTGGTATCGATCGATACCAAGCCGTGTGTCGGTCGATACTCGATGTTCCAATACGGTAATTTCTTGTTTTTCATAATTCTATTATGTTCTTTTGCTTTCTTTCACCAACTCTAGACTAGATAACACTGGGTACAGTGTTATTTAAGTCTGGGGGAGGTAGTCGTTGACATTGTTTTTGTTTTTCTAAGAGTCAGTCGTTTTTGAGTCATTCGTTGTTTTATTGAGTCAAAATCTGTTGGAGACTGTGATGTTTTTCTTGACTCTATTGTTATGACTTTACTTCTAAGTGACCATTGTTACAAAATCAGTTACAGATCGGACTAATGAAAAATCCAAAGGCTGACCGGTTAACTAGAAGACACCCATGTTTCCAGCAGAGTTCTTTAAATCATGAGCCAAATTTTTGCACTTCATTGCTGTGATTGATGTCCATAGAGCTGTATTCCTCATTCGTATTTGACAAAGGAACCCACATGTTTAAAAGTGATGGTATTTCTCTCCCTGTTACAAGTTAATAAATAAGATGCATTAAAAGATGAAATGATTTTCTTCTGAGTAGAGGGTTAGGAAAATTTCCATTGATCCCATTATTCTACTTCAGAGGAAATGATCACACAAAGGTGGAAGCGAGGTTAGGAAAATTTCATGTGATACCATTATTCGCCTACACCTTTGATTACTTTTTAAGGGAAGAACCGGGGATTAATAGTGGCAAACACCATCAATACTCGCGTCTCGAACCTTAATAAGCATATGCGAAAATATAATAAGAAATAAGTCTGGGGGAGAGAAAATTATAGCAAAAGTGTGAAATTGGATGGTTCCTTGTCATGATATTGTATGGGAAAGAATCTAGAAGGTTCATGGTATTAATGATAGCAATGAAACTGGCGATGAGGGATTTATTGAGTAATGCTGTGAGTTAATATGTGTAGTCTGGGAAGCTGCGAATGTCTACGGAGAAGTACATGGTGGTTAGATCTGAAACTGGTTATGTGATATGTGGAGCACTAAGGAGAAGGGTCATTGCAATGTTTCAAGAACAGATGAGTCTCTATGTTTTCAAACGTCTTTTTCTGGTTTAGGCTTCTATTTGCTTGAGGGCCCGCAAAGGCTAAGTCTGGGGGAGTTGATATATCATGGTTCTTACCCCTTTTAAGCAATGATATAAGTCCGCTTTATAGAGTTTTTCTACTATTTTGTAGTAGTTTAGAGTTTTTTACAGGTTTTAGCATGTTTGGAGCATAATTAGAAATAGTGGAGCTTTCAGGAGCATTTTGTAGCGAAACTGAAGATCATGTAACTAAGTACCCGATTTGAAGCCTCAGTGTCGATCGATACTGACTAGTATCGGTTGATACTCACTGCATCAAGACACAAATCGCGACTTTAGAAGAGTTGAAGATTTGCAAAATTGCCCAGAAGACTTTATTATTTACAAGAAGCCCCAAAACGTGATTTAAGTTATTTAATAGGATTTTACAGCCACTTTGATGGCTATGCTTTATTTTACTTTGGTTTTGTGAGAGAGCTTTTGAAGGGAGACAAGTCTGAAACTTTGTTCGTCCGAGAGAAGATTTCGAACCCATAGCTAATATGTCTCATAAATGACTTCTTTGAATGCTAGGGTTCATAATCTGACTTAGTTCTTCACCATAGGTTGTTCCCATAGCTAATATGCGACTATTTCGGCGGGTCGCACAGTAGTTGCCTAATAGTCGCCATTTTGGCGACTAATTTGCGACTATACTCGATTTTTATAAATCCTAAATTCTAAACCCCAAACACAAACCCTTAACCCTAAACCATAAACCTCTAACCCTTAATCATGAACTCTAAATATTAAATTGTAAACTATATCTTACACATAAACATCAAATAATATACAAAAATATAACATTTACAAAAATTTCAATTTAATCATAACATGTATTCTAAGTGTTACATGTGTTTCAATCTCTCATTAACCATATTGCACAATATTATAACTATTTTTGTGTATGAACAAGTGTATAGAAAATGTAAGATTTCTCTTTCCTAAGTAAAAAAAAAATTTTTTTAATAATTTGAGGCGTAGTTAATGATATCTTACCGACATATTTTCATATAAATGTCGCTAAGACGACGTATTTATGTTTATTGTCGCTAATATATCGTTAATTAGTGATGGATTAACGACACATTGAGACACTAAACCCAAAATCTTTACCCTAAACTTCAAATTGTAAACATCTATCCATTTTATAACATTTTTGAACAAATTCGTCTATTAGAAGACTTTGTTTTAAGATTATAATATAATATTATATAATCATCTACCTAACTCCAACATTTACACAAAATGTACTAATTATACTCTAAGACTTATAATGTATATGTTCATTCTAATATATTGTCATCATTAATAAACCACATATTAACCATATTGCATAATATTATAACTAATTTTTTTATTATGAACAAGTGTATATAAATTATAATCCAGTATAATAATCATATTTCCTAATTTTCACATTTACATTAAACAAGTACTAATAGTTATGTTAAATGATTTGAGTTAAAAATTAGATTAATCTCATTTTTGTAAAATTCTCAATTGGGTTTAAACGAATATTAGAAACAAATAAACCAATTGGATTTATGACTAAACAATTAAAGTAATTTAAACCAATTGGGTTTGAGACTAAACTAACAAGAATTATTCATTTTGGTTTTTGCCCCCAAAATTTTGGCGGCGGTTCCGGATTTGGGTTTAGCCCAAAAACATTTGGTTTTCATAAAACACTTAGGAAAAAAACACTTCCGGTGGTTTACTCTCTCATTCTCTCTCGCTTCTCTCTTCCCGTAAAGCCATCTTCGTTCCTTCCGGTGGATCTCGGCAAGTCGTCGGCGATTTCGACAAGGATCTCGGCAGGTCGTCGGCGATTTCGGCAAGGATCTCGGCAAATCGTCGGCAATTCCCGTAAAGCCATCTTCGTTCCCTATGGGTAATTTTTCTAGATTTGATTATGGGTTTGTTCTTGGTGAAGATGGCGTTTCCGTTTCTGCTAGTCGTCGGAGTGCCAAGGTCGCAGGTCGTGAGGTTTGTTGATTTTTGTGTTTTGTGCTTCAGATCGGTTTCTAGATGTTCTTTTGGATTTGGATCGGTTTGTCTCTAGGGTTCGTTGGGTGAGGAGGTCGAGGAGGCGGGGAGGTCCGCTTGATTCTGCTACGGTGGCGAAGGAGGAGGCGAGTCAGGCTGAGGTGGAGAAGGTGGAGTAGGCGGTGGTGGCGAAGGTGGAGAAGGAGAAGGAGGAGACATGTACTAGAAGCTGCTCCGTGAAGGAGAAGGAGGAGGCGAGTCAGGCTGAGCTTGATCTGACCGGAGGAGCTCGCGAAGAGGTGGAGCTCGTCTCGTCATGGCACTCGGAGGAGCATATCTAGCCGGAGGAGCTCGCGAGGAGGCGAAGCGGCGCCGGCGAGGGAGAAGAGCTTTGATCTATTTTTTTTCCTATATTTTCTTTTTTCATTTTTTGTAATTAATTATTTTAATAAATATTTTTTAATTATTTTTTTTTGTTTTTTTTTTAATTATTTTGTTACAAGTAGTCTCTAAATAGTCGTTAAATTAGTCAGAGAATAGTCGGTAATTATTAGCTAAATCTTACGACTACTTCACGACTACTACACTGTTCATGTGGTTTAGCGACTAAGATTTTACGACTACATGGTTTAGTCGCAATCTGCGTTTTAGCGACTAATTGGCGACTATTGATGTAGTCGCCAAAATCATGCGTTTTCTTGTAGTGCCTCGAACTTATATCTTAGGATAATTGATTAGGCACGAGAATACGATTAATTACCTGATAGAACTTAGGGTGAGCAAAATAACTATTCGCAAAGAGATTTGGTTAAGTTGTTTTGTGAACAAATCAAAATTGAACTAAAAGTTGGTTTAGACTTTAGGATTCGCAAAAAGATTTGGAATTCTAGGATTTAGACTTAGATAATTCTCGCAACGAGAGTTGGTTAATTATACTTCAGTGATTTGAGTTCAAGAACCGTGCGCAATCTGAACCCTGACTAGTTAGTTTATCTGCATTCATTGATTTCGTGAGAAATATCCTGAACCTATCTTTCTCCAATCAAATTTACAACCAGTTTAATTTACGTATTGTTTTTAATTACATCTTTTGGTTTAGCTTAATTCGAATCTATCTGATCTATTGTGTGATTTCTTGAGTTTTTGTGTTCGACCCCTACATATACTACAACAACTGCTTTAGTACTTATAGGGTATTAATTTGAGCATATCAGGTTCATATGTTGAAGAACTTCCCCCTAGAGATATTCCCTTGAAGCTCAATGAGTACATTGAGGAACAAGGTGGGGGTGGGGGGTGACATTTGGGAGTGATGATGACATGATTTTGAATGAGGAACAAGCAATTCCAACGCAAATGGAGGTTGAGAAATCTCTCAAGAACGTGGTTAGAGAGAAGAGCTTGGAGACAAATGCAACATCTAAGAAGAAAGCTCCATGCATTGGACCTTCTCCATATGAGCCTCTACTTCCATTTCCCGGTCGTATTCTCACCAAGGCACAAAAGAAAGTGCTCTCAAACTTCAAGGACAACGTGGATAAGATTGGAGCGCCTTTGCCTAGTGTGAGTTACTTGTCTCAAGTTCCACAACACCAAAAGTTCATCAAAAGCATACTTGAGGACCGAGAGAAAGTGAAAGAGCTCATGGCGGTCTTTGATTCACCAAGCACAACAAGGGTTGAGTCTAAGTCTATCCCCAAGCTTGGGAATCTCGGTAAGTTCTCCATTACTTGTTCTCTTGGAAACTTGAAGATAGATGACGCTTTGTGTGACTCGGGATCAACCGTGAACGTCATGTCCTTGGAAATGGCCAAAAGTCATGGGATCACTAGAATGGAAGACTATCCCTCCACCATCACGTTTGGAGACTCATCTTCAAAGAAACCGCTCGGCAGTGTTGAAGATTATCCTCTCAAGGTTGGAGAATCTCTTGTACCAACGGACTTCATTGTCCTGGAGATGGGACAAACCAAAAAACTTCCTCTCCTCCTTGGGACTCCATTTCTTAATACCGCCAGTGCAAACATCGACTTCACAAGCAAGATGGGAGTGCTCAAGAATGTGAATGACAAGGCCTTCTACCCAATCATGCCTTCTTCTACCGCGGTTTATGGCACGATCACATGTGAGTTTAATGGGGATGAAGCTCCAAGAGTTGAGTATGTTGGTGTTTGTGCAACGGTGGGTTATGGTGATGATAAAGAAGCCCGTGCATTAGACGGTTATTGCTTAGGATCCCTCTTCCAAACCACGATGGAAAATGAGGTTTAAAGTAGCAAAGTTGCAAAGAAGAGGGCAAAGACCAAGGCCATGGTGAAAAACGAACCAAGCATGCTTGATGGGTCTAAGTCTGAGCTAAGCCAACCTTCCACCATGACTCTCACCCCTTGGAAACATCAAGACATGGTGATTGAGTACAAAATCAAGTGTGAGGAACGGTCCAAGCCTTTTGCCTCGGTCAAAGCCATCCTCAAAATGGAGCTTAAGGAGAAAGGGGAAGCCGGTCTTCAAGAGGTCATGAGCACGGTCCTCAAACTTGAGCTCAAGGACCCTCCAAAGAAGTCTCACACTCCATCACCCACCTAAAAGGGTAACCAAAGTTTAAACTTAGTGACTTTAAACAAAGTGCACTTGAGAGACATTCTCATGTCTATCATTGTATATATTCTCTTTGCTTTCTAGTTTGATTTTGTGTTTCTAGGGCTTGTTGATCTTTTGTTTAGTGGTTGCAAGGTTTTTGATGGTAGCACTGTCTTGGCAAGGTGATAGTAGACTTTTACAAGTCTTGAGACCAATTACTCAATATACACGTAGTATAAGAGGTATCGAATTCAAAGGGTTAAGTTCCAAACACCAAGAATGCAAAGCACTAATTGAGTTAAGCAAAATATGAGAAAGTTGTCGTAGACTAATGAACATAGCAACTTAAATGAAGCAAGAGAAATAGCAAACTAAACAAATGTAATGCAAAAGATATAGGCGAATCTAAGGACGGGGTAATCGAGTTTAGATGATCCAAGACCAATTCATGATGATCAATGAACAAACAAGCTATTCCTAGGCAATGACCATTAAGTGTGGTTAATTCTCTCTCAAGACATTAATCACCATGCTAATTACTAATCCAAGATGAAATTCTCATTTGTGAATCACCAACTAGCAAGCACTAAGTGCAAACAATCAAGATCAATCAAACATACACCCTAGACAACTACTCTCATAGGCTATGAATGCATATATCTTGATTAGCTTATAAAGACATTTCATCAAACACCTTGTGGGTGTGAAATGCCCCTTGGTCTAACTTGACTTTCTCAAGCCTAATCTAGCATTAAGACCATAAATCAACCTTAGAATCATCCTAACTATAACCCGACCTCAAACTCTAAGGACTACTCACTAATCACCATGGTTCCAACAAATCCAATAAAAGAAGTGTTAAAACCCATGATCAAGATGATTGGATGATTAGAAAATAGAAGATAGATAGATGGAATCAAGGAAATCAATACTCAAATTGCATAAATCAAAAGGATCAATGTCTTACAAATCACTCTTAGAGAGAGTTTTTGCTTAAGAAAAGACTTAGCCCATAAAAATTAGGTTTTTGGGCTTAAATAGTGAATAGTGACGAACCGGGTCGACCCGGGACAAATCGGGTACCGACCCGGTTGAAATGGGTAAAACGTGTTCTGAGGTTCAATACCGATGTCACTCATCGGTACAACACCTCGGTATTGAACCTGGATTTGTGTACCGATGAGGGATACTGATCCGTGACGTCGGTACTGAGGTGAAACGCCTTGTTAGAACTCGTTATACGACCGTAACAAAACACAAAATATATTTTACGTCTAGACATAAGTTAGAACTCGTTAGAAATCGACAACGTCTATGCATGTGGATTCGATCCCTAAATACTACTTCGTGTGATGTGCACTTGCGGCTTAGATATAAAGGGTAAAACCCCATACCGGGGTTAATTCCCGGTGTGTCAGTGTCATTGAGTTTAAGATGTGATTCGCCTATCTTTGGTATTCCCTTCTTCTATCCGCGTTTTCTCAGAACCTTCACGTTTTGAAGAGTTTGCTTCGTCTTCTCGATCATTCCTTCCACTTGCTCTTACTTAGTGTTACTTAAGTCGGGTGGAATGATGATCATGATTTTTTCAAATGGTTTAGAAACAAATGGTTGACTTACCTTTGGAGGTCTTGTCTTAGTCGACTCATCTTTCTCTCTTCTTTTAGGGAGAATCGACTTTTTCTTCTTGTGCTTGTTCTTTGGACTTGAAATTTTGTCCGGGACAGTTGGATAGAACTTCCTTCGATCCACATTCAAGAAAACAACATGACGGTTGGTGTGATCGAGGATGGCGCCAACGGTAGCTAACAACGGTCGACCAAAAATCAATGGTCTATTCTCGTCTCGATCCATTTCAAATACTTGAAAATCAGCGAGAAAAATCTTGTTCTCAATGAGTAGTTGAATATCGTGGATCACTTCTTCACGCTTCTTTTGGGATGAATCTCCAAAGATTACACTCACGGTGGATGGTGTGAGAGTTTTAATACCAAGCTTATCGGCCAATGTCTTTGACATAATGTTGACGTTGGCTCCCGAATTACATAGACAATCTACAAAATTTATACCGGAAATCAGGAAAGAGAAAGAAAAATTTCTCGGATCATCGGCTTTTCTTAGCCTTTGAAACGGAACTTGTATTGGTACCTCAAATGCTGGTTCTCGTATAGTCTTGGATTCGGTTTCGACTCGTCCATAGAGTGGGATGAAATTTGAAGCTTCTCCATTCTTTGTCTTATTGTTGACTTCCTTTTCGGGCATGGTGGAGATCATGTTGCAAAATCTATTCGGGTTATATATCTTCTACTCTTCCGGGTAAAGCTCCGTTCGGTCTCTTAGTGGAGTCCGCGATTTCAGAGACTTGCATATCCAACTTCTTTAATGGGCTGAAAGAGATTCGAATTTCCCATTTAAGTCATGATAAATACAATCGACCCTGACAGTCATCTTAAAAGTGAAGAATTCACTTTGTCAATTTTTGCCGAATGGAGCTTGGACAAAGCCGACTATGGGCGAGTGGCCGGGCAAGCATCAATTGGACGATCAAATAACCAAATAACCATCATGTGTGAAGTCAAACCGCATGAATATGAATGTGAGGTGGATAAGGTGCCAAGTGGCACGGCGTCGGCTACAAAATCTGGCCGACCAAGGGCTGCAAAACCCAGAAAAGTTGCAGAGGCGCGTGGCGCGCTGGGAGAAATTTTCGCCGGTTTTGTCGGCCATTTTAAGAGGATAGGCGACATTTGTAACGTTATGAGACGTCGTTGGACAAATGGCACGAGCATATTGGTTTTTAAACCCAATCGAAATTTGCAGATGAAGTTTTAATAGAAATTTGCCGAGCAAGTCTTTTAGTGGCAAACAGATGGGGACGTTTAGACAGGCCTAAGTCCTAGGGCTATGGGAGAAAAGCTGCACCTGCCTACTACTTACCGAGCGGCGATGATTGACATGAAGAAATCAAGAGGCATAGTGGGAGACAAGAGGAATATGCCATGCACCTAGCTAGTGGGTCTACTATTTAGACCATTAATATGGCAGGTCCTGACTGCTCCGTTTGGAAGGGTGGGCTAGTGGAACTGTGTATGGCCACCCGTCGCGCTGCATGCAAGCCGTCCGACAAGTGTAGGCAACAAAACCGACCTTCTTTGGCTATAAATAGGTTTCGATTTTAAGGTAAGTTCACCACACACAAACATCACTTAGAAAATCTAGAGAGAAGTGAGAGCAAAGTGTTAGAGAGAAAGAGGGAGACCGACCTAAAGTGAGATGCTCGATTTAAATCAAGTGCATTTAGCCGAGAGGAGATCTCAATGAAGAAGGTGGTGAACATAGAAGTAAAGTCTTTCTGTTTGGACAAACAAGTTGAGGTGAGTTCCGGTAGCATAGGGTTTATGCTTAGGGTGACTTATTGGTTCGGTATGAATATACCAAGTGAGTCTATTCCACCGTTTTGTTTGAATGTTTAAGTTAACTTTCGGGAAGGGCTTAATTTGTTTGGACTTAGATATTTTCAGGGAATTAATCTAAGTAATTTGAAAAAGTGTTAGAGTTTCATGCATGAATACAGCTCGGGTCCATGCATGGCATGCAACGTCAGAAGTAACACGAGGAGAAACAAAATGGGGAAATCACATAGGGACAAGGGGTCCATGCGTGAACAATATATTATATTAGAATTGTTGTTGTTGTGTGTTTGGAGTGATGAACATGTAGTTTATGACTCGCTTTATTGGCGTTAAATATGGTCCGGGAGGGATTATATAGTCTAAGGTAGGAACCGGAGGTAGGTTTCTTTGTTAAGATAGAATGTAGTCAGCACAATCATTAGGAATTCGGAGGGTTACTTGGGTCGCCCCATGGCCGAGTATTGCACGACGGTGCAATGGATCGGAAAGTCAGTGAATGACTTAGTCACGTGTGACATAGATTTATGATACTTGTGGTAAATGAATAGAGATGATCACGTAGGGTGCGTGTCTGATGCGTTTTAGAAAAGCGCTTTAGGATGATAGTTGTATATGATAGGAGGGTAGCATGTACAGTGAGTTAGATGCTAGAAGGACTTAGCTTGTAGATGATGATAAAGACTTATGCTTGCGTACTTGTGATGAGTAAGATGATATGATATGCTTGCTAAATAGGTTTTGGCTTGCATATTTAGTTGTAATTTAAATGCCAAATGACTTGGCTTGCTAGTTTGAAGGATCCTGGTAGCATTTAGGATTCGGCAATCTGGGGACGGAAATTTAAGGACTAACGGGTGATGTAGGGGTCATGAGCTCACTAAGTATTCATTAGAAGTACTCATGATAAATTTTTGTCTCGAAGGTAACCTTAGTGGGGCTTTAGAGGGGAGGCATCAGACATTAGGCGAGCCAGAAGTAGATTGCGGTGTTTGGTGTAAGAATGAGAGTAGGATTTGAGAACGGATTTAAGCTAAAATACAACAAGTTATTGTAAGATTTTTTAGTAACTAAATAAAGATGTATTTTTCCTAAAACCTCGAATCTTATGATACTAGGCCCAAGTCCGGGGACGGAACAACTCTCGGCTGGTTTTACGGGTTGAAAAGCCTTAGGCTGTTGGACGAGAGGAATAAAAGATATGCAATTTCCGGGATGAATTAGTGGGCAATATAGTATGGGTTGTCTACTGACCGGTTTGCCTCGGCGGTTCTCCCTTCATTCCGTGACACCTCCTGCTCGTCTCCCCGAGGGAATTAGGTAAACGGTTCGGGGGTGTTACAAAAGTTGGTATCACAACATGAATTCTAATCATGCTCATGGGAACGATTTTTCAACGGTTTTGTTTTTTAAGTCTAAAAAGGAGTCGCACAAATACCATTAGGAATCTCGAAGTCCGATTGCCATTGGGTCAGTAGGGGTGTTTGGGAAAATTTAGGACTAACCTTATTTGGCGAGTAATGCAGGATGTCGAGGGGAATGAGGAGATATGAGTGGGATCCGAAGTGGAGGCTTGGTCCTCAGGGGAGACGGACAAACCGATATCTGATATTCTACGGATCAGGAGGATCTGTTTCGTGGGGAAGTTCGTCAAGTGACACTAGCTCAGACTCACTGCAAGAGATTTACTTGTGTGATTCTGACTCATCGCTCGAATTTGATCTGGAAATTAAAGAGGACAAAGCTTACCAATAAGCAGCTCTGTTAGACGCTGATTTACTAGATGGACTAGACCTGGACATGGACATGGATTCTATTCCGCAAGGATCGGAAGGGATGGAGATGGCACCACCATATGTAGGATATGCACCAGTGGCGATGACATATTCAGACGTTGATTATGTCTCTAAGTGGGTTGAAGCGGTTGCAAGTCCAACAAACTATATAAAGGTAGTTCTCAAGCTTTCAAGACGATCATTTTTCCGCGGTTTGGAGTGCCTCGTGTGGTGATAAGTGATGGCGGTTCCCATTTCATCAACAAGGTGGTTGAGAGCTTGCTTAAAAAGCATGGAATCATACATAAGGTGGTCACGCCTTATCACCCCCAAACTAGTGGGAAAGTTGAAGTATCTAACTGCCAAATAAGGCGATCCTAGAGAAGACCGTGGGGAGTTCAAGGAAAGATTGGGCAAAGAAGCTTGATGATGCTCTTTAAGCTTATATGACAGCTTTCAAGACTCCCATTGGAACTACCCCTTACAATCTTCTATATGGGAAGTCTTATCATCTACCGGTGGAGCTTGAGTACAAGGCGTTGTGGGCCGTAAAGCTTCTAAATTTTGATCTCAAGATGGCGCAAGAAAGGCGTTTGATCAAATTACAAGAGCTTGACGAGATTCGGCTTGAAGATTATGAGAGCTCCAAAATTTACAACGAGCGTATCAAGGCCTTTCATGACAAAAAGATTGTGCACAAGGATTTCAAAGAAGGGAACCAAGTGTTGCTCTTCAACTCAAGACTCAAGTTTTTTCCTGGAAAGCTAAGGTCTAGATGGTCCGGTCCGTTCACAATCAAGGAAGTGAGGCCATATGGAGCTATTGTGCTTTTGAATAAGAATGGAGAAGAGTTTGTTGCTAATGGGCAAAGACTCAAACCGTATCTAGCTCATTAATCCATCAGGGAAGGGGTCTCAATCCCTCTCGATGATGATCCTCAATCCTAAACAGGGTAACAACCGTCAGACTTAGTGATATTAAAAATGTGCACTTGGGAGACATCACCATGTCTATCCTTGTATATACTTTTTTTTTTTTTATCTTTTTCAATATTTTATTAGTTTTTTTTAATGTTTTATAAAGTGTTCATGGGTTTTTTGATGGTCTAAGAGGCAATGTCTTGCAACCAAGGGTGTGTAGAGTAGAGAAACGGATGGGAAACACTGGCCAAGATTGGCCCGGTGTAGGCACACCGGCCTCGAACACTGGATGGACATGGCAAGGTGTTAGAGAGCTAAAAAAACCAGGAGAAAAACCGCCCCTCAACACCGGCCAAGAATGGCCCGGTGTGGGCAACACCGGCCATGCACACCGGATGGAGACGAGCCGGTGCTTAGGAGCGGCAAAAAAATAGGGGAATTACCGGGCATGTGTGCCGGGTGAAGACGGTCCGGTATTGGGATCTTGCACACACCAGCTTGCACACACCGGATGGAGATGGGCCGGTGTTGACCAAATTCAAAATTTGGTCAAAGTAGATCTATGGACCAGCGATCCATGGCTTCGTCCAGTAGTCGGCTTGGTAAAGCCACCCAGGTAAACGAACCGACCCGCCATGTAAGTCTTCTTCCTCCTCCTTGTCGCGAAACCAAGGCCATCCCCATAGCCAAACTTCATTTGCTCATAACTTTCTTCTCCCTTGCTCAAAAATTGCGATTCAAGTTGCCAAATTTTCATTTTTCTCTTCTCTCTCTGGATCTATCATTATTTCTATTATTCGTGCTTGCATCCCCAAGGTGTTTACTCATTATTTTCATGAAAATCAAGTAAAAAACTTCATGATTTTGTTTGGGTAGTTGATAAATCATGGTTTTTACCCCTTTTAGGCCATGATATAAGTCCGTTTTATAGAGTATTTCTACTATTTTGTAGTTTTTAGAGTCTTTTACAGGTTTTAGCACGTTTGGAGCATAATTGGAAATATTGGAGCTTTCTGGAGCATTTTGGATCAAAGCAGCAGTTCGTGTAGCTGAGTACCCGATTTGAAGCCTCAGTGTCGATCGATACTGACTAGTATCGGTCGATACTCACTTCAGCAAGACATGACTCCCGACTTAATGAAGAGTTGAAGAATTGCAAAATTGCCCAGAAGACTTTATTATTTACAAGAAGCCCCAAAACGTGACTTAGGTTATTAAATAGGATTTTACAATCACTTTGATGGCTATGCTTTATTTTATTCTGGTTTTGTGAGAGAGCTTTTGAAGGGAGACAAGTCTGAAACTCTGTTCGTCCGAGAGAAGATTTCGAACCCTTTTGTTACTCTTTCTTAATTCTTATTTGATGATTTATTCAAACATGTTTATTGCTTCAATTTCCATGTCTGAGTAGATTTCTTGTTAGGTTTAGGGATTCTCATAAGGGATTTCTTTGAATGCTAGGTTGATTAGTTATTTAAGGTTCATAATCTGAATTAGTTCTTTGCCTTAGGTTGTTCTCAAAGCTAATTCTGGATTGATCACCTAGATATTAGATCTTAGGTTAATCGATTAGGCACGATAGTGCAATTGAGTAATCCGATAGAACTTAAGGTGAGCAAATTAATTATTCGAAAAGATATTTGGTTTAGTTAATTTGTGAACATATCAAACTCGATATTAAGGCTGATTTATTCTTAGGAATTTGCAAAGAGATTTGGGATTCTAAAGTTTAGCTTTAGATAATTTTCGCAACGACAGTTGGTTAATTATACTTAGGTGGTTTGAGTTCAAGAACCGTACGTAACCTGAACCCTAATCAGTTAGTTTATCTGCATTCATCGATTTCCTGAGAAATATCCCTGAACCTATCTCTCTCCCATAGAATTACAACTCGTTTACTGTTTATTGTTTTTGTTTCATCTAGATTTGCTTAGCTTCATTCGATACTATACAATCTATTGCACGATTTCTCTGAGTTCTTGTGTTCGACCCCTGATATATTGCAGTAACTGCTTTAGTAATTTTTAGGGTATTAATTTGAGCATATCAAATTTGGCGCCGTTGCCGGGGACTCAATTTCGTCATTAGAATTTAGCTGTCGAGTTTCGACTAAGTTCGTCGGTATTGATAGATACCAACCAGTGTCGGTCGATACTCGTCGTTTTCTTTTGTTGATATCGATCGACGCCACGACGCCACCCAGTGTCGGTCGATACTCATCGTTTTTTTTTGTTGTTGATTTTGTTACTTACGTGCCTTACCTTTGTTTTCAGGTGTATGCCTAATCGCTAAACCAGAGGGAACAAGAGCATTCCGATAGTTAATCTGTCGTTAGAGAAGCTATCACATTAGGAACGCACAAACAGAAAGGCAAAGAAAACATCATGGATGAACAACCAAGTGCTATTAAGAGCTGATAAAGCTGGAGTCTTGAGAGACCAAGAGGGTCAAGTGTGCAATAAGAGAGGGCATCGACTTAATGAAGCTGGAAACCCGCTTCAGAGCAGCGATTTCACTCGCAATTATGGGAACTCTTCGTACCAACCCACCTCTCCAAAATCCACAGAGGGTAAGATAGAATCCTTGATGGAACAACTTCTTCGGGGACAAGAGAAGTTGCAAGGTGATTTCAATGGGAAGTTTGATTCTATGTACCTTGATCTGAATGGAAAAATTGAACTATCAATCTGACTCAAAGGAAGCTGGAAACTCAGGTTGCTCAAACTGCAACAGCTGTAAAGAGGCAGGAAGGTTTTCTTCTAGGGAAAACTGAGAATCCAAGGGCACACATCAAGGCCATCACCTTGAGAAGTGGGAAAGAGGTGATTACAGGAGTGAAGAACAACTCAATTGCAGAGCATCTCGTCGATCTTGATGAAGATGACGATTGGGATTCTGAAAATCCCCATGTATCGATCGATACCAGCCAGTGTCGATCGACACCAGTCCATACACCTGCACGAGGGAATCCAAAATCTCGTGTATCGATCGATACTCTTTCTGTATCGGTCGATACCGAGGCGCAGGTCGAGAAGGAACCAGAAATTGTCAAGGAGAGGGTATAAAAACCTAAAATACCTTATCCTATGCCTCCTAAGATGACAAAGAAGGAATGGGAGGACGCCAGATGCAAAACTATGTTGGATAAGTTGGTTGTGGAACTCCCATTTGTTGATGTTATTAAGACTTCTCCAGCTTTCAGGAGGTATGTGAAGAAGATGCTGTCTAGCAATGTGAACCTTGAGGAGGGTGTCATGATGATTACAGCTAAGTGCAGTGCGATTCTACTCAACAAAATTCCCAAGAAGCTACCAGACCCAGGGAGTTTTGTTCTGGATTGCACTATCTTCACAGAGAGATTCGAGCGTTCTCTCTGCGATATTGGGTCGAGTGTGAACCTCATGCCACACTCAGTAGCTAAGCGAATGGGGATGACATATTTTCAATCTACAAGGATTTCGCTAGTACTTGCTGATCGCTCAGTGCGACTTCCAGAGGGACTACTCGAAGATGTTCCAATCAAGATTGGGAATTGCTTAATCCCAACAGATTTCATCGTCCTGAAGTACGATGCTGAGCCTAAGGATCCTCTTATCTTGGGCAGACCATTCCTTGCAACTGCTGGAGCCTTGATCGATTGCAAGAATGGACAGATAGCTCTCAACATCGGCGATTTGGTGATGTCCTTTAACATGGAAAAGATGATGAAGAGACCAACCATCGATGGGCAGACGTTCTATGTGGACACCTTCAGTGACATAGCTGAGGAGTACTTCCTGGATATGCATCCTGAAGATCCACTGGAGAGGGCACTGGTGTACCCTGATGTCTCTAAAGAGCTGCTTGGAGACGTAGCTGCTGGTTACGCCAAGATGCTCGATCTGACTGATACAGTATCGATCGATACCGACAGTATCGGTCGATACATGACGTGTGCGATAGAGGAGATGGCCGAAAATCCTAAGAACATTGGTGAGCTTGGTGATTGGAGTGAGGAGAAAGCTCCTAAGATTGAACTCAAGCCACTCCCAGCCGCATTGAGGTATGCTTTTCTTGGTCCTAATTCCACATACCCTGTGATTGTTAATGCTTCTTTGAACAACGCAGAGATTACCTTACTGCTGAGTAGGCTGCGCAAGTATCGCAAAGCTCTTGGCTATTCTCTTGATGATATTTCAGGTATATCACCAGACTTGTGCATGCATCGGATTCAGTTGGAGGATGAATCAAAGTCTTCAATTGAATGCCAGCGGAGGCTGAATCCGAACCTGAAGGAAGTGGTCAGGAAGGAAGTGATGAAGCTGTTGGAAGCAGGGATTATCTATGCCATCTCATATAGTGCTTGGGTTAGCCCAGTTCACGTTGTGCCTAAGAAAGGAGGCATCACTGTGATGAAAAACGAGAACGATGAGCTGATTCCGACAAGGACAATCACTGGTCACAGGATGTGTATTGACTACAGGAAGCTGAATGCGGCTACAAGGAAAGATCATTTCCCATTGCCATTCATTGACCAGATGCTGGAGAGGTTAGCGAGTCACCCATACTACTGTTTTCTCGATGGGTACTCAGGCTTTTTCCAGATTCCTATACATCCAGAGGACCAGGGAAATACGAGTTTTACATGTCCTTATGGCACATTCGCCTACAGAAAAATGTCATTTGGATTATGTAACGCTCAAGCGACCTTTCAGCGATGCATGATGTCGATTTTCACAGACATGACTGAGGAATTTATGGAGGTATTCATGGATGATTTTTCAGTATATGGATCGTCATTCAAGGATTGTCTGGATAACTTGTGCAAGGTGCTTCAGCGATGCGAGGAGAAGTATTTAGTTCTTAATTGGGAGAAGTGCCATTTCATGGTACAAGATGGCATTGTTCTTGGGCACAAGGTTTCTAAGGCAGGGATCGAAGTTGACTAGGCAAAGATTCAGGTCATGACAAGCCTGCAACCTCCACGATCTGTATATGAGATTCAAAGCTTCCTTGGTCATGCTGGGTTGTATAGGAGGTTCATCAAGGATTTCTCTAAACTTGCACGCCCACTCACAGCCCTGCTATGTAAGGAAGTCAAATTTGATTTCACATCTGATTGCCTTGCAGCCTTCGAGGAGATTAAGAAGGCATTGGTGAGTGCTCGTATTGTCCAACCACCTGATTGGAGTTTACCTTTTGAGGTTATCTGCGATGCGAGTGATTTTGCTGTTGGAGCTGTGTTGGGTCAGAGGAATGACAAGAAGCTTCATGCTATTTATTATGCTAGCAAGGCGTTGGATTATGCTCATAGAAATTACAACATCACTGAGAAGGAGTTACTTGCAGTTGTTTTCTCTTTTGAGAAATTTCGGTCCTACTTGATTGGGAGCAAGGTTATTGTTCACACAGACCATGCTGCTCTCAAGTACCTGCTGAAGAACAAGGACCTCAAGCCTCATCTATGCCGATGGGTACTTTTGCTCCAAGGGTTCGATATCGAGATCAAAGACAAGAAAGGAGTTGAGAATGGCGTTGCTGACCACTTATCGCAATTAAAGGTCAATGAAGTCGTACCTATTGATGATTTCTTACCAGAGGAGGGTATTTACTTCATTGAATCTCAGCTTCCAGACATTTGTCCTGAAAATCTGCAATTTTCACGAGTGCAGACCTCCAGTATCGATCGATACTCACCTAGTATCGGTCGATAACAGACGCGATTTGGACATGTTTTGCCTGCAGTGCACTTCGACTCTTATGATGCCTATCTAGCTGCTGTATCTAGTCATGCACGACCATGGTACGCAGACATTTCCAACTACCTTGCTGCAGAGACTGAGCCAAAGCATCCCACAAAGCATCCCACAAAGTTTATGCGCCAGATGAGGAGATTCTTCTGGGATGAGCCTTACCTATACAAACACTGCTCAGATGGTATCTACATATGATATATCATGGTTTTTACCACTTTTAGGCCATGATATAAGTCCGTTTTATAGAGTCTTTCTACTATTTTGTAGTGGTTTAGAGTCTTTTACAGGTTTTAGCACGTTTGGAGCATTATTGGAGATATTGGAGCTTTCTGGAGCATTTTGGATCAAAGCAGAAGGTCGTGTAGCTGAGTACCCGATTTGAAGCATCAGTGTCGATCGATACTGCCTAATATCGGTCGACACTCATCGAAGCAGACACGACCCGCGAGTTTAATGAAGAATTGAAGAACTGCAAAATTGCCTAGAAGTCTTTATTATTTACAAGAAGCCCCAAAACGTGATTTAGGTTATTTAATAGGATTCTACAGCCACTTTGATGGCTATGCTTTATTTTATTCTGTTTTTGTGAGAGAGCTTTTGAAGGGAGACAAGTCTGAAACTCTATTCGTCCGAGAGAAGATGTCGAACCCTTTTGTTACTCTTTCTTAATTCTTATTTGATGATTTATTCAAACATGTTTATTGCTTCAATTTCCATGTCTGAGTAGATTTCTTGTTAGGTTTAGGGATTCTCATAAGGGATTTCTTTGAATGCTAGGTTGATTAGTTATTTAGGGTTCATAATCTGAATTAGTTCTTCGCCTTAGGTTATTCTCAAACTAATTCTTGATTGATCACCTAGATATTAGATCTTAGGTTAATCGATTAGGCACGACAGTGCAATTGAGTAATCTGATAGAACTTAAGGTGAGCAAATTAATTATTCGCAAATAGATTTGGTTTAGTTGATTTGTGAACATATCAAACTCGATATTAAGGCTGATTTATTCTTAGGAATTTGCAAAGAGATTTGGGATTCTGAAGTTTAGATTTAGATAATTCTCGCAATGACAGTTGGTTAATTATACTTAGGTGGTTTGAGTTCAAGAACCGTACGTAACATGAACCCTAATCAGTTAGTTTATCTACATTCATCGATTTCCTGAGAAATATCCCTGAACCTATATCTCTCCCATCAAATTACAACTCGTTTACTGTTTATTGTTTTTGTTTCATCTAGATTTGCTTAGCTTGATTTGATACTATACAATCTATTGGACGATTTCTATGAGTTCTTGTGTTCGACCCCTGATATACTGCAGAAACTGCTTTAGTACTTTTTAGGGTATTAATTTGAGCATATCAGCAATGCATTCACTTGAACAAACACATTGGAAATTGACTCGAAATTGATTAAGCATGCTAGTTCTTGTGCTAATTTGTGCTCTACTAGAGAAATTTTTGCATTTTGAACCCAAAATCGAGTTTTGTCTCTCTAGTGCTTAAAGGTTGCAACTTTGGAATTTTAATTGATTGTTTGAAGCATCTAAGCTAGATAATCGATCTTGGAGGTTGTTTTAATTGGTTTTTGAATGTCTAAACTAATACATTAAGCATTGTCTTTGTCTCTTGAATGCCTTTGCTAAATTTGTATCTTTGTGTTTTGAAACTAACAATCTCTTAGAGACATTGTAGATATGACAAAGGTAAAGGCCAATGCAACCCAAAGTGAGCCTCAAGGTCAACCAAAGGAGAAGCAATTAGCTCTAGTGACATGTTGTAAAGGCCAAAAGAAAAGAAAAGAGTGGCGAGAGATAATGAAGAAGAGGAAGACGAGAGAAACGTGGTCCAAGTGAAAAAGAAGAGAGTTCCCAAGCCCAAACAAAGAATCCAAACCTACAATGAATATCTCAAGAAGCTCAAGGCGGTGGAGTTCGTGGAAACAAGATTTCCGGACAAAGCTATACTAGAGAAGATGGGGATTTATAAAGATGTGAAAACACTCTTCAACAACATGGGTTTTGGGAAAGTTTTTGACTTGGCTCACACATCTCACAAGGACCTTGTGTGTCAATTTTTAGCATCTTTGGAAGCGGTCTTCTATGACCAAGATGATGAGAGTGACGATGTTGGAGATGGACATGGGTATATTGAATTCAAGGTGGGGTGAGAAGCTTATAAATGACTTTCCATGAACTAAGTCAAGTGTTTGGGTTCAAAGAAGAGGGAACTTAGCGCGAACTCTGGTTTGTCTATGCTCCAAATGACCTTCCATACTTGTGGAACATCGTTGCCATGGGGAGTTACAACCCCGACTCTATCAAGAGCTCTTACATTCGCCATCCTGCCATACGCTATGTCCACAAGACTCTTGCTCACACACTCTTTGCCAAGAAAGAGTTTGGAACCGTGGCGGAAGATGAGATGGAGTTGATTTCTCTAGGGCTAAGGCCGTTTCTATACTCACCTATGGATATAAGGTTATTCAATGGAGATGATGCAAACCCGGGCCTAGCCGCTATTCTCGTGAATCATTTGCTTGGGTACAAGGGTTGGGCATATGCGACTAAGATGAAAGAGCCTCAATTGCACATTGGTGGGTTTGGTTACCTCGATTCTCAAGGCCAAGGGAGTTGAATTGGTAGAAGATGCCAAAGAGATAGAGCTCATGGATGAAGCTTATCTCTCAAGAACTCGATTTTTTTAGGGGGCAATATAGGCACCACATATTCCTACAATCTCAAGCGCACCAAGTCTAATACCGTGAAGCTTATGTTTCCCAATGTCCCTCTCACCATGGTTCATGGGAGAAATGAAATCCACTTCTACCCCACCAATGATCACTTCTACAACCCGGCCAGGGATCCACCACTTGAGATAATACGCATGTCAAAGAGGCAACATGAAATACCGAGACATCCAATGATCGTGATGATGAAGATGCAAGACTGTTCTCCACCGAACCCAAGTATGGAAGTGAGAGGTATAGCTTGTAGATTTAAGGATTTAGAGTGATTAGAAACAAGAACAAGATGAAGAACATGAGAGAGAGCAAGAGAAACGATTTTTAGAGAGAGGGAGAGTATTTGTGCTTATCTCATCTTATCATTTGTTTACAACCACACACACAAGTATATAAGAATGAAGCTTACAAGAGAAGCTAGATCATCTCAAATATCTAATCTTTTTTCACTGTTCACCCGTTTGCACTGTTCACCCGAGAGCATCATATTGAGGGATGCAGGTTTTGTATTGATAAATATGGACCTCTAGGAAACTGTATGATCTTCATTTTAACACTCCAAGCTAACACTCCCCCTCAAGATTGGCTGGTGAAGATCCAATAAGCCTATCTTGACATGGAGATCATCACACACTCTAGATGTTGTCACCTTTGTAAACACATCTGCAAGCTGATCAGAACTCTTCACATAAGATGGAGAAATTATACCTTCTTGGACCTTCTCCCTGATATAGTGGCAATCCACTTCAATGTGTTTGATCCTTTCATGGAACACTGAGTTAGAAGCAATATGTATTGCAGCCTGGTTATCACAATGTAGAGGAATTGGTTCAGAAGACTCAACCCCAAGGTTTCTTAGAAGCGCCTTCAACCAAACTAATTTCTTTGTGATATTTCTCATTGCTCTATACTCAGCTTCAACACTTGAGAGAGAGATCACCTTATGCTTCTTGCTCTTCCAAGTGACAAAATTTCCTCCAACAAATGTGCAATAACCGGTGGTAGATTTTCTATCAATCCTATCACATGCCCAATATGGATAACAATAGCCAACAATGTATGTGCTATTGTTGCATCCCATCCATATGCCCTTGCCTGGTGAACCTTTCAAGTATCTCAAGATCCTTTCAACCATTTGCCAATGGTGCTTAGTAGGAGCTTGCATATGCTGACTTACTTGATTCACAACAAAGCAGATATATGGCCTAGTAATGGTAAGATAAATCACCTTCCCTACCAGCCTTTGATACTGCTTAATATCCACAAGTGGCTCCCCCTCACGATCCTCCTTGTAGTTCTCTTCAATTGGTGTCTTAGCTGGTTTTGACCCTAGTTTTCCAGTCTCGGTCAATAGGTCCAGTGTATACTTCCTTTGAGAGAAACAAACCTTCCTCAACCTTTCACACATCAATTCCAAGGAAGTATTTCAATTCTCCCAAATCTTTAATATCAAAAGATGATTTAAGGAGGTCTTTTGTTTGCTTAACACCTGCAACATCATCACCATTGATAATAATATCATCCACATATATAAGCACATCAACAATACCTTTCTCCCCCTGAGTTATGTATAAGGTATGATCCGCTTCTGATCTCCGAAAACCTTTCTCAAGAAGACAATTGCTCAGCTTTTGGTACCACATCCTTGGAGATTGCTTAAGACCATCTATAGCCTTCTTGAGTTTACAAACTTTGCTGCTATTAGCCACATCATGAAAGCCTTGAGGAGGCACCATATACACTTCTTCTTCCAACTCTCCTTGGAGAAAAACATTCTTTACATCCATCTGCCATAGATCCCAAGACAGATTGGTAGCAATAGAGAGAAGAACACGAACTGAGTGAAGCTTTGCTACTGGTGCAAAGGTTTTTGTGTAGTCTTCTCCATATTTCTGAGTGTATCCCTTAGCAACAAGCCGAGCTTTGTACCTCTCAATATCTCCTGAGCTGGTATACTTGATTGTATATACCCATCTACAACCCACAAGCTTTTTGTCATCAGGAAAATCAACCATCTCACATGTTCCATTCTTCCACATGGACTCAATTTCTTCAAGCATAGCCTTAACCCATACTTCACTCAAACAAGCCTCTTCATAGCTCGTTGGTACTCTGTTTTGATCAATCTTTCTTAAAAACACTTGATGTTCTGTTGGAAGGTGAGCAACTGAGCAATGCGCTTGAATCGGATGAGCAACAGCCGTATTGTTGTAGTAGACTCTAGTTTTCTTCCAATTATCAAGTCCAAACCTGACCCTTTCACTCCTTCTCAGAGGAGGCACATACTAACTTCCACTCTCCACTGTGGGAGCCAATTCAACATTGGCATCCTCATCTTCTGAATCTGCAACCACAGTGTCTTCCAATGATGCTGAAGTAGAGCTATCTGATCCAATTTCTCCCTCTTCACCACTTGCAGATGATTCTATAGTGGAGATCTCTAGATTAGTGTTATTCATACCTTCCTCATCATGAGGCTCAACTGTAGGTATCTCATTCTGCCCCCTCAGGCCATTGAGACCATTGAGTATAAACCACAAAGTAGATACACGATCACGTCCAGGAGATGCCACATCCTTTAATTTATCGCAGTTTTTCTCACTGAAATAACCTTTCTCCTCATTGAACTTGACCTACCTAGAGACATAAACCCTCTTGGTTTCTGGATTGTAACATTTGTACCCTTTCTGAGTAGAGGGATAGCCAACAAACATACATTTGATGCTCTTGGGCTCTAGCTTATTCCTCTGAGCTTCTAGCACAAACACATAGTAAACACATCCAAACACTCTAAGATGCTCAATACTAGGTTTAGTGTTGTTTAATACCTCGTATGGAGACATCCCATCAAGGCACTTTGTTGGCAGCCTGTTGATCAAATAGCATGCAGTCATCACTGCATCTCCCCAATACTGCTTTGGGACACTTCTATCAAACATCATCGTCCTAGCAACCTCCATTAGATGCATGTTCTTGCGTTCTGCAACTCCGTTTTGCTGAGGAGTGTAGGCACAAGATGTTTGATGGACAATGCCATGTTATCCCAACAACTCTTTGAACTGGCTGCTCATGTATTCCCCTCCATTATCACTTCTCAATACTTTAATCTTAGTTCCAAACTGTGTAGAAACGTAGTTGTGGAACTTCGAAAACGCCTCAAAAACATGGCTTTTTGATGGCATAAGAGTAACCCACGTGTACTTGGACTTCTCATCAATGAACGATACAAAATATTTGTATTGATCACGAGAAGTACACGGGGCTGTCCAAACATCGGAGTGAACCAGGTCAAAGCACTTATCATAGATATTAGACGATTCAGGAAACACCGTTCTACAATGTTTTCCTAGAATACATGCTTCACATTCATGCTGATCTTGCGCTAGGTTAGGAAAACAGAGTTTTAGAGCTTGGGAGTGAGGGTGACCAAGCCTAGCATGCCACACGGAACTGGAGACAACAGAGCTTAACGCTAAGCAACCAGCAACACTATCAACATTTTTCAACAAATAGAGACCATCCTTGACGTATCCTTCGCCAATGGTTTCTCCCGACTTAGTGTCCTGAAACCACATCTCATTAGGACTAAACACAGCCAAACAATCCAAATCTTTTGTTGCTTTATGCACTGACAACAAGTTTGAAGAGAACTCAGGCATATACTGAGCTTTTGTGTTCCTCTTGAACAACTCTAAATCTCCAATTCCTTCAATTAGAACATCCTCTCCATTAGCAATGGTAACCTTTCTAGAGTGATGTGTAACATTGCTAATAAGCTTAGCATCACTAATCATGTGGTCTGAAGCTCCATAATCAACTATAATAGGCTTATGCGTTTTTAGAGCAAATAAACTCTTACCAGATTCTTTTAGCTTTGTAATGGATATGATGAGAGCTTCCAAGTCTAACTTCCTAATCACATCATCAGAAGCAGCAACCATAGCCCTCGCAGCAACACCCCTAGTCGTCTCCTCCATTTTCTTCAGCCTCTTTGGGATCAAATCAGGGTAACGAATCCAACACTTTTCTTTGGTGTGTCCCCTGATATTGCAAATGTCACACCTAACACTAGTAACATGCTTTCTTTCTACTTGATAAGCACTCCGACCTACACAAGCAGCTTCACTTGTCTCTTGAAAGAGACCTCTTGATCCTTCTTCTTTTTGGATCATCATGCACACCTCATTCAAGGTGGGCAGCTTTTCAGACCTTAGAATGTGCATGATCAGTTCTTTAAACGATCCATTCAGAGTGAGGAGGAGTCGAAAGACTTGATCCTGCTCACGCCTCTCATTCAACTCCTTCAGATCAGTGGTAGGCGGTCTCAACGTCTCCAGCTCTGCCCACAATCGCCTGAAGTGTCCAATTAACTCCTTGAATGACCTCTGCTCTTGATGGAGATCATTCAAAATCTTCTTTACCTCAAATATTCTACTGATATTAGAGGTATTACCATACACACTCATAAGAGTGACCCACAATACCTTTGCAGTTTCAACATATGAGTAAGCTGCAAGGATTGTATGCTCCAAAGAGCTCTGAAGAACAGCCAACACAAACTGGTCTTCCTGGATCCACTTGGATCCTCCTTGTCCATAGACAATACTTGAGAGTCTTCTACATGATCCCACAAGCCACAGCTGCGCAGAACAGTCTTTGTGACCCTAGAACATAGAAGATAATTATCCCCCTTGAAAGTAATCGGAACAGTGATCATGTTCATGTTTTCCATCTCTTTTCTTGAAGAACAAAGGCAAAGGAATAGGATTCTTGCGGAAATCAGGTCCTATAGAGCGATCTGCTCTGATACCATGTAGATTTAAGGATTTAGAGTGATCAGAAACAAGAACAAGATGAAGAACAAGAGAGAGAGCAAGAGAAACGATTTTTAGAGAGAGGCAGAGTATTTGTGCTTATCTCATCTTATCATTTGTTTACAACCACACACACAAGTATATAAGGATGAAGCTTACAAGAGAAGCTAGATCATCTAAAATATCTAATCTGTTTTCACTGTTCACCCGTGTGCACTGTTCACCCGAGAGCATCATATTGAGGGATGCAGGTTTTGTATTGATCAATATGGACCTCTAGGAAACTGTCTGATCTTCATTTTAACACTCCAAGCTAACATAGCTTTGATCCTTATGATGGAAGAATGTCGGACATTTCCACTCAACATGCACACCACCAAACAAGACTCCTTCAAAGGTGGTGCAAGTGGCAAGACAAGACTATGAGGAAGTTGGTGAAAATGGTCAAAATATTGAAGAAGACGATCAAGGAGCTCAAGCCAAAGGGTGGAGAAGCTAGCTCTTCTCGCGACCAAAAAGAGTAAAACGCAATGGACCAAGACGAGGTTGGCGAGAGCTCCACACCATTGGACCAACGCCTTGCGCTACATGGAGGAGAGTTGGTGGTTCATGGGGGAACACGTCATTCATTGGCTCATGACACTACAAGAAAAAGGGTTATAGCGACTGCAGCAGGAGTCGCAACATAGTCGCTAAAATGTGGATTACGACTAACTAGCGACTAAACCATGTAGTTGTAAAAACTTAGTCGCTTAAGTACATAGACGTAAAAATAGTCGCCAAATGGCGACTAATTTATGACTACACCACATGAACAGTGTGTAGACGTGCAATAGTCGTAAAGTAGTCGCAAAATTTGCGACTAATCTGCAACTACGTTTGTGACTAGTGAACGACTATAGAATGGGTCTAGATGTAGTCGGATAGTTTTAGTCACTAAATAGTCGTAAGATTTAGTTACTATTTACCGACTATTCTATGACTAATTAAACGTCTATTTGGCGACTAATAGGAACATCAAGCTTTGATGATGTAAAGATTTTGCGATTACTTAGCTAATATTTTACGACTATTTGATGACTAATAGGCTACTGTTTAGTGACTATATTCGTGGTCAAAATAAGAATATGATATGTGACTGATTGGAGTTTGTTTTGTTTCTCAAATGAATTGGTAATCTATAATTCAAAATTTAAAGAAATTATATTCAAAATAACATTTGATTAAAAATATTAACTAAATTATTTAAACTCCAAAATATTCAATATGTTAAGGCTTAATCTAACAAATGCCAAAACATCAAAAAAAAAAAAAACAAGTTCATGAGTTCAGAAAATAGGGATAACTAACCTAAGAAGCAGATGGTCTTGTACTTGGATCTGGTAGAGGAAGATTGGTGGATGGAAGCATATCGGTTATTGCTGGAGCTGAATGAGAAGCCACAATGTCTAGAAACCTCGGATAAGTTTGTCGTATGTACATTTCCACCAAGGACAAGTGCTGGAGCTTGTCCTTTTGCTCAGCCGCAGCTCGGGAGAGCTCTGCTTCACGGGCAGCAATCTGAGCGTCACACCGTTCATTATAAGCAGTCTGCTCTTCGATTTTCCGTTGAGCTTCCTTCAGTTGTTCTTGCAGTGCCATAAACGATGAAGAGTCTCCCGGTTGCTTGCGCTTGCCATTGAGAAGAGTCTCCTTCAGGCTTCCAACTCCATAAGGAGTTGCTTAACCTATGAGAGTAGTTTTTTAAGGTGTTTATTGGTTTATTTGATTGTTGATTTTAATGCTTGCTAATCATTTCATCACAAATGAGAGTTTGATCTTGATTTAGTGATTAGCAAAGTGATTAGTACATTTAGAGAGGATTAGTTATAATTAGTAGTCATAACCTAAGGATTAGCATTGCATATGTATTTGAGCATCATTAATTAGCTATAAGGTCACTCTAATTCCATAACCTCATCCTTGGATTCACTTTTTATTATTGCATTAATCTTGATTAGCTTTGTTTACTTGTTTGTTTGCTTTTGATTTGGATTTGCTTATTAGATTAAACTTAAAAAAAACTTGTTTTGCTTGAATTATGAAGTTCTTTGAATTAAAACCCATTTGGATTGATCCTTAAGTCCTACAATGATACGAGTAGGGGTTATGCCGGAGGTTGTCGGATCCCGGTTTGAGTTCTGCCTCAGTTTGAGGCACGAGCTCGGGTCAGGCGGGATCGGGCCGAAGGTTTCTTTCCCTGGGTTGAGTTCTGCCTCAGTTTGAGGCTCGAGTTCAGGCTGAAATTCTTCTAGGCCGATTTCATCGCCCAATGTTGGATCTCATCTTGTTTCTTCTCCGTTCTTCGTCAAAAGCCTATTTTGTATTTTTAAAACTTTTTTGAAAAATTCCTAAAAATGAAAATCAAATAATTAAGCATATGATAGAGTTATAAAAATTAAAATAGAATTAAAAACCATTGTGTTTTGCCTCCCACACAGCGCTTGTTTTAAATCGTTAGCTCGGCTACTTTTCGGTTTAAGCGTAAGGGGCATCATTTAAGGGAATCGTTTCCCTCTCATCTTCTTCAATATCTGCGAGATATGGCTTTAGACGTTGTCCATTGGCAGTGAAGTCACCTCCATTGTGGTTCCAAAGCACCACAACACTATATGGTTTTACTTCTTTGATCTTGAATGGTCCGGACCATCGCGATCTTGCCGGGCAAGAGTTTAAGTCGTGTGTTAAAGAGCAGAACCTGGTTGTTTGGTGAAAACGTCTTGGGGACTATCTTCTTGTCATGATATGCCTTAGTTCTCTCCTTGTAGATCTTAGAACTAGCATAGGAAAGATGACGAATTTTATCTAACTCATTCAATTGAACTAAACGTCTCTCGGTTGCTGTCTTGATGTCGTAATTCATCTTCTTTACTGCCCATTCCTTCTTGTGCTCAATCTCAACAGGAAGATGACATGCGTTCCCATAGACAAGATGAAAAGGAGTTGTTCCAAGAGGAGTTTTGAAGGCCGTCCTATAGGCCCAAAGAGCATTATTGAAGTTAGCGGACCAATCTTTCCTTGTCATTTCGACTGTCTTCTCCAAGATCCTTTTGATTTTTCTGTTGGAGATCTCTACTTGACCACTTTTCTGAGGTTGATAAGGTGTAGTAACTTTATGTCTCACGCCATTATTCTTCTAAAGATTCTCAAAACCTTTGTTAATGAAATGAGAACCTCGATCACTAATCACGACTCGCAGTACACTGAATCTCGGGAAGATGATCGACTTGAACAACTTCATCACTACCTTTGCATCATTTTTGGGGCTTGATATGGCTTCCACTAATTTAGACACGTAGTCAACGACAACAAGTATGTATTTGTTTCCATAAGACGAAGGAAAAGGACCCATAAAATCGATTCCCCAAACGTCGAAGACTTTGGCTTCCTAGATGAAGTTTTGTGGCATCTCATTCATTTTGCTGATGTTCCCTTGTCTTTGAAAAATATCACACTTAGATATAAAGGCTTGGGTGTCCTTGAACATTTTGGGCCACCAAAAACCAGTTTGTAAGATTTTAGCTACAGTCTTGTTAGTAGCAAAGTGACCTGCATAGTTAGATATGTGGCAGGCAAAAAGAACGCCTGTAACTTTTTCTTCTGCAACACATCTTCTAAGAATTCGATCAGAAAAATGTTTGTAAAGATAGGGTTCATCCCAAAGGTACCTTCTAACATCACGCAAGAATTTCTTCTTTTTATAACCGAAAAACTGAGGAGCCTCAACTGCTGTTGCTATAAAGTTTGCAATGTATCTATACCATGGAGAACCGGATGGTGCTGGTCTTAGGTGTTCCCTAGGACGTGTCTCAAGGTTGAAAACATCCCAAATGTGATCCCCATCACGATCTTGAATAGTCAAAGTCGAAATGTTCTCGCTTGAAGTGCTTTTGCAATAAGATTTTGTCGGTTTAATAACTTCATGAGATCTGATGTAAAGAGCTTCTATAGGAACGTCTTGTAACCTTTTAATGTCATCTCCAGGGTCTAAAATAGCTCTCCCTTCATTTTAGATGGTTGTACAACATGAGCTTTTAGTAGGAACTACATGAAAGAAGACTCTCTTTTTAATTTCGGAAAAAGAAACTCGTCCTCTACGAAAATCAAACATTGCTCCCACTATTTTAAGGAAAGGAGTCCCAAGTACCAGTGACATTGAGGAGTAATTTTTCATCTCTAGGATGTTAAAATCAACAGGAACAAGACATCCTTCCACTTACATCACCAAATTACGCACAAACCCATATGGAGTTGTGCTAGAAGCGTCTCCAAATTTGAGTGTCGTTTTAGGAGGCTCAATATCAACAATCCACAACTTCTTTGCTATTGTCTTAGAAATGAGACTCACAGTAGCTCATGTATCACATAGAGAATCCAAGAAATCAATATCGTTTATAGTGGAAGGGAAGATAAATTTCTCTGAATCTTCTAGCTTATGCAGCTTCCTTTGTTGTGGTGCTTTTGAAATTAGCTCATCATCTTCATGCCTTGCCACATGGTACTTGATAGTAGATTGATCTCTAGGGCTAGTGAAACCACGTCCTTGTTCTGAGCTGTGACCACTTTGCAGAATTTTGGATTTGTCTCAGCCTTTCCCGGAAGAAAACCATCTTGCCTCTTCACACCTTCTGCCGTTTGAGAAAATTGCACTTCAATCTTCATAACAAGATTAGATAGGTCAATAAACTTCCCATACACCCCCTCATTGTTCTTATTGAGATGATCATACATGACGTCCAATTTGAAACCGAGATTTTGAATATCTTGGGTGTTTTACTTCTGTCCCTCCATGATATGTTGTTAATTCTCCATAAGCTGATGCATCATAGCTTCAAGGCTGCTCTCTTTATGTGTTATACCCAAGTGATCTTGGTATAGAAGAGGAGCTTCAAAATTTGGCTGAAAATTTCCACCGTTAGAACCGTTCTTATTTTGGTTTTAATGAACGTTTACAAACCCACCAATGTAGTTAACTTCTCTTTGCTGCTTATGAGAACCATCACCAATACACTCTTTATTAACTTCACCATCAGAATCTCCCACGTTATCACATAGGTCCACACCTCTTGATTAATTTTTGAGAAGCTGAGCAACTATCGTTTTCAACTCAAGGATTTGCGTAGAGTTCGAATCTTGCTTAATGTCTCCTACATTTTTCACATTGTCTGAGCCTGAATTTATGTTGCTTGCAGCCAAGTTATCAATGAGAATGTTAGCCTTAGCAACAGTGTTAGTCATGAAGTCTCCTTGACTTGCCGTGTTGAGCGATATCTTGAACTTCTCATCAACTCCTCTGTAGAATATGTTTAACAAATTCAGCTCAGTGAAACCATGGTGAGGGCATTCTCTTGTACTCCTTGAACCGTTTTGTAGCCCCATAGAATGATTCTTTTTGTTCTTGTTGAAATTCTGAAACTATCTCATCCGTTCCAATCTTTCTTTAGGGTAAAAGTGCTTCAAGAAACTCTCTTGTACTCACCCCAAGTAGTGATTGATCCTACTGGAAGAGATTTCATCCATTTTTAGGCTTCCTCAACCAAAGAGAATGAGAATAAAGTGCACTTCAAGTAGTTTTCAGGAACTCCGTTGGATCTCCTTGTACTGCAGATTTTTTCGAACCTTTCGATATGATCAATGGGCTGCTCCTCATCTAACCCACGAAATTGATGCTTCTCTAACAAATCAATAAGTTTTGAGCTGATATTAAACTCTCCATGAGGTGGTGGAGGGCAGATTGGTTGGCGTTTTGTGAAAAAATGTCTAACGAATCGAATTCTCCAATTATTCAGTTTTGAAGATCCATCAGTATATGCGTCCTTAGTGCTTCTTAAAATATGTCTATCTCTTACTCAAGCTAACCTGAAACACACAGAGATAGAGAAAAGTAATGAAAATATAAAATAAAAACGAAACACTAAGTACCTTAGACTGAAATCTAGTCCGAAACTCGTAGGCAATTGTATTGGTCCCCGGCAACGACGCCAAAAACTTGATACACAAACTTTTAATCTCTAAAATAATTATGCAAGTGCACAGAAAACGCAGTAATACTTAGTTGTCGAATCCACTATAGACCAAAGAATCACACTACTAGTTTATGAGAAACGAGTTAAGCTAAGCTGAAAATTATGAGTTTTGTTTTAGGACTGTGAATAGTGACGAAAATAACAATAAATAAACTTGAAAGCAAATAAAAACAATGTAAAATCAGTAAAGAAAGTACTATGTATCGGAAAATTCGTAGAGTATCATGGATCAATTTAATCAGATAATTTAGACATGAAATTCATAAATATGTTCTGAACTCGAATCATAAATGAATAATTAACCTACTTCCGCAGCGCCAATTACTATGTTTAAACAACTTAATTCACTCAACTCCCGCTGGTAATTAAGTAGTTAAACATGCATACATAGTTCAAGTTCGATATGTTCACAAAATCTAATAACTCAACTCCCGTCGATTATCACGCTTTGCTCATCTAAATCAAATCAGATCATTTAACAACACTTTCGGTGAGTAAATATACATATGAACAGTAGTTAGATGGTCAATCAAGTAATAAGCATTAAACATATATTTAGATGAAGAACTTTAAAGATAATCCCAATTCTAACAACCTAACGATCAATCCATGAACTCATTGAATACTGACAACCTAGTGAGGGAACTACTCACACATAACCAGAGATGAAACACATACAAATATAAAGCAATTCATAATCCTAAACTTGAAATAAAAGCAAGAGGTTTTAGAAATCTCCTCTATATCGAGATGCAAAGGCGAGATCTTCTCCTGGAAAGCTCTTTAATCGAAAACTATGAAAACCTTATAAAAATCGTGTGTAATGTTTAGAGGGGCGTGGCTGTGTCTATTGTGGTTGCTTCTTGCTTACAAGAGGCTAAAAATAGGTATTTATAACCCTAAAGTCGATCTAGGATTTTATTAAACCAAAAAGGCAGTTTTTGGGTCGCATGGGCGCAAGGTTGGCCAAGCTTCTGGGCCGAGCTCGGGCCCAATTCGAACACGTCTTCAGTAATGTTGGTGTATCTTCCTAAACACTGCTCTGAATGACTTGAAACCAATTCCATATGAAAGATGACTCAAAAGGATATTTTTACAACAAATTTCATCTCAATCCATCAATGGTAAGGCATCCAAAGAAGGTGAGACTTATGATGCATATGTGCTATCCAATTGGAAAAATCCGCCTTTATTGAGATTTAGGCGCTTGGCTGATCTTTTGGACTTGGAAACATGTCTTGGACGTGGTAAACTCTTTTTTGGCTCCATTTTGCATCCTTTTTGATGATTTGACCTATATAGACTTTAAAACTACATATACGAGAAAACTACCTCAAAATGCACAAAACCGAATAAAAATGCGTAGATAAAATACTAAAATCCATAACAAAAACAGTAAAATATAGAGTATATCAAGGAAGTCATCAATGTTCCAACTATGAGGCAAACTCCAAGAACCATATCAAGCACGAGAGCTTTGAGGGAGGAGTTCAACAAGTCTATGGAGAATCTCATCATAAATTAAGAATACTTCAGGAGACTTTACCAGACTTCACCAGACTTCAGTCTAACACACCATACTTCGCCAGGCTTCAGTCTAACACACCAGAATTCGCCAGACTTCGGTTTAACACAGCAAACTGAAGCAAGAATCCAAGAAGTACAAGAGGACATGCAAGAACAATTCAAGAAGGAATTTACTTTGTTCATCATTTCAAGACAAGATCAAACTACTTGAATAATCAAAGCCCAAAGAAATCACTAAACGGGTATGTGCTCTTTTTGTGCTCTTTTTCCCTTGTCCAAGTTTTGTCCCAAAGAGTTTTCTTGGAAATGTTTTTAATGAGGCAAATGGTTCACATTATCATTAACCCATTTAGTTGATTTTCCTCAAGCCCACATGATTTTCGACAAGAGAATTCAATAGTCATTCTTTATTTCCAAACTATGTTTTAATGTTGTCCCTTTCTCTCTCTTTCATGCAAACTTGTGTTGTTTTCTTTATATCCCTTATATATTATCATTGTCGAAAACTAAGTCTTTTGTTAAGTAAGTTTGAGAGTTTTTCTCTTTGCTATTTTCTGTGAAAGAAATAGTTGTCTTCTATCCTTCTTGTGAGTGATTCCTTGAAACTTAGAGTGTATCAAACTTATCATAGATCCTTTCCATAGATTTGTGTGGCGTCTATCATTCCCCCATATATCAATCATCTCTCGGTTCTTCAAAGAGTGTTGTACGGCCAGTTGAAGAGTCACCATCGCTATTCTCCATCAACAATCTCTTTCGATTCTCTAGAGCGTGTTGTACGGCTAGCTAGATTATCTTCACCTTTCGGCTTTGTATGAACGAGTGACCCTTATTCATACATCATTTAGGCAAAGATAATGAATCATACATTCATGACATTCTTTTACCTTTTACCACTGTTTTTTGTATATGAATGGCCAGCTCATCTTTAGTTGGTACAGATAACACCGTATTTTTACCCGTTTTACTATATATTTTAGAACACTTTAATAAGCGTTCCAATTGGGTTTCTATGCTTTTATTACGGGTTTCGCATATTTGCGGGTTTTAAGACTCTTTTCAGGTAACTCGGTATAAAAGAGTGCATTTCGGAACAAAAGTACGTTTTTGGATAAACGTGGACCGTCAAGAAGTTTTGCAGCTTATGAAGACCTTTTCACCATCCGATCATCCCCAAATTTGGTCACAACAAAGTAGAGACAACCAGGTTTCAAGAATTGGAGACAATCCAACGGTTGGATCCTTAATTATACCGAAGCACTGAAGATAAATGAAGCTGCCCTAAATAAGCAGTTCACCATGCCTGGAGGACTCCCAGCCGTGGCCAAGCATCAGTTCGCCGCCCATGGAGCCATTCCACCCGCGGCCAGGGTCCATTTCGCCGTGGCCAGGAATGATGCACCCGCGGCAAGCCTAGTTCCGCCCAAGATGATCCGTTTCTTAACCCGAGGCCAAAACCGCCTTTTCCCGTCAAACCATAACTCGACCCAAACGAGTTGAAGACCTATAAATACTTGTTTTACAGTCACAACTTCGTGACCCCTCTTGTTACACTTTTAGACTTGTTTTGCACCAAACTTTTGCTCTTGTTATTTGTTCTTTGTTTTGGGAGATAAGGATTTCTCTTGAACCCTTTATTTATTTATTTCTTATCTACTGATTGTTCAATTCAAAAATTTGATTTTGTCTTGCATGATTCTGGCTGAGTAGTTCTCACGTTGGGTATAGGGGTTCAAAGGGGTTCTCATGGCTCGATTTTTGATTGAGTTTTTCGAGTAGGATACCAATTAGGGTTCTTCGTTCTATCCTTGTTGTTAATGCATTGCTTGACTAACCGTTTTAGCATATGATATTAGGCGTTTTAGAGCCACGAGAGTGCTGAATCTAATCGCTTGACCTAGGGTAGATGAGCAAATCCGTTGTAAAATTTCGAAAGTATACTTACGGAGGAATTGTGGGCATAAACGACCTTTGAGAGTGTCATTCACTTCTTGCGCGGGCGGAGACGAAAGCTACCGTCCGGGTACTGAAGTGAGTAGGTGTATAGGATTACGGGAGTATACTAAACACAGCGTACGTGTTCCAAGTTCAAGAGCCCAAAGACGATAAAAAGTCGCTTTAGAAATCATAGCGAATTCTCGGTTAAAATCAGCCATGAACCCTATAAAATTCACGATTGCCCAACGCTTCGTTAATTGATTTACAACCTCAAAATAATTATTGCTTGCTACTGTTCACTTAGATTAGATTTATTTATTCGGTTAGTTTAGCTTAGTTTAGTCTCGTTCGCTTTCTTATTTTCCCGGTTAGTTTAGTTTAGTCTAGTTTCGAGTTCGTGACAAAACCCTATAAACATATATTCGTCTTAGGTTTATTTACTATACAGTGTTTAAGGTCTCGCAGAACAGCATTCCTTCTCTGTGGATCGATACCTTAAGTAATACAACGCACATATGTGCACTTGCAGGCTTTAAATATTACAAATTTAAAACCTGAAGTTTCGGAGACGAATCCGATTCGCATCATGTTTTTGGAGCCGTTGTCGGGGAGGCAATCGCTACTCGTTCTGCCACACTTTAGAGGTTAGTAAACAGACTCTAAGACAATTTTTTTTTCTTTTTGATTTTTCTTTTTGTTTTTCTTTGTTTCAAGCTTTGAAACATGAACTCGCCTCTGGTGCGAGATGACTATTACGAGCAGGGTTCCTACGACCCATCTTATGCTCACTACTCTCACGATATACACCACTACCATGATTCGTACTACATGGATTGGAAACCAGCACCGACCAACTACTCTCAAAGATGCTACGAACCTCATTACTACCAAGATGAGCCTTTTTAGCCTCCGTTTGTCGACTCACAACAAAGTCCTTACAGTCTTCCTCATAAAACCTCGGACCAGCACGATGATATCTTGGAAATTATCCTTTGTTTGGAGCGACTAGATGCAATGATCATATCCCTTGCTTCGAAAGATTATGCTCTTAAAACTCCTTGGCTCAACCATCAACCTCAACAAACCAATGAGGATTATGAGAAGCCGATGGTCTACAAGGCACAAATGGAGGATATTCTTTGAGAAATCAACGAATCTATGCACGAAAATGATGGTTTCAACGAAGCAAATCATCAAGGAAAAGAATGACCTGTTTCTGTTCCTATTGACGATGTTATCTCTATCGATTCGTTCGAGAGTTTTGAAGATGACAAACAAGACCACAAGTTGCCTCCACTCGTCAAACCAAAGCCTTCTCCTCCTTATGCTCCTCACCATGTTGAATGTGAGATAGACCTCGTCAAGGATGAGACACTAACGGATACACCCGAGCCGCCATTGAAGACGTTTTCTAAGGAGAAGGATCACGAAAAATTAGACGTTCCATGCTCGGTCAAGGTAATAGAATTTCGTGATTCCATTTTATGAACACATGAAACGGAGATGGAACACTCTTATACCCTGGAGGAGCTACAAAGAACGTTGAAAACGTTCTAGAAGAAGGTGCACCCGTCACACTAGAGGAAAACATCAAACCTAAAATTTTGACGTACGAAAAGATCTCTTTTGATGCACACTATATACTTGCTCATATGGGACGTGATGTAGACTTAAATAAAGCCAATGAGAAGCCAAATACTCCCCTAGGACCAAAACACCTCCACCGCGGCTGCGCCTTCTCCACCCGCGGCCAAACCTCCTTCCACCGTGGGTGCGCATCACCGACCCACGGCCAAGCCTCTTTTTTCCTCAGCTCCGCCTCCCCGACACGCGGCCAGCCCCTGTTCATCTCAACTCTGACGTTTTGCATCCTAATCTTACTTCTTTGAGAAAGACTTCTTCTCCATCAACAGTCAAACTCCAACCAAGACACAAACTGATCTAGAGCCTACCATCTATGCATCGTGAAACATGGCTCTACCATCTGAGAATATCAAATAAGAAGAAGCATACTCCAAGAAAGCTCCAAATCTGATTTTCTATTGTGATCCCGGAGGAGACAGAAATCCCGAGTGGGAATGGCGTGATATGTTCTATACGAAGGATTACAAGGTTAAATCAAAGAAGACTTGTCATAAGACACTGTCCTTCTACTACTAGGCTCATTTAGTTACCAACGTCGAGCTAAACGACTTTAAACAAAAGCACACAATGTGAGGCAACCCATTTTAGGTACGTTTTTCTTTTTAGTTTTTCTTTTTTTTTCTACTAACGTTTTCTTTTTCTTAGTTTCAGCTTTATAAAAAAATAAATTAAAAAAAAAACCCAAAAAAACCACCGAAAAGACAAAAAGATGGAGACACGGTTCAGAACTGCTCGGTCCAGCACGAACCGCAATGAAGGACTTTACCGCAAAAGAAGCTCGACCGCGGGTGCGTCTCACCAACCCGCGGCGAGCAAGCCCTTGGCCACGGTCATGATCAACCGACCCACGGCCAGCTTGCTAATGGATGTGGTTGCAACACTTCGACCCGCGGCCAGCCTTCTGTCGACTCCGTTCGATCCCTGATCGACCCCAAACCAACCCCAATACCCCCACATCTATTCCCATCTCTATATCACCATCTACCATTCCCCAATAACTACCATTCCATTCCCAAATCCATTCCCCAACTACATCCAGGTAAGTTTTCTTTTTCCCTTAAACTTTTTCAATTATTTACATCCATCTATTTATTAGTCCTTACCTGATTTATTTCACCATGCGGACAGTGTGATTTAAGTCTGGGGAAGTATTCCATCCCTTACTAACCACCACTTCTTTCATTTGTGTTTGCATTTTGCATTTTTCGACATTTTTCTTAAAAAATTTCAAGTTTTTCGAAAAGCGTAGGAATACGTTTTGAGGGAATGATGAAACAAATCCATGACGATAACCGACCAGTGTGCTTCTACGCTATCTCCTAGTAACATTCTCTTTCGTAATTTGGTTCTAGACTAGGCAGTAGTTAGAGTTTCTGTTAATGCGAAACCCCTAGAGGAATTTAGACCGTAGAGATTCTTTATGATGGAATATGCTAGCTCTATTTTATTTGGACTTAATATTGACTTAATTTTTTCATCAAATGTTTATACAAAGATAACGAACCATACATTCATGACGTACCTTTACATTTTACAACTCTTTGTTGTACATGAATGGCCATCTCATCTTTAGTTGGTACACCACCCGAAACTTAACCATTGTTCAAACCTCATACAACTCTCTTTGTGACTTATGTGCATATATGTGCAAAAACGTGGAGAGGGAGGAACGACACATCTTTCAGTCACTAAAGACGAAGACTATACGCGATCAGTGGTGGTGAATTCAACAATGATGCAAGCTTGGTTATGCCTTGGAAAAACTCAAAATCATGGTAAATTTTTGTGCCCCTAAGACTCTACTTCAATAAAAGGCGTTTCTCCCTTTAAAAAAAAAATAAATAAATAAGTGAAAGGGAAAGGAAACAAGAGCCTTAAAAGAGTCTAGGTTGGTCGAAATAATTATGAGGCATCCATGGTTCGTTTGTGAGAAGTATGTCATTCCGAGCGCAAAGAAAATTCTAAGTTTGGGAGAATGACATAAAACTTCTGTTTTTGGAGAAAGGAGGAAGTGCAACATTCTTACGCAAGAAGAAGTGACTGAAAGTTGTGGTGATCAATAGGTCCTTCTTTTCCTGCTATTTTGCATAATATCTCGCACCCTCCGGTGAATTACGGTAACCCGAAACACTCTTAACCTCACATCTAAATGCCTTTAATACCTAGCCTCGATTTTTTCTTGGTTTAATCCTTTTGATGAGAAGTTCATACCTATACTTAATGAATGTAGAGAGCTAGTTGACCTGATATTTGGATTTTGAAGTTTATATTTCGTATGACGGATACCGTGGACTAGTGTTACGGGAACTTCTAGTGAGAATTTTCTAGGCTAGATTGCGATTGATTTAGTTCGATGGTTATGGTTTAGAAGGACGGTCTCTGAGATTTCTAGCTTCCGATGATGTTCGTTTGATCATTTCCAAGCTTGAGCTTTGTCTTGTTTGAGGACAAACAAGGTTTAAGTTTGGGGGTTTGATAACACCGTATTTTTACCCATTTTACTATATATTTTAGAACACTTTAATAAGTTTTCCACTTGGTTTTCTATGCTTTTATTACGGGTTTCACATGTTTGCGGTTTTTAAGACTCTTTTCCGGTAACTCGGGATAAAAGAGTGCATTTTCGAACAAAAGTACGTTTTTGGATAAACTTGGACCGTCAAGAAGTCTTGCAGCTTATGAAAACTTTTTCACCGTCTGATCATCCCCAAATTTGGATACAACAAAGTAGAGACAATCAGCTTTCAAATTCAAGTGGATTGGAGACAATCCAACGGTTGGATCCTTAATTATACCTGAAGCACTGAAGACAAATGAAGCTGCCATGAAGAAGCAGTTCACCGTGCCTGGAGGACTCCCAGCCGTGACCAAGCATCAGTTCACCGCCCCTGGAGCCATTCCACCCGTGGCCAGGAAGGACGCACCCGCGGCCAAGCCCAGTTCCTCCCAATATGATCCGTTTCTTAACCTGAGGCCAAAACCGTCTTTTTCTGTCAAAGCCTAACTCGACCAAAACGAGTTGAAGACCTATAAATACTTGTTTTACAGACACAATTTTGTGACCCCTCTTGTTACACTTTTAGACTTATTTTGCACCAAACTTTTTCTCTTGTTCATTGTTCTTTGTTTAGGGAGATATGGATATCCCTTGAACCCTTTTGTTTGATTTCTTATCTATTGATTGTGCAATTCATAAGCTTGATTTTGTCTTGCATGGTCGTGGCTGAGTAGTTATATCGTTGGGTATAGGGGTTCAAAGGGGCTCTCATGGTTCGATTTTTGATTGAGTTTTTCGACTAGGATACCGATTAGGGTTCTTCGTTCTATTCTTGTTGTTAATGCGTTGCTTTACTAACCGTCTTAGCAAATGATATTAGGCGTTTTAGAGCCATGAGAGTGCTGAATCTAATCGCTTAACCTAGGGTATACGAGCAAATCCTTCGTAAGATTTCGAAAGTATACTTACATAGGAATATGGGCGTAAACGACCTTTGAGAGTATCATTAACTTCTTGCGCGTATTCAGATTAAAACGAAGGGTACAGGGTCCAAGTCTAAGAAGACGGAAACAAATGACTCCCGCCCACCCACCCTTGTCAAAGGTGAACCAAGCAAGCCCAAGGAGGTTGGATCCGCTCTTCCCATGCCCACCACTATGACCTTGACGCCGTGGAAACATGAAGATGGGGTGATTGAGTACAAGAGCAAGTGCAAAGGATGATCCAAGCCTTTTTGCCTCGGTTAAAGCAATCTTCACACTGGAGCTTAAAGAGAAGGGGCATGCCGGTTTCAATAGCTAATGAGTACGAGCTCAAAGACCCACCAAGGAGTTCCACCACATCTCCTCTCACACCCGCCTAAAAGGGTAACAAACGCCGAGCTTAGTGACGTTAAACAAAGCGCACTTGGGAGAGATTCTCATCTCTATCTTTGTAAATATTTTCTATCTTTTTAAGTGCTTTTTAATATTTTTGTTCAGTGGTTTCAAGGTTCTTGATGGTACCAAGGTCATGGCAAAGCAACAACGGTGTTTAATGTTGGAAAGCTCTCCAACCTTGGATCGATCGGTCCAACAACTATCCTCATGGTTCCACCAAGCATCCTCTTACCCATCCCAAAACTTCTAAGGTACAACTCCAAACTTTGTAAATAGCATTTATAAGCATGTCTTTTTCTTTGTCTTATGCATTGTTTAGCTTTCTCTTAAGTTTTTATTACAAAAGGGACTGTGTAATTTAAGTTTGGGGGAGGGTTTGTGTGTTATCTAATCTTATTTTTTGTGTTCTTATTTTGAATTTTGCATCTTGAGCCTCATGCATATCATGCATTCACAAAAAAATTGAAAATATTGAAATTGTTTAAAAATATTGAAAAAATTTGAAAAAGAAATCATCTAGTTGCATTTCATGTGTAGGATTGAGTCTAGTTTGCATATAGGCTGCATTGCATATTGCATTGGGAGCAATGATGATCCTTGTAGAGTGTCACTTTAAGGAATTAGTTCAATGCCCACGTTCGTAGTTGTCTAATGCATTCAAGTGAGTTTGAAAGTAAGGATGCACCATCTTTAGATCTCATGCATCAATGTTCTTGTCTTGATTAAAGCAAATTATGAATTGAAATTCGACCCAACTCATACAAACCTTAACATTGACTCATAATTATCGTGTTTGTGCAACGAAACATGATCTCATGGATACTGATATACATATTTGAGATATATTTCCCCTTTTACCACTCTTTGTTAGTTTAAATAGCCGATTTCCATCATTGGAACGGTTAACCATTCCCGTAACAACGTCCTTCAAGCCAAAGTCAATTGTGAGTGTCGTGAGGCCTTTTTCGAATCAACTAGGCAAAAAGTGTTGAGTTTAGAACAACAAGGAGAAGCTTCCATGTAGAACTAGTTTCACATCAATGGGCTAGACATAAGTTAGGGCTAGATAGGATGGGAATTTGGGGATTAACAAAGGAAAAGAGAAATACTTGGGAAACAAAGAAAGAAAGAAATGGAAATGGGAAGAGATGGGAAGAAGAAGTAGTGGATAAGAAAATGTTTGAAATGGTTGGCAAGAGAAAAGTTGGGCTAGCTCTAAGTGATAAAGAAAAGTAGTCTCTAGTTTTGAAAAGATAAGAAGCCAAAAATGGCTAAGGCAAGCTAGAAAAGAAATGAAAGAGACTAGAGAAAGTAAAAGAAGAGCTAAGAAAAAGAAATTTTGGAAGCCAAACCATTTGTTCATAAGGTTAAGAAGAGAATCCCCTAAGCGTTTGAAAGGAAGAGAAGTGGAGAAACATTGTGATTTATGAAGGCAAATGGCCTTGCGGAAAAGGGTAGCTTAGGAAAAGTCAACATGGGTTTAGAGAATAGGAGTTGAAGTTAACATAGGGCATTGAGGTAGATGGAAGTCATCCTTGTATGCATATATTGGGCTTTACTCTTTGGATTTTGCTATAGTTGATTCTTTTTTAGAGATCTCTTTGCTCGGAAACCTCCGCATATGTTGAGATCACTTTTGTCTCAAAACTGTCCCTTAGCCAAATGGGATCGTTTTAGTTGCACAAACATGATTCACGCCAAACAATTAAAGAATGTTAAAGGGTCGAATGATAAGAATACTTGTGTAGGTTAGGACTTCAGCTTGATGCATGTGGAGAAAGAAATGACTTTCCATCGTAGCTAACTTACATCCTAAGACTTTCCGTTCCACCATTCTTTTGTTGTTTCACACACGTCCCAAACAAACATCCTAAGACTTTCCATCGTAGCTAACTTATCCCTAGAATAGACCCTTGATCTTGGAGCTAGATCTACACGAGAAAACATCCTTGTCGCCCTAAACCTAACACTTTTTGCCAAGTTTGCTCGAAAAGTAGGCCTCTCCATCACTCACGAAAGTTATAGGCTAGAAAGAAGGTTTAGTTCAAGATGTGGAAAACCATTCCAAAAATGGGATATGGCTACTTGGATCCACAAGGGTGGTAAAAAAGGAAAAGAAGATCCAAGTATGTATATGGGTATCCACGAGTCCATTCAAAGATGCACAAACATGATAATTGCAAGTCAATATTAAAGTCCTTATTAATAGGGTTGAATTCAATTCACAACTTGCTTCAATCAAGACAAGAACGTTGATGCATGAGATCTAAAGATGGTGCATCCTTACTTTCAAACTCATTTTAATGCATTAGACAACTATGAATTTCTTAAAGTGATACTCTAGCTCATCATTTCTCCCAATGCAATATGCAATGCATCCTATATGCAAACTAAACCCAATCCTACACATGAAATGCAACTAGATGACTTCTTTTTGCGTTGCGAAATTTCAAAAAAATTCGATTTTTATGAGTTTTCTATGCCATAAGTGAATGCATAATATGAATGAGACTCCAGATGCAAAATCGAAAATAAGAATAAAGAACACAATGTTAAATACTGATCCCTCCCCCAAACTTAAATCACAATGTCTCGGTGTGAAAGAAGTTCAAGAGAGAGACCAAAAACAAAAGATAAAACGCAAAGACTCAAAAGAGAAGAGCAACTTACAAAGGAGGAGTGGTACTATGGGAAAGGAGAGAATGGAGAGCTTTCCAACATCAAACACCGTTGTGCTTTGCCACGACCTCGTTACCATCAAGGACTTTGAGACCACTTAGCAAAAAAATTAAAAAGTGTTGGGCCCAAATTCTGCACACAAGGCCCAGCCCGAGTAAACAGGCTCGACAAGGAAGGCTCGGCCCATGACGAGGTCTCATGAGACTGCTCACTAGCTGAAGCAAGCGAGGTCACAAGGTAGAGCAAGTCAACAAGCCGGACGAATTGAGCACGAGGAAAGGAATCAAGCTCGCAGGAAGACATGAGCATGCACTTGACCAAATTCAAACCTGGTCAACACATTTGTTTCATATTAAAGACAAAAGATTACAAATTTAATTATGTAGTTAATATGTATGATAATTAGGCAGTTACATTTGTAAAGCTGGTATACGTTTTGAAGGTTAGCCTCATTGTAAAGGACCGAATTCTTGGCAAACATAATAATATACAACTTTTCTCTCTAATTCATCTAAGTTTTTCTAAGTACATTAAACCTAATGCAAGCTGAGAATTGAGGTTGTGAGATACAGCTCTCAAAATTTGGCGCCGTCTGTGGGGAGGATCAAAAACATTTACTCCTTGTAACATACGAAACTGATCATTCAAAAAAGGATAATGTCGGGCACAACAAGCGCAACATTCATTGCTTCATCCGGAGCTATAAATACCTCCATCCCACAATCCCAGCCTGACACAACTGCCCCGGTGAGCTCAAATGGAACAACAGACTTTCCCATCACTACCTCGGAAGCGAATGTCACGACTGGGACCAACGGAACTGTTGATCTTTTGGGACCTGCAATCTTAAACCAGCCTGATCCGGATCAAATAGCTGAGATCCGGAAATTGATATCAGTTCTCATAGAACATAATCGCCTAATCGCTGCTCGCCATGACGATCTCGAAAGAACGCCTCGGGCAGGTGCGATCAGGCGATCGGCTCTCCAACCTGGGACACAAGCCCTGTTTGCATTAGGACAAGGAGGGCTAATGTTTTCACCTTCACCAGTAACGAGGCTAAACTTTCCGGTATCAATGCCTCGACCAGCAGAATGGTCGGCTCAGCCACCACCTCGCGGTTCAGCTCGGTAATATCGGACCCTATAATCACTCTTTCCACGATCCAGACCGAGGAAGGAGGGATTTCATCAATTGCGACCTTCCTGGGAGTAGGTCGGACCTCAGACCGATTAGCCAGTCAGGATTATTCTTGGAGCGCCAATGAAGTTAAAACTCGGGACCATCCCGAGGTCGAAACGCGACCTGAAAATGAGGTCAGAAAACCGTGCCCAGCTCTCTGGAGGGTCCCTACTCCGGTCCCCGGGCAATAACGATAACGGTTCGGGACCCGGCCCCTTGCATGGGTTTGAGTCACTTAAGAAATACTATGAAGAAACCAGTGCCGAACTTCAACGGATGAGATCGCAGGTCCACGACGCTCTTAGCTCGGCACCTGAAATAGATGAGGTAATTGATGAAGTTAATCAGACCCCATTCACCTCGCGGATTGCGAGCCCCCAGCTCGGTGATATCGGGAACATATGATTTCCCCGATATGACGGAGAAACTGACCCCAATGCATTTATGAGAAGTTTTAAATTTGCCTTTTCAAGGCTGCAACTATTCGGGGGCGACCTCGAGTGAGCAAGCTGTCGTTTCTTTGCCGAAAATCTAACGGATTCGGCCCTAGAATGGTTCACCTCCCTGAAGACAAATTCAATTGACAACTTCACCCAGCTTCAGGCAGCACTTTTGAAGCAATATTCGGGATTTATCCTGATCGAGACCTCGGAGGCCGATCTGTGGGTACTTACTCAAGAGTCAGGTGACTCGTTGTGGAAGTACATTGACAGTTTTAGACCGTTAAGGCAAAAATTTCCAATCTACATAACCCAACGGCCCTGGAAGCTCTTCAAAACGGACTGCTAAAAACCTTAAAATTCTTCCAGGAGCTCACAGTCCAGGAGCCGGTGTCGCTAGATGATGCGCTACACCGTGCTTCGCGGTGGATTATTCTCGAGGAGGCATGTGCAGCTCAATCAAAGCAGTAGGCACCCGCAACCTCAGGTAAGCAAGCTCAGACGACAATTCCCAGGGACCTAAAAAGTTTGGGAAGAAAGAGTCCCAAGACCAAAGACAAGGACAGGGGTTACATTCGTACTATGTAGGAAGCTGTGAGAGCAGAATCTCACAACCACAATCCTTAGCGTTTTAGGTTGTATATTTTTGGAGAGATAACTGATACAAGACTTTTTGGGGTCTCTAGAGTCAATTCTCTAAATGCAATTGTAGCATAAGAGGTTATCGAACCTTATCGGGATTTATCCTAATCACTAAGAATGCAAGGAACAATTGCAAATTAATCTAAACAAGTGTGTTTTGATTAAGTAACTATATCAAAGCAAATAAGCAACTAAGCAAGATGTAAATCAATAAGCAAAAGCGAATCTATAGATAGGGTTATCGATATAAGAAGTCCCAAGTTCAATTCATGATGTTCGTTTACCCAACCAAGATAATCCCTAGGCATAAGATCCTAAACTTGACTAATTCTCTTTCAAGCAATTAGTCACTATGCTAATCACCTAACCCATTAGCAAATCATCATTTGTGGATCATTGATTAGCAAGCATTAAGTTTAAATCAACAAGATCAACCAAAGATACACCCTAGACAACTATTATCATAGGCTAGGAATGTAAAACTCTTGTTTAATTCATCAAGGCATTTCATCAAACACTTGGTGTGCATGAAATGCCTTATGATCTAAACCTACTTTTTCAAGCTAGATTTAGCATTAAGAACACTAAACAAGAAAGGATATAAGAAGATCTAACCCTAAAAACCATGAATCAAGCCTAGGAACATCCTAATCTACCCCATCTCTAAACCCTAAAAGACTACTCAAGACCCATCAAGAACAACCCAAAATCGATTTGATGAGAGGTTGAATCCATGGATGAGTGTTGGATAATCAAGATAGAAAGAAGATAGATGGAAGAGATTGATAAAAACAAATACTAAATTGCATAAAACAAAGGATCCTTCTTACAAATCTCAAACTCTCTCAAAGGTAAGGGTTTTTTAGCATAAGAAAAAGCATCCTCGCTAAAAATTAGGTAAAGTTGTGTTTATAGTGAATAATGCTCGACCTGGTCGACCCGGAACAAACCGGATTCCGACCCGGCCGAGTTGGATCTTTTTGGGCGAGAAATCATAACCGCCCAGAGATAACCGAGCTGATGGGGGTCGGTTATGATCTTGGACTTTAAGGACCGACCTCGTCTTGGTCGGTTGGAAATGTGTGCGTGGGTCGGTCTTTCGTCCTGGGCTAAGACCGAGTGAAAACAACCGCATGGAATCGGGCCGGTCAAGATGCTGAGGGACGAAAGCATGCTAAGGCATGATGGGCTCTTTGCTGGCTTACAGACCGCGCTTCGTCGGGACGGTCGGATTTCCTCCTTCGGGCCGGTCCAAATCCATGTCCCAGGACCGGCCGAAACGGACCGAGGTGATTGAGGTCGGTCGGATTTTCCCCCGGGGGGATTTTTAGCCGAGGACCGGGCTTCTTCGGGACGGTCGGATTTCCTTCTTCGGGCCGGTCCAAATCCCTGTCCCAGGACCGGCCGAAACAGACCGAGCTGATTGAGGTCGATCGGATTGGGCGAGCCAAGACTCCAGTTCCATGCTAAGTCCTCCTCCGAATCCGTAGCCGAACGTGCTCGAGCCTCGGGACTTCCCGAACATCTCCGAACCGCTCCAAAGTACCTAGAATAGACTCCAAAACATGCAAGACACTCTAAGACCTAGTGCAAAATGTCCTATTCTCTAAACAAGACCAAAACATGCATGAAATACATAGTTATGCTCGAATGTGACTCGAGATGCAAAGTGAAATGTATGTTATGAGGGCTAAAATGAGAGGATATCAACTCCCCCAAACTTACTCCTTTGCTTGCCCTCAAGCAAACAAATAAGATAAAGTAGGGAGAGAGGTTCGATGGTGGGAACTCAAATCCACAAGTAGTACAAAAAGAAATCTCACTCAACGTCCAAGTAACGTAGTTCTAAAATGCACAAGTGACTCTACTCCAAAGGAGTTAGCCATTCCTATTTCATCATGTATCAAATCCAAACCACAATCTACACAAGCAATCATATTCTCCCATCCCTTAACATTCATTAGTGGTGTAACCATGAATCATGTTTATGCAAGGTCAAATGGAATTCGTTTGGCTAAGGGTTCGGTTATGAGATGAAGGTGATCTCAATATCATTCATGGGTAATCAAGTACAAGGATCTCTCATGGAATGAACAAACTTTAGCAAAATGCTAAAGGTAAACGGCAACCTATGCGTACAAGGGAGAATTCTCATCTACCCAAATTCCTAGAGTGTCTCTAACCTAAAGCTTTCTAACCCGTTGTGCCCACAACCTAAGCTACCATTTTCATCCCAAGGCATTTTGCCTTCTCAAACCTACACATGCTTCTTGTGTTTTTGCTCCACCTTCTTCTCACATTGGGGATCTACTTCTTCTTCGTTGTTGTCATGGTTTGGTGCTTCTTTGTTTTGACTTAGCTCTTCGTTTCTTCATTTTTTTTCACGCCTCTTCTCATCTTTGATGTTTGGCCTTTCCGGCTTTCTTCTTTTTCCTTGAATCTTTTAGGCTATCTTATTCTTAGAGCTAGTCTTATTATTTTCTTTTTGCACCAACCAATCTATGTAAATTCGATCCCTTTTTCCTATCTCCTTTTTCATCTTTTCCAATCCACATTACCAACCCACATATATCCGATCACCAAGTTTCAAAACCGTTTCCCCCAAACTTGAACCAATACCCGTCATCCTAACTAGCCTATTCCTAGATTAACTCCGCGATGTTGGAGCTAAGTCTACATGAGAATTCCCTCTTGTCGCCCTAAACCTAACACATTTTGCCAAGTTTGTTCGAAAGAAAGGCCTCACAATTCACACACTAATAACAATGGCTAATAAGGAGGTTTAGGTTAAGGTAGAGGAAACCATTCCAATGATGGGATATGGCTACTTGGATAAACAAGAGTGGTAAAAAGGGAAAAGATTATCCAAATATGTATATGTGATCCACGAATTCATTCAAAAATGCATAAACACAATATTTACAAGTCAAGATTAGGGTTATCACTTAAATGGGGTTGGATGCAACTCAAGCATGCTTCAATCAAGGCAAGTATGATGATATATGATAACTAAGAATGGTGCATCTTTACTTTCATGCTCACTTAAATGCATCAAACAATTATGAACGACGGAATTGAATTAATTTCTTAAAGTGCTACTCTACAAGGAAAATTCATCATTGTTCCCATGCATATGCAATGAATCCTAAGTATGCAATCCTAGACTCAATGTACAAATGCAAATGCATCCTAAATGACAACCTAAATGACTTCTTTTTGTGTTTCAATTTTCAAAATTAAAATTTTTTTAAAAAAAATTTTAAATGACAACCTAAATGCAAATGTGTTTTGTGTTTCTATGCCTTAATTGAGTGCATGAAACTCAAAATGCAAAACTCAAAATAAGACAAAACAAATGCCATTAGGTACCGGTCCCTCCCCCAAACTTAAATCACACCGTCTCGGTGTGAAAGAAGTCTAAAGAAGGGACTCAAAATAAAAAAAATTGCAAATGCGAGACTCAAGTAAAAAAAAGGAAATATATTTACAAGGTTTTGGAGTGATACCTCAAAAGCTTTCGGATGGGGAAGAAGACCCCATGGAGTACGAAGCGTTGCTAGACCCGGGAGATGTAGTTGGGATGTCTACCTCCTCATTCGTGGTGTCTTCATGACCACGTTGAACTCGTGCCTCATCATGAACCATCAAAACTCCTTGATCAATCTCTTGGACCCGTGATATACTCGCTTCTCCACCTTTCCCTTTCAACTTCTTGACCGCTTTCTTCAAACTCCTCACCGTCTTTACAAACTTGTTGATGGTTTCATCTTGCCACTTTCACCACCTTTGGAGGAGCCGTGTTTGGTTATTGGCGTGGTGGGTCGCGACGTTTGGCATAGTCCCATCATAAGGGTCAAAATGATACCTCTTTCCACCATAGATGGGCACAGGAGAAGAGGGCTCGGTCTCTTCATCGTCGTCATCGTTTGATCCTCTTGGTTACATCAGAGTCACCTTTCTCATCGCACCCTTCTTCACTTTCGCCATACTCATCACATCAATTGGCGGATCAATTGCCGGGTTGTATAAGAGATCACGTGGGATGTAGAAAGGGATGTTCTTGCTTCCATGAATGTCGGTGATAGTAGAATTTTTACTAATCAATTACTCAAATCCCACTCATGTCATTGTAGTATATAAGATATCGAACCAAGGAGGTGAGAGGCTAACACAATAGAAATCCAAGAAACTATATAAGCTAAGCAAACAAGTGGTTTTAATCTAAGTTCTAGCAACCTAATTCAATTTGAACAAGTAAACAAGCAAACAAGACTAAATAGCTTAATTGAGATTAACAAATTAATAAAGGTAAGCTCTTGGATGAGGTTATAGACTTTGGGGAGTTCTATGATTAACCTATGAAGCCTAAACAAACAATCAAACATGTTTTCCTTAGCCTAGAATACCTAAACAAGACTAATCCACCCTCATGGCATTAATCACTTTGCTAATCAAAAACAAATTGTCATTTGTGAAAAGTTGATTACCAAGCATTAATTACATGCTCATATGGCCATAATACTCCTTAAACAACTACTCTCATAGGTTAAGCAAGTAAAATCTCTTATTTAGTTCTTGGGGCACTTCATCGAACACCTTGTGTGCATGAAATGGCCTATGGTCTAGATTCGCTTTCTCAAGCCTAATCTAGCATTATTAACCCTAAATAAGAGAGGAAACATGTAATTTAATCACTAGTCATCATAGATCAAACAAGAAAACCCCTAATCAACCTCGTCCATGAGCCCTAAAAGAACCTACTCACTAATCATGGTGAAACGTTCAAATCCCATAAGGAAGATGATTGAATCCATGATTAGAGATTAGGAAGATTAAAATGAAAGAAAGATTAGATAGATTAAGAAGAATTAAACTCAAGATTGCATTAAAATCAAAAGGTCTCTTACAAAAATCCAAGAACAAAATAAAAGAGAGGCTTTTGCCTAAGGAAAATTAGGGAAAAAGACTTAGAATGAAATTTGGGTCTTTTTTTCAATTCATAGGAAGCTGGGCGGACCGTGTCAACCAGGGACAAACCGGGTATTGACCCGGTTGAAAGTGGGTCGAGGTGAGAAGAGCACCGGTTGCTAAATTCGCGATATCTCCTAGACTAAATTCTGAATGGTCTCAAACCACCTTCTATGGATATCTAACTCACTGGGTTACAACTTCTATGAAGAACACAGAAGCTGAATCGGAGTGGAAACCCTTCGTCTGGGTTGATCTTTTAGACGTCGTATTTGGAGCAGAACTCGTTTGGATGCCAGACAGATGTGTCCTTGCTATATTTGCCATATCTCTTGAACGGCTGATCTGAATGACATGAAACTATTACTAAACGAAATTCAGCTCGATTGTCGATGACTTTCATCATGACCTCAGATTAAACTGGGTATGGAAAGGTTTCCATCCGACATGATCTTTCAGCTACTTTGGACTGCTTTTGTATTTTCCGAAAGTGACATGTCTTCACTAAATTACCCTTATCTCCTGAACCCCTTATTGGAATGACATGACTCTACTGTCGTTGGAAATCCAACTCAATCACCTACAACCTCTATGAAGGCCTTTTGAGCTAAACCCGAGTGTAGGTCCTCCGTTCAGCATGGTCTTTCAGACACTTTGGCTGGCTTCGGCGAGAGCTTCTACGCCGGGCGAGATTGGGCCGGTACATGAGGCCAGTATTTCCTCTGGAAAACTGAAGGAGCAGTACCGGGCAGGGATGGAGGGGTGTTATGGGCTGGTAATCTTCCTGGTCGGGTGAAGGTTTCATACCGGACTGTGACGCCGGACAAGATTGGTCCGGTATGGTACAACGGGTTCGCGGCCAGACGGAGACTCCTTAGAAAATTGGCCATATCTCTCGAACTACATGTCCAAATGACCTGAATCTAACTCCAGTAGACAGATAACTGACTCCTCTACAACTCTCATGAACATCTCCGAAGATTAATCTGACTTGAAACCCTTCTTCTGACCCGTTCGTTTGGACACTCCGGATAGACTTTTCCTTCTCTTATGCTCAATAACTCCAAACATCATCAATTGTCTCCAAGACACCTAAAAACACTCCAAATGCATTCAAGACTCACTATGACCTAATGCAAACACCTAATACTCTAATTTATACCAAAATTCTATGAAAACTATGGAAGACACATGCATGAGACTAAAATGCACGCTAAAACATGTAAAATGCATGAATATCAACTCCCCCCAAACTTACTCATTTGCTTGTCCCCAAGCAAACAAACAAGTTAAGGAGAGATAGGGAGCAATGAATGAGATAGAGTCCAAAAATGTCAACAAAAGAAAACCATTCAATGGTGATTCTAAAATGCACTTGAACAAACTCTACTCCAAAAGACTTAGCCATACTCATCACAATATGCATCAAGCTCAAGAATTAGCCTACACAAGCGTTCATATTACTCAATCCTTTAACATTCATTAAACTAAACCATGAATCACATTTGTGCACACCAAATGAACTCACTTGGCTAGAAGACAAGGGTTTTGAGATAAAAATGATCTCAATAAATGTTGCAATTCCATATCAAGGGGTCTCTCAACAAATGAATGAACTTTGGCAAAATGCTAAGGGTAAAAAGCAATTGATGCATACAAGGATAGACTTTCATCTACCCAATTTCCCAAATGACTTTAACCCCCACCTCTAAGCCCCATGAAGATCACTCTAAGCTACCCTTTCTCCAAGGCATTTCGCCTTTCATAGACCACATACCTCATCGATTTTTCTTCATTTAAGGACTTGGGGAAAACTTCTTCTTCACCTTTGATCAACAAATGGCTTGGCTCATTTCCTTTTCTTCTTTAGCTCATCTTTTGCTTTTCTTATTTGGTCTCTTTCTTCATCCTTTTGATGCACTAGCCATTTTTGGCTTCTTTTATTCTTTTTGTAGCTAGAGACCATCTTTTCTTTATCACTTATAGCTATACCAAATATTCATTGCCAACCATTTCAATCATTAGCTTTTCCCCTTCTTCTTCTCCAACTCTTTTCCTCGTTTCTACCTTTTCTTTTCAATTCACGCCCAAGACTTTCTCTTTTCATTCCACCCCAAACTCCCCATCTATCTAGCCTAACCTATGCTTAGCCCGATGATGTGCGAGCTAAATCTACATGAAAACCTTTCCTTGTCGCTCTAAAACCAACACTTTTTGCCAAGTCCATTCGAAAAATATAGACCTCACAACACTCACTAGAGAATTAGGCTTGAAAGGAGGGTAATTTAAGGGTGAGGATAACCGTCCCAAAGATGGGGATCGGCTACTTGGACTAATAAGAGTAGTAAAAAAGAAGAAGATAGCCCAAGTATGTCTATGGTATCCATGAGTCCATTCTTCAATGCATAAACATGATTCTTACTAGTCAAATTAAGGGTTCAAATAGTTAGGATATGGTTCAATTCAAAGCTTGTTTCAACCAAGACAAAAGCATCAATACATATGATCCAAGTATGGTGAGTCCTTACTTTCAAGTTGTTCAAATGAATTTAACTACTAAAGCTTAAGTTGACATTTTACAAGGACAATTTCATCATTGCACCCATGAGTATGAGTGCAAGTCCTATATGAACTCTAGACTCAATCTTAATATGAGATGCAACTAGATGACTTATATGAATGCAAAATTTTCAAATTTTTGAGGGTTTTCTATGCATGGGACTCAAGTATGCAAATAGAAAAATAAGAAAACAAAACACAAGGTCAAATTACACAAACCCCTCCCCATACTTGAATTGCACCGTCTCGGTGTAACAAAAGTCAAGAGAGAGCAAACATAATGCAAAAATATGAATGTACAATGCAATGAAGTGTAGTTCAAACCTTGGAATGGAGGAGTGGGAGTGGTCGAAAGGCCAAGAGAAGCCATACTCATCACATGGGTTCCTCACATCTTTTCTTGAAGCTCATGACCACTAGACCACCAAGAAACCTTGCAACCATTCAACAAAAGATCAAAACGCCCAAGAAACACAAAATTTAAACTAGAAAGCAAAGAGAATATATACAATGATAAACATGGGAATGTCTCCTAAGTGCAATTTGTTTAAAGTCGCTAAGTTTGACTTTGGTTACCCTTTTAGGCGGGTGATGGAGGAGTGTGAGCACTCCATGGTGGATCCTTGAGGTCAAGCTTGAGGACCTTGTTCATGACCTCTTGAAGACCCTTTGGACCTTTCTCCTTAAGCTCGGTGGTGAGGAATGCTTTAACCTTGGCAAAGGGTTTAGGTCTTCCCATACACTTCACTTTGTACTCAACGGCTCCATCGTTCGTATTCCTCAATCTTTTAACATTCATTAAAATAAACCATGAATCACATTTATGCGCATCAAATGAACTCACTTGGCTAGGGAACAAGGGTTTTGAGATAAAAATGATCTCAATAAATGTGGCAATTCCATATCAAGGGGTCTCTCAACAAATGAATGAACTTTGGCAAAATGCTAAGGGTAAAAAGCAATTGATGCATACAAGGATAGACTTTCATCTACCCAATGTCCCAAATGACTTCAACCCCCACCTCTAAGCCCCATGAAGATCACTCTAAGCTACCCTTTCTCCAAGGCATTTCGCCTTTCATAGACCACATACCTCATCGATTTTTCTTCATTTAAGGACTTGGGGAAAACTTCTTCTTCACCATTGATCAACAAATGGCTTGGCTCATTTCCTTTTCTTCTTTAGCTCATCTTTTGCTTTTCTTATTTGGTCTCTTTCTTCATCCTTTTGATGCACTAGCCATTTTTGGCTTCTTTTATTCTTTTTGTAGCTAGAGACCATCTTTTCTTTATCACTTAGAGCTATACCAAATATTCATTGCCAACCATTTCAATCATTAGCTTTTCCCCTTCTTCTTCTCCAACTCTTTTCCTCGTTTCTACCTTTTCTTTTCAATTCACGCCCAAGACTTTATCTTTTCATTCCACCCCAAACTCCCCATCTATCTAGCCTAACCTATGCTTAGCCCGATGATGTGCGAGCTAAATCTACATGAAAACCTTTCCTTGTCGCTCTAAACCCAACACTTTTTGCCAAGTCCATTCGAAAAAATATAGACCTCACAACACTCACTAGAGAATTAGGCTTGAAAGGAGGGTAATTTAAGGGTGAGGATAACCGTCCCAAATATGGGGATCGGCTACTTGGACTAACAAGAGTGGTAAGAAAGAAGAAGATAGCCCAAGTATGTCTATGGTATCCATGAGTCCATTTTTCAATGCATAAACATGATACTTACTAGTCAAATTAAGGGTTCAAATAGTTAGGATATGGTTCAATTCAAAGCTTGTTTCAACCAAGACGAAAGCATCAATACATATGATCCAAGTATGGTGAGTCCTTACTTTCAAGTTGTTCAAATGAATTTAACTACTAAAGCTTAAGTTGACATTTTACAAGGACAATTTCATCATTGCACCCATGCGTATGAGTGCAAGTCCTATATGAACTCTAGACTCAATCTTAATATGAGATGCAACTAGATGACTTATATGAATGCAAAATTTTCAAATTTTTGAGGGTTTTCTATGCATGGGATTCAAGTATGCAAATAGAAAAATAAGAAAACAAAACACAAGGTCAAATTACACAAACCCCTCCCCATACTTGAATTGCACCGTCTCGGTGCAACAAAAGTCAAGAGAGAGCAAACATAATGCAAAAATATGAATGTACAATGCAATGAAGTGTAGTTCAAACCTTGGAATGGAGGAGTGGGAGTGGTCGAAAGGCCAAGAGAAGCCATACTCATCATGTGGGTTCCTCACATCTTTTCTTGAAGCTCATGACCAATAGACCACCAAGAAACCTTGCAACCATTCAACAAAAGATCAAAACGCTCAAGAAACACAAAATTTAAACTAGAAAGCAAAGAGAATATATACAATGATAAACATGGGAATGTCTCCTAAGTGCAATTTGTTTAAAGTCGCTAAGTTTGACTTTGGTTACCCTTTTAGGCGGGTGATGGAGGAGTGTGAGCACTCCATGGTGGATCCTTGAGGTCAAGCTTGAGGACCTTGTTCATGACCTCTTGAAGACCCTTTGGACCTTTCTCCTTAAGCTCGGTGGTGAGGAATGCTTTAACCTTGGCAAAGGGTTTAGGTCTTCCCATACACTTCACTTTGTACTCAACGGCTCCATCGTTCATATTCCTCAATCCTTTAACATTCATTAAAATAAACCATGAATCACATTTATGCGCATCAAATGAACTCACTTGGCTAGGGAACAAGGGGTTTGAGATAAAAATGATCTCAATAAATGTGGCAATTCCATATCAAGGGGTCTCTCAACAAATGAATGAACATTGGCAAAATGCTAAGGGTAAAAAGCAATTGATGCATACAAGGATAGACATTCATCTACCGAATGTCCCAAATGACTTCAACCCCCAGCTCTAAGCCCCATGAAGATCACTCTAAGCTACCCTTTCTCCAAGGCATTTCGCCTTTCATAGTCCACATACCACATCGATTTTTCTTCATTTAAAGACTTGGGGAAAACTTCTTCTTCACCTTTGATCAACAAATGGCTTGGCTCATTTCCTTTTCTTCTTTAGCTCATCTTTTGCTTTTCTTATTTGGTCTCTTTCTTCATCCTTTTGATGCACTAGCCATTTTTGGCTTCTTTTATTCTTTTTGTAGCTAGAGACCATCTTTTCTTTATCACTTAGAGCTATACCAAATATTCATTGCCAACCATTTCAATCATTAGCTTTTCCCCTTTTTCTTCTCCAACTCTTTTCCTCGTTTCTACCTTTTCTTTTCAATTCACGCCCAATACTTTCTCTTTTCATTCCACCCCAAACTCCCCATCTATCTAGCCTAACCTATGCTTAGCCAGATGATGTGCGAGCTAAATCTACATGAAAACCTTTCCTTGTCGCTCTAAACCCAACACTTTTTGTCAAGTCCATTCGAAAAATATAGACCTGAATCGCCTTAGAAAATTGGCCATATCTCTCGAACTACTTGTCCAAATGACCTGAATCTAACTCCAGTAGACAGATAACTGACTCCTCTACAACTCTCATGAACATCTCCGAAGATTAATCTGACTTGAAACCCTTCTTCTGACTCGTTCGTTTGGACACTCCGGACAGACTTTTCCTTCTCTTATGCTCCATAACTCCAAACATCATCAATTGTCTCCAAGACACCTAAAAACAATCCAAATGCATTCAAGACTCACTAGGACCTAATGCAAACACCTAATACTCTAATTTATACCAAAATTCTATGAAAACTATGGAAGACACATGCATGAGACTAAAATGCACGCTAAAACATGTAAAATGCATGAATATCAACTCCCCCAAACTTACTCATTTGCTTGTCCCCAAGCAAACAAACAAGTTAAGGAGAGATAGGGAGCAATGAATTAGATAGAGTCCAAAAATGTCAACAAAATAAAACCATTCAATGGTGATTCTAAAATGCACTTGAACAAACTCTACTCCAAAAGACTTAGCCATACTCATCACAATATGCATCAAGCTCAAGAATTAGCCTACACAAGCGTTCATATTCCTCAATCCTTTAACATTCATTAAACTAAACCATGAATCACATTTATGCACATCAAATGAACTCACTTGGCTAGGGGACAAGGGTTTTGAGATAAAAATGATCTCAATAAATGTGGCAATTCCATATCAAGGGGTCTCTCAACAAATGAATGAACTTTGGCAAAATGCTAAGGGTAAAAAGCAATTGATGCATACAAGGATAGACTTTCATCTACCCAATGTCCCAAATGACTTCAACCCCCACCTCTAAGCCCCATGAAGATCACTCTAAGCTACCCTTTCTCCAAGGCATTTCGCCTTTCATAGACCACATACCTCATCGATTTTTCTTCATTTAAGGACTTGGGGAAAACTTCTTCTTCACCTTTGATCAACAAATGGCTTGGCTCATTTCCTTTTCTTCTTTAGCTCATCTTTTGCTTTTCTTATTTGGTCTCTTTCTTCATCCTTTTGATGCACTAGCCATTTTTGGCTTCTTTTATTCTTTTTGTAGCTAGAGACCATCTTTTCTTTATCACTTAGAGCTATACCAAATATTCATTGCCAACCATTTCAATCATTAGCTTTTCCCCTTTTTCTTCTCCAACTCTTTTCCTCGTTTCTACCTTTTCTTTTCAATTCACGCCCAATACTTTCTCTTTTCATTCCACCCCAAACTCCCCATCTATCTAGCCTAACCTATGCTTAGCCAGATGATGTGCGAGCTAAATCTACATGAAAACCTTTCCTTGTCGCTCTAAACCCAACACTTTTTGTCAAGTCCATTCGAAAAATATAGACCTGAATCGCCTTAGAAAATTGGCCATATCTCTCGAACTACTTGTCCAAATGACCTGAATCTAACTCCAGTAGACAGATAACTGACTCCTCTACAACTCTCATGAACATCTCCGAAGATTAATCTGACTTGAAACCCTTCTTCTGACCCGTTCGTTTGGACACTCCGGATAGACTTTTCCTTCTCTTATGCTCAATAACTCCAAACATCATCAATTGTCTCCAAGACACCTAAAAACACTCCAAATGCATTCAAGACTCACTATGACCTAATGCAAACACCTAATACTCTAATTTATACCAAAATTCTATGAAAACTATGGAAGACACATGCATGAGACTAAAATGCACGCTAAAACATGTAAAATGCATGAATATCAACTCCCCCCAAACTTACTCATTTGCTTGTCCCCAAGCAAACAAACAAGTTAAGGAGAGATAGGGAGCAATGAATGAGATAGAGTCCAAAAATGTCAACAAAAGAAAACCATTCAATGGTGATTCTAAAATGCACTTGAACAAACTCTACTCCAAAAGACTTAGCCATACTCATCACAATATGCATCAAGCTCAAGAATTAGCCTACACAAGCGTTCATATTACTCAATCCTTTAACATTCATTAAACTAAACCATGAATCACATTTGTGCACACCAAATGAACTCACTTGGCTAGGGGACAAGGGTTTTGAGATAAAAATGATCTCAATAAATGTTGCAATTCCATATCAAGGGGTCTCTCAACAAATGAATGAACTTTGGCAAAATGCAAAGGGTAAAAAGCAATTGATGCATACAAGGATAGACTTTCATCTACCCAATTTCCCAAATGACTTTAACCCCCACCTCTAAGCCCCATGAAGATCACTCTAAGCTACCCTTTCTCCAAGGCATTTCGCCTTTCATAGACCACATACCTCATCGATTTTTCTTCATTTAAGGACTTGGGGAAAACTTCTTCTTCACCTTTGATCAACAAATGGCTTGGCTCATTTCCTTTTCTTCTTTAGCTCATCTTTTGCTTTTCTTATTTGGTCTCTTTCTTCATCCTTTTGATGCACTAGCCATTTTTGGCTTCTTTTATTCTTTTTGTAGCTAGAGACCATCTTTTCTTTATCACTTATAGCTATACCAAATATTCATTGCCAACCATTTCAATCATTAGCTTTTCCCCTTCTTCTTCTCCAACTCTTTTCCTCGTTTCTACCTTTTCTTTTCAATTCACGCCCAAGAATTTCTCTTTTCATTCCACCCCAAACTCCCCATCTATCTAGCCTAACCTATGCTTAGCCCGATGATGTGCGAGCTAAATCTACATTAAAACCTTTCCTTGTCGCTCTAAACCCAACACTTTTTGCCAAGTCCATTCGAAAAAAATATAGATCTCACAACACTCACTAGAGAATTAGGCTTGAAAGGAGGGTAAGTTAAGGGTGAGGATAACCGTCCCAAAGATGGGGATCGGCTACTTGGACTAACAAGAGTGGTAAAAAAGAAGAAGATAGCCCAAGTATGTCTATGGTATCCATGAGTCCATTTTTCAATGCCTAAACATGATACTTACTAGTCAAATTAAGGGTTCAAATAGTTAGGATATGGTTCAATTCAAAGCTTGTTTCAACCAAGATTAAAGCATCAATACATATGATCCAAGTATGGTGAGTCCTTACTTTCAAGTTGTTCAAATGAATTTAACTACTAAAGCTTAAGTTGACATTTTACAAGGACAATTTCATCATTGCACCCATGCGTATGAGTGCAAGTCCTATATGAACTCTAGACTCAATCTAATATGAGATGCAACTAGATGACTTATATGAATGCAAAATTTTCAAATTTTTGAGGGTTTTCTATGCATGGGACTCAAGTATGCAAATAGAAAAATAAGAAAACAAAACACAAGGTCAAATTACACAAACCCCTCCCCATACTTGAATTGCACCGTCTCGGTGCAACAAAAGTCAAGAGAGAGCAAACATAATGCAAAAATATGAATGTACAATGCAATGAAGTGTAGTTCAAACCTTGGAATGGAGGAGTGGGAGTGGTTGAAAGGCCAAGAGAAGCCATACTCATCACGTGGGTTCCTCACATCTTTTCTTGAAGCTCATGACCACTAGACCACCAAGAAACCTTGAAACCATTCAACAAAAGATCAAAACGCCCAAGAAACACAAAATTTAAACTAGAAAGCAAAGAGAATATATACAATGATAAACATGGGAATGTCTCCTAAGTGCAATTTGTTTAAAGTCGCTAAGTTTGACTTTGGTTACCCTTTTAGGCGGGTGATGGAGGAGTGTGAGCACTCCATGGTGGATCCTTGAGGTCAAGCTTGAGGACCTTGTTCATGACCTCTTGAAGACCCTTTGGACCTTTCTCCTTAAGCTCGGTGGTGAGGAATGCTTTAACCTTGGCAAAGGGTTTGGGTCTTCCCATACACTTCACTTTGTACTCAACGGCTCCATCGTTGTAACTCCAAGGTATGAGTGTCATTGTGTGAAGACATGGGTCAAGGGTTGGAGGGTGGTTATCATTGGGTTTCTTCTTCTTGGTCTTAGTGAGTTTTCCCATGGTACTCTCTTTCTCTTCCTCCGTAGTGGTAGGGAAAAGAGATTCTAAGCTATCTCCATCCAATGCATGGGCTTCTTCAACATTACCATACCCCAGAAGTTTTGCCTCATGAGAGACTTTCTTCTTTTTACAACCTTTTGGGGGTGAAGAAACATCCATCATCTCATGACTACCCATAAACGCCACTTCCTCAACATGAACTTCGTCTTTGGAGCCACGAAGAACTCTCTCAAACTCTCTTAAAGCCTCTTCACTCTCTTCATCCGAGAAGATAACTTTATAATACTCACTTGGGATTTCATCGACTTTACCCTTGAGTTCCTCCACGGGTTTACTAGAGAGGGGGCTTCTTTGAGCATCTTGATTCTCCAAACTTTTGAACCTAGAAGTCATGGTTTCAAGCCTTGAGTTGAGATCATTGTAGGCACAATCTATCTGAGTTGAGGTTTCAACTTGACCTTTGAGAGTTTGTTTAAACACCCCCATTAAGATCCACATCTTGTGGCATGGAAAAGCTATGTTGTCCTTGAGGAACCAAACTTTGTGCAAAACGTTGTGGAGGAATAAAAGGAGCATGGTTTCGAGAGGCACACCTTTGGTTGTCATTGAAGTCTTCAACAAAATGAACCGACCTTTTAGTAGCAATGAGAAGCTTGTCTATAAGTGTAGATTGCATCTCAATCATGGTAAGTTGCTTGTCCATTTTTTTCATGTAGAGCTTTCATCTCCTCTCTACCTTGGTCTTCGTGCCTTCCACTCCCTAGTGGAGACCTATAGTGATGTAAGATGGAATCCACCAAACTTACGGACACGTGATAATCAAGAGATTATAGGCTTTGTTGCGGAAGTGGGGACGATGGTGAGATGGAAGGTGATGGTTTTGATTGACTCTCTCAATCGATGGTGATTGACTCTCTCAATCTATGAACGAAATAGGATGTTTGAATCACACAAACACTCTAAGTCGCAGCCTCTAAAGAGTTAAGTGAATCGCACACTTAAAACTAAAGAAAAGAACAATTCTTCAAAGAATACGCTTTGAAAGAAAACAAGAAACTTCTGTATTAATTTGATTGAAAGGTAAGTGTTTACAATGGACTAAGAGGAGCTTATATACTGCTCAAATAAGACAGAAATAATTATCTGAGAACCTAAGGACTTGCGCAAATAATCAAACTAGCCGTTAGAGCCATTATGAGCAAATCGGCCTAAATAACGAAGGTCGAGATGTACATGAGTCTTGATAGCTTGGGGGCGAATTTAGAGTGTCTACGTACATTCTGACTGCTGCAAGAGAGATTTATTTCGTGGTCACACTTCAAGGAAAAGAGCCGTTGGATATTTAAGTCGTGAGACTCAAAATAAGGCAAGTGTAGCTCGAACTTGATCTTCCTGATCAAGTGAGGTGTGGTGCACCATAGGCCGTGCAATATAACTTCTAGATGATCTTCAGGCTCCAAAATGACGTGTTGCGATTCATTTAAATAAGTGAAAGGGTGACTTTCCTTATATGGCACCAAGTTGACCCGTTTCAGAAATTTGGGTGTAACTTGTGGATCCGATGGGCATTTTGTCGGATCCTTGGCTTGTTAGATCCAGGAGAGGCCCAGTGATATTCTCCAATTGGTCTTGGGTCGAGATCTTTGCTGAGTTGGGCTGTGTAGCACAATCTTTGGCCTGGTCGCTGGATTGAGTCCAAAGCAGGTCCATCGGTTTGTAAAATCGATAACTCTCAAGTCTGAACCGGGAATGAGATGAATCCAATTCTCGGTTTTCCTTTGATGGATCGAGATTCCATACCAAGTCGGTTTGTAACGTAATTCCTCCTTGTTTGGTCGGAAACCTCCAATTAGTGCGTATATATCCAAATCGGATAAGTTGGGAATCTCCCGATTTGTAAATTCAATAACTCCTTCTTCTGTTCTCCGTTTGAGTTGATTCCACTTCGAGACATGCTCTGGGTGAGCTAAGAATGTAATCCAAGTGGTTGTTGAGCTGGACCAGTTGATCTTGGTCTCCATTTGGACTGAACAAGGCACATGGGTCTTCTCGGGTGGCTTTGCTTGCAATTGTGGGTTTTGGAATCGGTTGAAGTGCAACTGAGGGACTCGACCAGTGTCTTTAGAATGGTTGGTTGGTTGAGATAAATGGCCTCCCTTGGTTGATTTGATGCACGGTTTCCTTGGTTCAACTCCGGTAAGATTTCCCTCGGTTTTGGGGGAAATGTCTTCATCTTCGATTTTCTTGAATTGGGGCTGAGGGATTTGACCAAAGTGCTGGTCATAGCCACTTTGTCGATGAAAGTGTGATCCCTCAGTTGGTAGCTTAGGAGCAACTGTCCCAACAACAAGAAAGGTCCTGCTGTCGCCAATAGGAACAGGATCTAGGCCTGCCTTACGCACAGTACAGTCTCTTTATGAGGTGGTATTAATTCCATGAGCTTTCATGGTCTTGATGTCCACATCATACCCTCTCTCTTGGAAAAGTTTCGTCCTCGAAACTTCTTTACCTGCACCAAAATAGAGCAAGTTAGTATCTTCGTAAAGAAGTGAGTCTAGAGATTTACCTCGGGGAATTGTTTTGTTGCGGTTCCGGTGGGTTTGATGTTTAGCATCTAGTGGTTCTTCTTTGATCAGCGAAGAGGCAATGACTCCTCTCCAAGGTTTGGTGCTGACTTCCTTGGACAGCAAGTCGTTCGTCTTTGTGAAATCCTCCTCCTCCTCACACTCGACATCCTTATTGAATTCTTGCAGTTGGATTTCTTGTGGCTCCTCTTCCGTTCCTGCAAGTACCTCTTCTTTTTGGACAAGAAACAAGTGTGTTATCGTAGACAAAATAGTTTTACGAACAATGGGACATGTTTCTTTTTGGAACAGTTGATCTAATCTCTTTTTCATGTCGGGTTCAATATATGACATGCATTCTACCAAGATTTCTTTTCATTCGACTTCTTCTGGATTTAATGAGTCTAATAACACAGAATTCGAATTATTTGAATTAAATGGTGCTAAAGAACTACTTACCTGATCAGAACTGTCGATGAGTTCTGTTTCCTTCGTTGCCACGACATTTGGATTCAACAAGTAATCTGGTGGCTCTTCTTGGATTATGATGAAGTTGGTGGCAACTTCTTCTTTCTTAGCTATTGCCTCAAGGTCTACTGCCTTCACAGTGTGCTCCATTTCATATTCTAGATCAGCAATATCAACCTTTGGCAAAGACAAGTGCATTATACTAGAATTGGAAATTTTAGAATTCAACAAAACTAGTTCTCTAGTTTCTTCTATGTCTAAATCAGTTGGTAAAATTGTTTCTGAATTTCTAATTTAGCATGTCTTAGCAAAATGTCCTCTATGATGACATCTATAACATATGGTGTCTTTTAATTTCAAATTTTTAGGAGACTTACATTGCTTTGTTTCGACTTGTGGCTCACACTTCGGTTTTGTGCTCTTCGTATGAGCTACATCGAGTTGTTTGGGGGCTGGTGTAACTTCTTTTGTGCCCACTGGCTTCTTAGCCTTTGTATTCTTCTCCAAGGTACTCTGGATCACTTTCTTTGGCTCTGGGAAGCACGCCTTCTTTGACTTGGCTTTTGGATTCGACTTTGTTGCTAGAATCCATCTCCTTGGTTCGAGCTCGTTGTAGAATGGCAGTTTCCATTTCCGAAGGCCTGGAGCGTCTTCTACGAACTCTTCATGTAATAACTGCTTCATCTCTTCCCAAGTAGATTCTGGTGCTTCACATTCAAGACGAAGGTAAGCGTCTTGATCCCAATGCCTAAAGGCCTCCTTCGTTAATGTATCTTCAGCATAAGATGTCTTCTTCTCCTCGGGAATGTTGTTGGCTCGCAGCCAATCGTCCATGTCTCTCTCCCATATGAGGTAAGCTTCTGGTCCTTGATTGTGACCTGAAAAACAAATGTGGCGAGGTTCACAATCTGCTTCATCATCCGTTGGTGCATCATATTGCTCGTCTAGAATGGTGTTGTCGATGGATGCTTGGTTTGGCTTTTGATCCTCCTCGTCAAGTTCTGATTCATCTGCAAAACTATCTTCTGGCTCTGCCTCATGTCTCAAAGGCTCGTCATTAACATGGTCACCAGCTCTTGAACTGATTTCAGAATCAGTTCCTTAACGCAAAGCATCTCCTTCAGGATCTTCTCCTAGATCGCTTTCTTGGTCAGTTTCTCCATACCACGGTTTATGGTATTGCTCTTCTTCACCACGTTCTGGTTCGTTTTTGTAGTCTCCTTTGTCTAGACTACATTGAGAGTCAGCCTCTCCCTGCCATGAATCTCTTTCATGGTCATCACCTATATCCTCCTCTTGGTCGGTCTCTTCTTCGCTTGACCGAATCGATTGATCGGTGTTGTCTCGGCTACAATCAGGTGGCTCTGGTTCAAGCTCGTCTTCATCAGTGTCTGCTCCATATTCAGAGCTTGAGTAGTTATCTCCTGGACACGGTGGTGCTTCATAGTCAGCTTCATCATCGGAGAAGGCAAGGCTCTCTTCTCCTTGGCTCCAATGGTCTTCAAAGGCTTGGTAAGGAGTTTCTTCCTCTGAATTCACCATTGACGCCTCTGGTCTTTTCTTTGTGCATACCTAACAAAGAAATATTGAAGAATACGTATCAAAAGTGAAAAGGAAATACAAAATCTTGATAATGACACAAAAAGGAAACAACGTATTATTGGAAATTTTCAAAACAAGTAAATTAACTATTTTTTTTTTTGACAAAACAAATTCAAAAATTCAAACAAAACAAAAGGAAAAAAATTGTTATTTTTATTTTCTGGTTTATATAATTAAATAAAACAATATAATATTTCAAAAACAAGAGATTTTTGGTTGGTTTTCTGATTTTTAAATGGAAATAATGCAAAAACCGAAAATAAAGGAAAATTCGACTATGATAAATATTTTTGTGGATTTTCTTTTTATGAAACGAAACTAAACAAAGCAAATAGACAATTATTATTTTGGTTTTGAGTTTATGAAAGAAATCAAATAATAAAACAAAGGAAAACATAATTGAAACAAAAAAAAAACAATTTTTTATAGATTTTTCGGTTTACATGAAAGTAGATAACAAAACAGAAAACACAAAGGATAAAGGTTGGATGAACACAACCTGTGATAGGAGCTTTTAAAGCTCTGATACCAGATGATGTAAGATGGAATCCACCAAACTTACGGACACGTGATAATCAAGAGATTATAGGCTTTGTCGCGGAAGTGGGGACGATGGTGAGATGGAAGGTGATGGTTTTGATTGACTCTCTCAATCAATGGTGATTGACTCTCTCAATCTATGAACGAAATAGGATGTTTGAATCACACAAACACTCTAAGTCGCAGCCTCTAAAGAGTTAAGTGAATCGCACACTTAAAACTAAAGAAAAGAACAATTCTTCAAAGAATACGCTTTGAAAGAAAACAAGAAACTTCTGTATTAATTTGATTGAAAGGTAAGTGTTTACAATGGACTAAGAGGAGCTTATATACTGCTCAATTAAGACAGAAATAATTATCTGAGAACCTAAGGACTTGCGCAAATAATCAAACTAGCCGTTAGAGCCATTATGAGCAAATCGGCCTAAATAAGGAAGGTCGAGCTATGCTTGAGTCTTGATAGCTTTGGGACGAATGTAGAGTGTCGAGGTACATTCTGACAGCTGAAAGAGAGATTTATTTCGTGGTCACACTTCAAGGAAAAGAGCCGTTGGATATTTAAGTCGTGAGACTCAAAATAAGGCAAGTGTAACTCGAACTTGATCCTCCTGATCAAGTGAGGTGTGGTGCACCATAGGCCGTGCAATATAACTTCTAGATGATCTTCAGGCTCCAAAATGACATGTTGCGATTCATTTAAATAAGTGAAAGGGTGACTTTCCTTATATGGCACCAAGTTGACCCGTTTCAGGAATTTGGGTGTAACTTGTGGATCCGATGGGAATTTTGTCGGATCCTGGGCTTGTTGGATCCAGGAGAGGTCCAGTGATATTCTCCAATTGGTCTTGGGTCGAGATCTTTGCTGAGTTGGGCTGTGTAGCACAATCTTTGGCCTGGTCGCTGGATTGAGTCCAAAGCAGGTCCACCGGTTGTAAAATCGATAACTCTCAAGTCTGAACCGGGAATGAGATGAATCCAATTCTCGGTTTTCCTTTGATGGATCAAGATTCCATACCAAGTCGTTTTGTAACGTAATTCCTCCTGGTTTGGTCGGAAACCTCCAATTAGTGCGTATATATCCAAATCGGGTAAGTTGGGAATCTCCCGATTTGTAAATTCAATAACTCCATCTTCTGATCTCTGTTTGAGTTGATTCCATTTCGAGACATGCTCTGGGTGAGCTAAGAATGTAATCCAAGTGGTTGTTGAGCTGGACCAGTTGATCTTGGGCTCCATTTGGACTGAACAAGGCACATGGGTCTTCTCGGGTGGCTTTGCTTGCAATTGTGGGTTTTGGAATCGGTTGAAGTGCAACTGAGGGACTATACCAGGGTCTTTAGAATGGTTGGTTGGTTGAGATAAATGGCCTCCCTCGGTTGATATGATGCACGGTTTCCTTGGTTCAACTCCGGTAAGATTTCCCTCGGTTTTGGGGGAAATGTCTTCATCTTCGATTTTCTTGAATTGGGGCTGAGGGATTTGACCAAAGTGCTGGTCATAGCCACTTTGTCGATGAAAGTGTGATCCCTCAGTTGGTAGCTTAGGAGCAACTATCCCAACAACAATAAAGGTCCTGCTGTCGCCAATAGGATCAGGATCTAGGCCTGCCGTACGCACAGTACAGTCTCTTTCTGAGGTGGTAGTAATTCCATGAGCTTTCATGGTCTTGATGTCCACATCATATATTAGTCCTCTCGATAGTTCTCTCCGCTTTGGGAAAAGTTCTCCACTAGTAGCTCTCCTTGTTGCAGGGTGAGGTTTGTAAAACACCCATTGCTAGCCGCATCTAAGGTCCATTTGTGCTCTTGGTCGACTCCCAAATAGAAGATGCTAAGGATGGCTTCCTACTTGAACCCGTGATGGGGACAATCTCGAGTATATCCTTTAAGTCTTCCCCATGCCTCATGAAAACTTTCATGCATGCCTTGCTTGAAATTCGAGATGTCCCTTCTAGTTTGGACCGTTCTTTGTGTGGAGTAGAACTTGTTGAGGAAAATCTCCTTGCAATCATCCCAAGAGTTTACCAAGTGAGATGGCAATGTTATCTCCCATTGGCTTGCTTTTCCTCCAAGAGAAAATGAGAACAAGATGAGCTTGATCCTATCATGGGGCACTCCTCCGGTTATAAACGTGTCACACAACTTCTCAAAAGAATCCAAGTGATCATAAGGGTTTTCAACCTTTGTCCCCAAGAATCTAGACTCTTGAATCAACCTAACAAAGTTTGTCTTGATCTCATAGGCCTTGGCTTCAATTGAAGGAGGGTGGATTCCATACCTCAATCCACGACAACAAGGAATGTCATAGGTTCCAACCGTTGGCTTGTCCCTTTGATCTTGGGTCGGACTTGATGCCAACACTTGAGGTCGTGGTATTTTTTGAAGTTGTGGCATCTCTTGAGGTTGTAGAACTTCAAGAATGTGTTTTCGATTGACCACCTCAAACATCTCAATTGATCTTGTCTTCCCATTTCTCTTCTTTTGATTTTGGTACCTTTGAAAGCACAATAGAACTAAGGAAGACAAGTTAGTAACAATAACTAAAAGAAAATTCATCATGTCCACAAGATGCATGCACTTAGCTATATGCATTAACATAGTGTAAGCAAAAGCCAAGTCTTATTAAGAATCTAAATCCTAATGGCTAACGCTAAACCTCCCCGGCAACGGCGCCAAATTGATAGTAGGATTTTTACTAATCAATTACTCAAATCCCACTCATGTCATTGTGGTATTTAAGATATCGAACCAAGGAGGTGAGAGGCTAACACAATAGGAATCCAAGAAACTATATAAGCTAAGCAAATAAGTGGTTTTAATCTAATTTCTAGCAACCTAATTCAATTTGAACAAGTAAACAAGCAAACAAGACTAAATAGCTTAATTGAGATTAACAAATTAATAAAGGTAAGCTCTTGGATGAGGTTATAGACTTTGGGGAGTTCTATGATTAACCTATGAAGCCTAAACAAACAATCAAACATGTTTTCCTTAGCCTAGAATACCTAAACAAGACTAATCCACTCTCATGGCATTAATCACTTTGCTAATCAACTAATCAAGAACAAACTCTCATTTGTGAAAAGTTGATTACCAAGCATTAATTACATGTTCATATGGCCATAATACTCCTTAAACAACTACTCTCATAGGTTAAGCAAGTAAAATCTCTTATTTAGTTCTTGGGGCATTTCATCGAACACCTTGTGTGCATGAAATGCCCTATGGTCTAGATTAGCTTTCTCAAGCCTAATCTAGCATTATGAACCCTAAATAAGAGAGGAAACATGTAATTTAATCACTAGCCATCATAGATCAAACAAGAAAACCCATAATCAACCTCATCCATGAGCCCTAAAAGAACCTACTCACTAATCATGGTGAAACCTTCAAATCCCATAAAGAAGATGATTGAATCCATGATTAGAGATTAGGAAGACTAAAATGAAAGAAATATTAGATAGATTAAGAAGAATTAAACTCAAGATTGCATTAAAATCAAAAGGTCTCTTACAAAAATCCAAGAACAAAATAAAAGAGAGGTTTTTGCCGAAGGAAAATTAGGGAAAAAGACTTAAAATGAAATTTGGGTCTTTTTTGCAATTCATAGGAAGCTGGGCGGACCGGGTCAACCCGGGAGAAACCGGGTATTGACCCTGTTGAAAGTGGGTCGAGGTGAGAAGATCACCGGTTGGTAAAATCGCGATATCTCCTCGAATACATTTCTGAATGGTCTCAAACCACCTTCTGTTGATAGCTAATCACTGGGCTACAACTTATATGAAGAACGTAGAAGCTGAATGGGAGTGGAAACCCTTCGTCTGGGTTGATCTTTTAGACGTCGTATTTGGAGCAGAACTCGTTTGGATGCCAGACAGATGTGTATTTGCTATATTTGCCATATCTCTTTAACGGCTGATCTGAATGACATGAACCCACCACTAAACAAAATTCAGCTCGATTGTCTATGACTTTCATCAAGACCTCAGATTAAATTGGGTATGGGAAGGCTTCCATCCGACATGATCTTTCAGCTACTTAGGACTGCTTTTATATTTTCCGATAGTGACATGTCTTCACTAAATCACCCGTATCTCCTGAACCCCTTATTGGAATGAAATGACTCTACTCTCGTTGGAAAGCCAACTCAATCACCTACAACTTCTATGAAGGCTTGAGGAGCTAAATCCGAGCATAGGTCCTTCGTTCAGCATGGTATTTCAGAAAATTTGGCTGGCTTCGACGAGAGCTTCTACACCGGGCCAGATTGGGCCGGTACATGAGGCCGGTATTTCCCCTGAAAAACTGAAGGAGCAGTACCGGCCAGGGATGGAGGGGTGTTGTGGGCCAGTATTCTTCCTGGTCTGGTGAAGGTTGCATACCGGACTGTGACGCCGGACAAGATTGGTCCGGTATGGTGCAACGGGTTTGCGGCCAGACGGAGACTCCTTAGAAAATCCCTTAGAAAATCGGCCATATCTCTCGAACCACATGTCCAAATGACCTGAATCTAACTCCAGTAGACAGATAACTGACTCCTCTAAAACTCTAATGAACATCTCCGAAGATGAATCTGATTTGAAACCCTTCTTCTGACCCGTTATTTTGGACACTCCGGACAGACTTTTCCTTCTCTTATGCTCCATAGCTCCAAACATCATCAATTGTCTCCAAGACACCTAAAAACACTCCAAATGCATGCAAAACTCACTAGGACCTAATGAAAACACATAATACTCTAATTTATACCAAAATGCTATGAAAACTATGGAAGACACATGCATGAGACTAAAAGTGCTAACTAAAATGCAAGCTAAAACATGTAAAATGCATGAATATCAACTCCCCCAAACTTACTCATTTGCTTGTCCCCAAGCAAACAAACATGTTAAGGAGAGATAGGGAGCAATGAATGAGATAGATTCCAAAAATTTCAACAAAAGAAAACCATTCAATGGTGATTCTAAAATGCACTTGAACAATCTCTACTCCAAAAGACTTAGCCATACTCATCACAATATGCATCAAGCTCAAGAATTAGCCTACACAAGCGTTCATATTCCTCAACCCTTTAACATTCATTAAACGAAACCATGAATCACATTTATGCACATCAAATGAACTCACTTGCCTAGGGGACAAGGGTTTTGAGATAAAAATGATCTCAATAAATGTGGCAATTCCATATCAAGGGGTCTCTCAACAAATGAATGAACTTTGGCAAAATGCTAAGGGTAAAAATCAATTGATGCATACAAGGATAGACTTTCATCTACCCAATGTCCCAAATGACTTCAACCTCCACCTCTAAGCCCCATGAAGATCACTCTAAGCTACCCTTTCTCCAAGGCATTTTGCCTTTCATAGACCACATACCTCATCATTTTTTCTTTATTTAAGGACTTGGGGAAAACTTCTTCTTCACCTTTGATCAACAAATGGCTTGGCTCATTTCCTTTTCTTCTTTAGCTCATCTTTTGCTTTTCTTATTTGGTCTCTTTCTTCATCCTTTGGATGCACTAGCCATTTTTGGCTTCTTTTCTTCTTTTTGTAGCTAGAGACCATCTTTTCTTTATCAGTTAGAGCTATACCAAATATTCATTGCCAACCATTTCAATCATTAGCTTTTCCCCTTCTTCTTCTCCAACTCTTTTCCTCGTTTCTACATTTTTTTTTCATTGCACGCCCAAGACTTTCTCTTTTCATTCCACCCCAAACTCCCCATCTATCTAGCCTAACCTATGCTTAGCCCGATGATGTGCGAGCTAAATCTACATGACAACCCTTCCTTGTCGCTCTAAACCGAACACTTTTTGCCAAGTCCATTCAAAAAAATATAAGCCACACAACACTCACTAGAGAATTAGGCTTGAAAGGAGGATAACCGTCCCAAAGATGGGGATCGGCTACTTGGACTAACAAGAGTGGTAAAAAGGAAGAAGATAGCCCAAGTATGTCTACGGTATCCATGAGTCCATTTTTCAATGCATAAACATGATACTTACTAGTCAAATTAAGGGTTCAAATAGTTAGGATATGGTTCAATTCAAATTTTGTTTCAACCAAGACGAAAGCATCAATACATATGATCCAAGTATGGTGAGTCCTTACTTTCAAGTTGTTCAAATTAATTTAACTACTAAAGCTTAAGTTGACATTTTACAAGGAAAAATTCATCATTGCACCCATGCGTATGAGTGAAAATCCTATATGACCTCTAGACTCAATATTAATATGAGATGCAACTAGATGACTTATATGAATGCAAAATTTTCAAATTTTTGAGGGTTTTCTATGCATGGGACTCAAGTATGCAAATAGAAAAATAAGAAAACAAAACACAATGTCAAATTACACAAACCCCTCCCCATACTTGAATTGCACCGTCTCGGTGCACCAAAAGTCAAGAGAGAGCAAACATAATGCAAAAATATGAATGTACAATGCAATGAAGTGTAGTTCAAACCTTGGAATGGAGGAGTGGGAGTGGTCGAAAGGCCAAGAGAAGCCATACTCATCACGTGGGTTCCTCACATCTTTTCTTGAAACTCATGACCACTAAACCACCAAGAAACCTTGCAACCATTCAACAAAAGATCAAAACGCCTAAGAAACACAAAATTTAAACTAGAAAGCAAAGAGAATATATACACTGATAAACATGTGAATGTCTTCCAAGTGCACTTTGTTTAAAGTCGCTAAGTTTGACGTTGGTTACCCTTTTAGGCGGGTGATGGAGGAGTGTGAGCACTCCATGGTGGATCCTTGAGTTCAAGCTTGAGGACCTTGTTCATGACCTCTTGAAGACCCTTTGGACCTTTCTCCTTAAGCTCGGTGGTGAGGAATGCTTTAACCTTGGCAAAGGGTTTGGGTCTTTCCATACACTTCACTTTGTACTCAACGGCTCCATCGTTGTAACTCCAAGGTATGAGTGTCATTGTGTGAAGACATGGGTCAAGGGTGGGAGGGTGGTTATCATTGGGTTTCTTCTTCTTGGTCTTAGTGCCTTTTCCCTTGGTACTCTCTTTCTCTTTCTCCATAGTGGTAGAGAAAAGAGATTCCAAGCTATCTCCATCCAATGCAAGGGCTTCTTCAACATTACCATACCCCAAAATGTTTGCCTCATGAGAGACTTTCTTCCTTTTACAACCTTTTGGAGGTGAAGAAACATCCATCATCTCATGACTACCCATAAACGCCACTTCCTCAACATGAACTTCATCTTTGGAGCCACGGAGAACTTTCTCAACCTCTCTTAAAGCCTCTTCACTCTCTTCATCCGAGAAGATAACTTTATAATACTCACTTGGGATTTCATCGAATTTACCCTTGAGTTCCTCCACGGGTTTGCTAGAGAGGTGGCTTCTTTGAGCATCTTGATTCTCCAAACTTTTGAGCCTAGAAGTCATGGTTTCAAGCCTTGAGTTGAGATCATTATAGGCACAATCTATCTGAGTTGAGGTTTCAACTTGACCTTTGAGAGTTTGTTTAAACACCCCATTACGATCCACATCTTGTGGCATGGAAAAGCTATGTTGCCCTTGAGGAACCAAACTTTGTGCAAAACGTTGTGGAGGAATAAGAGGAGCATGGTTTCGAAAGGCACACCTTTGGTTGTCATTGAAGTCTTCAACAAAATGAACCGACCTTTTAGTAGCAATGAGAAGCTTGTCTATAAGTGTAGATTGCATCACAATCATGGTAAGTTGCTAGTCCATTTTTTCATGTAGAGCTTTCATCTCCTCTCTACCTTGGTCTTCGTGCCTTCCACTCGCTAGTGGAGACCTATAGTAGTCCTCTCCATAGTTCTCTCCGCTTTGGAAAAAGTTCTCCACTAGTAGCTCTCCTTGTTCCACAGTGAGGTTTGTAAAATGCCCATTTCTAGCCGCATCTAAGGTCCATTTGTGCTCTTTGTCAACTCCCAAATAGAAGATGCTAAGGATGGCTTCCTTCTTGAACCCGTGATGGGGACAATCTCGAGTATATCCTTTAAGTCTTCCCCATGCCTCATGAAAACTTTCATGCATGCCTTGCTTGAAATTCGAGATGTCCCTTCTAGTTTGGACCGTTCTTTGTGTGGAGTAGAACTTGTTGAGGAAAATCTCCTTGCAATCATCCCAAGAGTTTACCAAGTGAGATGGCAATGTTCTCTCCCATTGGCTTGCTTTTCCTCCAAGAGAAAATGAGAACAAGATGAGCTTGATGCTATCATGGGGCACTCCTCCGGTTCTAAACGTGTCACACAACTTCTCAAAGGAATCCAAGTGATCATAAGGGTTTTCAACCTTTGTCCCCAAGAATCTAGACTCTTGAATCAACCTAACAAAACTTGTCTTGATCTCATAGGCCTTGGCTTCAATTGAAGGAGGGTGGATTCCATACTCCAGTCCACGACAACAAGGAGTGTCATAGGTTCCAACCGTTGGCTTGTCCCTTTGATCTTGGGTCGGACTTGATGCCAACACTCGAGGTCGTGGTATTTCTTGAAGTTGTGGCATCTCTTGAGGTTGTAGAACTTCAAGAATGTGTTTTCGACTCACCACCTCAAACATCTCAATTGATCTTGTCTTCCCATTTCTCTTCTTTTGATTTTGGTACCTTTGAAAGCACAATAGAACTAAGGAAGACAAGTTAGTAACAATAACTAAAATAAAATTCATCATGTCCACAAGATGCATGCACTTATTTGCCTTATTGATTTTGCTTATTGATTTACATTTTTCTTAGTTGTTTATTTGCCTTAATTTAGTTACTTAATCACAATACACTTGTTTAGCTTCACTTACAATTGTTCATTGCATTCTTAGTGATTAGGATAAATCCCTTTATGGATTGATAACCTTCATACTACACGTGTTGGAGTTATTGATACCTCCTATAGACTAAAACGTTTTGTATCAATTTGGCGCCGTTGCCATATTGGGATTTGTTTTAAAATTGAGATTTAGGTTCTTAGTGAGCTTAAGCCTTATTTGCTACAAAGTTACTAATCTTGTTTGCTTCCTATTGCCCTTTCTCTCTATAGGTGCATGCATACCCGTTCCCGTGGCAATACTAATCTAGTAGAACCGAGGGACGACATTGATCAACTTGATAGAGGATCAAGAGCAAGACGAAGCCGAGTGAGAGTTCAAGTAGAGGTTGCTAACGACATGCATAACTTTGAGAATGTTCCACTTGGGAACATCAACGAACCAAATCCCCACCAAAGGAACAGTGGGAATGGGAATGGTCACGGCAACAATCAAGGAGGTGGTGGCAATGGAAACCATCACCGTCCCAACCATCCACCAAGAGCTAGAAACGTTGTTGGAGAGGGTGATGCCGCTAATGTTCACCAAAACCGCCAAGGCACTCAAGCTCCACCGGTGGAGAACCACAACTTCGAAGTGAAGCCGGGGGTTATCAACATGGTTCAAGCCAACAAATTTCACGGCTTATCCATGGAGGATCCCTTAGACCACATTGTCCAATTTGACCGGATATGTGGTCTCACGAAGATCAATGGGGTCTCCGAAGACGGGTTCAAGCTTCGTCTCTTCCCGTTCTCTTTGGGTGACAAGGCTCACCAATGGGAAAAGACCTTACCTCAAGGATCTATCACCTCGTGGGATGATTGCAAATGTGCGTTTCTCGCCAAATTCTTCTCACCGGCTAGAACCGCCAAGCTTCGCAATGAGATCTCAAGCTTCACACAACGGTCCAATGAGTCTTTCAACGAAGCTTGGGAGAGATTTAGAAGCTACACTTCAATGCCCACATCACGGCTTTAGCGACGCTTCTCTCCTAAGCACCCTCTACCGAGGTGCTTTGCCTAAGATCTGTATGCTACTTGACACGGCATCTAACGGAAACGTCTTGGCTAAAGACGTTGAGGAAGCAATGGAGCTTGTCGAGAACTTGGCCCAAAGTGACGGTACCTATGGCGATGACTATGACCACGCCACAAGGACCACTAGCGACCTTGATGAGAACAAGCGGGCCAAAGACATGAAAGCTCTTAACGAAAAGTTGGACAAGCAAGCCAATTTGATTGATAAACTCCTAGTGTCTTCTCAAAAGATAGTCAACTTTGTGGATGCTTATGATGAGAACCAAGGTTGTTATCAAGAGGAGAATGTGGACATGAACAACCAAGAGGAGGTGAACTATGTGGGGAACCAAGGGAACTACCAAAACCAAGGGAACAACCAAAAACAAGGGTTCAACCAAAACTATAGGAACCACCCCAACTTCTCTTACCGGAACACAAATGTGGAGAACCCACAAGACAACGTCTACCCTCCGCAACCTAATCAAGCTCAAGGATCCCCACAAAAGCAATTACAACCTCAAGGCCAAGCTTCTAATACCAACCAACAAGGTTTTGTCCCAAGGAACCAATTACAAGAGAACCAAAGTGGATTTCAACCCAAAGCTCCACCCGGTTTTCAAGGCCAACAACAAGGGGTTGTGCCTCAAGGTCAAGCAACTACGTCTAAACCGCAAGAGCTTGATTTGAGCTCCATGTTCCAATAATTACTCAAGGGACAAGCGGAGATCAATACGTGGGTGGATTGCTCTTACAACGACCTCAACACAAAGATTGAGGCTTTGAACTCCAAGGTAAAACAAATGGAAAACAAAGGTGTTGCTTCTTCTTCACGACCACAAGGTCAACTCCCGGGCAAATCCGAAGCTAATCCTAAGGAGTATGTAAACGCCATCACCTTAAGAAGCCAAAGAAGAATGTGTTTGTCGCTAAGCCATACGTTCCTAAGCTACCGTTCCCCGGGCGGTTCAAGAAGCAACTTATGGACAAGTATAAAGCCATCTTTAATAGGCAAATGGAGAAGGTAGAACTCACAATGCCTTTGGTTGATGCCTTCTTGCTTATCCCTCAATACGCCAAATTCTTGAAAGATGCCGTGAATGAGAGAGCTAAAGAAATGGAGTCCATGGTCATTATAACTCACGAGTGTAGTGCCATCATACAAAAGAAGATGGGACCAAAGAAGCTAGGAGATCCGGGATCATTTACTCTACCTTGTGCACTTGGTCCTCTAGCTTTCAACCATTGTTTGTGTGATCTTGGAGCGAGTGTAAGCCTCATGCCATTTTTGGTAGTCAATAAACTAGGCTTCACACGCTACAAGGCATGCAACATTTCCCTAATATTGGCGGATAGGAGCGTGAGGGTTCCTATTGGTTTGCTTGAGGATCTTCATATCGTGGTGAAGGATTTCATTGTCCCCACGGATTTCGTGGTACTTGAAATGGATGAGGAACCAAAAGACCCTCTTATCTTTGGTAGACCAATCCTAGCAACCGCAGGGGCGATAATCGATGTGAGGAAAGGCAAAATAGATCTTCACTTGGGCAAAGGAGAGGTCCTTCAGTTCGATATCAACAAGGTAATGAAGAAACCAACCATAGATGGCCAATGCTTCTACATAGAGACCATGGATGAACTAGCCGACGAATTGCTTGAGCAAATGAGAGTAGAAGACGGTTTGGAAGTGGTTTTGACTAAGGAGCTTGGTGATCATGGGTTCTTGAGCAAAGAGAGTCAAGGGTATGAGCTACTCATGGATTTTCACAAGCCGGTTGAAAAAGATACGCCATTTGTTGAGTTAGGTGTTCGTAGTACCGAGGTTCAAGATGGTTTAAGGGTTGGCACGGTTCAAGGGGAGTTTGTTCTAGCAGTTGAAGAGACTAGCAAGGGTAAGTCTAGTCTTGAGGAGGACGATTGGAGCGAACTCAAGGCCCCAAAGGTGGACCTAAAGCAACTTCCCGCGGGACTAAGATATGCGTTCTTAGGTCCCAACGAGTCTTACCCGGTTATTGTGAATGAGAGTCTAGATGAGAACGAATTATCCTCCCTTCTTGTTGAACTTAGGAAATATAGGAAAGCCATTGGCTATTCTTTGGATGATATCAAGGGTATTTTCCCTAGCTTATGCACTCATAGAATCCATCTAGAGGATGAATCAAGGACCTCTATTGAACATCAAAGAAGGTTGAATCCTAATTTGAAAGATGTTGTAATGAGAGAGATTCTTAAGCTCTTAGACGTGGGCATTATCTACCTAATATCGGATAGTACTTGGGTCTCACCGGTTCATTGTGTGCCTAAGAAAAGGGAGATTACGGTAGTTAAAAATGAGAAGGATGAAATGATACCGACTATGACAATAACCGGGCATAGAATGTGCATTGACTATAGAAAGTTAAATTAATCTACTCGTAAAGCTCACTTTCCGTTACCTTTCATAGACCAAATGCTTGAACGTCTAGCTAATCATCCATTTTATTGCTTTCTAGACGGTTATTCGGGTTTCTTTCAAATTCCCATACACCCGAATTACCAAGAGAAAACGACCTTCACGTGCCCTTACGGTACCTTCGCATATCGAAGGATGCCGTTTGGGTTGTGTAATGCACCTGCGACATTCCAACGTTGCATGATGTCCATTTTCTCTGATATTATTGAAGATATGGTAGAAGTCTTTATGGACGACTTCTCCGTATATGGGTCTTCTTTTTGTGTTTTCTTGGCTAACCTTTGTAGGGTCTTGCAACGGTGCGAAGAAGCAAACTTGGTGCTAAATTGGGAGAAATGTCACTTCATGGTGCGAGAAGGCATCGTGCTTGGGCACAAGATCTCCGAGAAAGGGATTTAGGTAGACAAGGCCAAGATCGAGGTGATGGTTAGCTTGGAGCCGCCTAAGTCGGTCAAGGACATCCGGTCTTTCTTGGGTCATGCGGGGTTCTACCGAAGGTTAATCAAAGACTTCTCGAAAATCACGAGGCCTCTCACAAGGCTACTTTGCAAGGAGGTCGAGTTCATGTTTGATGAGGAATGTATGGTAGCATTCCTAGAAATCAAGAAGGCGTTGGTTAGTGCTCCCATCGTACAAGCTCCGGATTGGGATCTTCCTTTCGAGATCATGTGTGATGCTAGTGACTACGCGGTTGGAGTGGTCTTGGGTCAAAGGAAGGACAAGAAGAGCAATGTCATCTACTATGCAAGTAGGACCTTAGATGACACTCAAGGCCGGTATGCCACAACGGAAAAAGAGTTGCTAGCCGTAGTGTTTGCAATGGAGAAATTTAGGTCTTATATTGTGGGGTCAAAGGTGATTGTCTACACCGATCACGCGGCCTTAAGATACATTCATGCGAAGAAAGACACAAAGCCAAGGCTACTCCGTTGGATCTTGCTTCTACAAGATTTTACTTGGAGATAGTTGACAAGAAGGGGATAGAGAATGGAGTCGCGGATCACTTGTCTAGAATGAGGATCGAAGACCTTGTCCCAATTGATGATAAGCTCCCCGAGGAGAGTCTTATGGTTGTTGGTGTCTTGAAGAAATGGGTTGAAGCAGTGCAAGGACTAGAGAGTGCTAATGGGTTACAAGACGAGAAGCTACCATGGTTTGCGGACCTAGTGAACTACTTAGTGTGCGGGAAGGAACCGCCTTTGGATTGGTATAAGAAGAAGAATTTCTTCCACAACGTGACGAGATACTATTGGGACGAGCCTTACTTATATAAGTTGTGCTCGGATGGTTTGTATAGGAGATGCGTGACGGAAGAAGAAGTCCAAGGGATCCTACTCCATTGTCACGGGTCAAGCTATGGTGGTCATCATGCATCCTACAAAACCGCTACAAAGGTCTTGCAATCCGGTTTTTGGTGGCCTTCATTATTCAAGGATACGCACCTCTTTGTCTCCACATGTGATGCGTGCCAAAGGAAAGGGAACATTGGGAGGAGAGATGAAATGCCCCAAAACCCAATCCTTGTGGTGGAAATGTTTGACGTATGGGGCATCGACTTCATGGGACCTTTTCCGTCATCATATGGTAACCAATACATATTGGTGGCGGTTGACTACGTCTCAAAGTGGGTGGAAGCAATTGTAATCCCAACCAACGATGGTAAGGTCGTACTAAAGCTATTCAAGACCACTATCTTTCCCCGCTTTGGTGTGCCTCGTGTGGTGATAAGCGATGGCGGTTCTCACTTTGTGAACAAGGTCTTTTAAAGCCTACTTAAGAAGCATGGTGTGAAGCATAAGGTAGCAACACCTTACCATCCTCAAACGAGTGGCCAAGTAGAAGTGTCCAACCAGCAAATCAAAGCCATACTAGAGAAGACGGTTGGGAGTTCAAGAAAAGATTGGGCCAACAAGTTAGATGATGCTTTATAGGCCTACTGAACCGCTTTTAAGACGCCTATAGGGACTACACCATTCAACTTGCTTTATGGGAAGTTATGCCATTTACCGGTTTAATTGGAATACAAGGCTCTATGGGCGGTGAAGCTTCTTAACTTCGACATCAAGACCGCACAAGAGCAGAGGTTAATTCAACTTCAAGAGTTAGAAGAGACAAGGCTTGAGGCCTATGAGAGCTCGAGAATCTACAAGGAGAAGGCCAAGGCATTCCACGATAAGAGGATCGTGCACAAGGACTTCAAGGTCGGAGACCAAGTGCTCATGTTCAATTCCCGGTTGAAGCTTTTTCCCGGGAAGCTCAAATCGAGGTGGTCGGGTCCGTTTGAGGTTAAGGAAGTAAGGCCTTATGGAGCCGTGGTACTAGTTAACAAGGAGGGCCAAGATTTCATTGCTAATGGCCGAAGGCTCAAACTCTACCGAGCAAACCAAATCGTCGAAAAAGGAGGCTCAATCCCCCTAGATGATGTCCCTCTAGCTTGAGGACGGTAACAAACGTCGAACTTAGTGACGTTAAACAAAGTGCTCTTGGGAGACACCCCAAGCTTATCCTTGTATATATTTCTCTTCATATGTTTTTCAATCTTTGTTAGTTCGTTTTGATCGTCTTGCCAAGTGTTTTATAGGTTGTTGGAAATTTTGGAGAAAATCTAGACCTCGCTCCATCAGCAAGGTCGAATTTGGTCGGTCCTAGACCAGGGATTCAGACCACACGGATCCAACCTTCCCGGTGAAGGGCGGTTGAAAAATCCCTCGGATCCCCCGAGATTTGGACCGCACAGATTGGACAGACCTAAAGGGGGTCGGTTGAAAATTTCCTCGGATCCCCCCGAGAAGCTAACCGCATGGATCCGACCGACTTAAAGGGGGGCAGTTGAAAATTTTTGAATTTCAAAAATTGGAAACCTTTGACTAGTCAAAGTAGATCTAATACCAAGAGGTCCGCCCGGTGTCTCGACCCATTCTAAGTGACCCGACCCGACCGCATCTCTTTCTCTCTCCTAAAGGCTAAGACAAATCTTTCTCTTCTCTCATCTTCATATGCTCATAACTCTCTCATCTCTCACTCAAAAATCGAGATTCAAGCTGCTATAGGCTCATCTTTCACTCTATTTTGTGCATTCACCATTGTTTTGACCACCTAAGCACAAGATCCCAAGGTATTTTCATGCAAGATTCATCGTCTCCATAGTTAGCAAAAACTCAAACTTTTTGTTAGTCATTTTTATCTTTGTAAATAGCTAGCACATTGGATTAGAATCTTGGGATTAGGGTTAAAAAGGGCTTGATGTCTTAGATTCATGGAGCAATTTGTGCATTTAATTGATAAATTTTTGAAAGAGAAATGGGGTTTATGAAAATATGTTCTTCAAGGATAACTCCTTTCTTGCAATTTTCTTGAAAAAGAGCATCTAATCTAGATGATTTGATAATTCAATTAATTCTTGCTAGATTAAATTTGTTTTTATTCATGAGGCAATTTCTCAATTTGATTATCTCTTCTAAATTTTGCTTCTTGATTTTTCTTGGCAAAATATTTTGATTTAAATGGATCTTTGAGAACTTGTAGGAAATGGCAAGAGTGAAGGCAAATGCACAGGGAAAGGAGGTCTTAGTCCGAGCTGGAACAAGTGAAGTCGCCTCAGTCTCTAAGCCTAAGAAGAGAGCCACGGTAAGGGAGAAAGGAACACTACAAGAAAACAGGTTTTACTACTGCAAAAACAGTCGGAAATCAGTAGCAAAACACCATGTTACGACTGATTACCGACTGATTTCTGCAGTAGGTAAAGGTCTTGTCGCTAAAAAAATCAGTAGCAAAATTGTTACTGATTTACGACTAATATTAGGCGGTCAATATTCAGTCGCTAATCAGTAGCAAAATTTTACGACTGATTAGTGACTGAATTTTGCTACTACAGCCGTAGTCGGTAATCAGTTGTAAAATTTAACTACTTAATTGCGAGTGATTACCTACTACTTTAGCTACTGATTACCTACTACTTTAGCTACTGATTTGCTACTGGTTTGTGATTTTTTATGACTAATTTTAGTTATTCAGTAGCAAAATATAGCTACTGATTAGCGACTGATATATTGTTTAAATTAAAAAAATCAATTTTTAATATAAATGTAGACTAATTACATATAAAACATTCAAGTTTACAAAAGTAAAGTAAAACAAATGAAGAACAGAAATCCATACACCAAATTTGGGTTTGAAATTACATATAAATGTAGACTAATTACACCAAACAAATGAAGTTCACCATCGCGAAGCTCTAGCCACCGCACCACGTGGTCGTCACTCTATCGCCGGAAGTTCTTACAAAAAAAAGTAGATTGAGCATTAATTACACTATCTTGGACGATGACAGAACTAGAGACAAAGAGGTGATGCTTATCAACTACCACACCAAGTCGGCAGAAATCACATACAGTCTTTGCAATACAAGTACAGCTTATGGAAATATGCTTCAGTAGTTCAGTCTACTCAAATCGACTCGGCTTGCTTGATTTCACCTAGTCGATTACACCTGTTTGCACTAATGGGAAAGTAAATAAATAAATAAAATACAAGAGGTTTCGGAAAGTACTCTTGTTCTTCTCTAGCCATGACATTGGGATCCTCATTCTTGATATCATATGGATACCATTCTGCAACCTTATCACCAAAAAGCTTCTTCCTTAATATCTTATGAGGAGATCTCTGTCCCGTTGGGTTAAGCATATGTCCGAAAATCCTTGCTTTTGCTTCGGTCACACCATGAGTTACTGCTGAAGCTACAAGGCTTTTCAGGCTACCACTAGCCATCTTCCTTGAAACTACCTGTTAAAAGTAAGAAAACACAATGAAACATGATCAATCAAATCAATTTGCAAAATCACACATTGCAGGCTGATAAGTTTAACAAAAGGGCAGAAAACACTTCAACCACTAGACGCAGATACATTCTTTAAAGCTAAAATGGTAAATGCCTCATACAAAGGTAAGAACTTGATGCTGAAATACAGTAGTCCCTGCAATTAGGGTTTCTATTATGTCACTGCGATCAACTCTAAGCAACGAATTTTCATAACGTTAGTCTCTAAAGACAGGAAATTTTGAATTTAAAACTAAGACATCAGCATTAGATCCAGATGAATCTGGGCAAAGTTTCTACAATTTGAACGGGCACAATTGGTGAATACACGAAAACGGAAACTTTTAAGGATCCCTAGATCACATTCATGTCAGAAACGCAATAAAAAAATCACCAAGGAAAACAAAAATAAAGCTTTGAGACATTTCGTTATTAATCCAAAAAAATACTCTTTCAGACAATTCATCGAACACGTTCCATAAGAAACTTGGGAAACAAAAAGGACCATTTTCACCATCGGCAATGAGACTACACGTTGAATCTCGACAGAAGAAGAAAAAAAGAGAGAAACTTACCGAGAAAAGAAACAATAGTGAGATGGAGATCTCAGTTTTCTGTCACAGATGAGAACACGGAATCGAATCACTCACCCGTGGCATCGGAAAAGATCTGAAAAATCTCTCGCCTGAGACTTCGAGATGCATCTTCCAATCAAAGCCGGTCTCCAAAACAACCTCCACTGTGGATCCGGAAAGCTCTGTCACTGCTAGGATTGATGAAGAAGGGAACGATTCAGAGGAAAAAAACAGGACGAGGGTGAAAAGAGATCTAGAAAAAGCAAGAAACAAAGACCGGTTCTGCGTCACGGGCGTGGTGGCTCATCCTGAAAATGATCCGCAACACATACACACTCCTAATTAGACTTTGAAATCTCTCGAACAGATGACTTTATGTAAACAAGATTGAAACCACAACACAACTCTAGAAAGCAAACACAGACTATTGGCAGCGACTACTAATTGACGAATTGACACATCAAATTCTGCCAGTTTTACTTGTTCAAACTTTAACAACTCTGTATTATTTTGACTAAACAAACACGCAATTGTGAAATCCTACAAACAGAAAAGGTGAACCATAATGTTGTGCAGGTAGAGTTCCTATAAGACTATTAGTTTATTATATCCAAGCAACATACAGCCTAAGAATAAAGAGAGGTTGCAAATTTTGATAGATTGACAAGATTTTCTACAAACTATCAATCCAAGTAGCTAGATGTTGATAGTAGCACTTAATTTACCCAAATAATAAATTTCTAGATAAGAAAAAGCTTGAGAATTGGCATGTGAAAGAGCTCAAAATCATGGTCCACTATCTCTACTATCTCTGACAGTCAAGAACATAAAAGCCACCATTTAGACAAACCTCTTTTCTCCTCTGAAGAGTGGCTGGTATTCCTCCAAACCGGGAGTGAGCTAGCTGACTCTCGGCTTGCTCAAGCTTCTCAGCTTCATTGGTAAAAGATTAAAATGAAAAGAAAAGAGAAAATATTAAACTACGACTTGGATCAAAGTAAATAATTAGCTCTGCATATCCAAGAATTTACCCAAATCTGATATTTGTCCGGCAACATAGTCTCCATTGCCCAGCAGTGGGGAAGAAGAAAGAGTGTTCACCCAGTACTTGTTCCAAAGGAGATCCAGAAGGTGGCTATCAAGAGATGACTTGAAGTAAGTGATGTCCAATGAATAGTACTGCAGCATCAAAAAGACCAAATCATAAGAGCGATGATGAAAGGCTCCAAGAAGAAAAAAAATAAAAATCAAGAAATGAGGATACAAGTACCTGTTTGCAATGAACACCAAAGTCCTCGATCTTGTTTAGAAGGATGGTCTGATACTCAGAAACATGATCATCTGAGATCTTATTTCCCTCTGGATATGTTCTGAATGCCCCGATCTCAACCTTACCAGCCGAAACAGTCCTTGTTGGATCAATAACAACAGCCAAGAAGGGTTCCTGATACTGTTGGTTAAGCATCTGTGTTGAAACATCGATACCCGAGAGCCAGCATCCATACCCGGGGTGAGAGTGATACCATCCAACAACATTCTCCAACCCCCCAGCCTATCATTCAAGTTATATTATCAAAGCGGATAGATCTATAAATCCACTCCAGGGACTAGCGGCGATGGAGATCGACTGTGCGGTTTCTTTGAAGCCTGAAATCACTTGATTCGCCATTGTTGCTCTGGATTCCAGAAAACTTCTGAAACCCTAGATCCTTTCGAGTGCGAGTAGTTTGTGAGAAGAAAGGAGGAGCAAGTCAAATTGATTCATGCGTTGGATTGAATAAAAAGAATAAAAAAGAGGTGGAAGATTTGGGTGCGTTGGATTGAATCTTATCAACGGTGGAAAAACATGATCCTAGTCTTTATTGAGTAATCAAGAAAAAAGGATTAAGAAGAGTATTTTTTTTGTTGTTATTAAATTGATTATGAAGATTACAAGAAATTGAAAACTACAAGATCGAACCAAACAGATTTTTGAAATGTATAAGAAAATGCAGTGGAGATTTAGATTCAATGGATAGTGTAAGAGTTTTATTTGTATATTATTTGTAATTGTTTAATTTTTTGTATATAATTTAATGATTAAGGGTTAGAAGTTTAGGGTTAAGGGTTAGAGGTTTAGGGTTAAGAGTTAAGGGTTTGTATTTGGGGTTTAGAATTTAGGATTTACGAAATTTTAAAAAAATGTAAATGTTTATTTTTGTATATTATTTGATGATTAAGGGTTAGAGGTTTAGGGTTAAGGGTTCAGAGTTTGTGTTTGGGTTTAGAATTTAGGATTTATAAAATGATTATATTTAAAAAAAAATTGTAAATGTTAAATTTTTTGTATATTATTTGATGATTAAGGGTTAGAGGTTTAGAGTTAAGGGTTATAGGTTTAGGGTTAAGGATTAGAGGTTTATGGTTAAGGGTTTATAATTTAGGATTTATAAAATGATTATATTTTAAAAAAATTGTAAATGTTTAATTTTTGTATATTTATTCCATTGTTAATTTGCTAATTACAAAAAAATATATTTCAAATAACCTAAACCACAAACCTCAAACCCTATACCCTAAACCTTAAACCTAAACTCCAAACCCTAATTGGAAAATTACAATTACATTATTTCAAACTCTAAACCCTATTGAATAAGCAAACCCTATATACAAGTAATCATACCCTAAACCCTAAAATCTATACCCTATACCCTATACCCTAAACCTAAACTCTATACTCCTATGCCCCAAACCTTAAACCTAAACCCCAAACTCCAAACCACAAACCCTATACTCTAAACCTAAACTCCAAACACTAAACCATAAACTTTAAACCTTAATGATACAAATTTAATCATAAACCAAAAAAGTAAAACAATAATTTTAAAACTTTAAACCAATAATTTAATTATTATATATACTCAAAACTAAATTATATTTCACATACCCTAAACCCTAAACGCTAAACGCCAATGCCTTAAACCCTAAATCAAATATTCAAGATGTAAGGCATTGGTGTTTCTTTCCTTTTGATTTTATTTTGACATAAGGTGTAATTTCGGGATATAAACTGTTGTTGTTATTCATTAACGAATATCCCACTTGGCTCAGATGGTAAACTCCCTTGTTTCTACTTCGAGTGTGAGGGTTCGAAACCCAGAATGGATTTTTTTCAAAAAAAACACATTATATCAAAACGGCGTCGTTCTGGTTTCATTTCGATAAACTGTGTAATGTTGAGATATAAACTGTTGTTGTTAAACAATAACGTATATCCCACTTGGCTCAGATGGTTAAACGCGTTGATCTTTCTTTTAGTGTGCGAGTTCGATTCCCCGAGAGGTTTTGTTTTAAAAAACAAAACCAATCCATTAAAATGACGTCGTTTTGTTTTTAAAAAAAAATCAGTAGCAAATTAGTCGCTAAAATTACTACTAATTAGCTACTGCATGTTTCCGACTATAATTCAGTCACTAATCCGTCGTAAAACTGCTACTAATTAACGACTGCAATTTTTAGTCACTAAATACCTACTGATTTGCGACTGTTTGAAAATAGTCGCACATCAGTTGGAAATCAGTAGCGAAACAGTCGGTAAATTTACCGACTGCCTAATCAGTAGCAACAATTAGTAGCAAAAACCCTGTTTTGGTGTAGTGGAAAGGGTGTGGCTTTGGAAGCTTCAACCACGGTTAAGGAGAAGAAGAGAAAGGAAATGGATAAGGCTCCGTCCGCCGTTGAGTATTTCAACAAGTTCATGGAAATGGACTTTAAGCAAATGAGGTTTCTAGACCCGGAGGTGCTAGAGAAAATGGGCATTCTCGAAGATGTGGTCACAATCTTCGACAACATTGGGTTTGGGAAGTTCATCTTCATGAAAGAGCTAGCTCATCAAATCTACACATGCCAATTCTTATCATCCCTTAGAGTGACTTTCTACAATGAGAGATCCTCCAAGGCAAACGCTCGGACAGGGTTTGGAGTGCTTTACTTCACCATTGGCCAAACCGACTACCGTGTCACCTTCCTTGAGTTATGCGAAATCTTTGGGTTCGAGAAGGAGGGCATACATTGCGGTATATACTTCCATTATCCGAAGAACGAGTTAAGAAAGTTGTGGGAAACAATTGTATTGATAAAGTCTATCTAGTGCATTATCTTCTGTGTGCATTATCTGTGATGTGCATTATCAGGGGCGTGCAAAACGTGTGTGTTGCACAATGCACAAGCTTTGATAATGTGCAATGTTGGGGACAAAAGGAATGCGTGCAAAGTCTGTGTGACAGAGGAGATAAGTGTACAACGGTAACCTAGAAGATAAGACCGTTGGAGTGGTCCCAAGACTGTGTGTGTCAGCGGTCCCCCCCCCCCCCCCCCTTCCTTGTTGTCGTTGGTGACAAGTCACTTTCACTCCTCTTCACATGTCTTGTTACTTGCTCCTTCTTGTTTCTATTCTAGATATTTTGTAGGGTTTATTCTTATTGTATTCTCTACATATACTCTTGTAAGGAAGCAGCAAATAATTAAGTTTGAGAGTTTTATTAATTCTCTCTCTCGATTCTCTCTCTATTCTCTCTCTAAACTCATATTAATTCCGCAAATACTGAAGCTAAATCTCTAAATTCTAACATGGTATCAGAGCTTCTTTGATTCTGGATCCATTAATCTTGATTCTTCAAACTCTAAATCTCTTTAAAACTCTTGTTTATGCTCTTGTTCTTATTTTGGTTTGGATCTGAATCTCTTGTTCTTTCTTCTGCAAAATAGTTTCTGTTTCTATCTACAATGGGTTCTTGTGTTCTTACTAGTGAAAACTAAAAACCCATTGTCATTCCAGTTATCCTAATAGGGGAAAACTATCTGCTGTGGTCTAGACCAACAAGAACAGCCTTGTGTGGTCGAGGACTTTGGGGTCATGTTTTGGAAGACAAAACACCGAAGGAAGACACCAAGGAAGAAGAGAAGGATGAGAAAACCACTGCTGAAGAAGCAAAGTGGTTCCAAGAAGATCAAACAGTCCTTGGCCTCATCCAAAACTCGTTGGTTCCATCCATTCTTGAAGCTTACTCCTATTGTGAGACCGCAAAGGCTCTTTGGGAAACTTTCAAGAGTGTGTATGGAAATATCACAAACTTGAGCCGTGTTTTTGAAGTCAAGAAGGCTATCAACGACCTAAGCCAAGGAGATGTGTAGTTTACTACGCACTTTGGTAAGTTTCAGTCTTTATGGGCTGAACTTGAAATGCTTAGGCCATCTACAATCAATCCAAAGGTTCTTAATGAAATGCGTGAACAAGACAAGGTGTTTGGTCTGCTCCTCACCTTGAATCCGACCTTCAATGATCTCATCAAGCACATCCTAAGAGAAGACAAGCTCCCAAGCCTTGAAGATGTATGCTCAAGAATCCAAAAGGAACAAGGATCGATTGAGCTCTTTAGGAAGGGTGAGCTGGTCACGGCCAACAAAAGAGTGTTCAAGCCTGATGAGAAGAAGCCTTGGGTATGTGACCATTGCAAGAAGATGGGGCATATGAAAGATAGGTGCTGGATCCTCCATCCGCATCTCAAGCCAAACAAGTTCAAGGATTCAAGGGCTAATCTCTCTCACAAAGATGCAAGTGAGTCTCGACAAGCAACCACTTCAGCACAAGGTGGTGAGATGGCCATGAATGCATCCGTAGAGTATGTGAGGAAGAGTGATTTGGAGGCTCTCATCAAAGCTTTCTCCTCAAAGCAATATGGTATCACCCTCTTTACTCATAAGCCTAGTAGCACTCTTGTTGTAGATAGTGGAGCTTCTCATCATATGATAAGTAACCCTAAGCTACTAAACAACATGAAACCTGCTCTAGGACAAGTAATTATAGCCAATGGTGATAGTATTCTCATAGAGGGAACCAGAAATCTAAATTTGTTTAACAAGGATAGTGAAGCATTCTTTGTGCCTAATTTTACTTCAAACCTAATGTATGTGAAACGAACAACTAGAGATCTTAATTGTTATGCAATATTTGGTCCTAATGATGTTTATTTTCAGGATATTGAGAGTGGAAAGTTACTTGGGAAAGGTGGAACCAAAGATGATCTTTATGTGTTAAAAGACATCTCACCAAGAAATTCGGATGCTGTTTCTTTTAGTTCTTGTTATTCATCTAGTTTGAATGAAATATGGCATGCTAGATTATGCCATCCTCATTCTCGTACTTTGGAGTTAATGTTGCCTAATAATCAGTTTGATCACTCAAATTGTGAAGCTTGTGTGCTTGGTAAACATTGTAGAATTGTCTTTCCTAAATCTTCAACACTTTATGAAAATTGCTTTGATTTAGTACATTCTGATGTTTGGACTTCACCATGCATGTCAAGAGATAGTAACATGTATTTTGTGACCTTTATAGATGAAAAATCGAAATATACTTGGGTAACTTTGCTATCTTCTAAGGACCGTGTGTTTGAAGCATTTCTAAACTTTCAAAACTATGTTACTAATCAATTTAATGCCAAGATTAAAGTGTTTAGATCAGATAATGGAGGAGAATACACAAGCCACAAATTCAAAGAACATCTAGCAAAGCATGGCATTTTACATCAAACAAGCTGTCCATATACTCCACAACAAAATGGAGTGGCTGAAAGAAAGAATAGGCATCTTATGGAAGTGGCCAGATCCATGATGTTCCATACGAATGTGCCAAAGAGATTTTGGGGAGATGCTGTCCTAACCGCATGCTATCTCATCAACAGAATACCAACCAAAGTCTTGCAAGACTTATCTCCATTTGAGGTACTCAACAAAACTAAACCATTTATTGATCATCTAAGAGTGTTTGGTTGTGTTTGTTTTGTTTTCGTGCCAGGAGAACAAAGAAACAAGCTAGATGCAAAGAGTACAAGATGCATGCTCATTGGATACTCAACTACGCAAAAGGGATATAAGTGCTATGATCCTATTAACAGCAGGTCCTATGTGTCTAGAGAGGTCAAGTTCTTTGAAGACAAGGGTTATCACGACAAAAGAGATTGGGAGAGTCTAAAGGATTTGTCTAGCTCACCATCTGATCTTGCAACCAGTCTCAAGTTTCTGTTAGATCACCTTGGGAATCAAGAGGCTCCTACCAGAATACATAGAGATGGGAATGGACAGGGTAATCCTACAACGCCTCAAGATGAAGAACCAGTGATCACCTCTCAACAGGATCAAGCTTCTGCACAAGAAGGAGCAGATCAGTCTAGTGATTCTAGTGACTATGTTCAAGAAGAGGTGGAAACAGTGGTAGAAGAATCCAGTCATAAAGATGAAGAGGAACCTGTTCTAGACGAAACTGTTCAGCCTCTACGACGCAGCACTAGAGTTATCAAGGATCCATCTAGTTATCAAGGATCCATCTCATCCCATTCAAGCAGTTTGTTCTCTTGCCTTGTTGCCATCTGATCATCAAGCCTTTCTTGGAAAAGTTGATCAAAACCAGATTCCTACAAGCTACGAAGAGGCTAAGCATAAGAAGGAATGGGTGGATGCTATTGGCGATGAGAGGAATGCTATGGAGCGTAATCATACGTGGAACGTAGAGGAGCTTCCAAAAGGGAAGAGAGCAGTAAGTTCTAAATGGGTATTCACTATCAAGTATAAGAGTAATGGAGATATAGAGAGGTATAAGGCCCGCCTAGTAGCAAGAGGATTCACTCAAACATATGGAGAATACTACACTGATACGTTTGCACCCGTAGCCAAGCTTCACACAGTGAGAGTAGTGCTTTCCTTGGCTACCAATATCTCATGGGATCTATGGCAAATGGATGTGAAGAATGCATTCTTACAAGGAGAACTTAAAGAAGAAGTGTATATGACTCCACCACCTGGTCTTGAAGATACAATTGAACCAGGGAAGGTTCTAAGGCTTAGGAAAGCTATCTATGGTCTAAAACAGTCACCAAGAGCTTGGTATCACAAGTTGAGCTCTACTCTTATGGATCATGGCTTCAAGAAATCGCATTCAGATCACACTCTGTTCATTCTGCACAGCTCACAAGGGATTGTTGTGGTACTAGTTTATGTGGATGATCTCATCATTTCAGGAGATAACAAGGAGGGCATTCAACAGACCAAGACCTTTCTCAACTCTACCTTTGACATCAAGGACCTTGGGGAAATGAAATACTTTCTAGGGATAGAAGTATGTAGATCACCAGATGGGCTCTTCTTGCCACAAAGAAAGTATACACTTGATATGCTGAGTGAGACTGGTAAGCTTGGAGCAAAACCAGCCAAGACTCCACTTGAAGATGGCTACAAGATCAATCGAAAGGGGGAGAAGACATATGAGGCGTTCAAAGATGATGCGTTGTATAGAAGAGTTGTGGGGAAGCTAATTTACCTTACTCTCACCAGACCTGATTTGTGCTTTGCTGTGAATCAAGTAAGCCAACATATGGCAGCTCCAACAGTGTATCATTGGAGTATGGTGGAAAGAATATTGAGGTATCCCAAAGGCAGCCCTGGTCAAGGCATTTGGATGGGTAAGAATGAAAGCACAGAGATTGTAGGATATTGTGATGCTGATTGGGCTGGAGATAGAGTAGATATAAAATCTACTACTAGTTATTGCACTTTCATTGGAGGCAACTTGGTAACTTAGAAGACAAAGAAGCAGAAAGTGGTGTCTTGTTCTAGTGTTGAATCCGAGTATAGAGCCATGAGGAAGCTTACAAATGAGTTAACTTGGCTGAAGGCTCTTCTAAAAGACTTTGGCATTGAGCAATCAGGTCCTATCGTCATGCATTGTGATAATCAATCAGCAATACACATCGCAAACAACTCAGTATTTCATGAGAGGACAAAGCACGTTGAGATTGATTGCCACAAGGTTCGTGAGAAGATTGAAGATGGAACAACGATTCCTTGCTATACAAGAAGTGAAGATCAGTTGGCGGATATCTTCACAAAGGCCACAAGCCTCAAGGTTTGCAACAATATATTTGGCAAACTAGGGCTTGTGGACCTTACTCGCCCTTGATCTCATGTTCTCTAACTCATGAACATCATACTCTTTTTCCTTGACATAGTTTTTATCCCAAGAGGTTTTTCTATGTTAAGGTTTTAATGAGGTGATGCTTCATGGGTTTCCAAGCTTAGCCTTCGTCTCTCTTTGGCTAAGCTTGAGGGGTAGTATTGATCAAGTATATCTAGTGCATTATCTTCTGTGTGCATTATCTGTGATGTGCATTATCAGGGGCGTGCAAAATGTGTTTGTTGCACAATGCACAAGCTTTGATAATGTGCAATGTTGGGGACAAAAGGAATGCGTGCAAAGTTTGTGTGACAGAAGAGATAAGTGTGCAACGGTAACCTAGAAGATAAGACCGTTGGAGTGGTCCCAAGACTGTGTGTGTCAGCGGTCCCCCCCTTCCTTGTTGTCGTTGGTGACAAGTCACTTTCACTCCTCTTCACATGTCTTGTTACTTGCTCCTTCTTGTTTCTATTCTAGATATTTTGTAGGTTTTATTCTTATTGTATTCTCTACATATACTCTTGTAAGGAAGCAGCAAATAATTAAGTTTGAGAGTTTTATTAATTCTCTCTCTCAATTCTCTCTCTATTCTCTCTCTAAACTCATATTAATTCCGCAAATACTGAAGCTAAATCTCTAAATTCTAAGAAATTGGTGGTGGGAAGTATGTTGCCGGGCACATCAAGTCCAATTCAGTCCATCATCCGGCAATTCGTTATGCTCACAAGGTGCTTGCTCATATGTTCTTCGCCAAAATTGATTTTGGGACGGTTGGTCTTGACGAATTGGAGTTATTAGGCGCCGGGTTGAAGCCTATCCTCAAGACTTTTGGAGATATAAGTGAGTTCAAGGGATGTGAGCGGATGCATTCTCTAGCCACTCTTTTGGTCCGGAACCTCTTTTGCTTCAAAGAATGGGCGTTTGGGACAAGCAACAACAAGGCCAAAATAGAGATTGGATGGTTAGTTGCACCGATCCTAAGAGCCAAAGGCGAGAATATATCAATTGAGAACTTAGAGTGGGATTTGTTGGATGAAGCTTATCTAATTAGGACCTTGTCTTTGAAAGGGCGAGTTGGAGATAAGATTGCACACAACATCAAGCTCTCTCAAACGAACATGTGCCAAGTGCTCTTGCCTAACCCTCCTCTCACCGACATTCATGAAAGCAAGAACATCCCTTTCTACATCCCACACGATCTCTTGTACAACCCGACAATTGATCCGCCAATTGATGTGATGAGTAGGGCGAAGGTGAAGAAGGGTGCGATGAGAAAGGAGACTACGATGTCACCAAGAGGATCAAACGATGATGACGATGAAGAGACCAAGCCCTCTTCTCCCGCGCCCATCTATGGTGGAAAGAGGTATCATTTTGACCCTTATGATGGGACTATGCCCAACGTCGCGACCCGCCACGCCAATAACCAAACACAGCTCCTCCAAAGGTGGTGCAAGTGGCAAGATGAAACCATACACAAGTTGGTAAAGACGGTGAGGAGTTTGAAGAAACCGGTCAAGAAGTTGAATGGGAAAGGTGGAGAAGCGAGTACATCACGGGTCCAAGGGATTGATCAAGGAGTTTTGATGGTTCATGATGAGGCACGATTTCAACGTGGTCATGAAGACACCACGAATGAGGAGGTAGACATCCCAACTCCATCTCCCGGTTCTAGCAACGCTTCGTACTCCATGGGGTCTTCTTCCCCATCCGAAAGCTTTTGAGGTATCACTCCAAAACCTTGTAAATAGTTTTTCTTTTACTTGAGTCTCGCATTTTCAATTATCTTATTTTGGGTCTCTTCATTAGATTTATTTCACACCGGAACGGTGTGATTTAATTTTGGGGGGGAGGGACCGGTATCTAATAACATTTGCTTTGTCTTATTTTGAATTTGCATCTTGAGTTTCATGCATACATCTAAGGCATAGAAAAACCAAACAAATTTGAAAAATATTGAAAATTAAAACACAAAAAGAAGTCATTTAGCCAACCATTTAGGATGCATTTTCAATTGTACAGTGACTCTAGCCATGCATACTTCGCATATGCATGGGAACAATGATGATTATTCCTTGTAGAGCAGCACTTTAAGAAATTAATTCAATTCCCTCGTTCGTAGTTGTTTGATGCATTTAAGTCAGCATGAAAGTAAAGATGCACCATTCCTAGTTATCATGTATCATCATACACGCCTTGATTGAATCATGCTTGAATTGAATCCAACCTCGTTTAAGTGATAACCCTAATCTTGACTTGCAAATATTGTGTTTATGCATTTTTGAATGAATTTGTGGATCACATATACATATTTGGATAATCTTTATTCTTTTTACCAGTCTTGCTTATCCAAGTAGCCATATCCCATCATTGGAATGGTTTCCCCTACCTTAACCTCAACCTCCTTTCTAACCATTGTTATTAGTGTGTGAATTGTGAGGCCTTTCTTTCGAACAAACTTGGCAAAACGTGTTAGGTTTAGGGCGACAAGAGGGAATTATCATGTAGACTTAACTCCATCAACACGGAGTTAATCTAGGAATAGGCTAGTTAGGATGGCGTGTATTGGTTCAAGTTTGGGGGAAACAGTTTTGAAACTTAGTGATCGGATATGTGTGGAATGGTAATGTGGATTAGAAAAGATGAAAAAGGAGAAAGGAAAAAGGGATCGAGTTTACATAGATTGGTTGGTGCAAAAAGAAAATAATAAGACTTGCTCTAAGAATAAGATAGCCTAAAAGATTCAAGAAAAAAGAAGAAAGCCAAAAAGGCCAAGCATCAAAGATGAGAAGAGGCGTGAACAAAAATGAAGAAACAAAGAGCTAAGTCAAAACAAAGAAGCACCAAACCATGACATCAAGGAAGAAGAAGTCGATCCCCAATGTGAGAAGAAGGTGAAGCAAAAACACACGAAACATGTGTGGGTTTGAGAAGGCAAAATGCCTTGGGATAAAAAGGGTAGCTTAGGTTGTGGGCACAACAGGTTAGAAAGCTTTAGGTTAGAGACACTCTAGGCATTTGGGTAGATGAGAATTCTCCCTTGTATGCATAGGTTGCCTTTTACCCTTAGCATTTTGCTAAAGTTTGTTCATTCCATGAGAGATCCTTGTACTTGATTACCCATGCATGATGTTGAAATCACCTTCATCTCATAACCGAACCCTTAGCCAAATGAATTCGATTTGACCTTGCATAAACATGATTCATGGTTACACCACTAATGAATGTTAAGGGATTGGAGAATATGATTGCTTGTGTAGATTGGGGTTTGGATTTGATACATGATGAAATAGGAATGGCTAACTCCTTTGGAGTAGACTCACTTGTGCATTTTAGAACTACGTTACTTGGACGTTGAGCAAGATTTCTTTTTTTACTACTTGTGGATTTGAGTTCCCACCATCGAACCTCTCTCCCTACTTTATCTTATTTGTTTGCTTGAGGGCAAGCAAATGAGTAAGTTTGGGGGAGTTGATATCCTCTCATTTTAGCCCTCATAACATACATTTCACTTTGCATCTCGAGTCACATTCGAGCATATCTAAGTCTTTCATTCATGTTTTGGTCTTGTTAAGAGAATATGACGTTTTGCACTAGGTCTTAGAGTGTCTTGCATGTTTTGGAGTCTATTCTAGGTACTTTGGAGCGGTTCGGAGATGTTCGGGAAGTCTCGAGGCTCAAGCACGTTCAGCTACGAATGCGGAGGAGGACTTAGCGCGGAAATTGAGTCTTGGCTCGCCCAATCCGACCGACCTAAATCAGCTCGGTCCGTTTCAACCGGTCCTAGGACAGGGATTTGGACCTGCCCGAAGAAGAAAATCCGACCGTCCCGAAGAAGCGCAGTCCTCGGCTAAAAATTCCCCCCGAGGAAAATCCGACCGACCTCAATCTGCTCGGTCCGTTTCGGCCGGTCCTGGGACAAGGATTTGGACCGGCCCGAAGAAGAAAATCCGACCGTCCCGAAGAAGCGCGGTCTGCAAGCCAACAAAGAGCCCCTCATGCCTTAGCATGCTTTCGTCCCTCAGCATCTTGACCGGCCCTATTCCATGCGGTCGTTTTCACTCGGTCTTAGCCCAGGACGAAAGACCGACCCACGCACACATTTCCAACTGACCAAGATTAGGTCGGTCCTTAAAGACCAAGATCATAACCGACCCCCATCAGCTCGGTTAGCTCCAGGCGGTTAGGATTTCTCGCCCAAAAAGATCCAATTCGGCCGGGTCGGAACCCGGTTTATTCTGGGTCGACACGGTCGAGCACTATTCACTATAAACACAACTTTACCTAATTTTTGCCACTTATGCTTTTTCTTATGCTAAAAAACCCTTACCTTTGAGAGAGTTTGAGATTTGTAAGAAAGATCCTTTGTTTTATGCAATTTAGTATTTGTTTTCATCAATCTCTTCCATCTATCTTGTTTCTATCTTGATTATCCATCACCCATCAACGGATTCAACCTCTATCATAATCGATTTTGAGGTGTTCTTGATGGATCTTGAGTAGTCTTTTAGGGTTTAGAGATGGGGTAGATTAGGATGTTCCTAGGCTTGATTCTTGGTGTTTAGGGTTAGATCTTCTTATATCCTTTCTTGTTTAGTGTTCTTAATGCTAAATCTAGCTTGAAAAAGTAGATTTAGATCATAAAGCATTTTATGCATACCAAGTGTTTGATGAAATGCCTTGATGAATTAAACAAGAGTTTTACATTCATAGCCTATGATAATGGTTGTCTAGGGTGTATTTTTGGTTGATCTTGTTGATTTAAACTTAATGCTTGCTAATCAATGATCCACAAATGAGAGTTTGTTAATGGATTAGGTGATTAGCATAGGGATTAATTGTTTGAAAAAGAATTAGTCAAGTTTAGGATCTTGTGCCTAGGGATTAGCTTGTTTGAGTAAATGAACATCATGAATTGAACTTGGGACTTCTTATATCGATAAACCTATCTCTAGATTCGCTTTTGTTTATTGATTTAAATTTTTCTTAGTTGTTTATTTGCTTTAATTTAGTTACTTAATCACAACACACTTGTTTAGCTTAACTTACAATTGTTCCCTGCATTCTTAGTGATTAGGATAAATCCATTTATGGATTGATAACCTTCATACTACACGTGTTGGAGTTATTGATACCTCCTATAGACTAAAAATTCTTGTATCACTTGCAATATCGAGATCCAATTGATCTTTAAGTTCTGTTCGAATTTATTTAGAATTATCATTTTCGCCATTTAGAGGCTGACACTTTTCAATGGATCAAAGGCAGTCTTTCAGCCTAAGATCTGGGCAGTTAAGAGACCATGCTTCCAGGTTGTTTAGAGACCTATGGAGCCCACCAGGCGATTTTAAGACGCAATGTTGAAGCCGTTTAGAGGCAGACACCTTTCAATGGGTCAAAGGTAGTTTTTCAGCCAAGGACCCGGATCGTTTGTACAAGGATTTGAATTAAAGGATCGAGGCCCTCAATACTCATCAAAAGATGCTGGAAACGCAGGTAGCCTAGACTGCAGCAACTGTCAAGGGACTGATGGTTCATTAACAGAACGAATACGTCACTGCTATCCCCTCGAGGAGTGGAAAAGAGGTACACCCATGAGTGCAGAAGAGCTCAACTACAGAGATTTTCGTCCATCATGCCGAGGATGACGATGAGATTTCGAACACCACTCCTGTGTCGACCGATACTCCCTTGTATCGATGGACACACGTCCAAAGTTCTGCCAGGAACGATTGCAGAGCGAAAGCATCGATCGACACCACCCCTGTATCGGTCGATACCAGTTTAGTTGCTGAAACGAAACCCGAGTTGAGTGCAGAAAGGGTTTACAAACCTAAGGCGCCATACCCCATGCCACCCAGACACCTCAGAGACCCCATTTCTCCAAAACAGCTGCTTAGCTTTGAGAAGATGGTACGAAATATTCCCCACACACTGACTTTTAAAGAAGCTCTAGAGTACCGCCCTCTGTTGAGTCACTTCCGAGATTGCAGAGAAACTCTGGAAGAGATCGAAGTACTCTTTATCAAGGCACGGAGCAAGTCACTACCACTGAGGCAGTTGACCAAGAGGGAAGACACAGGAATATTCTCAGTTCCATGCTCTATCTCTGGAGTTGAATTCAAAGAGTCTCTCATTGACTCGGGGGCTAGCGTCAATGTCATGTCAAGGGCAATTGCAGAGAGATTGGGAGCTGATATTAGATCTCCCAAGACATCTATCACATTCACTGATTTGATGGTTGAAGTGGGAAACTGTTCCACCTCACTTCCATACGGAACAATCCCTGATTTGATGGTTGAAGTGGGAGATTGTATGGTTCCTACTGATTTTCAGGTTGTGGAGATGAGTGCAAAATCTAGAACGTAGTTGATTCTTGGAAGACCGTTTATGGCTACGGTTGGTGCCATTATGGACACACCCAGCAAGAGAATCTCGTTCTCATACATTGACAAGGAGGTGTACTACAACGCCACCCCTACTAGAGGAACTCCCACACATATCTCTTGCATCACCATTGTTACAGGAGAGACGTTGGTAATTGATCTTTTGGAAGAGCGTCCTGACGAGTCAACTATCATAGACCTTCTAGATAGTCCTCCTGTCATCACCAAGAAAGACGTCAAAACATCTAAGGCAAAGAAGAAGGTGAAGAGCAAATGAGTGAAGGGTGCTGCTTCTATGACTTTAATCCCTCATAAGTGTGATGGGGATTCGATTGAATACAAGGTGAAGTGCAAAGGAACCTCAAAACCATTCTCTAAGGCTAGAGTCATTCTTAATTCAGAGCTGAAAGAGAAAGGAAAGGAGGTTGTGGAGAGCATGTTAAGCAGAACTCTGAAGCTGGAAGTGTCTAGTTGTAGAACTTGCCTGGGAGTAAGTTCTCATTCCTCTCCTACCTGATCACCTGAGCTAGAGTCAAGCTACTAACTTAAAACGAGCGTTTGGTGGGAGGCAACCCACTGGTGAGTTTGTTTATGAGTCTTTTTCTTTTTATTTTTCGTTTTGTGTTTGTGTCAGGATAAACAAGGAGCAAACACGAAATCGCCGGAGTATCGATCGATACCCTATTGGTATCGGTCGATACCCTACGCGAATGAGAAGGGTTCATCGTGTCGACTTAAGTCTGGTATCGATCGATACCAGGCCGTGTGTCGGTCGATACTCGATGTTCCATTACGGTAACTTCTTGTTCCTCACATTTTCACTATGTTCTTTTGTTTTCTTTCACCAACTCTGGGCTAGATAACACTTGGGACAATGTTGTTCAAGTCCGGGGGAGGTAGTCGCTGACATTGTTTTTGTTTTTCTTAGAGTCAGTCATTTTTGAGTCATTCGTTATTTTATTGAGTCAAAAATCTGTTGGAGACTGTGATCTTTTTCTTGACTATATTGTTCTGACTTTGCTTCTAAGTGACCATTGCTACAGAATCAGTTACAGATCGACCAATGAAAAATCCAAAGGCTGACCAGTTAACTAGAAGACACTCATGTTTCCAGCAAAGTTCCTTAAAGCATGGGCCAAATTTTTGCACTTCATTGATGCGATTGATGTCCATAGAGCTTGATTCCTCATTCGTATCTGACAAAGGAACCCACTTGTTTAAATTAATGGTATTTCTCTCCCTGTTACAAGTTAATAAATAAGATGAATTAAAAGATGAAATGATTTTCTTCTGAGTAGAGGGTTAGGAAAATTTCCTGCGATCCCATTATTCTACTTCAGAGGGAATTATCACACAAAGGTGGAAGCGAGGTTAGGAAAATTTCCTGTGATACCATTATTCGCCTACACCTTTGATAACGTTTTAAGGGAAGAACCGGAGATTCGGTGGCAAACACCTTCAATACTCGCGTCTCGAACCTTAATAAGCATATGCGAGAATATAATAAGAAATAAGTCTGAGGGAGAGAAAATAATACCAGAAAGTATGAAATTGGATGGTTCTTTGTCATGATATTGTATGGGAAAGAATCTAGAAGGTTCTTGGTATTAATCACAGCAATGAAACTGGCGATGAGAGCTTTATTGGTTAATTCTGTGAAATAATGTGTGTAGTCTGGGAAGCTGCGAATGTCTACGGAGAAGTACATGGTGGTTAGATTTGAAATTGGTTATGTGATATGTGGAGCACTAAGGAAAAGGGTCATTGCAATGTTTCAAGAACATGTGAGTCTCTATGTTTTCAAACCTCTTTCTCTAGTTTAGTCTTATATTTGCTTGAGGGCAAGCAAAAGCTAAGTCTGGGGGAGGTTATATATCATGGTTTTTACCCCTTTTAAGCCATGATATAAGTCCGCTTTATAGAGTCTTTCTACTATTTTGTAGTGTTTTAGAGTCTTTTACAGGTTTTAGCACGTTTGGAGCTTAATTGGAGATATTGAAGCATTATGGAGCATTTTGGAGCATATGGAGATGCAGAGTCATGCAGAGACGTCAGAAGTTTGGCATTCGTTGAAGAACTTCCCACCGATGGATTGAGCTCAAACGAATCAATGGATTAGCTTTCATTTGGAAGTGGTTTGAGGCCATTCCAACGGTGCGATCAAAAGATATGCCAGTTTTCGTGAAGACAGTCCAGTCTGGCGAGCAGAAGAGTCGATACAGAGGATGAGTATCGACCGATACTACCTAGTGTTGATTGATACTGCTCGGGAAAACAGGAAACTCGAATTTTTACAAGTCTGGAGAGTTTGCATCTTAGTCTAGAAGTTTTTAATTATTACAATATGCTCCATAACGTGTTTTAGCATTATAATTAGGTTTTTCAGCCACTTTTGTTGGCTACGCTTGATTTTACTTTGGTTTTTGGAGAGACAACTCTGAACTCCTGTTTCTTATTGATTTCTTTGATGATCTATTCAATCATGTTGTTTTCATTCTCCATATCTGAGTAGATCCACTTTAGGTTTAGGGTTCTCATAAGGGTTTTCTCTGAATGCTAGGTTGATTAGTTGATTAGGGTTCACCATCTGAATTAGTTTTTCACCTTAGGTTGTGTTCAAAGCTTGTTCTAGATTAGCTACCTAGAACTTAGATCTTAGGATAATTGATTAGGCACGAGAGTGCGATTAATTACATGATAGCACTTAGGGTTAGCAAAATAACTATTCGCAAAGAGATTTGGTTTAGTTGTTTTGTGAACAAATCAAACTTGAACTAAAAGCTAGTTTAGACTTTAGGATTCGCAAAGAGATTTGGAATTCTAGGATTTAGACTTAGATAGTTTTCGCAACGAGAGTTGGTTAGCTATACTTTACTGATTTGAGTTCAAGAACCGCGCTAAATCTGAATCCTGACTAGTTAGTTTATCTGCATTCATTGATTTTCTGAGAAATACCCTGAACCTATCTTTCTCCCAATCGACTTACAACACTTTTAATTTGCGTATTGTTTTCAATTATATCTTTTGGTTTAGCTTAATTCGAATCTATTTAATCTATTGTGTGATATCCTGAGTTCTTGTGTTCCACCCCTACATATACTACAACAACTACTTTAGTACTTATAGGGTATTAATTTGAGCATATCACATAACCCAACAGCCCTGAAAGCTCTTCAAAAGGGACTGCTAAAAACCTTAAAATTCTTCGAGGAGCTCACAGTTCGGGAGCCGGTGTCGCTAGATGATGCGCTACACCAAAGACCTCAGGTAAGCAAGCCCATACGACAATTCCTAGGGACCTAAAAAGTTTGGGAAGAAAGTGACCCAAAACCAAAGACAAGGACAGGGGTTACATTCGTATTATGTAGGAAGCCCACCTCATAACATATTAAGGCCCTATGACCCCATCAAGTGGTGTAGTTTTCATAAGATCAAGGGTCATTCGACTGAGGAGTGCCATGAGGTGAAGAAGCAGCTCGCTGTGAAATTCACAGCCAGAGAGCTGGTCAACGTCGAGCTGGAGAAACCCTCCCCCCCCCCCCCCCCCCGAGGAGGAACTATTACCCAGCTCGAGATGACGAAAGGCGAGACCACCCATCTGAGGATGATCGTAAGCGAGAACGCTCATCTGAGGAAACTACGAGGCGCGAACGCCCCAAGGACAGGGAGGCGATTCTACCTCCTCCCAACACGAAGAAAATAATTGATTTTATTCATGGAGGATCCCACTTGTGTCGCAACTCGGTGAATTCGATCAAGAAATATCAGCGGAGGGTAAACACTGACATACAAGACAGAATCCCATTCAAGAGACTTGACACGCAAATCTCATTCTGGGAAAGCGAGGCCGTTGAGCTAAATTCTCCACATGATGATGCTCTCCTAATCTTGCTTGAAGTGGGTGGATGCGAGCTCACCAAGATGCTCGTGGACACTGGGAGCTCTGTAGAACTCATTCTCCTAAGCGTTTGATATATCATGGTTTTTACCCCTTTTAGGCCATGATATAAGTCCGTTTTATACAGTCTTTATACTATTTCGTAGTGTTTTAGAGTCTTTTACAGGTTTTAGCACGTTTGGAGCATTATTGGAGATATTGGAGTTTTATGGAGCGTTCTGGAGCAAAACTGAAGTCTGGTGCTTAAGTGTCCTATCGAAGTGTCAAGCATCGATCGATACCCATCGCAGCAGACACGACTCGCGACTTTTAATGAAGTTTGAAGAATTGCAGAACTTGCCCAGAAGACTTTAATATTTACAAGAAGACCCCAATTCGTGTTTAGACTATTTAATTAGGTTTTACAGCCACTTTGTTGGCTATGTCTTATTTTTGCTGTGAATTGAGAGAGAGCTTTTGAAGGAGGACAAGTCTGAAACTCTGTTCGTCGAGAGAAGATTTCGAACCCTTTTGTTACTCTTTCTTACTTTCTATTGAGTATTTATTCAAACATGTTTATTGTTTCAATTTCCATGTCTGAGTAGATCTCTTGTTAGGTTTAGGGATTCTCATAAGTGATTTCTTTGAATGCTATGTTGATTTATTGTTTAGGGTTCACAATCTGAATTAGTTCTTCGCCTTAGGTTGGTCTCAAAGCTAATTCTGGATTGATCACCTAGAACTTAGATCTTAGGATAATTGATTAGGCACGACAGTGCGATTAATTACATGATAGAACTTAGGGTGAGGAAATTAACTATTCGCAAAGAGATTTGGTTTAGTTGATTTGTGAACATATCAAACTCGATATTAAGGCTGATTTATTCTTAGGAATTTGCAAAGAAATTTGGGATTCTGAAGTTTAGATTTAGACAATTCTTGCAACGACAGTTGGTTAATTATACTTCAGTGATTTGAGTTCGAGAACCGTGCGTAACCTGAACCTTGATAGTTGATTTATTTTGCATTCATTGATTTCCTGAGAAATATCCCTGAACCTATCTCTCTCCTATCGAATTACAACTCGTTTACTGCTTATTGCTTTTTGTTTCATCTGAACTGCTTAGCTTGATTCGATACTATACAATCTATTGTGTGATTTCTCTGAGTCCTTGTGTTCGACCCCTACTTTACTGCAGCAACTGCTTTAGTACTTTTTAGGGTATTAATTTGAGCATATCAAATTTGGCGCCGTTGCCGGGGATTCAATTTCGCCATTAGATTTTAGCTGTCGAATTTCGACTAAGTTCGCCGGTATCAATCGATACTACCTAGTATCGGTCGATACTCGTCGTCTTCTTTTGTTGATATCGATCGACACCACCCAATGTCGATCGATACTCATCGTATTTTTGGTTACTTACGTGCTTGACTCTTGTTTTCAGGTGTATGCCTAATCGTGAAACCAGAAGGAGCAAAAGCACTCAGCTAGTTGAACTGTCATTGGAGCAGCTAGCACGTTTGGAACGCATAAACAGATAGACAAAGCAAACATCAGAGATGAACAACCCAGTGGTATTAAGAGCTGATGAAACTGGAGTCTTGAAAGACCAAGAGGGTCAAGTGTGCAATGAGAGAGGGCAGCGACTTGATGAAACTGGAAACATCATTGTCCCCCCTGTTGTTGTTGGTGAGATTGTCGCGCCAGCTGGGCGTGCCAACGTTGGGAATGCTGAGGTTGATCGAGGTAGAACGCTTGGTGAGCATAATAGACCTGATCAATTATACGCCAATCGAGCTGCGATTCGCATCCCAACCTTCCAAATGCATGATTTTGAGCTGAAACCTGCCTATTACGCTCTTGTGAGTCATAATCCTTTCCATGGCCTATCTCATGAACACCACATGGATCATATCGAAAGGTTCGAGGAGTGCCCAATGAGTACCTTTTCTGCAAACTTTTCCCATACTCTCTTAGTGGGGATGCTGCTTATTGGCTGAAGCAGTTGGCTCCTGGTTCACTAACTACATGGGAGGAGACGAAGAATGCATTCCTGAACAATTTCTATAATATGCGAGATCTGAGGAGCTAAGGAAAAAGATATCTCAATTTTCTCAAGGTCCGACAGAGGCACTCAAGGCCGCTTGGATTCGTTTCAAGTCGTATCAGAGAGATTGTCCGCACCATGGTTTCACTCAGGTTCAGCTGCTAGGTACTTTCTACAGAGGGATCGATTGGAGGTACCAGATGGGTTTGGATGCTGCGAGTAATGGGAACTTCAACACCAGGTATCCAGATGATGCGGTTGTGTTAATTGAGAACTTGGCGTCTAGTAATAGCACCAAGAATGATGATTTCGAGTGGAAGCAGCAACCTGGAGGAGTCGATGTAGCGCAGATTGCTGAAGTTCAGGCCAAGCTGGATTTTTTGATCGGGAAGTCGAAGAAGTTTGTACACTTTGCTGATGCAGTCGAAAATATTGATGAAGATGAAGTGGAGGATGTTAACTACGTTGGTGGTTCTGGTTTTCAGGGTCAGCGATTTGGGTACAACAACAACCAAAACTTCAACAACAACAATCAGCAAAGTGGGTACAAGTTTGAGGGGAACCAAGCCGGTTTCGGAGCAAAACAAGTTGCCCAGAAACCACCATAGAGTAGCGATTTCACTCGAAATTATGGGAACTCTTCGTATCAACCCATCTCTCCAAACTCCACAGAGAGTAAGATGGAATCCTTAATGGAACAACTTCTTCGGGGACAAGAGAAGCTGCAAGGGGATTTCAATGGGAAGTTTGACTCTCTGTACATTGATCTGAATGGGAAAATTGAAGCTATCAATCTAACTCAGAGGAAGCTGGAAATTCAGGTTGCACAGACTGCAGCAGCTGTGCAGAGGCAGGAAGGTTTCCTTCCAGGAAAAACTGAGAATCCAAGGGCCCACATCAATGCCATCACCTTGAGAAGTGGAAAAGAGGTGATTACATGAGTGAAGAACAGCCCAATTGCAGAGAATCTCGTCGATCTTGCTGAAAAAGATGATTGGGATTCTGAAGACCCACATGTATCGATCGATACCAACCAGTATCGATCGATACTCCACCAGTATCGATCGATGCTGAGGCGCAGATCGAGAAGGAGCCCGAGATTGTTAAGGGGAGGGTCTATGAACCCAAGATGCCTTATCCTATGCCCCCTAAGATGACAAAGAATGAATGGGAGGGCGCCAGATGCAAGGCTATGCTGGATAAGTTGGTTGTGGAGCTTCCTTTTGTTGATGCTATTAAGACTTCTCCAGCTTTCCGGAGGTATGTGAAGAAGATGGTGTCTAGCAATGTGAACCTTGAGGAATGTGTCATGATGATTACAGCTGAGTGTAGTGCGATTCTACTCAACAGAATTCCCAAAAAGCTACCAGACCCAGGGAGCTTTGTTTTAGATTGCACTATCTTCACAGAGAGATTCGAGCGTGCTCTCTGTGATATTGGGTCAAGTGTGAACCTTATGCCATACTCAGTTGCCAAGCGAATGGGGATGACGGATTTCCAGTCTACAAGGATTTCGCTGGTACTTGCTGATCGCTCAGTTCGACTTCCAGAGGGACTACTCGAGGATGTCCCAATCAAGATTGGGAATTGCTTGATCCCAACAGATTTCATCGTCCTGAAATACGATGCTGAGCCTAAGGACCCTCTTATCCTGGGCAGACCATTCCTTGCAACTGCTGGAGCCTTGATTGACTGTAGGAATGGACATATAGCTCTCAACATCGGTGACTTGGTGATGTCCTTTAACATGGAAAAGATGATGAAGAGGCCAACCATCGATGGGCAAACATTCTATGTGGACGCCTTCAGTGACATAAATGAGGACTACCTCCTAGAGATGCACCCTGAGGATCCACTGGAGAGAGCATTGGTCTGTTCGGCCACTTTATAGGTCCATTCGTATGATGATATTGCTGGATACTCGAAGATGCTCGATTCAGCATCACCAGTATCGATCGATACCCCTCTAGTATCGGTCGATACCCTGCGGCCAGAAGGAAAGTTGGTCAACAGTTCTAAGCAAGCTGTTGGGCTTGGAGATTGGAGTGCAGAGAATGCTCCTAAGGTGGAACTAAAGCCACTTCCTGCAAATCTGAGGTATAGTTTTCTTGGTCCTAATTCCATATACCATGTAATCGTTAATGCTTCCTTGAACAACACAGAGATTGCCTTACTGCTGAGCATGCTGCGCAAGTATCGCAAAGCTCTTGGCTATTCTCTTGCTGACATTTCAGGTATAGCACCAGACTTGTGCATGCATCGGATTCACCTGGAGGATGAGTCAAAGTCTTCGATTGAGTGTCAGAGGAAGTTGAATCCGAACCTTAAGGAAGTGGTCAGGAAGGAAGTGATGAAGCTGTTGGAAGCAGGGATTATCTATGCCATTTCAAATAGTTCTTGGGTTAGTCATGTTCACGTTGTGCCTAAGAAAGGAGGTTTAACTGTGGTGAAGAACGAAAAGGATGAGCTGATCTCTACAAGGACAATCACTGGTCACATAATGTGCATTGACTACAGGAAATTGAACGCGACTACAAGGAAGGATCACTTCCCATTGCCATTCATTGACCAGATGCTGGAGCGGTTAGCGATTCACCCATACTACTGTTTTATCGATGGGTACTCAGACTTTTTCCAGATTCCTATACATCCAGAGGACCAGGGAAAGACGACTTTTACATGTCCTTATGGCACATTCGCCTACAGAAGAATGCCATTTGGATTATGTAACGCTCCAGCGACCTTCCAGCGATGCATGATGTCGATTTTCACAGACATGACTGAGGAGTTTATGAAGGTGTTCATGGATGACTTTTCTGTGTATGGATCGTCATTCAAAGATTGTCTGGATAACTTGTGCAAGGTGCTTCAACGATGCGAGGAGAAACATTTGGTTCTTAACTGGGAGAAATGTCACTTCATGGTACAAGATTGCATTGTTCTTGGGCACAAGGTTTCTAAGGCCGAGATCGAAGTTGACAAAGGAAGATTCAGGTTATGACGAGCCTGCAACCTCCACGATCTTTATCCGAGATTCGAAGCTTCCTTGGTCATGCTGGGTTTTACAGGAGATTCATCAAAGATTTTTCTAAGCTTGCACGCCCACTCACAGCCCTGTTATGTAAGGAAGTCAAGTTTGATTTCACATCGGATTGCCTTGCAGCCTTCGAGGAGATTAAGAAGGCATTGGTGAGTGCTCCTATTGTCCAACCACCTGATTGGAGTTTACCTTTTGAGGTTATTTGCGATGCATGTGATTTTGCTGTTGGAGCTGTGTTGGGCCAGAGGAAACTCCATGCTATTTATTATGCCAGCAGGACGTTGGATGATGCTCATCGAAATTACAGTACCACTGAGAAAGAGTTACTTGCAGTTGTTTTCTCTTTTGAGAAATTTCGGTCCTACTTGATTGGGAGCAAGGTTATTGTTCACACAGACCATGCTGCTCTCAAATACCTGCTGAAAAACAAGGACCTCAAGCCTCGTCTATGTCGATGGGTTCTTTTGCTCCAAGGGTTCGACATCGAGATCAAGGACAAGAAAGGAGTTGAGAATGGCGTTGTCGACCACCTATTGCTATTAAAGGTCGATGAAGTCGTCCCAATTGATGATTTCTTGCCAGAGGAGGGTATTTACTTCATTGAAACTCAGCTTCAAGATGTTTGTCCCGAAAATCTGCATTTATCACGAGTGCAGACTTTCGGTATCGATCGATACTCACCTAGTATCGGTCGATACCCGACGCAATTTGGACCTGTTTTGCCTGCAGAGAACTTTGACTCTTATGATGCCTATCTAGCTGATGTATATAGTCCTACACGACCATGGTACGCAGACATTGCTAACTACCTTGCTGTAGAGACTGAGCCAAAGCATCCCACAAAGTACGCGAAGAAAAAGTTTATGCGCGAGATGAGGAGGTTCTTCTGGGATGAGCCTTACCTATACAAGCACTACTCAGATGGTATGTACAGAAGATGCGTTGCAGAATCTGAGGTGCATGCAATTCTTTTTCATTGTCATGGGTCTGAGTATGCAGGACACTTTGCTACTCTCAAGACAGTGTCCAAAGTTCTTCAAGCAGGTTTCTGGTGGCCTACCATATCACCCTCAAACCAGTGGGCAAGTAGAGGTCTCCAACAGATAGATCAAGTTAATTTTGGAGAAGACAGTGGGTACTTCTAGGAAGGATTGGTTTACGAAGATGGATGACGCGCTGTGGGCTTATAGGACTGCTTTCAAGACACCGCTGGGCACTACACCATTTCACTTGCTGTATGGGAAAGCATGTCACCTTCCAGTGGAGATCGAGCACAAAGCAGCATGGGCAACAAAGTTGCTGAACTTTGACATCAAGCCTGCAGCTGAGAGGAGATTGATTCAGCTGAACGATTGGATGAGATTAGGCACCACGCCTACGAGAACTCGAAGCTGTATAAGGAGAAAACTAAGGCCTATCATGACAGGAAGATCATCTCCAGACATTTCGAGCCGAACGACCATGTACTTCTGTATAACTCTCGTTTGCAATTGTTTCCTGGTAAACTGCGTTCTCGTTGGTCAGGTCCTTTCACAATCAAGGAGGTCAGACCACATGGTGCCGTCGTGCTGATTAGTCCTACAGGCGATGAATTTACTGTCAATGGACAGAGGGTGAAGCACTATTGGGCGAAAACCGAGATTCCAACAGGGCAGATAATGCCTTTGGATGATGTGCCCACAGTGATATATCATGGTTTTTACCCCTTTTAGGCCATGATATAAGTCCGTTTTATAGAGTCTTTCTACTATTTCGTAGTGTTTTAGAGTCTTTTACAGGTTTTAGCACTTTTGGAGCATTATTGGAGATATTGGAGTTTTATGGAGCATTCTAGAGCAAAACTGAAGTCTGGTGACTAAGTACCCGATCAAAGCGTCAAGCATCGATCGATACCCCTTGGTATCGATCGACACCCATCGAGGAGGTTACAAGTCGCGACTTTTAATGAAGTTTGAAGAATTGCAGAACTTGCCCAGACTTTAATATTTACAAGAAGACCCCAATTCGTGTTTAGACTATTTAATTAGGTTTTACAACCACTTTGTTGGCTATGCTTTGTTCTATGCTTTGTTTTATTCTGTTTTGTGAGAGAGCTTTTGAAGGGAGACAAGTCTGAAACTCTGTTCGTCCGAGAGAAGATTTCGAACCCTCTTATTACTCTTTCTATTTTATTTGATGATTTATTCTACTCTTGATTTTACTTTGGTTTTTGGAAAGACAACTCTGAACTCCTGTTTTTATTGATTTCTTTGATGATCTATTCAATCATGTTGTTTTCATTCTCCATGCCTGAGTAGATCCACTTTAGATTCAGGGTTCTCATAAGGGTTTTCTCTAAATGCTAGGTTGATTAGTTATTAGGATTCACCATCTGAATTAGTTCTTCACCATAGGTTGTGTTCAAAGCTAATTCTAGGTTGACGAATCTGGAACTTAGATCTTAGGATAATTGATTAGGCACGACAGTGCGATTAATTACCTGATAGAACCTTAGGTGAGCAAAATAACTATTCGCAAAGAGATTTGGTTTAGTTGTTTTTTGAACAAATCAAACCTGATCTAAAAGATGATTTAGACTTTAGGATTCGCAAAGAGATTTGGAATTCTAGGATTTAGATTTAGATAGTTTTCGCAACGACAGTTGGTTAACTATATTTTAGTGATTTGAGTACAAGAACCGCGCTAAATTTGAATCATGTTAGTTAGTTTACCTGCATTCATTGATTCCCTGAGAAATACCTTGAATCTATATTTCTCCCATCGAATTTACAACTCTTTACTGTTTATTGCTTTTTGTTTCAACTGAATTGCTTAACTTGATTCTCAACTACATAATCTATTTTGTGTTTCTGTGAGTCCTTGTGTTCGACCCCTACTATACTGCAACTACTGCTTAGTACTTTTAGGGTATTAATTTGAGCATATCACACAGCCTGAATGGCGTTACAGTCAAGCTAATGACGTTAAACGAGCGCTTGGTGGGAGGCAACCCACTGGTAAGTCTGTCTTTGAGTCTTTTTCTTTTTATTTTTCGTTTTTTTGTGTGTCTGTGTCAGAATAAACAAGAAGCAAAAACGCGGAATCGCCTGAGTGTCGATCGATACCCTTGAGTATCGGTCGACACCCTACGCGAATGAAAGGATATGTATCTGTTTAAGCTTGGTATCGTCCGATACCAAGCTGTGTGTCGATCGATACTCAATATTCCAACACAGTAACTTCTTGTTTCTAATACTTCTGTTTGGTTCTTTTGTTTTCTTTCACCAACTCTAGGCTAGATAACACTTTGGACAGTGTTGTTAAGTATGGGGGAGGTAGTCGCTGACTTTGTTTTTGTTTTTCTTAGAGTCAGTCGTTTTTGAGTCATTCGTTGTTTTATTGAGTCAAAACTTTGTTGGAGACTGTGATCTTTTTCTTGAACCTATTGATCTGGCCTTGCTTCTAAGTGACCATTGTTACAGAATCAGCTCTAGATCGACTAAGTAAAAAATCCAAAGGATGACCAGTTAACCCGAAGACACTCATGTTTCCAGCAAAGTTCCTTAAAGCCTGAGCCAAAATTTTGCACTTCATCGATGTGATTAGTATTCATAGAGCTTGATTCCTCATTCATATCTGACAAAGGAACCCATGTGTTTAAAAGTAATAGTATCTCTCTCCCGTTACAAGTTAATAAATAAGATGCATTAAAAGATGAAATGATTTTCTTCTTAGTAGAGGGTTAGAAAAATTTCCAGCGATCCCATTATTCTACTTGGTGAGGAATGATCACACAAAGGATTGGAAGCGAGGTTAGGATTTTCCTATGATGCCATTATTTGCCTACATCCTTTGATACATTGAGAGGGAAGAACCGGGGATTAGGTGGCAAACATCATCAATACTCGCGTCTCATACCTTGATGTGTATATGCAGATCTAAAAGAGAAAAGAGAACTTAATAAGAAATAAGTATGGGGGAGAGAAAATGATACCAAAAGTGTGAAAGAATGGTGGTTCCTTGTCATGATACTGTATGGGAAAGAATCTAGAAGGTTCTTGGTATTAATCACATCGACGAAACTGGCGAGGAGGGCTTGATTGAACGATGCTGTGAAATCATGTATGTAGTCTGGGAAGCTGCGAATGTCTACGGAGAAGTACATGGTGGTTAGATCAAAAGCTGGTTAGGTGACATTTGGGTGCTTGGGAAAAGGGTCATTGCAATATTTCAAGAACAGGTGAGTCTCTATGTTTTCAAACCTCTTTCTCTAGTTTAGTCTTCTATTTGCTTGAGGGCAAGCAAAATGCTAAGTTTGGGGGAGTTGATATATCATGGTTTTTACCCCTTTTAGGCCATGATATAAGTCCGTTTTATAGAGTCTTTCTACTATTTCGTAGTGTTTTAGAGTCTTTTACAAGTTTTAGCACGTTTGGAGCATTATTGGAGATATTAGAGTTTTATGGAGCGTTCCGGAGCAAAACTGAAGTCTGGTGCTTAAGTGTCCTATCAAAGTGTCAAGCATCGATCGATACCTCCTTGGTATCAATCGATACCCATCGCAGCAGACACGACTCGCGACTTTTAATGAAGTTTGAAGAATTGCAGAACTTGCCAAGAATACTTTAATATTTACAAGAAGACCCCAATTCGTGTTTAGACTATTTAATTAGGTTTTACAGCCACTTTGTTGGCTATGTCTTATTTTTGATGTGAATTGAGAGAGAGCTTTTGAAGGAGGACAAGTTTGAAACTCTGTTCGTCGAGAGAAGATTTTGAACCCTTTTGTTACTCTTTCTTACTTTCTATTGAGTATTTATTCAAACATGTTTATTGCTTCAATTTCCATGTCTGAGTAGATCTCTTGTTAGATTTAGGGATTCTCATAAGGGATTTTTTTGAATGCTAGGTTAATTTATTGTTTAGGGTTCACAATCTAAATTAGTTATTCGCCTTAGGTTGGTCTCAAAGCTAATTCTGGATTGATCACCTAGAACTTAGATCTTAGGATAATTGATTAGGCACGATAGTGCGATTAATTACCTGATAGAACTTAGGGTGAGCAAATTAACTATTTGCAAATAGATTTGGTTTAGTTAATTTGTGAACAAATCAAACTCGATATTAAGGCTGATTTATTCTTAGGAATTTGCAAAGAAATTTGGGATTCTGAAGTTTAGATTTAGATAATTCTCGCAACGACAGTTGGTTAATTATACTTCAGTGATTTGAGTTCGAGAACCGTGCGTAACCTGAACCTTGATTAGTTGATTTATTTTGCATTCATTGATTTCCTGAGAAATATCCCTGAACCTATCTCTCTCCTATCGAATTACAACTCGTTTACTGCTTATTGCTTTTTGTTTCATCTGAACTGCTTAGCTTGATTCGATACTATACAATCTATTGTGTGATTTCTCTGAGTCCTTGTGTTCGACCCCTACTTTACTGCAGCAACTGCTTTAGTACTTTTTAGGGTATTAATTTGAGCATATCAGCGTTCTTAGGAAAATGGGCTTACCAGATCACGAAATCGAGGGGGATAAGATGGTGTTAACCGGCTTATCCGGGGAAAATAAGTTATCCCTCGGAACAATAAGAGTCCCTGTAATAGTAGCTGGAGTAAGGAGGATGGTTGAATTCGCTGTGATAGATAGGCCAGCCCCGTTCAATGCCATCATGAGAAGATCCTGGATACATTCAATGAGGGTTATATCCTTAACCTACCATCAATGTATAAAATTCCATACCCAGCATGGAATCGCAACAGTGAAGGGGCGTCAAAAGGCATCCATAATATGTTGTATGGGAGGTTTCCAAATAGCAAAGGAAAGCACATTATAGCAATTACAGCGTAAGGATGAGCTCGCAGATCGTCTGGCCGGAAAGAAGAGTGGTCCTGGTGCCATCGGACCTCGCAAGGACTTTATCGAGAAATTCGTAGTCAACGAGTCCCATCCTAATTAGAAGGTAGGAATCGGGTCCGAGATCCCCAGGGCCCAGAAGGACCAATTAATATCCTTCCTCAAGGAAAATGTCGGTTCATTTGCATGGACAACGGCCGATATGCCTGGAATGGTTCGGACATGAAAAATTCGAGGTTGTTAATAGCGAGGTTACCAGGTTGCTAAATGTTGGATTCATCAAGGATGTCAAGTACCCCGTCTGGCTAGCAAATCCAGCAGTGGTGAAAAAGAAAAATGGAACCTGGCGAGTATGTGTGGATTTTACGGATCTGAATAAAGCGTGTCCTAAGGATAGCTTTCTCCTACCTCACATTGACCAGCTCGTGGAAGCTACCGCAGGGCACCAGCTCCTCAGCTTCATGGATGCGTTCTCGGGGTATAATCAAATACAAATGAACCTTGAGGACCAAGATAAGACATCCTTCATAACAGATTGAGGAACGTATTGTTACAAAGTAATGCCATTCGGCCTCAAAAATGCAGGAGCGACCTACCAAAGACTTATGAACAAGATGTTTGCCAGCCTCTTGGGCAAGTCAATGGAGGTCTACATTGACGACATGTTGGTTAAGTCTTTGAAAGAAGAGGATCGCACATCAACTAGGGAATTGTTTCGACTTACTGAATAAGTATGGGATGAAACTGAATCCCTTAAAGTGTATCTTTGGAGTTGCTTCAGGTGAATTCCTAGGTTACATAGTAACCCAAAGAGGAATAGAAGCAAACCCTAAAGACATTAGCACATTCTTGGAAATGCAACCTCTGAACTCGGCAAAGGAGGTGCAAAGGTGATAAATAGAATTTTATCCTACTTAAGAATCAATCCTAAATACACATGTCATTGTAGTGTTTTAGGTGTCAATCCAATCTAGGGTCTAGTTCAATGCAACAAGAATACAAGACACTCTTTAATTCAAGCAAACAAAGTGGTTTTGGTGATTAAGCTAGTAAACTATCAATTAAAAGACAAGTTACAAGAGCTAAAGATACTAAACGGTGAATAAAACAATGATAAAAGGCGAATTCAAGGATAAGATAATTGAGATAGGGCAATCCAATGGCTAATTAATGATGTCCAATGCTTAATGAAGACTAATCCCTAGGCAAAGATCACTAATCTTAACTAATCCTCTCTCAAGGCATTAATTACTTTGCTAATTACTAATTCAAGATCAAATTCTCATTTGTGAATCATTAATTAGCAAGCTTTAAGTCTATCATTCAAGATCAACCAAATAATCACTCTAGACAACTAATCCCTTAGGCTATAAATGAATATCTCTTGATTAATTCATCAAGGCATTTCATCAAAAATCTTGCGTGCATGAAATGCCTTTTGATCTAAATCCACTTTCTCAAGCTAGATCTAGCTTTAAAACCACTAATCAAGAAGGAAAATCATATATTCTAATCCTATACATCATTGATCATCCATCAAATTACCCTAAATATACCATATCCTTTAATCGTAAAAGACTACTCACTAGTCATGAAGAACACACCAAATCTTGTGAAAAAAGTGATGTTAATCATGATTAGGGAATAGGAAAGTGAAAGATTAGAGAAAGATGAAAAGATATAAACTCAAACTTGCATAAATCAAATAGATCTTTGGGAAAATTTCCAAGAACCCTAAAAAGACAAATCTTTGTTCTAGAGAGAAAAAGATAAAAAGTAAGATAGATCCCCCAAAAATGGGATTTTTGACATATAAAAGTCTTTTTCCTTGGGTTTGGACCGGGTCAACCCGGAACAAACCGGGTTTTAACCTTGTCAATTCTTTGGAAGAAGTTTCCATACCGGCCCAATCTTGGCCGGTATGGTTGGGCCGGTATGGAGACTTTGCTTCTTTGAGCATAACTCGTTTGGGCGCCAGTCAGACATGTCCTTGCTAAATCTGATATATCTCTTAAACCACAGATCAGAAATACTTGCAAACACGTCCAGAAGACATCTAACTCAATTACCTACAACTTCTATGAAGGCTTCAGAAGCTAAATCCGAGTGTAGATCCTTCGTTTAGCCTGATCTTTTAGACAATTTGGCTGGCTTTGGCGAGAGCTTCTACGCCGGGCAAAGTTGGGCCGGTATGGGAGGGCCGGTATGGAGGTGCTTTGGGCAAGGATTTCATGCTTGGTCGGTGTAGAGGGCCGGTATTCTTCCTGTCTGTGGAGTGGTGGCGTACCGGACGTGCATGCCGGGCCAAGTTTGGCCGGTATGGGAGCTTCGAAGTTTTTGTGCCGGGCGAATTTTGGGGGGCATGGAGGGCCGGTGTTTCCCCTGGTCGAGTGAAGGAGTAGTACCGGTCGGCAGTACCGGGTGTAACTGGGCCGGCATATCTCATGTCCATGGTGAGGTTCAACACCTGATGGTGACACCGGACTAGATTGGCCCGGTATGGTTTCGCGGCCAGACAGAAACTCCTTAGAAAATTGGCCGTATCTCTCGAACCACATGTCTGAATGGCCTGAATCGTACTCCGGTTAACAGCTAACACATTCCTCTACATATTCCATGAAGCCCGTTGAGGCTGAATCGGACTGGAAACCCTTTGTCCGAACCATTCTTTCGGATACTCCGAACTCTTCCTTCTCTTATGCTCCATAACTCAAAACATCATCAACCGTCTCCAAAACACCTAAAAACACTCCAAATGCATTCAAAACTCACTAGGACCTAATGCAAACACCATAAACTCTAATAAAGGCCAAAATGCTAGACAAAACCATGATTATGCATGCAAATGACATAAAACTCTAAGTAAAATGGATGGTAGAACATGTAAAATATGAATGTATCAACTCTCCCAAACTTAAAAATTTGCTTGTCCTCAAGCAAACAAGAGTAAGAAAAGGAAGAAGACTAAAAATGAGAGCTCAAATCCACAAGTGCCATAAAAAGGATCTAAACCAAATGTTCCAGTTGCAAACTTCATGATGCGATCAAACAAACTTACTCAAAAGTGACTAGCCATACTTATCCTTGCATGACTTACATTCGAACCTCAACCTACACAAACTTTCATATCCTCCAACCCTTTGATATTGATTAAGTGTAATAAGCATGAATCAGGTTTATGCAAGATCAAATGAATTCGTTTGGCTAATGGTTTGGTTATGGGATGAAGATGATCTCATTATCACGCATGGGTAATCAAATGCAAGGATCTCTCATGGAAAGAGCAAACTTTAGCAAAATGCTAAAGGTAGAAGGCAACCTATGCATACAAGGGAGAATTATCATCTACCCAAATGCCTAGAGTGTCTCTAACCTAAACCTTTCTCGTTGTGCCCCTATCCTAAGCTACCATTTTCTTCTCAAGGCATTTTGCCTTCTCGAACCAAAACACGCTTGTCGTTCTTTTCACTTCATCTTCTTCTCACTCGGGGATTAGCTTCTTCTTCCTTGCTCTTTGTGGTTTGATGCTTCTTTTGTTTTAACCGTAGCTCTCCTTTTTGTTCATTCTTGTTCACGCCTCTTGCACCTTTCTGATGCTTTTGCCTTTGGTTTTTCTCTTATTCTTTGAACTTTTGAGGCTAATCTTATACTTAGAGCTATTCTTACGAATCTTTGTACCAACCAACCTATAGATCTAATCCCCTTTTCCCTTCTCCTTGTTTATCTTTTTCATTCCACAATACCCTTCCAAACAAAATCGTTCACCAAATTTCCAAACCGTCCATCATATCAAACCAAGAACCACCAGGCTAGCTAGCCTACTCCTAGATTAACCTTGTGATGATGGAGCTAAATCTACATGAGAATTCCTCCTTGTTGCCCGAAACCTAACATTTTTTGCCAAGTTTGCTCGAAAGAAGGCCTCACAAATCACACACGAATATCAATGGCTAGAAAGAAGGTTGAGGTCAAGGTAGGGGAAACCATTCCAATGATGGGATATGACTACTTGGATAAACAAGAGTGGTGAAAGGGAAAAGATTATCCAAGTATGTATGAAGTGATCCACGTATGTATGAAGTGATCCACGAATCCATCAAAAAATGCATAAACGCAATAATTACAGGTCAAAATTATGGTTATCAGTTAGATGGGGTTGAATTCAAGTCAAGGTTTGCTTCAATCAAGGCAAGAACAATAAGACATAAGATCAAGGAATGGTTCGTTCTTAATTTCTACACGAGATCAAAGCATCAAGTAACTAGCAACAATGGCATTGGACTAAGCTCTTAATATGGTACTTTACAAGAAAAAATCTGTCATTGCTCCAAATGCTCATGCAAAGCTACCTTATATGATATCCATCTAGACTCAATCCTATATGGAATGCACAAAAGTTCAAAAGATTTCAAATTTATTGAAAATGCATGATATGCATGAGACTCAAGATGCAAAAGGCAAAATAAGATCACAAAACACATGATTAGACATCGGTCCCTCCCCCAAACTTAAATCACAACGTCTCGGTGTGAAAGAAGATCAAGAGAGAGACCAAAAAACGAAAGAAAAAAATGCAAAGAGACTCAAAAGGAAAGAGTTACTTACAAATGAGGAGTGAGAATATGTGAATGGAGAGAATGGAGAGCTTTCCCAACATCAAACACCGTTACCTTGCCACGACTTTGCTGCCATCAAGACCCTTGCAACCACTTAACAAAACCATCAAAAGGCCCAAGAAACACAAAATCTAACTAGAAAGAAAAGAGAATATGTACAATGGTAAACATGGGAATGTCTCCTAAGTGCACTTTGTTTAGAGTCACTAAGTTTGACTTTTGTTACCCTTTTAGGCGGGTGATGGAGGAGTGTGAGCACTCCATGGCGGATCATTGAGCTCGAGCTTGAGCACCTTGCTCATGGCATCTTGAAGACCGGCTTGCCCTTTCTCTTTGAGCTTGGTGGTGAGGAGTGCTTTAACCTTGGCAAAGGGTTTAGATCTTCCCTTACACTTCACCTTGTACTCAATGGCTCCATCATCATACCTCCAAGGTATGAGTGTCATTGAGTGAGAAGATGGGTCAAGGGTGGGAGGGTGGTTATCATTGGGTTTCTTCTTCTTGGTCTTAGTGCCTTCCCCTTTGGTACTCTCTTTCTCACTCTCCATAGATGTATAGAAAAGAGATTCCAAGCAAGCTCCATCTAATGCTAAATTTTCTTCAACATTACCATAACCCAAAGCATTCTTGTCATGGGATTCTTTCTTCTCCTCATGAGCTTTTGGGGGTGAAGCTTTTTCTATCTTCTCACAACTACCCATGTCTCTTACTTTCTTAGCATTCCTGTCTTGCTCATCATTCTCCTTAATGAAGGAAAGAAGAAAGAGCTTAGGCATACTCCATCTAGAGCAAATTCATCGTCAATATAATTTCCAAAGTTGGTTCCCTTTGTTCTTCTCAAAACAACTCTCTTCTTCATGAATCTATGGGATGGAGGCTAAAGCATACCTTGGAGTTACAACTTCTATGAAGGCTTCATAAGCTAAATCTGAGTGTAGGTCCTTCGTTTAGCCTGATATTTTAGGCACTTCGGCTGGCTTTGGCGATAGCTTCTACGCCGGGCAAAGTTGGGCAGGTATGGGAGGGCCGGTATGGAGGGGCTTTGGGCAAGAATTCTTGGCAAACATAATAATATACAACTTTGTTCGACGCACTTAAAATTCAGCTCTCACAAAAAGCACCTAAAAGGATAGAAAATATTTACAAAGATAGACATGAAAATGTCTCTCAAGTGCGCTTTGTTCGACGTTTAACGTTCGTTACCCTTTTAGGCGGGTGTGAGAGGAGTGTTAGCATTCCTTGGTGGGTCCTTGAGCTCAAGTTCAACAACCATGCTCATGATCTCTTGAAGACCGGCTTGCCCCTTCTCTTTAAATTTTGGTGTGAGGGTTGCTTTAACCGAGACAAAATCCATCCCTTGCACTTGATTTTATACTCAAATACACGTCTTCTTGTTTACAAGGAGTGAGAGTCATGATGGAAGGTTGGTCTATCATGGTCTTGTCCTCATCATTAACATAACCCATCGTGTGGGTTCTCTAAGATGGAGTGTTGATGGAATGAAGTCACCACACAGAGGTATGGTGAGTCTCTGATATGGTGAAGGTCCTGAACTTGCTTGAATCGCACAAACAAACAAAGAACAAGGGTTTTCTCTCAAGGCGGCGCTTAAAGAAGAACTACGTTATTTTATTAATCAAGGCAAAAAGTGGTGACTACAAAGTTGCGTGTGAGACTTTATTAATAGTATGTCACCAGTGAACCTCATTGGGTTCGACTCAAAGAAGCAAAAGACTCTAAAACAACATGACTTATAAAAAAAACTACACGCAATCTAAAGTAAAAGGGAAACAAACTAAAACACAAAACCCATCGTTTTATTAAACCAAGAAAAGGAAAGTTTGGCCCCGACTAGTAAAACATAGCTAATGATGTCGTTTTATTGCGGCACTTAGTCGTTGATCATGTGGAGATCACATGCAAGAACAATAGAATAATTGAAAAACTTACAGTGAGGTGTAGAGGCCCGAGAAGTCACATGCATGGCCTTTGAAGACGATTCTGGTGCAAGTGCGTTCTTGACGTGAAAGGGGTTGTAGGAGTCTTCTCTAGTGTCCTAAAAGTCAGAAGACTCTTTTTCTTCAAGTTCTTGCTCTTCCTCAGCATGTGTCTTCTCTTCTTGCTCCACTTGGCCTTCCTCGGCTATGAGGAGCTTGTTGTGAAGGAACTCTGTTCATAAACTGTTTTCTAACAAAACATCTCGACTGTTAGCTTTACAATATGTGTTTGGTCGATGAAAATTACCTACCATAGTGTGACCATTGCTTTGGAGATTTTCTAAGTTAGCAAAATTCTCCTCGGCTAAAACTGCTTCGGCAAGATTTGTCTCGGCTAAAACTGGAACCTCGGCTAAAACTGTCTTGGCAAGATTTATCTCGGCTAAAACTGGTTTCAAGAGGCTGTTATGGCCGTGTATGACATTAAGGTCATGCAACAAGGGATCCGTTGGTTCTAGTGAGTTGATGTAGGTATGAAGGGCCTTTTTGTATATGTTTCTCATTTGTTTGATCCTGGAACGCGTCATGGCCCCTTCTTGAACCGTTGGCATGATGCTTGGAATGTGACTTGGGTCGATGTCCACATCACCGTATCGCTTGGTTTGCCGGCGAGGTGCTTCCTAGTTGTATTTAGGTTTCGACTATCTGGGGAAGGAAATTTGTGGGACTAACGAGTGACGTAGGGGTCATGAACTCACTGAGTATTCATTAGGAGTACTCATGATAAATTTTTGTCTCGCATGTAACCTTAGTGGGAAATTAGAGGGGAGGCATTAGACATTACACATGCCCGAAGTAGATAGCGGTGTTTGTGTAATAAATGTAATAGAGTTTGCAAAGGGTTTTAAGACTAGATACAAGCATGCGATTGTAAGGATTTTTTTATCAAATAAATTAGTATTTTTCTTAAAACCTTGAATCTTATGATACTAGGCCCATGTCTGGGGCAGGAACAACTCTCGGCTGGCTTTACGGGTTGGAAAGCCTTAGGCTGCCGGTGGGGAGGAACAAAAGAGATGAAACCTCTAGTGTGGACTAGCTGGAAAGATATTATGGGCTATCTACTGACTGGTTTGCATCGGCGGTTCTCCCTTCACAACGTGACACAACCCGGCTCGTCTCCCCGAGGGATTCAAGGAACAAATCGGGGGTGTTACAAAAGTTGGTATCTGATATTCCCATATTTTGCATCTCTTAGCATGAATTCTTGATATTGTTTTGTGTCTCATACATGTGTCTTGCATTATTTTTATAGCATTTTGGTCTTTATTAGAGTATAAGGTATTTGCATTAGGTCCTAGTGATTTTTTCATGCATTTGGAGTGTTTTTAGGTGTCTTGGAGACGATTGATGATATTTGGAGTTATGGAGCATAAGAGAAGTAAAAGTCTGTCCAGAGTGTCCGAAATAACGGGTCGGAGGAAGGGTTTATATTCCGATTCAGCTTCGGAGATGTTAATGAGAGTTGTAAAAGAGTCAGTTATCAGTCTATGGGAGTTTGATTCAGGTCATTTGGACATGTGGTTCGAGAGCTATGGCCTATTTTATAAGGAGTCTCTGTCTGGCCGCGAACCCATTGCGCCATACCGGACCAATCTTGTCCGGCGTCACCATCAGGTGTTCAATTTCACCTTGGACAGGAAGATTACCGGCCCACAACACCCATCCCTGACCTGTACTGCTCCTTCACTCGACCAGGGGAAATACCGGCCTCTTGTGCCGGCCCAATCTCGCCCGGCGTGGAAGCTCTCGCCGAAGTGTCTGAAATACCAGGCTGGACGAAGGATCTACGCTCGGATTTAACTTCTAAAGCCTTCATAGAAATTGTAGGTAATTTAGTTAGCTGTCCTCTGGAGGTGGTCAAAAATAATTCTGATCAGTGGTGTGAAAGATACACCAGATTTAGCAGGGACATGTCTGACTGGCGCCCAAACGAGTTATGCTCAAAAAAAGCAAAGTCTCCATACCGGCCACATATACCGGCCCTAAATCGCCCGGTATGGAAAGTTCGACCAAAGACTTGACCGGGTCAAAACCCGGTTTGTTCCGGGTTGACCCGGTCCGACCCAAACTCATTTAAATATTGAAAACCCTAATTTTGTAGATCTTAGCTTTCTTTTCTCTAGAGTTGGATTTTCTCCCAAACTCTTCTTATGATGATTTTGATGGATCTTCATCATTCATGCCACTCTAGTGAAGGATTCTTCAATCTATATTTATATTATGTTTATTTAATCCTTGTTCTTTATCTTTATGTCTCTTTTTCGCTTGTGTTCTTCCTTGTTCTTCATGTTTAAGCTTTAGACCCATTTTTGTTGGATTTTGGATTTTGCTTGATTTTGATTGTTTGATGGTTGATTGTCGATGCTTAGGACTAGATAAACATTTGTTCTTATGTTATGAAGGATCTTAATGTTAGGATTAAATTGAAAACTCATTTCTAGAACTTAGACATTTCATGCACACAAGGTGTTCGATGAAATGTCTAGAAAATTTCTAAGCATGCTTTTCATTCTAAGTGATTAGTCGATGCTGACTTTAGGATGAATTGTTGACTAAAATGGACTTGTGGTAAATTATGGATTATCTAAGTGATCAGTGGATGCTGACTTTAGATGATTCGTACAATTATTAGTGTCATGGAAGTGAACTAATCTACTTGAAAGTGTTCCATGTCATAAGAATAAATGTGCATTGAATGTTTAGGCATCGTTAGTCAATTGTCTTGATGGTTAGATGATGATGATTTAGGTTGCATCTTGTTAGATCTTTCACTTAGGTTGATCTTAAAGCTAGTTTTGGATTGAGAGATCAAAGCTAGAGTTTAAGCATTTCACGCCCGATAGGTGTTCGATGAAATACTTGAACCAAACCTTTTGTGAGCTTTTCATGCCTAGCCAATGAGAGTTGATGTCTAGGGTGATTAGTGAACTAAGTGGGATTGGAGATTAAAGCTTGTTAATCATCTTATCACAAACGAGAGTTTGATCTTGATTTGGTGATTAACAAAGTGATTAGTGCCACGAGAGTGGATTAGTCAAAATTGTGAATTTCATGTTCTAGGATAGTGTTTGATTCAATCTTTGTCATCATTGTTTGTTCATTAATCATCTTCTTGATAGTTAATTCATTTTTCAACACTTCTATCTTGTGTTTTCTTTCTTGCATTATACATTCTTTGTTTAAAAATATAAAAACCCAAAAGATTTGCTCTAGATTAGGAAGATTCATGTATTCTTGGTGCATTGATCTTAACCTTTTTGGTTCAATCCTCAAATACTACAATGATATTAGTAGGTTTGAGTAATTGATATGAACTTAACAAAAATCTTACGTATCAATTTGGAGCCGTTGCCGGGGAGGTTTAGCATTGATCATTAGGACTTTGATTCTTCTTGAGACTAGAGCTTTTTATTTTCTTTTGTTGCTAATCTTTTCACTTCTCTTGTCATTTTCATGAAGGGAGTGACAATGAGGGAGCAACCGTCAAGCTAGTGACGTTAAACGCACCCCTTGGGGACCTCCCCAAGCCTATCCCTTATCGAGCTTGAGACACAAAACAAGCAAATCAATACGGGTCTCTTGGGTTCAAGGTCGTGGTATGTGACGGAAGGAGGGCTTGAGCAACAGCGTGTCCAACTCCTCTCTTCACCATCTCCATTCCGCTAATCTCACTCCTCCTTTGTAAGTATCTCTTTTCCTTTTGAGTCTTTGCATTTCATCTTTTGTTTTTTGTCTCTCGGTGTGAAAGAGTTTGGGGGAGGGACCGGTGTCTAATCATGTGTTTTGTGATCTTATTTTGCCTTTTGCATCTTGAGTCTCATGCATATCATGCATTTTCAATAAATTTGAAACATTTTGAACTTTTGTGCATTTCGTGTAGAATTGAGTCTAGATGCATAGCATATAGGGTTACACTCACTTGCATTGGGAGAATTATACATGTAGAATATAAACTTAAGAGCTTGATTTAATGCCCTCGTTAGGAGTTCTTTGATGCATTTGAACGATCACGAAGTTAAGGATAATCCATGTTTTAATCTCGCGTTTTGAATGTTTATGTCTTGGTTGAAGCATGCTTAGATTTGATTCCAACTCTATCTATTATTTGAACTCTAATCTTGACTTGGAATTATCATGCTCATGCAATAAAAAGTTGAATTCATGGATATCATATACATATTTGAGATATCTTCTTCCTTTTACCACTCTCTTGTTAGCTCAAATAGCCATGTCCCACCTTTGGAATGGTTCACCTCGCCTTAACCCTAACATTCTTTCAAGCGTACATTACTAGTGTGTGTCGCCTAATTTCGAATGAACTTAGCAAAAAATGTTGAGTTTGGAACGACAAGGAGAAGCTTCAATGTTGAACTAGCTCACACATCATTGAGCTAGACATATGCTAGGATGGATAGGTTTGGGTTTTGGGTGATTGATTGAAAGAAAAGAGAGGGTGGAAAAATGGAAATAGATGGGAGGAAAAGATGGGGATAAGCAATTGATTGAGATTGTTAGCAAAAGAAAGTTGGTTTAGCTCAAAGTGATAAGAAAATAGTCTCTAGCTTTGAAAAGAAAGAAAAGAAGCCAACATGGCTCAAGCTAGAAAAGAAATGAAAGAGACTAGAGAAAGCAAAAGAAGAGCTGAGGAAAGAAACTTGTGAAATCCAAACCATTTGCTCATAAGGCGAAGAAGAAAATCCCCTAAAGTGTTTGAAAGGAAAAGAAGTGATGAAACATTGTGGTTTAAGAAGGCAAACGGCCTTGTGAAAAAAGGGTAGCTTAGGAAGGGTCACCTTGGGTTTAGAAGTAGGAGTGAAGTTCATATCGGGGCATTGGGTAGATGGAAGTCATCCTTGTATGCATCGGTTGATCCTTACTCTTAGCATTTTGCCAAAGTTCGTTCTTTCATGAGAGATCCCTTGCATCGGAATAGCCACATTGTTTGAGTTCACTTTTATCTCAAGACCTCTCCCTTAGCCAAATGAGTTCACTTGATTTGTATGAGCATGATTCCCCATTTGCACTTAATGAATGTCAAAGAGTTGGATGATAGGAATGCTTGTGGATGCTAAGGCTTAGAACCATTTCGTTTTGAAAAGAGTATGGCTAAATCTTTTAAAGTAGAGGCTGTTTGTGCATCATATAACTTCTCTCAAGGGCATTGATTCGAATTCTTTGGTTAATATTCTCGGATTTGATCTTCCACTTTCAAACCTCTCTCTCTACTTTTTTATTTGCTTGAGGACAATCAAATGAATAAGTTTGGGGGAGTTGATATTCCCATATTTTGCATCTCTTAGCATGTATTCTTGTTATTATTTTGTGTCTCATACATGTGTCTTACATTGTTTTTATAGCATTTTGGTCTTTATTATAGTATTATGTGTTTGCATTAGGTCCTAGTGAGTTTTTCATGCATTTGGAGTGTTTTTAGGTGTCTTGGAGACAATTGATGGTATTTGGAGTTATGGAGCATAAGAGAAGAAAACGTCTGTCCGGAGTGTCCGAAATAACGGGTCGGACGAAGGGTTTACAGTCCGATTTAGCTTTGGAGATGTTCATGAGAGTTATAACGGCACCAGTTATCGGTCTACAGGAGTTGGATTCAGGTCATTTGGACATATGGGTCGACAGATATGACCGAATTTCTAAGAAGTCTCCATCTGGCCGCGAACCCGTTGCACCATACCGGACCAATCTTGTCCGGCGTCACCGTCAGCTATTCAAATTCAGCTTGGAAAGGAAGATTACCGGCCAACAACACCCATCCATCCCCGACCGGTACTGCTCCTTCACTCAACCAGGAGAAATACCATCCTCTTGTGCCGGCCCAATCTCGCCCGGCGTGGAAGATCTCGCCGAAGTCAGCCAAAGTATCTGAAAGATCAGGCTGGACGAAGGATCTAAACTCGGAATTAGCTTCTGAAGCCTTCATAGAAGTTGTAGGTAATTGAGTTAGATATCTTCTGAAGGTGGTCACAAGTTATTCTGATCGGTCGTGTGAAAGATACACTAGATTTAGAAGGAACATGTCTGACTAGCGCCCAAACGAGTTTTGCTCAAAAACGCAAAGTCTCCATACCGGCCACACATACCGGCCCCAATTCGCCCGGTATGGAAAGTTTGACCAAAGAATTGACCGGGTAAAAACCCGGTTTGTTCCGGATTGACCCGGTCCGACCCAAACTCATTTAAATATTGAAAACCCTAATTTTTTAGATCTAAGCTTTCTTTTCTCTAGAATTGGGTTTTCTCCCAAACTCTTCTTATGATGATTTTAGATGGATCTTCATCATTCATGCCACTCTAGTGAAGGATTCTTCAACCTATCTTTATATTATGTTTATTTAATCCTTGGTTTTTATCTTTATGTCTCTTTTTCTCTTGTGTTCTTCCTTGTTCTTCATGTTTAGGCTTTAGACCCCTTTTTGTTGGATTTTGGATTTTGCTTGATTTTGATGGTTTGATGGTTGATTGTTGATGCGTAGGACTAGATAAACATTTGTTCTCATGTTAGGAAAGATCTTAATGCTAGGATTGAATTGAAAACTCATTTCTAGAACTTAGACATATCATGCACACAAGGTGTTCGATGAAATGTCTAGAAAATTTCTAAGCATGCTTTTCATCCTAAGTGATCGGTGGATGCTCACTTTTGGATGAATTGTTGACTAAAATGGACTTGTGGTAAATTATGGATTATCGAAGTGATCGGTGGATGCTGACTTTAGATGATTCGTACAATGATTAGTGTCATGGAAGTGAACTAATCTACTTGAAAGTGTTCCATGTCATAATAATAAATATGCATTGAATGTTTAGGCATCGTTAGTCAATTGTCTTGATGGTTAGATGATGATGATTTAGGTTGCATCTTATTAGATCCTTCACTTAGGTTGATCTTAAAGCTAGTTTTGGATTGAGAGATCAAAGCTAGAGCTTAAGCATTTCACGCCCGATAGGTGTTCGATAAAATGCTTGAACCAAAACTTTTGTGAGCTTTTCATGCCTAGCCAATGAGAGTTGATGTCTAGGGTGATTAGTGAACTAAGTGGAATTGGAGATTAAAGCTTGTTAATCATCTTATCACAAACGAGAGTTTGATCTTGATTTGGTGATTAACAAAGTGATTAGTGCCACGAGAGTGGATTAGTCAAAATTGTGAATTTCATGTTCTAGGATAGTGTTTAATTCAATCTTTATCATCATTGTTTGTTCATTAATTGTCTTCTTGATAGTTAATTCATTTTCCAACACTTCTATCTTTTGTTTTCTTTCTTGCATTTTACATTCTTTGTTTAAAAATATAAAAACCCAAAAGATTTGCTCTAGATTAGGAAGATTCATCTATTCTTGGTGCATTAATCTTAACCTCTTTGGTTCGATCTTCAAATACTACAATGATATGAGTAGGTTTGAGTAATTGATATGAACTTAACAAAAATCTTACCTATCAGTATCAGAGCATGGTTTCTAATCATGCTCATGGGAATGAGTTTTCAACGGTTTTTATTTTTCGAGTCATAAAAGAGATTCGCGTAAACACCATTAGGAATCTGGAGGTCTTATTGCCATTAGGTTAGTGGGGGATTTTGGGGAAAAACTTTGGAATGACCTTATTTGGCGAGTGATGCAGGATGTCGAGGAGAATGGGGAGATATGAGTGGGATCTGAAGTGGACGCCTGGTTCATAGGGAAGGCAAACAAAATGATATCTGACGTTATACGGATCAGAGGGATCTGGTTCGTGGGGAAGTTCGTCTAGTGACACAAGCTCAAGTTCATTACAATATATATATATATATATATATATATATATTTTCGACTCAGACTCATCAATTGAAACCGACACGGAGATTGACTCAGAATCAGAACATCATGAGGAAATCTTGACATATTTAGACGTGCTAGAGGAGTTCAATATAGACTTGGATATGGAGTCTATCTGGCAAGCTTCGGAATAAGGAGAAGGGATGGAAATGAGGATATACGACCCGGTCATATATGTCAACGGCGTATTCCGATGTAGAGATTTGGGAGCCATAAGGGCCGGAGATAATAGATATATAATCCGCCGATATATCTATGACGACCCGGTCATATATGTCAACCGCCACAGAATCAGGCTTGTCGTTATCAAGCGGGTCAGGAGGCGCCTCAATGATACGCATGCCCTATGCATACTACATGGAATGTAATTACCAATATGCTCCCCAAGAACCAAGGAGGGTGTGGGAGTTTGGGCGAGAAACAAAAGAAAGGCAAGTGGAGAACATGTCTCTGTGAAGGAGGGAGCACGGCCTCATAGACGGCATTGCTACGGAAGAATGGGAGGACAATTTAGGCTGACCAGGAAGAGAGGGGCAAGAGGCAGAACAGACAGCGGCAAATCAAGCGGAAGTAGAACGGATGATGCAAGACCAGCACATACGTTGGATGGGAACGATTACGCCGGAGATGGCAAGAGAATAAGAAATTCGAGTTCGTCGTTATTTGGAAAATAACAGGGCCTGAGTCTTAAGGGATCGAGCAAGAAGGTAAAACCTGAATCATTGTTGGGACAAGGACGATCTCATCAATGAATACGATCACTCTTGGAGACCACATATTGTGCGAGGCATGGCGGTGGATGAGTGATAGCGTCGGATTGGTTCACTACAAGAAAACACAGTTTTTGCGACCCCCAAAATAGTCGCAAATGACTCATTTGCGACCATTTTGGGACTAAACAAATTAGTCGCAAATATTTGGTTGCTAAATATATAAAGTGATAACTGTCGCTCTTTTGCGACTAATATGTGACTCTCAATATCAGTCCTAATTTAGAGAATGATTTTGCGACTACTTGTAAAAACTAAATTAAAAAAAATTCCAAAAAAAAAAATTTATTTATTAAATTTATTAATGTGGTAATGGTCCAAAATATTATAAAATGATAAAACAAATTGCTAGAATAGCACAAAGTTTGAAAAAATTGTAAAAATAGTCTTTTTCAAAAACAATTTGAACTGTTTTTGGTTTAGTGTTGGATTGTTTATGGTTTAGTTTTAAGGGTGTATGGTTGGGTTGTTTAGGGTTTAAGGTTTAGTTTTAAGGGTGTATGGTTCGCCCTAAACCCTCCACCCTAAAACCATTTCCCAAAAAGACTATTTTTACAATTTTCCCAAACTTTGTACTATTCTAGCAATTAATTTCTCATTTTGTACTAGTTCAAAAATTATCTCTTAATTAATTACACAAAATGAAGATAACAAAAAAATGAAAAACAAATGAAAAAAAAATGAAAAAAATAAAAATAAAAATTGATCTTCTTCTGCCTCGCCGACGCCGATCAACCTCCATGGCCAAGATATGCTCCTCCGCCTGCATCCAGAGCTCAGCATGACTTCCGAGCTCCTTTGTCTGGCTTAGGCCGCCGGGAAGCAACCACCACGAACCTGCTCCTCCACGACGCTTCTGCTCCTCCGCATCGCATCTGCTCCTCCACGGCTCATCTGCTCCTCCACGGCGCATCTGCTTCTCTGCGGCGCATCTGCTCCTCCACGGCGCATCTGCTCCTCCGTGTCGTTTTTGGGTGCGTCAAATAAAAGATTGCGCTGGTGGAGGGTTTTGAGGTTAAATGGAGTGAAGATAGTGGTGAGACGGAGATGAGAAGTTGTGGTGAGAAGGAGATGAACAGCTGCAGTGAGGAGACAAAGAACATGACTTTGACTTCCATTGAAGGTTTTCAAAAGGAAGATAGGCCGATTTGGTCGGATTTGGAAGTTGGGTTTTGGTATTTAGGGTTGATTAGATGGAGGAGGGAAGAGGAAGATGGAACGGTGGTTATGGTGGGTGGTTCAGATTTGCGGAATTGTTCAAGCTCTTCGCGATCTTCGATTCTGAGTTTGTCTTTGATGGGTTTTCTTCTCAACATTTCGGATATGAGAGAGAAGAAGGTTCTTTGCTCTATTTTTTTTTTAACAACGAAACTGAGAGAGAGAGAGAGAGCAATCTGTATTTGGTGAGAAAGAGAGAGTGTAAGCCATTGGATTGAATCTAATCAACGGTGAAGAATAAAATTAAGTGTGATCCTTGTATTTACTGAGTAACCAATGAGAGAGAAGTCTAGATGTTTTAAAAAAATCGAATAGAGTTGCGAAACGGTCGCAAATTTGGGACTCTTTTGTGACTACTTATATATATTATGAGTAGAATCAAAAAAATTTACCCTAAACCCTAAAATTTAAGAACCTAAAAGGTTTGAATATGACTTTACAATGATTCTGTGTATATAGCAGTTCAAAAATTTGTTAAAACTTAAAAATAAGTAAATTTTGAGAGAATTTCTATCTTTCAAAATCATTCTTTATAAAACAAATGTAACACTTAGTACATGTTAGGATTAGATTGAAATTTTAGTAAGTGTTATATTTTTTGTATATTATTTGATATTTATGTGTAAGATCTAGTTTACAATTTAAGATTCAGAGTTTATGATTAAGGGTTAGAGGTTTAGGGTTTAGCATTTATGATTTATAAAATGATTATATTTAAAATAATTGTAAGTGTTAAATTTTTTGTATATTATTTGATGTTTATGTGTAAGATCTAGTTTAAAATTTAAGATTTAGATCAAGTTTATGATTAAGGGTTAGATGTTTAGGGTTAACGATTAAGGGTTTGTGGTTGGAGTTTAGAATTTAGGATTTTATTTAAAAAATCGAGTGTAGTTGCATATTAGTTGCAAATTTGGGACTATTTTGTGACTACTATAAAAAAAATCGAGTGGAATCGCAAATGAGTCACAAATTTGGGACCCTTTTGTGACTACTTATACATGTACATGTTATGAGTATAATCAAAAACCGTTACCCTAAACCCTAAACTTTAAGTACCTAGAAGGTTTGAATATGACTTTTAAATGATTCTGTGTATATAGCGTTTTTAAAATATGTTAAAACTTATAAATTAACATATTTACAATTATATATTGATAATGTTTTAAGAAAACGTTTGAGTGGAGTTGCTAAAGCGAAGTAAATCAGACGCACATTCTGGACTACTTTTGCAATTCCTTAAACATTCGCAAATAAGCGACTCTTGTCTGACTACTTCGTTTCGTCGGTAATTTGTGACTATTGTGCATCTGAATTATGAGTAGTCGCTTATTAGTCTCAAATAAGTCACCATACCATCCTTTTTTTTGCAACCAAAAAAATAGTCGCAAAAGGTAGTCACAAAATTTGTTTTTTTTGTAGTGGTTCCGAAACTTGAGGTTTTAAATTTATAAATCTAAAGGTTCCGCAAGTGCACAGACGTGCGTTGTAGTACTTTAGGTATCGATCCACAGGGAGATATAGCTGTTCTGCGAGACCTTAGGTAGAGAATAGCAAGGAAGTCTAAGACGAGAATAAATTTTAATAAGGGTTTTTGTCACGAAAATGTAAAGCACGTAAAATAGAAAATTGCTTGTAAAATAGACTAAGAAAATCGATGGCATAAACTAAAGAGAGAAACGATTTGTAAACAATAATAAAACGGTGTTGGGTCGACAAGAATATCTTAAGGTATGCTCGATTCGATCATGGTCCCTAAGCTCTTAGTAACTATTTCTAGATTTCAACTCCACGAACTGAACAAAATAAACGGCATAGCCTACTTTCGTACATCCTACGCATCAACAACCTATATACTCGATAAGTAGCTTTCGTCTCTGGCCGCGCGGAAGATCGTGATGTTCACAATAGTTTTTCCTAGTTCACGGCACTTCGTAAGTATACTTTCAAAATCTTATGACGCGCAGGCTCTGATGGATAAACGATTCGATTGTTTTTAGATCAATCATTTTTAGTGGTACTTAACACCTATGAATCACCTCTAGTTCATGACACTAGATTTAACATTAACAACTATCCATAAGAAAGATCTCTAGAAATCGGTAAGAGTTTTATCTCGTGAAATCCATATCGAACATAGAATTCCCCTTTGAATTCCAACAATGAAAATACTCAAACATACTAGAAATGAAAATCATGATTAAATAAATTGCACGAGATTGATGAAGGAGCCTTACGATTTTAAGAACTAAGTCCGATGAGAACCTCTACACCAATCTCAAAAAATAAAGAACAAGAGTTTAAGAATAAAAGCAAGAACAAAACTAAACTAAAAATGGTGTAAAAGCAAGCACACGAAATTAGGTCTTCTAAGAGGCATATTTATAGGTCTTCTCTTCTGCTTTCGTAAGTCTTTAGAGTTTTAAATGATGGAAATTGAACGGGTCTTGCAAATTGGGCTTACGGGACGAAATCACCTTGGCCGCATATCCATGGAGTCTGGCCGCGGCGGATCTTCACTTGGCCGCGGGTGGATGCTTCTTGCCGCAGCAAATTTCCTCTTGGCCGCAGCTGGAGTGCTTCTGGGAGTGGCCATATTGGATGTTTTGATCTTCATGTATCTTTTGATTGAACCGTTAGATCGTCCTCGAATCTGTTGGAATGGAAAGGTAGCTGGTCCTTCTTTAATATCTCCAAAATTGGGCTGGATCAGACGGTGAGAAGAACCTATTTTGCAATTGAACTTCTGACGGTTTGTGTAATGCCCCAGTACTCGGCTAGAAATCGGCGAAGGGATTTCGGCCGAGACGGAAACCAATTTGGCCTAGATTAGACAGAAGTACAGGGGGAAGGCCGAGAGGGTTGTTACCGATGGATCGTGTAATTGAACCATGGGGCCCAACCCGGTAGTCTAAGGGTCAAAAAGGTGAAAGTCTGGTCGAGGCGCCTTAAGGAATTGTCCGCGAAAAATTAGGCTAAGGGCTCAGAATTCTAGTTTTACTGAAAGAACCTTTCCGGTGGATGCCGGCAGACATGCGGTAAGCAATGGGCTCGAAAGGACTCGGGTAATTTATGTGGACCAGGTACGGCCACAAATGTGTATTAGGTAACCGCTTTTGGATAGGACCAGGAAAAGTCTACAATTGCGCCTACGAATAAGCATGAGTTGTGGATAAGCATGAATTATGGATAAGCATGAAATTACGGATAAGCATGAACTGTGGATAAGCATAAAGTTTTGGATATGCATGAAGTGTGGATAAGAACGGAAATGGATAAGATCAAGTGCATGGCAAGCCTGAGGTGTCAGGTTTTGGTTCACCTTGTTCCATGTGTCGGATGCTAAGGGTGGATTAGTGTCCTAGGTAGAACACATGTCGCCACCTTAGATCCAGCAGTACCACCTCGTGCTTAACCAAACCCCTATATAAACCTTAGGACCTAGCCTTAAAATCGTTCAACACAATTCCATCCGAAAAACACTAGAAACCTCTCTAGAATGGTTAGTTTCTGAACGCTTAAGCAGGGTGTGGGCAGTACGTGGGAAGGGCCGAGGCAAGATCATATCCAAGAGTTCAACCGAATCACGGTGAGTAAGTTTCGGTCATGTGAAGCAGCACATGATTAGGATTTAAATTGAGTTATTTAGATTATGTGTTTGGTTTATTGCTTGCCCCAGTACTCGGCTAGAAATCCGCGAAGGGATTTCGGCCGAGACGGAAACCAATTTGGCCTAGATTAGACAGAAGTACCGGGGGAAGGCCGAGAGGGTTGTTACCGATGGATCGTGTAATTGAACCATGGGGCCCAACCCGGTAGTCTAAGTGTCAAAAAGGTGAAAGTCTGGTTGATGAGCCTTAAGGAATTGTTCGCGAAAAATTAGGCTAAGGGCTTAGAATTCTAGTTTTACTGAAAGAACATTTCCGTGATGCCGGCAGACATGCAGTAAGCAATGGGCTCGAAAGGACTCTGGTAATTTATGTGGACCAGGTACGGCCACAACCGTGTATTAGGTAACCGCTTTTGGATAGGACCAGGAAAAGTCCACAATTGCGGCTACGGATAAGCATGAGTTGTGGATAAGCATGAATTATGGATAAGCATGAAGTTATGGATACGCATGAACTATGGATAAACATGAAGTTGTGGATAAGCATGAAGTGTGAATAAGTACGGAAATGGATAAGATCAAGTGCATAGCAAGCCTGAGGTGTCAGGTTTTGGTGCACCTTGTTCCATGTGTCGGATGCTAAGGGTGGATTAGTGTTCTAGGTAGAACATATGTCACTACCTTAGATCCTGCAGTACCCCCTTGTGCTTAACCAAACCCCTATATAAACCTTAGGACCTAGCCTTAAAATCATTCAACACCATTCCATCCGAAAAACACTAGAAACCTCTCTAGAACCTTGGTGGTTAGTTTCTGAACGCTTAAGCCGGGTGTGGGCAGTACGTGGGAAGGGCAGAGGAAATATCATATCCAAGCTTTCAACCGAATCACGGTGAGTAAGTTCCGATCATGTGAAGCAGCACATGATTAGGATTTAAATTGCGTTATTTAAATTCTGTGTTTGGTTTATTACTTGGGTAATTTTTTTATGGGATTATTGCGTGAAACTTGGTTGATTGTTTAAATTTCCGTTGTGTGTCGTTTGAGTCTAGTTACTTGGTATGACTAGGACTATTGTGAATGTGTTGATTGGTTGTTAGTTCCGCTGCGTGTTTTTATGCTAGTTTTGCATAATAGTTGAGATTGAGCTAGGTTGCGTAGTTTAAGCATGTTTAGTTGTTAGGCTTGCTTGCATGGTTGTTAGGTCATGCTAGGTCGTATGGTAGAGATCCCGGGCTCACTAAGTAATTGTAGATTACTTATGACGCTGCTTTGTTGTTTTTCAGGCTGTTAGGTAATAGCCAGGCTCGGGATGGAACCGACGGCTCCCTGGGCCGAGGTACGGATTGCAAAGCCTTAGGCCGAAGTCCTGGGAGTTAGCGGCCCTCGCGGACTGGGAGGCTCAGGTGGATCGGACGGGCGGTCCGTGAACCCAGGCCTATCGGTGCGCGGGAGCCGTTACGTAGCGAACCCGGCCCGTCTCTGCATGTGCGCGTGCGCGGTGCACGGGGAGCTCTCGGCCCGGCCGCACAGGGAGCGGTTTGGGGGCATTACAGTTTGACTATGAGCTGAAAATCTAGTTTTTCTCCTATTTGTAATGCTTTCAAAGTAACCTCAAAAGAGTTTTGAAATTACAAATATGCGAAAACCGTAATAAAACATAGAAAAGCGAGTGAAACACTTATTAAAACGTTCTTAAATAGATAGTAAAAATGGAAAAATACGGTGTTACCAATGAGCCACTGACCTTGACGCACGAGCTGATCCAAGCAATGGTAGAGAAACAACGAGCCATTACCGGAGGAAACCAGAGATTAAATGAAGAATGAGAAGAAGATGACGTAGTTCCACAAATCGATAAGTACGAGGGTAGCGAAGACGGAAGAGGGGGAACATGCAGTTCCAAGAACCCAAAGATTTGGAGATCATTAGACCATGAAGTGAGACAAGAAGCCGAAGGCGAAGACGGAGAAAGAGAGATGGCAAGATATGGAAATTTCTTGGAGCTCGAGGCAAGACAAGAAGAAGAAAGGGAAATGACCATAGGCCAAAGATTCGAAGAACTGTTGGGCTATGAATCAATACAAGAACCATAAGCCACCAAAGGATTCGAGGAGTTGGAGGAACCTTCAGATGGGACGGACCGCCACCTGATGAGACCAATGCTGAAGAATTTAGGATAAGGCGAAGAAGCATCACTCACGACGTAGATGGTGAGGGCAGAGCACAGCTGGGAATAGTGCTAGGTCCAACTATGGAACTAATAAGGAGAAGAGAGAAAGAAGCTGAGGAAGAGACTAATGCTGAACCTGTCTTGATATGATCCTGGATGAGCAGCTTGAACCAGAGCATGGAGCTAAGCATGAACTTGTTGGAAAGCTAAGGAAAACACATGAACAAGCTAGTTCGAAGATCAGAGATAAAGCCAAAAGATTCAAGAAAGTCTTGGGGAAACTATTTCATCAAGTTGGACTCGACGCCGTCACTTGGGCCAGGATGAAGAAGGGGAATTGAAACCTCATTGGTTTTGAACACAGGCCCAAGTAAATAAATAAACGGTTCAAGTGATTTACTTGTGCTCTTTTCCTCCTTTTTGGTTTTGTCTCACCAGGTTTCCAAAGAAAGGTTTTTAACGAGGCAAGTATATCACTTCCAATAAAACCTGTTTTTGATCTATGACACAAAGCCCAGCAACATAAATCTCGACCAGAATACCAAGGGGCATGGCGTGGAGAGTCTTTTATTTTTATTCAAATTTGTGTTTAATTTCTGTGTAATTTTCGAGGCTTGTTTAATTGCTGTTCATGCAAGCCTTGTGTTTTTCTTTATATTTCTTCTATTGTCATTTGAGAAATCTATCTTGTCTTTTTATAAAACTCTCTCTGAATTTTCTAGATCATCTTGTTGGTGAGTAATATCCAGCAAAATCCTTTGTATCTTATGGTGTGTAATATCCTTAAGATTCAAAGAGGAATATCAAAGGCCTTCCGCGTCCTTTGTGAGACCAATCGATCCACATTCACGAAGTAGCATTTTGGGCAAAGGATCTTCTCACCAAAATCGTAACAGGTGGTATAAGAGCCTGTTTCGTGATCAAGTTATGTTTTTCCAAACCTGTTCGATTGTAGGAATCTGAAACGTTTCTGTCTGTCGATTTGCTAGAATTTTCATAATTAATTGGTGTTCGATAAAATTATGAAATCAACTTCTGGTGAATTTAGAACCAGTCTAGTATTTGTTAAAATTATTTCTGGGTATTTTGAATTCGTTTTGATATTTTATTCCGTTCGATCAAGTTGAACAGTCATGTTACAGTTCTAGACGAGTTTAGTGGCATTTGAAGGGTTATTTTTATGATCATTGTATGAAATCATTTCTATTACCCAAGGAACTTGTTACTGGTGTATTTGTGCTTTGTTTCAGGTCTCAATGTCTAATACACATAATGAACAAAGTGTGAACCAAGCGAATCAAGCGATGATGGACGATCTTATGGCTAAAGTGTCGACCTTGTTGGATGAGAAACATTCTGCCCATAAAATTAATACTGCGCAATCAAAACAGGAAGGTTCAAGATCAAGCCAGCACCATTCAGCCACATAAAATTACTATAGCAACGCCTCACGGTCCTATGATTCAAGGAGAAGAAGAAGGCGTGACCAAGAAGAAAGGCAACCAAAGAATATGGATCCTTTGGCGGGTTTTAAACTCAATATCCCTGCATTTCATGGCACTAACAATCCAGAAGAATACTTGGAGTGGGAGAAGAAGATTGAGATAGTGTTCAACTGCCGAGATTACACCCAAGAGATCAAGCTCAAGATCGCACCCACAGAATTCAAAGACTATGCGTTAAGTTGGTGGGATCAACTTGTCACTACTAGGCGACGGGTGGGAGACTTTCCAGTAGAGTCATGGATGCAACTAAAGGTACTAATGGGGAAGAGATTCATCCCAAGTCACTATCACCGGGAACTACACTTCAAGCTAAGGAATTTGTCCCAAGGAAACCGAACCGTAGAAGAGTACTACAAAGAAAAGGAGACTCTTATGCTGAGAGCGGATATTCAAGAAGATAATGAAGCAACAATGGCGAGCTTTATTGGTGGACTCAATAGAGACATTATAGATAGATTGGAGGTTCATCACTATGTGGAGTTGGAAGAACTCCTTCCCAAGACGATCATGTTTGAGAAACAGCTAAAAAGGAGAAGTGCTTCTTCTCGATCTTCTTATGGTGCTAGAGCAGCCCTTAAACCGAGCTATCAAGATGATGAGAAGCAGATTATTAAGCCCAAGATTGAGCCAAAACCGTTCACACCTGTTCAAAACTACAAGGGCAGAACCGAAGCTTCAACTTCTACGGGTCGTGATGTAAGGTGTTTTAAGTGTCAAGGCAAGGGACACTTTGCAAAAGAATGTCCAAACCAGAAGATCATGGTTCTCTTGGACAATGGCGAGATTGAAGAAGAGGAAGCTCTTGCTGATTCATCCGAGGAACATGAAGAAGTTGCTGTTAAAGGAGATCTTTTGGTGATTCAAAGAGCTTTGAACGTTCACATCAAAACCGACGAGCATGAGCAAAGGAAGAATCTATTTCACTCAAGATTGTCACGTCCAAGGAAAGGTATGCAGCATTATCATAGATGGAGGTAGCTGTACAAATGTTGCAAGTGAAACAATGGTCAAGAAGCTCGAGATGACAGTAAAGAAGCATCCCAAACCGTACAATCTTCAATGGCTTAACAACGAGGAGATGAAGGTGAGTAGCCAAGTCTCGGTTCCTATAACCATTGGCAAATACCAAGATGAGATTCTGTGTGACGTCATGACCATGGAAGCAAGCCACATTCTTCTAGGAAGACCATGGCAGTATGATCGAAGAGTTCTTCATGACAGATTCAACAACCGGTATTCGTTCGAATATGAAGGAAAAAAGATCACTTTGGTACCTATGTCACCAAATGAAATCTATCAAGACCAACTTCTCCTCAAGCACATAGGCAAACAGGTTGTAAGTGAAACTCCTAACTCTCAAAAGAAAAATAAGAAATGCCTTTTACTTGATCAAACTCCTTCGAGTTTAACTAATCATGCACCGGAGCTTCCAAATCCGAGTGAGAAACCTTTTCTTTTGCAGAAAACTCAGGCTACGATCAAGGGAAATGATCCAAAGGAACTAGCACTCAAGGATAGATCGATCCATAGCTACTGGTCCAACATGAAGGATTTCGATCGATCCTTTGGTCTCGGCTACAAGCATATGAATTACTTGGTTCGATTGAGAGAGGAGCTGGATCAACGACTTGTCACTAAGTCTGATCACTTTTGTCGACCAACTGGACCATTAGAGGAGACTGGTTGAAACCAAAATCCAGTAGCACAGATCGAATCAAGCTGGCCTTTGAAAACTACACCAACGGCCAAAGAACATTAAGCGGAGCAAAAGAAGCATTCAAACGACCAAACCACTGCTGGGTCATGTAAGTACTCTCGACTTAATACATATTTTAAGACTAACGGTCGTGGTATTTTGTTGTTTGAACACACAGATCTTGAGATAGCTAATAACGTGCCAACTGGACCCGAGAAGAAAAATACAGTTCAAGAAGAAACGTTGGGAGCTGAGAGCAATAGCCGTTCTGTTTTTGCGAATTCTAGATGGCATAAACCACTTCCAACACCAGCACATACCAACTCCAACACCCACAAGATCTGCTCGCAAGGTAAGTGTAATCCGGTTTGAACTTTAATCATACTAACTTAGTTCGTTTCCGTGCAGATTTTTCGGATTTGAGGTCAAATCCTTTTGAAGAGAGAGGGGATGATATGATCCTGAATGAGCAGCTTGAACTAGAGCATGGAGCTAAGCATGAATTTGTTGGAAAGCTAAGGAAAACACTTGAACAAGCTATTTCAAAGATAGGAGCTAAAGCCAAAAGATTCAAGAAAGTATTGGGGAAAGTATTTCATCAAGTTGGACTCGACGCCGTCACTTGGGCCAGGATGAAGAAGGTGAATTGAAACCTCATTGGTTTTGAACACAGGCCCAAGTAGATCAATAAACGGTTCAAGTGATTTACTTGTGCTCTTTTCCTCCTCTTTGGTTTTGTCCCACCGGGTTTTCCAAAGAAAGGTTCTTAACGAGGCAAGTAGATCACTTCCAATAAAACCCGTTTGTTGATCTATGACACAAAGCCCAGGAAGTTAAATCTCGACCAGAATACCAAGGGGCATGGCGTGGAGAGTCTTTTATTTTTATTCAAACTTGTGTTTAATTTCTGTGTAATTTTTGAGGCTTGTTTAATTGCTGTACATGCAAGCCTTGTGTTTTTCTTTATATTTCTTGTATTGTCATTTGAGAAATCTATCTAGTCTTTTTATAAAACTCTCTCTGAATTTTCTAGATCATCTTGTTGGTGAGTAATATCCAGCAAAATCCTTTGTATCTTATGGTGTGTAATATCCTTAAGATTCAAAGAGGAATATCAAAGGCCTTCCGCATCTTTTGTGAGACCAATCAATCCACATTCACGAAGTAGCATTTTGGGCAAAGGATCTTCTCACAAAGATCGTAACATGTCTGGGCACCACGTAGAAGGACGGGGCTAACCCAAAACAATGAAGGGAGGAGAGTCATGCGGGGAGCTACCTGGCAAGAAAATGAGGTTTCAGCAAATGTAAAAGAACCGGAATAAGAAGAAGAAAATAGACAAGCCGATCTCAGGCGAAGAGAAAGAGCTGATGATGAAGAGCTTGATATATCATGGTTTTTACCCCGTTTTAAGCCATGATATAAGTCCGTTTTATAGAGTCTTTCTACTACTTTGTAGTGTTTTAGAGTCTTTTACAGGTTTTAGCACGTTTGGAGCATAATTGGAGATATTAGAGCTTTCTGGAGCATTTTAGAGCAAAGCAGACGTTCATGTAGCTGAGTACCCGATTTGAAGCCTCAGTATCGATCGATACTGCCTAGTATCGGTCGATACTCACCGCAGCAAGACACGGACCGCGACTTTAATGAAGAGGTAAAGATTTGCAAAATTGCCTAGAAGACTTTATTATTTACAAGAAGCCCCAAAACGTGATTTAGGTTATTTAATAGGATTTTACAGCCACTTTCATGGCTATGTTTTATTTTACTTTGGTTTCTGTGAGAGAGCTTTGGAAGGGAGACAAGTCTGAAACTCTGTTCGTCCGATAGAAGATTTCGAACCCTCTTGTTACTCTTTCTTATTTATTCAAGTATTTATTCATTCATGTTAATTGCTTCAATTTCCATGTCTGAGTAGATCTCCTGTTAGGTTTAGGGTTCTCATAAGGGATCTCTTTGAATGCTAGGTTGATTTGTTGATTAGGGTTCATAATCCAAATTAGTTCTTCACCATAGGTTGTTTCCATAGCTAATTCTGGAGCAGAACAGAAAGGAAAATCAACTTTTTTTTTGGGTAACACGAACTAAATAAAACTGAAGCAAATTCTTATGCTTTTCTCTTTATGATTGACACAGCAAAACAATTATCTAGCAACCTAACAAGCAACACTTTAAATTTGTTTTTTTTATGGGGTTTTGGGTTTAATGAAATCAAATAACGAAACTTGCAAATAAATCAGATTCAATTCTTTTGGGATTTTTGTTTATAATCAAACTGAAACAGAACAGAAGCAAACTACTAAGCAAGACATATGCAATTTTTATGGTTTTTCTCTTAAGAACAAACTGGAACAAACGAGCTAAACCAAACAGAAACTAAAGGATAGAAGGGATAGAAAACCAAAGGTAGGAACCTTTGTCTCTGATACCAGATGATGTAAGATCGGAGTCCACCTCTCTTACTACACACGGTTTCAATACCAACAGCTTGAATGGATGATGAGTGAAGGTAGAGATGAGGGCGAATGGTTGCTAGTTGATTCAACAAATAGCAATCGAACAAGACAACTTGATTAAACAAGCAATCTGAACGAGATGAATTGAAGGCACCACATAGAGTGTGAGGGGATCTCTGATACTGCAATACACTCAGTCTTGTATGAATCACACACACGAAGAACAGAGCAAGAGTTTCTCTCAAGGCTGCGCTTGAAGGAGAAGAAGAAAACGTCGTCTTTATTAATATCAAAAAGGGTGAAAAGTTACAAGGCTGCAGGGGAACCTTATATAGTGGTTCTTCAGCTTAAGACCTAATTTAGGTCGACACAAAACAAAAACAAAGACTCAAAACAACAGGACGTGCCAAATGATACCTTATCCCAGAGCTACTGGGAAGACTAAGAGGGAGGTAGAACACTCTAGATGCAAAGCTATCATGGATAATTTAATCGTTGAACTTCCTTTTATCGATGCTATCAAGACTTCTCCAGCTTTCATGAGATATGTCAAGAGGATGGTGTCTAGCAATGTGAACCTTGAAGAAGGATGCTTGATGATTACTCACAAGTGCAGTGCAATCCTGACTAACATGATCCCAAAGAAGCTACCAGATCCATGGATTTTTGTGTTGGATTGTACAATATTCACAGACAGATTCGAGCGCTCTCTTTGTGACCTTGGCTCAAGTGTCAACCTCATGCCATACTCAGTTGCTAAAAGGATGGGAATGACAGACTTCACAGCCACAAGGATCTCCATTAGACTTGTTGATCGCTCAATTTTGATTGGGAATTACTTTATCCCAATTGATTTCATTGTCCTGGAGTATGATGCTGAGCCTAAGGATCCTTTTATCCTAGGCAGACCATTCCTTGCAACAGCTGGTGCTTTGATTGATTGCAGGAATGGGAAGATCGCTCTCAACATCGGTGATTTGGTAATGACTTTCAATATGGATAAGATAATGAAGAGACCAACCATCGATGGGCAGACCTTCTTTGTCGACACTTTCAGTGACATAGCTGAAGAGTACTTCCTGGAGATGCATCCTGAGGATCCACTAGAGAGAGCATTGGTCTCTTCAGCCACTTCAGACGTCCATTCGTGTGAAGATACTGCTGGATACTCAAAAATTCTCGATTCAGCATTACCAGTATCGATCGATACTCCCTTAGTATCGGTCGATACCCTATGGCCAGAAAGGGAGTTTGCCGATAGTTCTATACAAGCTGATGGGCTTGGAGATTGGAGTGAAGAAAAAGCTCCTAAAGTGGAACTCAAGCCACTTTCTGCGAATCTGAGGTATGGTTTTCTTGGTTCTAATTCCACATACCCAGTGATTATTAATGCTTCTTTGAACAACGCAGAGATTATCTTACTGCTGAGCAAGCTGCACAAGTATCGCAAAGCGCTTGGCTATTCTCTTGATGACATTCCAGGTATATCACCGGACCTGTGCATGCATAGAATTCATCTTGAGGACAAGTCAAAAACTTCAATTGAGCATCAAAGGAGGCTGAATCCGAACGTGAAGGAAGTAGTTAAAAAGGAGGTGGTGAAGCTTACGAAAGCTGGTGTCATCTATGCTATTTCGGATAGCTCTTGGGTCATTCCAGTGCACGTTGTTCCTAAGAAAGGAGGAATAACTGTGGTGAAGAATGAGAAAGATGAGATGATTCCTACTAAGACTATCACTGGGCATCGAATGTGCATTGACTACAGGAAGTTGAATGCAACTACGAGGAAAGATCACTTACCATTGCCATTCATTGACCAAATGTTGGAGAGGTTGGCTAGTCATCCGTACTACTGTTTTCTCGATGGATATTCAGGTTTCTTCCAGATTCCTATACATCCAGATGACCAAGGGAAGACGACTTTTACATGTCCCTATGACACATTCGCATACAGGAGAATGCCATTCGGATTATGTAATGCCCCAGCCACTTTCCAGAGATGCATGATGTCTATATTCACAGACATGATTGAGGATTTTATGGAGGTATTCATGGATGATTTTTCGGTGTACGAATCATCATTCAAGGACTGTCTGGCTAACTTGTGCAAGGTGCTACAGAGATGTGAAGAGAAACACTTGGTCGTTAATTGGGAAAAGTGTCACTCTATGGTTCAGGAGGGCATCGTACTTGGGCATAAGATTTATGAAGCTGGGATCGAAGTTGACAAAGCCAAAATTCAGGTTATGAAAAGCCTCCAACCACCGACTTCTGTGAAGGATATTCGAAGTTTCCTTGGTCATGTTGGGTTCTACAGAAGGTTCATCAAAGATTTCTCCAAACTAGCACGCCCACTCACAGCTCTTCTATGCAAGGAGATTACATTCGATTTCACACCTGAGTGTCTTGCAGCTTTTGAAGAGATTAAAAAGGCCTTGGTAAGTGCCCCTATTGTGCAACCTCCTGATTGGACTCTGCTTTTTGAGATCATGTGCGACGCTAGCGACTTTGCTGTTGGATCAGGTTTGGGTCAGAGGATGGATAAGAAGCTACATGTTATCTACTATGCCAGCAGGACATTGGATGATGCTCAGAGGAATTACATCACCATAGAGAAAGAACTACTTGCAGTTGCTTTTTCCTTTGAGGAATTACAGCACCACAGAGAAAGAACTACTACCTGATTGGGAGCAAGGTGATTGGCCACACTTATCATGCTGCTCTTAAATATCTGATGCAGAATAAGGATCTCAAACCTCGACTTTGTCGTTAGGTCCTTTTGCTCCAAGGTTTCGATATCGATGTTAAGGACAAGAAAGGAATAGAGAACGGAGTAGCTGACCATCTTTCGAGGATTCAAATTGATGCAGGCGTGCCTATCAATTATCAACTACCAGAAGAGTCCGTTTACTTCATTGAAAGTGAGTTCCAAAGGGGTTTTACCGAAACGGTGCACTTCCCATGAATTGCAGGTCTCGGTATCGATCGACACTCAACTAGTGTCGGTCGATACTTAGCGAATTCCGAACCTGTCCTGACTGTTGAACACCTTGGTGCTTCTGAAGACTATCTAGTTGTTGCAGCTGACTTTGATCTACCGTGGTACGCTGATATTGCAAACTATCTCGCTGCAGATGCGGAGCCCAAGCACCTAAAGAAATATGACAAGAAGAAGTTTATGCGTGACATAAGGCGATTCTTTTGGGATGACCCTTACCTGTACAAGCACTGTTCTGATGGTGTCTATCAGAGATCCATCGCTGAATCAGAGGTATCTAGTGTTCTATTTCATTGTCATGGATCTGAGTATGATAGACACTTTGCTACTTTCAAGACAGTGTCCAAGGTACTTCAAGCAGGTTTTTGGTGGCCTACTATGTTTAAGGATGCTCATACCTTCATTTTCCAGTGCGATGTGTGTCAGAGGAGAGGGAATATCAGTAAGAGACATGAGATGCCACATAATTTCATCATCGAGGTTGAGATTTTTGATTGTTGGGGCATCGATTTTATGGGTCCTTTCTCTTCGTCATACAAGAACAAGTACTTCTTGGTTGCTGTAGACTATGTCTCCAAGTGGGTCGAAGCGATTTCTAGTCCTACCAACGATTCTTCAGTGGTCCTTAATCTTTTTAAGACAATCATTTTTCCTCGATTTGGAGTACCTCAGATTTTTATAAGTGATGGTGGCTCTCACTTTATTAACAATATTTTCGAGAGGATGCTGAAGAAGCATGGTGTGAGTCATCGTGTAGCTACTCCTTAGCATCCTCAGACTAGTGGGCAAGTTGAGGTCTCCAACAGGCAAATCAAGGAGATTTTGGAGAAGATCGTGGGTACCACTTGAAAAGATTGGACTACAAAGTTGGATGATGCACTGTGGGCTTACAAGACCGCTTTCAAGACACCACTTGGGACTACACCATTTCACTTGATATATGGGAAAGCGTGTCATCTTCCAGTTGAAATCGAGTATAAGGCAGTATGGGCTACAAAGCTGATGAATTTCGACATCAAGACTGCTGCTGAGAAGCGATTGATTCAGCTGAATGAGCTGGATGAGATTAGGCACAATGCCTATGAGAACTCGAAGCTGTACAAGGAGATGACCAAGGCGTATCACGATATAAATATCCTCACCAGACACTTTTAACCCAATGATCAGGTACTTCTGTATAACTCTCGTTTGCATTTGTTTCCTAGTAAACTGCGTTGTCGTTGGTCAGGTCCTTTCACAGTCAAGGAAGTTAGACCACATGGTGCATTTGTCCTGACAAATCCTTCAGACGAAGAGTTCACTGTCAATGGACAAAGGGTGAAACACTATTTTCGGAACACCGAAATTCTAGACGGACACATAAAGCCTTTGGATGAAGCACCCAATGCCTGAATGGCGGTACAGTCAAGCTAATGACAGTAAACGAGCGCTTGGTGGGAGGCAACCCACTGGTGAGTTTTATTTTTTGAGTATTTTTCTTTTTATTTTTCGCTTTGTGTTTGTGTCAGGATAACCAAAGAGCAGAAACTCGGAATCATCCGTATGTCGATCGATACCCTACTAGTATCGGTCGACACCCTACGCGAATGAAAACGAATTACATGTGTCGAACAATACTTGGTATCGATCGATACCAAGTTGGGTGTCGGTCGACACTCGCACCACATATCGGTAATTTTTTGTTTTTTCATAATTCCACTATGTTCTTTTATTTTCTTTCACCAACTCTAGGCTAGATAACATTGGGGATAGTGTTATTCAAGTCTGTGAGAGATAGTCGCTGACACTGTTTTGTTTTTCTTAGAGTTAGTCGTTTTTGAGTCAAAACTTTGTTGGAGATTGTGATCTTTTTCTTGATTCTTTTGTTCTGACCTTGCTTCTAAGTGACCATTGCTACAGAATCAGTTCTAGATCGGACTAATGAAAAATCCAAAGGCTGACCAGTTAACTAGAAGACACCCATGTTTCCAGTAAAGTTCTTTAAAGCCTGAGCCAAAATTTTGCACTTCATTGATGTGGTTAGTATCCATAGAGCTTGATTCCTCATTCGTATCTGACAAAGGAACCCATTTGTTAAAGTAATGGTATTTCTCTCCCTGTTACAAGTTAATTAATAAGATCCATTAAAAGATGAGATGATTTTCTTCTGAGTAGAGGGTTAGGAAAATTTCCAGCGATCCCATTATTCTACTTCAGAGGAAATGATCACACAAAGGTGGAAGCGAGGTTAGGAAAATTTTCTGCGATACCATTATTCGCCTACACCTTTGATTACTGTTAAGGAAAGAACCAGGGATTCGGTGACAAACACCATCAATACTCGCGTTTCGAACCTTAATTTGTATATGCAAGAAACATAATGACAAATAAGTCTGGGGGAGAGAAAACAATACCTGAAAGTGTGAAATTGGATGGTTCCTTGTCATGATATTGTATGGGAAAGAATGTAGAAGGTTCTTGGTATTAATCACAGCAATGAAACTGGCGAGGAAGGCTTGATTGGACGATGCTGTGAAATAATGTGTGTAGTCTGGGAAGCTGCGAATGTCTACGGAGAAGTACATGGTGGTTAGATTTGGAACTGGTTAGGTGATATGTGGAGCACTAAGAAAAATGATCATTGCAATGTTTCATAAACAGGTGAGTCTCCGCGTTTTCAAACCTCTTTCTCTGGTTTAGTCTTTTATTTGCTTGAGGGCAAGCAAATGCTAAGTCTGGGGGAGTTGATATATCATGGTTTTTACCCCGTTTAAGCCATTATATAAGTCCGTTTTATAGAGTCTTTCTACTACTTTGTAGTGTTTTAGAGTCTTTTACAGGTTTTAGCACGTTTGGAGCATAATTGGAGATATTAGAGCTTTCTGTAGCATTTTAGATCAAAGCAGACGTTCGTGTAGCTGAGTACCCGATTTGAAGCCTCAGTATCGATCGATACTGCTTAGTATCGGTCGATACTCACTGCAGCAAGACACGGACCACGACTTTAATGAAGAGTTGAAGATTTGCAAAATTGCCTAGAAGACTTTATTATTTACAAGAAGCCCCAAATGTGATTTAGGTTATTTAATAGGTTTTTTACAACCACTTTCATGGCTATGCTTTATTTTACTTTGGTTTTTGTGAGAGAGCTTTGGAAGGGAGACAAGTCTGAAACTCTGTTCGTCCGAGAGAAGATTTCGAACCCTCTTGTTACTCTTTCTTATTTATTCAAGTATTTATTAAGTCATGTTTATTACTTCAATTTCCATGTCTGAGTAGATCTCCTGTTAGGTTTAGGGTTCTCATAAGGGATCTCTTTGAATGCTAGGTTAATTAGTTGATTAGGGTTCATAATCCAAATTAGTTCTTCACCATAGGTTGTTCCTATAGCTAATTTAGGATAATTGATTAGGCACGAGAGTGCGATTAATTACCTGATAGAACTTAGGGTGAGCAAAATAACTATTCGCAAAGAGATTTGGTTTAGTTGTTTTGTGAACAAATCAAACTTGAACTAAAAGTTGGTTTAGACTTTATGATTCACAAAGTGATTTGGAATTCTAGGTTTTAGGCTTAGATAATTCTCGCAACGAGAGTTGGTTAATTATACTTCAGTGGTTTGAGTTCAAGAACCGTGCATAACTTGAACCCTGATTAGTTAGTTTATCTACATTCATTGATTTCCTGCGAAATTCCCTAGACCTATCTTTCTCCAATTGAATTTACAATAGTTTAAATTACGTATTTGCTTTCAATTTCATTGATCACTTATCTTAATTATCATCTATTCAATATATTGTGTGTTTCAGTGAGTCTCTGTGGATTCGATCCCTAAGTATTACAACCGACACTGCTTTAGTACTCTTATGGTATTAATTTGAGCATATCAGAGCCCTACATGGAAAGATACCAATTGGGCATGTTGCCTACAAGAGCATTATGAATTGGAGCGAAAGTCGAAATTGGGTATCAAACTCCAACGAGAGAAGAGCAACCGTGTGATTTATGTGGCCAAATGGGCCATCGTACTTGGCTATACCCAGCCGCGCCGAGAAGGCGACGAGTACTGCCGCGCATGTCCCTGTGTTATATGTGCGGAGTGAGAGGACACTTGGAAGATGAATGACTCAGGCGGGTCATACCGATTAGCAGGATCAAGTGACTTAGGCGAATTCGACTCTTTAGGATGGGAGCAATACCCAGTTTATAGTCGGGAATAGGATAGGTAGCAGGGACCCTTCAACCTTAGTAAAGGTCCAAGAGCGAGGTACACTAGGGTTCTTAACCAATCATTGTATAATAGTATAAGTATGTGTGTGTGTGCTTGCTTAAATAAAATTGCATGGGGGTCGGAAAAGTTAGGATCATCCGCATGCTTTTAGTGAACGAAAGTCGGGAAGACTAAACCGGTTCACGTATGAAATATAAGCTTTGAATGTTTAAATTAAGTAAGAGTTGGGAATGAAATCATGGATGATTATGTTATAAGTATAATATGAATCAAGGATGATTAAAATTGGGCACTTGGAATTTTGAGCGAGTCATCACTATTCCAAAGTATACCAGAATTGAATGGCCGGTATAGAATGAAAGGATAGGTTAAAAGATGATGAAACCTTAGGAAAAATTTGAGAATGTGACTTAGGATAGAGCCTCAGCAGGAGTTCAAGGAAAGTATTTATAGTTGGGAGAAGAGCAAGGAGACCACCAAAAGGAAATGGTGAGTCACGACGAAGCAGAAAGGGGAACGATCAAGCAGGAAATTGAAGAATGGCTAGATTAGTCAGTGAAGAAGGTTAGATAAAGGACAATCTAACTGGTTGAGATCAAGGGAAACAAGAAAAAATAAATATAGGAAAGATTAAGGAATCAGAAAAATAGTTATCTAGGAGAGATCTCGATGTAGGGAACATCGTGAAGAAAGACAAGTCAGGAAGACTAGGCAAGGAGGCCAACTGAAATGTTCACCATAATGATGATGATGACGATGCCGAGAAGGCAGAAGGATTACATCATCGGAATCAACAAAGGAGAAATATGAACTAGGAAAGGTCAAGCTGGGGTAAACAGGATGACGTGAGAAGAATCTTTACCTAAGAAAGAGGGAAAAGGTGAAGGAACCCCAAAACGGGGAGGACTTCTCAAGGAGGAGGAGATACTGACGGATTTGGCATCAAAGGCGGCCACATGAAAAGCAAAGGTGGAATAGAAGAACCATAAAAGAAGAGGAAATCACGAAGTCAAGAGATGAACATTTGTCGAATCGGATTTGGCTATACTTAAGCCAAATCAATCGTAAAGACTCATGATTGGATTTAGCCAGGAAAACCAGTTTTTACCGAGGAAAAATGAAAACTCACCAAGTAAAGGGAAATTACTTAGAAAGGCTAGAAGAAGGAATATTATGAAGATCAGCCGAAGCAAAAGGAGAAATAAACAAGGAGTTCGGAAGATATCCCGTTGGGAGCGGGAGCATTCCGGAAGAAGAAAAGTCAGGTTTCGGTAAAAATTAAGTTAAGGAAAAAGAGAGATTTAACCTCACCCGAATGATAGCACAGACCAGGGACGCCTGATGAAAGTCTAAAAAGTGAAGAAATCACTTAGTCAAATCTGGCCGAATGGAGCTTGATCAAAGCCGACCATGGGCAAGCTCCGGATGAGTCACGACATGCATGGTGACGAGTATGCTCGGGCTACAAGGACCACGAGTGCTAATGCGGAGCAAAGGAGAACTAAGGAAATGAAGGCTCTAAACGAAAGAGTGGATAAGCAATCCACATTGATAGACAAGCTCATCAATGCCTCTCTAAAATCAGCTCACTTTGATGGAGATTTTGATGCCACTACACGGTTTAAAGAGGATAATGTGGATTTGGGTACACAACAAGACCTTGAAATGAAGGGCATGCTTCAACAACTCCTAACCGGGCAAGCTAATAGAGCAAATGAGCTGAATAAGATGGTGACCGAGATTCATGACAAGGTTGATTGCTCTTATGATGATCTACACCAAAAGGTTGAAACCCTATTTTCTAGGATCATGCATTTAGATCATCAAAATGCTCAAGGACGTTCCCTTTCTAGTAAACCCATGGAGAATCTCGAAGGAAAAATTAATGAGAGCCAAGTGGAGGAGCATTTGATTGATGAGAATGAGGTGTATCTAATAGAGATTGAGGAAGTCCTCCACGGCTCTCAATATAAAGAATCGATGGTTGCTAACAAGGAGAAGGTTGAGGAACAAGCCGTGGTATTGATGACAATTGATGAGATATCTAACCTTCTCTATGGTTCTGGGATCGATGCTAAAGAGGTGATGGTTTACAAGGATAATGAGGTTGAAGCTCCAAGAGTTGAACATGTGGGTAGTTGTGCAACAATGGATGTGGTTTCACCCCCCAAAGGCTAGCTTCGAGAAGAAGGGATCTTGTGGAGAAATAGCTTTTGGTTATGGTAATGGTGAAGAAGCCCATGCATTGGATTGTAATTGCTTAGCGTCCCTCTTCCACACAACGATGGAAAATGAGGTTGAAAGTAGCAAGGTTGCAAAGAAGAGAACAATGACCAAGGCCACGGGGGAAAACAGACCAATAAAGTTTAATGAGCCCAAGTCCGAGCTAAGCCAACCTTACACCATGACTCTCACCCCTTGGAAACATGAAAATGGGGTGATTGAGTACAAAATCAAGTGTGAGGGACGGTCTAAGCCTTTTCCCATGGCCAAAGCGATCCTCACACCGGAGTTCAAAGAGAAAGGGCAAGCCGGTCTTGAGGAAGTCATGAGCAAGGTGCTCAAACTCGAGCTCAAAGATCCACCATGGAGTGCACACACTCCTCTCTCACCCGCCTAAAAGGGTAACCAAAGTCAAACTTAGTGACTTTAAAGAAAGTGCTCTTGGGAGACACCCCAAGCTTATCATTGTACATACTTTCTTTTCATGTCTTTCTATTTTTTCTTGTTCTTTTTGATCTTTTGTTGAGTGGTTGCAAGGTTCTTGATGGTAGCAAGGTCATGGCAAGGCACATTGGTGTTGATGTCGAAAGCTCTTCATTCATCTCCATTCATCTAGTCTCACTCCTCATTTGTAAGTAACTCTTTACTTTTGAGTCTCTTTGCATTTTTATATTACGTTTTTGGTCTCTCTCTTGATCTTCTTTCACACCGAGACGTTGTGATTTAATTTTTGGGGAGGGACCGGTGTCTAATCATGTGTTTTGTGATCTTATTTTGCCTTTTGCATCTTGAGTCTCATGCATATCATGCATTTTCAATAAATTTGAAATTGTTTTGAACTTTTGTGCATTCCATGTAGGATTGAATCTAGATGCATAGCATATAAGGTAGCTTTGCATGAGCATTAGGAGCAATGATAGATTTTTCATTGTAAAGTACCATAATAAGAGCTTAGTCCAATGCCATTGTTGTTAGTTATTTGATGCTTTGATCTCGTGTCGAAATTAAGAACGAACTATGCTCAACCGATTTGAGATGGCCAAATCCGTAGCAAATTCGTCGCAAATCAGACATAGCGACGGAATTGCGAGGATCCCTACTCCGTCGCAAATCAATCGTCGCAAATCAATTTTCCTCGCAAATCCGTCGCAAATTTCGACGAACAATATTCCCTCGCAAATTTGTGACTGCAAATATCCGTCGCAAATTTGGAGTGCACGTAGTGTCGCACATTTGCGAGGGCTTCATACCAACGCAAAATTCGTCGCAATATTTGTGATGGCATTGTTTCCTGCCATCGCAAATTTGCGATGGATTTGAGACTGCATTGTTTCTTGTCGTCGCAAAATTGCAATGGATTTGCGAAGGAAGTTGAATTTGTTAATTCAAAATTATTAAAAAATTTATTTAAAAATTTTAAAAAAATTTAATTAATTTACTTTTAAAATTATAAAACATAATTATTTAATTTATTTTTTATTTAAAAAAAGTACATAATTATTATACAATAAAACATAAACAACCAAAAAATAAAAAACAATTAAAATGTTTACAAAGGACCGGTTCCGGATCCCGAAGGGTTACGTCTTTACGTCTTTCGCAAAGACTTGCAAAAGTGGGATCCTTCTCAGGAAAGTAGTCCATGAAAGCATCATAGGAATTAATCTTCTCGACCTGATTCGTTAGCATCTCGGCCTGACTCGATATCATCTCGGCCTGACTCGTTATGATCCGGTGTAGATCGTCTTGGGATGGACATGAAGCAGATATAGAAGAAGCTTCAATTTGCGGTTGAAGCGAACCGACTCCGTAAATTCTTCATTTTTTGCAGGGAGCAACCTATAAAAGACAAATAACGAACATTATAAATATTTCTAAAAATATTTAAATACAATACAACAATTTAATTTTTAAATACGTACCTTGGTCAAAATTTGGTTCTTCACGAAAGGAGTAAGTCCGCCAGATGAACAATACAAAATATTTAAATACAATAAAAAAATTCGGTCGATACTCACTGCAGCAAGACACAAGTCGCGACTTTAAAAGAGTTGAAGAATTGCAAAATTGCCCAGAAGACTTTATTAACTACAAGAAGCCCCAAAACGTGATTTATGTTATTTAATAGGATTTTACAGCCACTTTGATGGCTATACTTTATTTTACTTTGGTTTTGTGAGAGAGCTTTTGAAGGGAGACAAGTCTGAAACTCTGTTCTTCCGAGAGAAGATTTCGGACCCTCTTGTTACTATTTCTTATTATTTATTTGAGTATTTATTCAGTCATGTTTATTGCTTCAATTTCCGTGTCTGAGTAGATCACCTGTTAGGTTTAGGGTTCTCATAAAGGACTTCTTTGAATGCTAGGTTGATTAGTTGTTAGGGTTCATAATCTGAATTAGTTCTTCACCATAGATTGTTCCCATAGCTAATTATGGATTGATCACCTAGAACTTAGATCTTAGGATAATTGATTAGGTACAAGAGTGCGATTAATTACCTGATATAACTTAGGGTGAGCAAAATAACTATTCGCAAAGAGATTTGGTTTAGTTGTTTTGTGAACAAATCAAACTTGAACTAAAAGCTGGTTTAGACTTTAGGATTCGCAAAGAGATTTGGAATTCTAGGATTTAGGCTTAGATAATTCTCGCAACGAGAGTTGGTTAATTATACCTATGTAATTTGAGTTCAAGAACCGTGCGCAACCTGAACCATGACTAGTTAGTTTATCTGCATTCATTGATTTCCTTAGAAATACCCTGAGCCTATCCTTCTCCAATCGAACTTACAAACAGTTTAATTTACGTATTGTTTTAAATTACATCTTTTGGTTTAGCTTAATTTGAATCTATCTAATATATTGTGTGATTTCTTGAGTTCTTGTGTTCGACCCCTACATATACTACAACAACTGCTTTAGTACTTATATGGCATTAATTCGAGCATATCAAATTTGGCGCTGTTGCCGGGGACTCAATTCGCCATTAGGTTTTAGCTAAGAACTTTGTCTAAATCGTTGAGTATCGATCGACACCCTAGTGGTATCGGTCGATACCCGTCGTGAATTTCGGTTACTTACGTTCTTGACTTTTGTGTTTCAGGTGCATGCATATTCGTGAAACCAGAAGGAACAAGAGCACTCAGCTAGATGAATTGTCATCGGAGCAGCTAGCACTTGTGGAACGCACAAATAGAATAGCAAAGAAGCCAGCAGAGATGAACAACAATCCAATGGTTTTGGTTCAAGATGAAGCTGATGCTTACAGAGACCAAGAGGGTCAATTGTGCAATGCGAGAGGGCAACGACTGGATGGAGAGGGGAACATCATTCCACCTGCTCCTGTTGTCGAGGAGATTATAGTTGGGAATGTTGTTGGGAACGCGAACGCAGGGAATGTTGTGGTTAATCGTGGTAGAACGATTGGTGAGTGCAACAGGCCTGATCACTTTTATGCAAATCGATCAGCGATTCGTCCTCCTGCTTTTCAGAGGAATGACTTTGAGCTGAAACCTGCATACTACACTCTTGTGGGTCAGCACCCTTTTCATGGTATTTCCAATGAATATCCCATGGACCATATTGAGAGGTTTGAGGATTTGGTCACTAGCATCAAAAGCAATGGAGTGTCCTATGATTACCTCTTCTGCAAGCTCTTCACATACTCTCTTGGTGGAGATGCGACTTACTGGCTGAAGCAGTTACCTCCTGGATCACTGATTACTTGGGAAGAGACTAAGACTGCTTTCGTGAACAACTTCTATGATGATGCACGATCCGAGGATCTGAGGAACAAGATCTCCCAGTTTTCTCAAGGACCTACTGAGGCGTTCAAGGCTGCTTGGACGAGATTCAGATCATACCAGAGAGATTGTCCACATCACAGGTACTCTGATGTTCAGCTGATGGGTTCCTTTTTCAGAGGGATTGATTGGAGGTATCAGATGGCTCTGGATGCTTTGAGCAATGGAAACTTCAATACCAGGTACCCTGATGATGCTTATGTGCTGATTGAGAACTTGCCGTCTAGCAATAGCACCAAGAATGCAGATTTTGAGCGCAAGAGGCAAGCTAGTAGCATGGAAGGTTCGCAGATTGCTGAGGTTCAGGCCAAGTTAGATTCTATGCACAGTCTTCTGATGGGCAAGACAACAAAGGCTGTTCACTTTTCTGAAGATGTTGAGGTGTTCAATGAGGATGAAGTGGAGGATGTTAACTACATTGGTGGTTCTGATTTTCAAGGTCAGAGGAATTAATTCAACAACAACCGAAACTTCGACAACAACTCTCAGCAAAGAGGTTCGAATCAGTTTGGCCAGAAACCATCTTAGAATAGTGGGTATACCAGGAACTATGGAAATTCATCTTATCAACCTATCCCTGCTAAGCTCCCAGATAGCAAGATCGAGTCTATGTTCGAGCAGCTTATTCAATGACAGCAGAAACTTATTGTGGATATCAATGGGAATATTGATGTCATGTACACTGATCTGAGTGGAAGTATCGACGCAGAAGAAGCTGGAACTTCAGGTTGCTCAGATTTCAGAGGCTGTGAAAAGGCAAGAAGGTTTTCTTCTAGGGAAAGGAGAAAACCCAAGGGCTCACAACAATGCCATCACCTTAAGGATTGGGAAAGAGGTCAATCCAGGAGTGAAAATTGGCCAAACTGCATATATTTTCGTCGATCTTGACGATGAGGATTCTAATGCCGCCCCAGTATCGATCGACACTAGTCAGCATCGATCGACACCTGTCAAAATTCTTTCACGGGACACATCCAAACCCCGTGTATCGATCGATACCACTCCTCTATCGATCGACATTGATCCTGCTGTCGAGTCAACACCTAAGGTTTCGAGGGAAGTGTCTAATGTAGTTGCAGAAAGAGTTTACACGCCGATGATACCTTATCCCAGAGCTACTGGGAAGACTAAGAGGGAGGTAGAAGACTCTAGATGCAAAGCAATCATGGATAAGTTTATTGATGAACTTCCTTTTATCGATGCTATCAAGACTTCTCCAGCTTTCAGGAGATATGTCAAGAGGATGGTGTCTAGCAATGTGAACCTTGAAGAAGGATGCTTGATGATTACTCATGAGTGCAGTGCAATTGACTACAGGAAGTTGAATGCAGCTACGAGGAAAGATCACTTCCCATTGCCATTCATTTACCAGATGTTGGAGAGGTTGGCTAGTCATCCCTACTACTGTTTTCTCGATGGATATTCAGGTTTCTTCCAGATTCCTATACATCCAGATGACCAAGGGAAGACGACTTTTACATGTCCCTATGGCACATTCGCATACAGGAGAATGCCATTTAGATTATGTAATGCCCCAGCCACCTTCCAGAGATGCATGATGTCTATATTCACAGACATGATTGAGGATTTTATGGAGGTATTCATGGATGATTTTTCGGTGTACGGATCATCATTCAAGGACTGTCTGGCTAATTTGTGCAAGGTGCTACAAAGATGTGAAGAGAAACACTTGGTCCTTAATTGGGAAAAGTGTCACTTTATGGTTCTGGAGGGTATCGTACTTGGGCACAAGGTTTCCGAAGCTGGGATCGAAGTTGACAAAGCCAAGATTCAGGCCATGACAATCCTCCAACCACCGACTTCTGTGAAGGATATTCGAAGTTTCCTTGGTCATGCTGGGTTTTACAGAAGGTTCATCAAGGATTTCTCCAAGCTAGCATGCCCACTCACAGCTCTATTATGAAAGGAGATCACATTCGATTTCACACCTGAGTGTCTTGCAGCTTTTGAAGAGATTAAAAAGGCCTTGGTGAGTGCTCCTATTGTGCAACCTCCTGATTGGACTCTGTCTTTTGAGATCATGTGCGACGCTAGCGACGTTGCTATTGGATCGGTTTTAGGTCAGGGGAAGGATAAGAAGCTACATGTTATCTACTATGCCAGCAGGACATTGGATGATGCTCAGAGGAATTACAGCACCACAGAGAAAGAACTACTTGCAGTTGTTTTCTCCTTTGAGAAATTTCGATCCTACCTGATTGGGAGCAAAGTGATTGTCCATACTGATCATGCTGCTCTCAAATATCTGATTCAGAATAAGGATATCAAGCCTCGTCTTTGTCGTTGGGCTTTTTTGCTACAGGGTTTCGACATCGAGGTAAAGGACAAGAAAGGAATAGAGAATGGAGTAGCTGACCATCTTTCGAGGATTCAAATCTATGCAGACGTGCCCATTAATGATCAACTACTAGAAGAGTCTGTTTACTTCATTGAAACTAAGTTTCAAATGGGTTTTACCCAAACTTTGCACTTCCCACGAATTGCACGTCTCGGTATCGATCGACACTCACCTAGTATCGGTCGATACCATGCGATTTCCGAACCTGCTTTGACTGTTGAACATCTTGGTGTTTCTGAAGAGTATCTAGTTGCTGCAGCTGATTCTGATCTACCGTGGTACGCTGATATTGCCAACTATGTCGCTGCAGATGCGGAGCCAAAGTACCTCAAGAAATATGACAAGAAGAAGTTTCTGCGTGACATAAGGCGATTCTTTAGGGATGACCCTTACATGTACAAGCACTGTTCTGATGGTGTCTATCGGAGATGCATTGCTGAATCAGAGGTACCTAGTGTTCTGTTTCATTGTTATGGATCTGAGTATGCTGGACACTTTGCTACTTTAAAAACAGTATCGAAGGTCTTTCAAGCAGGTTTCTGGTGGCCTACTATGTTTAAGGATGCTCATACCTTCATTTCCCAATGCGATGTGTGTCAGATGAGAAAGAAGATCAGTAAGAGACATGAGATGCCACAAAATTTCATCCTCGAGGTTGAGATTTTTGATTGTTGGGGCATCGATTTTATGGGTCATTTCCATTCGTCATACAAGAACAAGTACATCTTGGTTATTGTAGACTATGTCTCCAAGTGGGTCGAAGCGATTGCTAGTCCTACCAACGATTCTTCAGTGGTCCTTAAGCTGTTTAAGACCATCATTTTACCTCGATTTGGAGTACCTAAGATTGTTATAAGTGATGGTGGATCTCACTTTATTAATAAGGTTTTCGAGAGGATGCTGAAGAAGCATGGTGTGAATCATCGTGTAGCTACTCCTTATCATCCTCAGACTAGTGGGCAAGTTGAGGTCTCCAACAGGCAAATCAAAGAGATTTTGGAGAAGATCGTGGGTACCACAAGAAAATATTGGTCTACAAAGTTGGATGATGCACTGTGGGCTTACAAGACCGCTTTCAAGACACCACTTGGGACTACACCGTTTCACTTACTATATGGGAAAGCGTGTCATCTTCCGGTTGAAATGGAGCATAAGGCAGCCTGAGCTACAAAGCTGATGAATTTTGACATCAAGACTTCTGCTGAGAAGCGATTGATTCTGCTGAATGAGCTTGATGAGATTAGGCACAATGCTTATGAGAACTCGAATCTGTACAAGGAGAGGACCAAGGCGTATCACGACAGAAAGATCATCACTAGACACTTTGAACCCAATGATCATGTCCTTTTGTATAACTCTTGTTTGCATTTGTTTCCTGTTATACTGCGTTCTCGTTGGTCAGGTCCTTTCACAGTCAAGGAGGTTAGACCACATGGTGCAATTGTCCTGAAAAATCCTTCAGGCGAAGAGTTCACTGTCAATGGACAAAGGGTGAAACACTATTTTCGGAGTACCGAGATTCCAGACGGACACATAATGCCTCTGGATCATGCACCCAATGCCTGAACGATAGTACAGTCAAGCTAATGACATTAAACGAGCGCTTGGTGGGAGCAACCCACTGGTGAGTTTGTTTTTGAGTCTTTTTCTTTTTATTTTTCGTTTTGTGTTTGTCTCAGGATAAACAAAGAGCAAAAACTCGAAATAGCCCGTGTGTCGATCGATACATTATTGGTATCAGTCGACACCCTACGCGAATGAGAAAAGTTCATCGTGTCGACTTAAGCCTGGTATTGATCGATACCAAGCCGTGTGTCGGCCGATACTCGATGTTCAAGTACGGTAACTTCTTGTTTTTCATAATTTCACTCTGTTCTTTTGCTTTCTTTCACCAACCTTAGGCTAGATAACACTGGGGACAGTGTTATTCAAGTCTGGGGGAGGTAGTCGCTGACATTGTTTTTGATTTTCTTAGAGTCCGTTGTTTTTTAGTCAATCGTTGTTTTATTAAGTCAAAATCTGTTTGAGACTGTGATCTTTTTCTTGAAACTTTTGTTCTGACTCTTGCTTCTAAGTGACCATTGTTACAAAATCAGTTATAGATCGACTAATGAAAAATCAAAAGGCTGACCGGTTAACTAGAAGACACCCATGTTTCCTGCAGAGTTCTTTAAAACCTGAGCCAAATTTTTGCACTTCATCGATGTGGTTAGTATTCATAGAGCTTGATTCCTCATTCATATCTGACAAAGGAACCCATGTGTTTAAAGTAATAGTATCTCTCTCCCCTGTTCTAAGTTAAAAAAAAATAAGTGCATGAAAAGATGAGATGATTTTCTCCTGAGTAAAGGGTTAGGAATGTTTCCAGCGATCCCATTATTCTACTTGGTGAGGAATGATCACATAACGGATTGGAAGCGAGGCTAGGATTTTCCTATGATGCCATTATTCGCCTACACCCTTTGATACATTGGGAGGGAAGAACCGGGGATTAGGTGGCAAACACCATCAATACTCGCGTCTCATACCTTGATGTGTATATGCAGATCTAAAAAGAGAAGAGAACATAATAAGAAATAAGTCTGGGGGAGAGAAAATGATACCAAAAGTGTGAAATTGGATGGTTTCTTGTCATGATATTTTATGGAAAAGAATCTAGAAGGTTATTGGTATTAATCACATCGATGAAACTGGCGATGATGGGTTTAATTGAACAATGTTGTGAGATAATGTGTGTAGTCTGGGAAGCTGCGAATGTCTACGGAGAAGTACATGGTGGTTAGATTTGAAACTGGTTATGTGATATGTGGAGCACTAAGGAAAAGGGTCATTTCAACGTTTCAAGAACAGGTGAGTCTCTATGTTTTCAAACCTCTTTCTCTGGTTTAGTCTTCTATTTGCTTGAGGGCAAGCAAAGGCTAAGTCTGGGGGAGTTGATATATCATGGTTTTTACCCCTTTTAAGCCATGATATAAGTCCGTTCTATAGAGTCTTTCTACTATTTTGTAGTGGTTTAGAGTCTTTTACAGGTTTTAGCACGTTTGGAGCATAATTGGAAATATTGGAGTTTTATGGAGCATTTAGAAGCGAAGCTGGAGTTCATGTAGCTGAGTACCCGATTTGAAGCCTCGGTGTCGATCGATACTGACTAGTATCGGTCGATACTCACTGCAGCAAGACACAAGTCGCGACTTTAGAAGAGTTGAAGAATTACAAAATTGTCTAGAAGACTTTATTATTTACAAGAAGCCCCAAAACGTTATTTAGGTTATTTAATAGGATTTTACAGCCACTTTGATGGCTACGCTTTATTTTACTTTTGTTTTGTGAGAGAGCTTTTGAAGGGAGACAAGTCTGAAACTCTGTTCGTCTGAGAGAAGATTTCGAACCCTCTTGTTACTCTTTCTTATTATTTATTTGAGTATTTATTCAGTCATGTTTATTGCTTCAATTTTCATGTCTGAGTAGATCTCCTGTTAGGTTTAGGGTTCTCATAAAGGACTTTTTTGAATGCTAGGTTGATTAGTTGTTAGGGTTCATAATCTCAATTAGTTCTTCACCATAGGTTGTTCGCATAGCTAATTATGGATTGATCACCTAGAACTTAGATCTTAGGATAATTGATTAGGCACGAGAGTGCGATTAATTACCTGATAGAACTTAGGGTGAGCAAGATAACTATTCGCAATGAGATTTGGTTTAGTTGTTTTGTGAACAAATCAAATTGAACTAAAAGCTGGTTTAGACTTTAGGATTCGCAAAGAGATATGGAATTCTAGGATTTAGGCTTAAATAATTCTCGCAACGAGAGTTGGTTAATTATACCTTAGTGATTTGAGTTCAAGAACCGTACGCAAACTGAACCCTGACTAGTTAGTTTATATGCATTCATTGATTTCCTGAGAAATACCCTGAGCCTATCCTTATCCAATCGAACTTACAACCAGTTTAATTTACGTATTGTTTTTAATTACATCTTTTGGTTTAGCTTAATTCGAATCTATCTGATCTATTGTGTGATTTCTTGAGTTCTTGTGTTCGACCCCTACATATACTACAACAACTACTTTAGTACTTATAGGGTATTAATTTGAGCATATCACGGGGGCAGGATCATCAATCTCAGGAACAGCAGATGTCGCGAAATCCGTCTGAGTAACAGGAGGAGTACTTGTGGAACCCATCGAAAGAAATCGAGTGTAGTCGTTACCTCGAAATCCCATAATAGGATTATGCCATAATAGGAGATTCTTCCAATATTGCAGTTACCAAAAAATACTTTGTTTGTGCCAATTGTGAGAAATGTTATATCCGTCAGGCATGTTTGCCTTAGTGTGCCAATTGCCCCCACGTTTACATGTTTCTTGAGCACCCTAATAATCAATCTGCTCAAACAAATTATTCCCTGAAAGATAGACCTGGGGGGGGGGAACACGCAAGACCTTGTTATTCCTAAACAACTTCTTGTTCTTACGACGCGGATGATGCATGGGAAGAAACCGACGATTACAGTAAAACCAACATGGTTTCCTTCCATGCTTCAACTGGAAGACCTCTGACCGATCAAGACAATATGGACAAGATAAACTTCCATGCGTAGTCCACCCCGATAACATTCCATACGCCGGGAAGTCACTAATGGTCCACAATAGCACATCACACATCTTGAGGTTCCTTTGCTGCGAATAATCGAATGTGAGAACACTTGTATACCACAACTGTTTCAACTCATGAATCAAAGGTTGGAGGAATACATCAAGGGATCGCTTCATATGCTTAGGACCGGGTACTAGAATACTCATGAACAAAAATTCCCGTTGCATGCACGTTTCCGGAGGAAGATTGTATGGCGTCAATATGACAGGCCATAGAGAATATTGTCTCCCAGACATACCAAATTGACTAAATCCATCGGTGCATAAGCCAAGATAAACACTCATGCTCTCGTTAGCAAAGTCTGAATGTACATTCCGAAAGTGTTTCCACGCCTTTGCATCTGACGGATGCGTAACCTCCCCATCCTCTGTGGTAGTGCATGTCATCTCGTAGCCACCGATGTCCTTTTTGATTGGTATAATCGTTTCAATCTATCGGTGATTGGCAAGTGCCACATACGTTGGTATGCAACGAGGGTCCTTCCAGTAGTTGGTTGATATCTCGGCTTCCCACAAAATCGATATTCCTGCAGCTTATCATCATCTTTCCAGAAAATCATGCAACTGTCAATGCATACATCAATCATTTCTGATGGTAACCCAAGACTCGCAACCAACCTTTGTATTTCATAGTAACTCTCAGCGGAAATATTATCTTGTGGCAAATACTCTTTAATTTGCTCAGCCCATGAATCCATGCAAATCTCATTTAGGTTATGATCAATTTTAATTGTCATCATCCTAGATGCCAATGATAGTTTAGACTGCCCTTCTCTACATCCATCGTAGATGGGCTGCTTCGCAGCATCTAACATATCATAAAAATGCTTTGCTTCTATGTTGGGTTCTTCCCTAGTATTATCATCAGCAAATGCAGTTGTACTTTCATGAAATGCATATGTAACCATATCATGAAACCTATTTCCCTGTTGATACCCTTCATCAATATTTCCGAATAAATGATAATGCCCATAATTATAATTACCATAATTATAACTAGGTTGATCAACACCATGACTCGTACTACTACTTCCAGCATCAACAATACAACCTTCCCCATGCGAAAACCAGATATTATAGTTTGGCTTAAATCCTCTATTATATAGATGCCTCTTCACAGTATCAATATCCAAATGTTGGGTGTTCTTGCACTTTCTACATGGACAGAAAATTTTACCGTCACGAGTCGCACATGGTTGGTTTGTCGCCGGGTACATGAATGCTCGCAACCCGTCCCGATACTCTTTCATCACTTCACCCGTCCCTGGATCTCTTTGATTGTACATCCATGATCGTAATGCGTATAATTTGTGCCCCGAAGACATTTTTTAAACACCCACCATGATATGCTCAAATTAATACCCTAAAAGTACTAAGCAGTAGTTGCAGTATAGTAGGGGTCGAACACAAGGACTCACAGAGACACACAATAGATTATAAATATGAGAATCAAGCTACACAATCAATAATATTGAAAACAAGACTTAAATTAAAACGGTTGTAAATTCAATTGGAGAAAGATAGGTTTAGGGTTTTTCTCAGGAAATCAATGAATGCAGGTAAACTAACTAACATGATTCAGATTTAGCGCGGTTCTTGAACTCAAATCACTAAAGTATAGCTAACCAACTCTCGTTGCGAAAACTATCTAAATCTAAATCCTAGGGATTCCAAATCTCTTTGCGAATCCTAAAATCTAAATCAGCTTTCAGAGCAGGTTTGATTTGTTCACAAAACAACTAAACCAAATCTCTTTGCGAATAGTTATTTTTCTCACCTAAGGTTCTATCAGGTAATTAATCGCAATGTCGTGCCTAATCAATTATCCTAAAATCTAAGTTCCAGATTCGTTAACCTAGAATTAGCTTTGAACACAACCTAATGTGAATAACTAATTCAGATGGTGAATCCTAATAACTAATCAACCTAGCATTCAGATAAAACCCTTATGAGAACCCTGAACCTAAAGTGGATCTACTCAGACATGGAAATTGAAGCAATAAACATGTTTGAATAAATCATCAAATAAAACAGAAAGAGTAACAAGAGGGTTCGAAATCTTCTCTCGGACGAAGGGAGTTTCAGACTTGTCTTCCTCACAAAGCTCTCTCTCAAAACCAAAGTAAATAAAGCATAATGAAAAGCCTAAAAAAGCTCTGTCTCAAAACCAAAGTAAATAAAGCGTAATGAAAAGCTTCTTGTAAATAATAAAGACTTCTGGACCAAATTACAATTCTTCAACGCTTCATTAAAGTCGCAGGTCGTGTATGCTGCGATGGGTATCGACCGATACTAGTGAGTATCGATCGATACCAAGCGTGAAATCGGGTACTCAGCTACACGAACGTCTGCTTTGCTCCAAAATGCTCCAGAAAGCTCCAATATCTCCAATTATGCTCCAAATGTGCTAAAACATGTAAAAGACTCTAAAATACTACGAAATACTAGAAAGACTCTATAAAACGGACTATATCATGGCCTAAAAGGGGTAAAAACCATGATATATCAACTCCCCTAGACTTAGAATTTTGCTTGCCCTCAAGCAAAACAAGGAAACTAACCCAGAGAAAGAGGTTTGAAAACTTATTTCTTATCATATTCCTTGCATATACAAATTAAGGTTCGAGACGCTAGTATTGATGTTGTTTTCCACCGAATCCCCGGTTCTTCCCTCAAAAGTAATCAAAGGTGTAGGCGAATAATGGTATCACAGGAAATTTTCCTAACCTCGCTTCCACCTTTGTGTGATCATTCCCTCCGAAGTAGAATAATGGGATCGCTGGAAATTTTCCTAGCCCTTTACTCAAAAGAAAATCATCTCATCTTTTAATGCATCTTATTAATTAACTTGTAACAGGGAGAGGAATACCGTTATTTTAAAACACATGATAAGAAATAAGTCTAGGTGACTACCTCCACCAGACTTGAACAACACTGTCCCCAGTGTTATCTAGCCTAGTGTTGGTGAAAGAAAACAAACGAACCAGATGGAAATATGAGAAATAAGAAGTTACATCGAGTATCGACCGACACACGGCTTGGTATCCAGCTATACCAAGCTTAAGTCGATATGATGAACTCCTCATCGCGTAGGGTGTTGACCGATACCAATGGGTATCGATCGACACTGAGGCGATTTGGTCGTCAATGACTAAGGTAGATGTAACGCCAAAATTTGTGTTAAACGATCCAAGTGTTAGAAGTAAGCATTGTTAGACCACTCAAACACAAGTTAGGTGCAACAAAATATCATATAAGCATAAATCCATAGAACCAAAAACATAAAAGAAACACAAAAGTTCAAATGAGAATAAAAAGAAATCAGATAGAAAAACAAGCGTGATAATCAGATAGAAGGATTACTAATCCTCTGTGGCCTCGGAATCACCATCTGCATCGGAATCGCCAACATGAGAAGGAACAACAGGCTGTAGCGAAGGATCAGCGTCCGTGACAGTCATGCAGCGGCATCGAGAAATCGCAGTCCATATGCTCCTCAGACTGTCTATCATCACCTTCTGAAATGCAGCTGGCTCCATCGGAAGCTCCGAATCAGCAGGAAACGATGGTGCAAGGATAGAGGAAGTTGCTGCATACGATCGCTGGGCTCGTCCTCCCTGGCGCGAAGTAGATGGGATGTCAGTAGCAGCAGGTGCAGGCATGCGAGCCGAAGGACCTCGTCTTTGGCGAGTGCGAGGCACAGCCATCAGTAGGCTCGGGTCAGGTTCGAAACGAAGCTGAACGGGATCGCCATCAATGTCTGTCAGCCCTCTGTTTGGGAGCTTAACCAGAAAATCCCCTTCCCTGTTGGAAAAACACCAATGTCGCGCAGGTTTCAACCATCTGAGGTTTTGCATATGTCTCTCGTCCATGACAGTGCGGGAAGTGACAATTGAAGAGCTCGTTGTGCTGATACCGCAATGCTGAAAGATAGGAATAAGAAGACTGCCAACTGTCTCCGTCTTCGTACTCGTGCCCACAAATGGTTTGGTCTTCAGAGAGACCAGGTGATGGGAAAAAACTGCTCCTAGGTTGACCGCGAGATCGAGCTCAGGCCATGCATATTTCTCGTGGTCGATGATACCTCCAATGCCTATGGAGAGCATAATGAGTTCGGATAGCTGATATGGTCAAATTAATACCCTAAAAAGTACTAAAGCAGTTGCTGCAATAAAGTAGGGGTCGAACACAAGGACTCAGAGAAATCACACAATAGATTGTATAGTATCGAATCAAGCTAAGCAGTTCAGATGAAACAAAAAGCAATAAGCAGTAAACGAGTTGTAATTTGATGGGAGAATATAGGCCCAGGGTTTTTCTCAGGAAATCAATGAATGCAGATAAAATAATTAGTCAGGATTCAGATTTAGCACGGTTCTTGAACTCAAATCACTAAAATATAATTAACCAACTGTCGTTGCGAGAATTATCTAAATCTAAATCCTAGGAATTCTAAATCTCTTTGCGAATCCTAAAGTCTAAATAAGCTTTTAGATCAGGTTTGATTTGTTCACAAAACAACTAAACCAAATCTCTTTGCGAATAGTTATTTTGCTCACCTGAGGTTCTATCAGGTAATTAATCGCACTGTCGTGCCTAATCAATTATCCTAAGATCTAAGTTCCAAATTCGTCAACCTAGAATTAGCTTTGAACACAACCTATGGTGAAGAACTAATTCAGATGGTGAATCCTAATCAACTAATCAATCTAGCATTCAGAGAAAACCCTTATGAGAACCCTGAACCTAAAGTGGATCTACTCAGACATGGAAATGGAAGCAATAAACATGTTTGAATAAATCATCAAATAAAATAGAAAGAGTAACAAAAAGGGTTCGAAATCTTCTCTCGGACGAACAGAGTCTCAGACTTGTCTCCTTCGAAAGCTCTCTCACAATTCAAAGCAAAAATAAGAAATAGCCAACAAAGTGGCTGTAAAACTTAATTAAATAGTCTAAACACGAATTGGGGTGTTCTTGTAAATATTAAAGTCTTCTGGGTAAGTTCTGCAGTTCTTCAAACTTCATTAAAAGTCGCGAGTCGTGTCTGCTGCGATGGGTATCGATCGATACTAGGCAGTATCGATCGATACTGATCGTAAAATCGGGTACTCAGCAACACAAACTCCAGCTTCGCTCCAAAATGCTCCAGAAAGCTCCAATATCTCCAATTATGCTCCAAACGTGCTAAAACCTGTAAAGGACTCTAAAACACTACGAAATAGTAGAAAGACTCTATAAAACGGACTTATATCATGGCCTAAAAAGGGTAAAAACCATGATATATCAACAGCCGCATCTTGTTAGGCTCCATCTTACACAGGATAGTGTTGCTCAGGATCCTAACCATACAGCGCAGAACGGGATGACGAACGTCCATCTGAGTAGATGTCTTTGAGTAATAGGCTCCATTCCCGAAGTTTTCCAGAATACCTGCACATCGAGAAACTGTGTAGGCAAAGCAACCTTCCGGAAATCCCTGCGGAAACCATAAATGTCGCAGAGATATGGAAGTGGCAGCCGGTATCTCACTCCTCGCGTCATGGTGCCTTCAGCGCGTCCTTCAGAACCTCATCCTGATAGTAAACTCGGACTGTCGCGAGGAACTGCCGTACAAAGTCAGGGTACAAATCATACTGTCTCATCAACATAGTCCCCAAACCGATCTTCTCTATCAATACCCCAAGTGACATGTCAATACCCAGGTTGCTCATGGTCTGAGGGTCGACAAACCGAGTGGTCTGTATATCAACATCCTGCTAAGCGTTGTTGAACAACGTGTCGTAGTCGTCCCAGGTCTCGGAGATGGGTTTGTAAATACAGTTATTACTCTCAGCTATCTGCCCATGTGTTCCCTCCCAATCTCTGTTGCAGGGAATCTTGGCTCTCTCATTTCGCTTAGGCCAAGGGGCTCTAACTGTGGCGGCAGGAGCAGCATGGTGAGCAGGAGTAGCCGGTGGTGACGATGGTTGTGCCACTGGTGGGGGTGGTGGAATCTCGCGCAATGAAGCACACGGAACCTCGATGTTTGCCAACGCTCCATCAATCAGTACCCTGTAGGTGTCGTGGCCTAGGTAACCATTCACCAAACCTCTCCGCCAATGCAAACCATCCCAGATTTTTGCACGTTGGTCCAAACGGAATTCTCATGTTGGTGGATTTGAGCTGGATGCATCTGAAGTTCGTGCTCTCTTCGGTCTAGATGTCATCTTGTGGATCGTGAGGATGAGTGAGAGAAAGAGGATGAGGATGAAAATCCAAGCAGAATAGGCAGAAAAATCACTCAAATCCGTTGAAAAACGAAGATTTGTGAATTTGAGAGAGTAGTGTCGGTTTTGGTATCGAACGATGGGTTGTGGGAGAAACGAAGGAAAAACCGTAGGGTTTATAGGAAACTTACCTGCGCGTGGGGTATCGACCGATACTGCGCGTGGGGTATCGACTGAAATGACTTGTTTGTCATACGAAGGTTTGGTCCAGAATGTTTATGTTAAATGACGGGTATCGATCGATACGGGACCTCCGAATCTGATTCACGAGACACAACGAAAAGAAAAAAATAAAAATAAAGACTCATATGTACAGACTTACCAGTGGGTTACCTCCCACTCAGTGCTTATTTAACGTCACGAGCTTGACTGTACGGACGATCAGTCCAGATGAGAATGAGAGCTTGCAGCAAAACAGGCTCCACAACTTGACATTTCCAACTTCAGGGGCTTGCGCAACATGCGCTCCACAACTTCATGTCCTTTCTCTTTCAGCTCTGGAGTAAGAAGAACTCTAGCTTTAGAAAATGGTCGCGAGGCCCCTTTGCATTTCACCTTGTATTCGATTGAATCTCCGTCGCACTTCAGAGGGATTAAGGTCGCGCGTGGATCACTCTCGACTCTTTTGTTCTTCACCTCCTTCTTTGCCTTAGTCCTTTTTATGACGTCCTTAGTGACAATAGGAGGATGGTCTAGTATGTCTATGGCATTAGGCTCATTAGAAAACTCTTCCTGATTTTTAGCTACCAACGACTCTCCTGTGACAACATCGATGCAAGAGACACGCGAGGGAGTTCCTCTAGTAGGAATGGCGTCGTAGAAAACCTCCTTGTCAATGTAGGAGAACGAGGTTCTTTTGCTGGGCGTGTCCATGATTGCACCTACTATAGCCATGAACGGTCTTCCAAGAATCAACTGCGTGGTGGACCGTTCACTCATCTCCACAACCTGAAAATCAGTAAGAACTAGAGAATCCCCTATTGTGACCATCAAATCAGGGATTGTATCGTATGGGATTGAGGTGGAGCAGTTTGCGAATGTGATAGATGTCTTGGGAGAACGAATTTTAGCTCCCAATCTCTCTGCAATTGCTTTCGACATGACATTGACGCTAGCCCCTGAGTCACAAAACAACTAAATAAAATAGAAAGAGTAACAAAAAGGGTTCGAAATCTTCTCTCGGACGAACAGAGTCCCAGACTTGTCTCCCATCAAAAGCTCTCTCACAATTCAAAGTAAAAATAAGATATAGCCAACAAAGTGGCTGTAAAACCTAATTAAATAGTCTAAACATGAATTGGGGTCTTCTTGTAAATATTAAAGTCTTCTGGGCAAGTTTTGCAGTTCTTCAAACTTCATTAAAAGTTGCGAGTCATGTCTGCTGCGATGGGTATCGGTCGATACTAGGCAGTATCGATCGATACTGATCGTAAAATCGGGTACTCAGCAACACAAACTTCAGCTTCGCTCCAAAATGCTCCAGAAAGCTCCAATATCTCCAATTATGCTCCAAACGTGCTAAAACCTATAAAGGACTATAAAACACTACGAAATAGTAGAAAAACTCTATAAAACGGACTTATATCATGGCCTAAAAGGGGTAAAAACCATGATATATCAACTCCCCCAGACTTAGCCTTTGCTTGCCCTCAAGCAAAACAGAAAACTAAACCAGAGAAAGAGGTTTGAAAACATAGAAACTCACATGTTCTTGAAACGTTGCAATGACCTTTTTCCCAAGCACCCAAATGGCACCTAACCAGCTTTTTGATCTAACCACCATATACTTCTCCTTAGACATTCGCAGCTTCCCAGACTACACACATTATTTCGCAGCATTGTTCAATCAAGCCCTACTCGCCAGTTTCATCGTTGTGCTTAATACCAAGAACCTTCTAGATTCTTTCCCATACAATATCATGACAAGGAACCACTAATTTTCACACTTTCTGGTATCATTTTCTCTCCCCCAAACTTATTTCTTATTGTGTTCTCTTTTCTTTTTTAGATTTGCATATACACATCAAGGTATTAGACGCGAGTATTGATGGTGTTTGCCACCTAAACACCGGTTCTTCCCTCTCAATGTATCAAAGGATGTAGGCGAATAATGGCATCATAGGAAAATCCTAGCCTCGCTTCCAATCCTTTGTGTAATCATTCCTCACCAAGTAGAATAATGGGATTGCTGGAAATTTTCCTAACCCTCTACTCAGAAGAAAATCATTTAATCTTTTAATGCATCTTATTTATTAACTTGTAACAGGGAGAGAAATACCATTACTTTAAACACGTGGGTTCCTTTGTCAGATACGAATGAGGAATCAAGCTCTATGGACATCAATCACATCAATGAAGTGCAAAAATTTGACTCAGGCTTTAAAGAACTTTGCTGGAAACATGAGTGTCTTCTAGTTAACTGGTCAGCCTTTGGATTTTTCATTAGTCGATGTAGAACTGATTCTGTAACAATGGTCACTTAGAAGCAAGGTAAGATCAATAGATTCAAGAAAAAGATCACAGTCTCCAACAAAGTTTTGACTCAATAAAACAACAGATGACTCACAAACGACTGACTCTAAGAAAAACAAAAACAAAGTCCGCGACTACCTCCTCCATACTTAAACAACACTGTCCCCAGTGTTATCTAGCCTAGAGTTGGTGAAAGAAAACAAATGGATCAAATGGAATTAGGAGAAACAAGAAGTTACCGTGCTGGAACATTGAGTAACGATCGACACACAGCTTGGTATCGGACGATACCAAGCTTAAAACGATACATATCCTTTCATTCGCGTAGGGTGTCGATCGATACTCAAGGGTATCGATCGACACACAGCTTGGTATCGGACGATACCAAGCTTAAACCGATACATATCCTTTCATTCGCGTAGGGTGTCGATCGATACTCAAGGCGATTCCGAGTTTTTGCTTTCTATTTATCCTGACACAGACACACAAAAGCGAAAAATAAAAAGAAAACGACTCAAAGACAGACCTACCAGTGGGTTGCCTCCCACCAAGCGCTCGTTTAACGTCATTAGCTTGACTGTAACGCCATTCAGGTTGTGGGCGCATTATCCAAAGGCATTATCTGCCCTGTCGGAATCTCGGCTTTCGCCTAATAGTGCTTCACCCTCTGTCCATTGACAGTAAATTGATCGCCTGTAGGACTAATCAGCACGACGGCACCATGTGGTCTGACCTCCTTGATTGTGAAAGGACATGGCCAACGAGAACGCAGTTTACCAGGAAACAATTGCAAACGAAAGTTATACAGAAGTACCTGGTCGTTCGGCTCGAAATGTCTGGAGATGATCTTCTTGTCATGATAGGCCTTAGTTCTCTCCTTGTACAGCTTCGAGTTCTCGTAGGCGTGGTGCCTAATCTCATCCAACTCGTTCAGCTGAATCAATCTCCTCTCAGCTGCAGGCTTGATGTCAAAGTTCAGCAACTTCGTTGCCCATGCTGCTTTGTGCTCGATCTCCACTGGAAGGTGACATGCTTTCCCATACAGCAAGTGAAATGGTGTAGTGCCCAGCGGTGTCTTGAAAGCAGTCCTATAAGCCCACAGTGCGTCATCCAGCTTCGTAGACCAAACCTTCCTAGAAACACCCACTGTCTTCTCCAAAATTTCCTTGATCTGTCTGTTGGAGACCTCTACTTGCCCACTGGTTTGAGGGTGATATGGAGTAGCCACACGATGATTGACACCATGCTTCTTCAGTAACTTCTCAAAAACTTTGTTAATAAAGTGGCTGCCACCATCACTTATAACAATACGAGGCACTCCAAATCGTAGGAAAATGATGGTCTTAAACAGCTTAAGGACCACCGCCGAGTTGTTGTTTGGACTAGCAATCGCCTCCACCCATTTGGACACATAGTCCACAACAACCAGGATGTATCTGTTATCGTGTGACGAGGGAAAGGGACCCATAAAGTCAATGCCCTAGCAATCAAAAACTTCAACCTCAAGGATGAAATTATGTGGTATCTCATGCCTTTTGCTGATCTTCCCTCTCCTCTGACTGGCATGACACTGTGATACAAAGGCATGAGCATCCTTGGACATAGTAGGCCACCTGAAGCCTGCTTGAAGAACTTTGGACACTGTCTTGAAAGTAGCAAAATGTCATGCATACTTAGACCCATGACAATGAAAATGAATCGCAGGCACCTCAGATTCTGCAACGCATCTTCTGTATATACCATCTGAGCAGTGCTTGTATAGGTAAGGCTCATCCCAGAAGAACCTCCTCATCTCGCGCATAAACTTATTCTTCGCGTACTTTGTGGGATGCTTTGGCTCAGCCTCTACATCAAGGTAGTTAGCAATGTCTGCATACCATGTTTGTGTAGGACTAGATACAGTAGCTAGATAGGCATCATAAGAGTCGAAGTGCTCTGCAGGCAAAACAGGTTCAAATTGTGTCGGATATTGACCGATACTAGGTGAGTATCGATCGATATTAGGTGAGTATCGACCGATACTAGGTGAGTATCGATCGATACTGAAAGTCTGCACTCGTGAGAATTGCAGATTTTTGGGACAAACGTCTTGAAGCTGGGCTTCAATGAAGTAAATACCCTCCTCTGGCAAGAAATCATCAATAGGGATGACTTCATCGACCTTTAATCGCGATAGGTGGTCAGCAACGCCATTCTCAACTCCTTTCTTGTCCTTGATCTCGATGTCAAACCCTTGGAGAAAAAGAACCCATCGGCATAGACGAGGCTTGAGGTCCTTGTTTTTCAGTAGGTATTTGACAGCAGCATGGTCTTTGTGAAAAATAATCTTGCTCCTAATCAAGTAGGACCGAAATTTCTCAAAAGAGAAGACAACTGCAAGTAACTCTTTCTCAGTGGTGCTGTAATTTCGCTGAGCATCATCTAACGTCCTGCTGGCATAATAAATAGCATGGAGTTTCTTGTCTTTCCTCTGGCCCAACACAGCTCCAACAGCGAAATCACTTGCATCGCACATAACCTCAAAAGGTAAACTCCAATCAGGTGGTTGGACAATAGGAGCACTCACCAATGCCTTCTTAATCTCCTCGAAGGCTGCAAGGCAATCCGATGTGAAATCAAACTTGAATTCCTTACATAACAGGGCCATGAGTGGGCGTGCAAGCTTAGAGAAATTCTTGATGAATCTCCTGTAAAACCCAGCATGACCAAGGAAGCTTTGAATCTCGGATACAGATCGTGGAGGTTGCAGGCTTGTCATGACCTGAATCTTTGCCTTGTCAACTTCGATCCCTGCCTTAGAAACCTTGTGCCCAAGAACAATGCCATTTTGTACCATGAAGTTGCACTTCTCCCAGTTAAGAACCAAATGTTTCTCCTCGCATCGTTGAAGCACCTTGCACAAGTTATCCAGACAATCTTTGAATGACGATCCATACACAGAAAAGTCATCCATGAACACCTCCATAAATCCTAAGCCATGTCTGTGAAAATCGACATCATGCATCGCTGGAAGGTCGCTGGAGCGTTACATAATCCAAATGGCATTCTTATGTAGGCGAATGTGCCATAAGGACATGTAAAAGTCATCTTTACCTGGTCCTCTGGGTGTATAGGAATCTCGAAAAAGCCTGAGTACCCATGGAGAAAACAGTAGTATGGGTGACTCGCTAACCTCTCCACCATCTGGTCAATGAACGGCAATGGGAAGTGATCCTTCCTTGTAGCCGCATTCTGTTTCCTGTAGTCAATACACATTCTGTGACCAGTGATTGTCCTTGTAGGAATCAGCTCATCCTTTTCGTTCTTCACCACAGTTAGACCTCCTTTCTTTGGCACAACGTGAACAGGACTAACCCAAGAACTATCTAAGATGGCATAGATGATCCCTGCTTCCAACAGATTCATCACTTCCTTCCTGACCACTTCCTTCAGGTTCGGATTCAGCCTACTCTGACAATCAATCGAAGACTTTGACTCATCCTCCAGGTGAATCCGATGCATGCACAAGTCTGGTGCTATATCTGAAATGTCAGCAAGAGAATAGCCAAGAGCTTTGCGATACTTGCGCAGTTTGCTCAGCAGTAAGACAATCTCTGTGTTGTTCAAGGAAGCATTAACGATTACAGGGTACGTGGAATTAGGACCAAGAAAACTGTACCTCAGATTCGCTGGAAGTGGCTTTAGTTCCACCTTAGGAGCATTCTCTGCACTCCAATCTCCAAGCCCAGCAGCTTGCTTAGAACTGTCAACCAACTTTCCTTCTAGCCGCAGGGTATCGACTGATACTAGAGGGGTATCGATCGATACTGGTGATGCTGAATCGAGCATCTTCGAGTATCCAGCAGTATCATCACACGAAATGACCTTTGAGGTGGCCGAACAGACCAATGCTCTCTCTATTGGATCCTCAGGGTGCATCTCTAGGAAGTAGTCCTCAGCTATGTCACTGAAGGTGTCCACATAGAATGTTTGCCCTTAGATGGTTGGCCTCTTCATCATCTTTTCCATGTTAAAGGACATCACCAAGTCACCGATGTTGAGAGCTATATGTCCATTCCTGCAGTCAATCAAGGCTCCAGCAGTTGCAAGGAATGCTCTGCCCAGGATAAGAGGATCCTTAGGCTCAGCATCGTAATTCAAGACGATGAAAACTCTGTTGGAAGTCGCTCAGATCCCAACAGAGTTTCTGATCCTTATGCTCAGCATCGTAATTCAAGACGATCTGAGCAATTCCCAATCTTGATTGGGACATCCTCGAGTAGTCCCTCTGGAAGTCGCACTGAGCGATCAGAAAGTACCAGCGAAATCCTTGTAGACTGGAAGTCCGTCATCCCCATTCGCTTGGCAACTGAGTGTGGCATAAGGTTCACACTTGACCCAATATCACAGAGAGCACCCTCGAATCTCTCTGTGAAGATAGTGCAATCTAAAACAAAGCTCCCTGGGTCTGGTAGCTTTTTGGGAATCCTGTTAACTAGAATCGCACTGCACTCAGCTGTAATCATCATGACACCTTCCTCAAGGTTCACATTGTTAGATACCATCTTCTTGACACACCTCCAAAAAACTGGAGAAGTTTTAATAGCATCAACAAAAGGAAGCTCCACAACCAACTTATCTAGCATAGCCTTGCATCTGGCGTCCTTCCATTCCTTCTTTGTCATCTTAGGAGGCATAGGATAAGGCATCTTGGGTTTATACACCCTCCCCTTGACAATCTCGGGCTCCTTCTTGATCTGCAGCTCAGCATCGATCGATACTGGAGAAGTATCGATCGACACACGGGATTTTGGGTCCTCTCGTGCAAGTGTCTGGACTGGTGTCGATCGATACATGTGGATCTTCAAAATCCCAATCGTCTTATTCAGCAAGATCGACGAGATTCTCTGCAATTTGGTTGTTCTTCACTCCTGTAATCACCTCTTTTCCACTTCTCAAGGTGATGGCGTTGATGTGAGCCCTCGGATTCTCAGTTTTTCCTGGAAGGAAACCTTCCTGCCTCTGCACAGCTGCTGCAGTCTGAGCAACCTGAATTTCCAGCTTCCTCTCAGTAGAATTGATAGCTTCAATTTTTCCATTCAGATCAATGTACAGAGAGTCAAACTTCCCATTGAAATCACCTTGTATCTTCTCTTGTCCCCGAAGAAGTTGTTCCATTAAGGATTCCATCTTATTCTCTGTGGATTTTGGAGAGATGGGTTGATACGAAGAGTTCCCATAATTGCGAGTGAAATCGCTGCTCTGTGGTGGTTTCTGAGCAACTTGTTTTGCTCCGAAACCAGATTGGTTCCCCTCAAACTTGTACCCACCTTGCTCATTGTTGTTGTTGAAAATTATGTTGTTGTTGTACCCAAATCGCTGACCCTGAAAATCAGAACCACCAACGTAGTTAACATCCTCCACTTCATCTTCATCAATATTTTCGACTCCATCAGCAAGGTGTACAGACTTCTTTGACTTCCACATCAAAAAATCCAGCTTGGCCTGAACTTCATCAATCTGCGCTCCATCAACTCCTCCAGGATGCTGCTTCCGCTCGAAATCAGCATTCTTGGTGCTATTACTAGACGCCAAGTTCTCAATTAACACAACGGCATCATCTGGATATCTGATGTTGAAGTTCCCATTACTCGCAACATCCAAACCCATCTGGTACTTCCAATCGATCCCTCTGTAGAAGGTATCCATCAGCTGAACCTGAGTGAAACCATGGTGCGGACAATCTCTCTGATACGACTTGAAACGAATCCAAGCGGCCTTGAGTGCCTCTGTCGGACATTGAGAAAATTGAGAGATCTTTTTCCTTAGCTCCTCAGATCTCGCATCATCATAGAAATTATTCAGGAATGCATTCTTCGTCTCCTCCCATGTAGTCAGTGAACCAGGAGCCAACTGCTTCAGCCAATAAGCAGCATCCCCACTAAGAGAGTATGGGAAGAGTTTGCAGAAAAGGTACTCATTGGGTACTCTATTGTACTTCATACCAGTGACCAAATCCTCGAACCTTTCGAGATGATCCATTGGGTGTTCATGAGATAGGCGATGGAAAGGATTCTGACTCACAAGAGCGTAATAGGCAGGTTTCAGCTCAAAATCATGCCTCTGGAAAGTTGGGATACGAATCGCAGCTCGATTGGCGTAGAATTGATCAGGTCTATTATGTTCACCAAGCGTTCTACCTCGATCAACCTCAGCATTCCCAACGTTGGCACGCCCAGCTGGCGCGACAATCTCACCAACGACAACATGAGGGACAATGACGTTTCCAGCTTCATCAAGTTGATGCCCTCTCTCATTGCACACTTGACCCTCTTGGTCTCTCAAGACTCCAGTTTCATCAGCTCTTAATACCAGTGGGTTTTTCATCTCTGATGTTTGCTTTTTCTTTCTATTTGTGCGTTCCAAACGTGCTAGCTGCTCCAATGACAGTTCAACTAGCTGAGTGCTTTTGCTCCTTCTGGTTTCACGATTAGGCATACACTTGAAAACAAGAGTTCAAGCACGTAAGTAACCAAAAATACGATGAGTATCGATCGACACCGGGTGGTGTCGATCGATATCAACAAAAGAAGACGACGAGTATCGACTGATACTAGGTAGTATCGATCGATACCGACGAGCTTAGTTGAAATTCGACAGCTAAAATCTAATGGCGAAATTGAGTCCCCGGCAGCGGCGCCAAATTTGATATGCTCAAATTAATACCCTAAAAAATACTAAAGTAGTTGCTGCAATAAAGTAGGGGTCGAACACAAGGACTCAGAGAAATCACACAATAGATTGTATAGTGTCGAATCAAGCTAAGCAGTTCAGATGAAACAAAAAGCAATAAGCAGTAAACGAGTTGTAATTCGATGGGAGAATATACGCCTAGGGTATTTCTCAGGAAATTAATGAATGCAGATAAACTAATTAGTCAGGATTCAGATTTAGCACGGTTCTTGAACTCAAATCACTAAAATATAATTAACCAACTGTCGTTGCGAGAATTATCTAAATCTAAATCCTAGGAATTCCAAATCTCTTTGCGAATCCTAAAGTCTAAATCAGCTTTTAGATCAGGTTTGATTTGTTCACAAAACAACTAAACCAAATCTCTTTGCGAATAGTTATTTTGCTCACCTGAGGTTCTATCAGGTAATTAATCGCACTGTCGTGGCTAATCAATTATCCTAAGATCTAAGTTCCAAATTCGTTAACCTAGAATTAGCTTAGAACACAACCTATGGTGAAGAACTAATTCAGATGGTGAATCCTAATCAACTAATCAATCTAGCATTCAGAGAAAACCCTTATGAGAACCCTGAACCTAAAGTGGATCTACTCAGACATGGAAATGGAAGCAATAAACATGTTTGAATAAATCATCAAATAAAATAGAAAGAGTAACAAAAAGGGTTCGAAATCTTCTCTCGGACGAACAGAGTCTCAGACTTGTCTCCTTCGAAAGCTCTCTCACAATTCAAAGCAAAAATAAGAAATAGCCAACAAAGTGGCTGTAAAACTTAATTAAATAGTCTAAACACGAATTGGGGTGTTCTTGTAAATATTAAAGTCTTCTGGGTAAGTTCTGCAGTTCTTCAAACTTCATTAAAAGTCGCGAGTCGTGTCTGCTGCGATGGGTATCGATCGATACTAGGCAGTATCGATCGATACTGATCGTAAAATCGGGTACTCAGCAACACAAACTCCAGCTTCGCTCCAAAATGCTCCAGAAAGCTCCAATATCTCCAATTATGCTCCAAACGTGCTAAAACCTGTAAAGGACTCTAAAACACTACGAAATAGTAGAAAGACTCTATAAAACTGACTTATATCATGGCCTAAAAAGGGTAAAAACCATGATATATCAACAGCCGCATCTTGTTAGGCTCCATCTTACACAGGATAGTGTTGCTCAGGATCCTAACAATACAGCGCAGAACAGGATGACGAACGTCCATCTGAGTAGATGTCTTTGAGTAGTAGGCTCCATTCCCGAAGTGTTCCCAGAATACCTGCACATCGAGAAACTGTGTAGGCAAAGCAACCTTCCGGAAATCCCTGCGGAAACCATAAATGTCGCAGAGATATGGAAGTGGCAGCCGGTATCTCACTCCTCGCGTCATGGTGCCTTCAGCGCGTCCTTCAGAACCTCATCCTGATAGTAAACTCGGACTGTCGCGAGGAACTGCCGTACAAAGTCAGGGTACAAATCATACTGTCTCATCGACATAGTCCCCAAACGGATCTTCTCTATCAATACCCCAAGCGACATGTCAATACCCAGGTTGCTCATGGTCTGAGGGTCGACAAACCGAGTGGTCTGTATATCAACATCCTGCTAAGCGTTGTTGAACAACGTGTCGTAGTCGTCCCAGGTCTCGGAGATGGGTCTGTAAATACAGTTATTACTCTCAGCTATCTGCCTATGTGTTCCCTCCCAATCTCTGTTGCAGGGAATCTTGGCTCTCTCATTTCGCTTAGGCCAAGGGGCTCTAACTGTGGCGGCAGGAGCAGCATGGTGAGCAGGAGTAGCCGGTGGTGACGATGGTTGTGCCACTGGTGGGGGTGGTGGAATCTCGCGCAATGAAGCATGCGGAACCTCGATGTTTGCCAACGCTCCATCAATCAGTACCCTGTAGGTGTCGTGGCCTAGGTAACCATTCACCAAACCTCTCCGCCAATGCAAACCATCCCAGATTTTTGCACGTTGGTCCAAACGGAATTCTCATGTTGGTGGATTTGAGCTGGATGCATCTGAAGTTCGTGCTCTCTTCGGTCTAGATGTCATCTTGTGGATCGTGAGGATGAGTGAGAGAAAGAGGATGAGGATGAAAATCCAAGCAGAATAGGCACAAAAATCACTCAAATCCGTTGAAAAACGAAGATTTGTGAATTTGAGAGAGTAGTGTCGGTTTTGGTATCGAACGATGGGCTGTGGGAGAAACGAAGGAAAAACCGTAGGGTTTATAGGAAACTTACATGCGCGTGGGGTATCGACCGATACTGCGCGTGGGGTATCGACTGAAATGACTTGTTTGTCATACGGAGGTTTGGTCCAGAATGTTTATGTTAAATGACGGGTATCGATCGATACGGGACCTCCGAATCTGATTCACGAGACACAACGAAAAGAAAAAAATAAAAATAAAGACTCATATGTACAGACTTACCAGTGGGTTGCCTCCCACTCAGTGCTTATTTAACGTCACGAGCTTGACTGTACGGACGATCAGTCCAGATGAGAATGAGAGCTTGCAGCAAAACAGGCTCCACAACTTGACATTTCCAACTTCAGGGGCTTGCGCAACATGCGCTCCACAACTTCATGTCCTTTCTCTTTCAGCTCTGGAGTAAGAAGAACTCTAGCTTTAGAAAATGGTCGCGAGGCCCCTTTGCATTTCACCTTGTATTCGATTGAATCTCTGTCGCACTTCAGAGGGATTAAGGTCGCGCGTGGATCACTCTCGACTCTTTTGTTCTTCACCTCCTTCTTTGCCTTAGTCCTTTTTATGACGTCCTTAGTGACAATATGAGGATGGTCTAGTATGTCTATGGCGTTAGGCTCGTTAGAAAACTCTTCCTGATTTTTAGCTACCAACGACTCTCCTGTGACAACATCGATGCAAGAGACACGCGAGGGAGTTCCTCTAGTAGGAATGGCGTCGTAGAAAACCTCCTTGTCAATGTAGGAGAACGAGGTTCTTTTGCTGGGCGTGTCCATGATTGCACCTACTATAGCCATGAACGGTCTTCCAAGAATCAACTGCGTGGTGGACCGTTCACTCATCTCCACAACCTGAAAATCAGTAAGAACTAGAGAATCCCCTATTGTGACCATCAAATCAGGGATTGTATCGTATGGGATTGAGGTGGAGCAGTTTGCGAATGTGATAGATGTCTTGGGAGAACGAATTTTAGCTCCCAATCTCTCTGCAATTGCTTTCGACATGACATTGACGCTAGCCCCTGAGTCAACCAGAAATTCTTTGAATTCAATTCCAGAGATAGAGCATGGAACATAGACGACGGCACCATGTGGTCTGACCTCCTTGATTGTAAACGAATTGTAATTCGATGGGAGAATATAGGCCCAGGGTTTTTCTCAGGAAATCAATGAATGCAGATAAACTAATTAGTCAGGATTCAGATTTAGCACGGTTCTTGAACTCAAATCACTAAAATATAATTAACCAACTGTCGTTGCGAGAATTATCTAAATCTAAATCCTAGGAATTCTAAATCTCTTTGCGAATCCTAAAGTCTAAATCAGCTTTTAGATCAGGTTTGATTTGTTCACAAAACAACTAAACCAAATCTCTTTGCAAATAGTTATTTCGCTCACAAAACAAATCTCCATGCTCAGAAACATTGCATCATCATAGAAATTGTTCAGAAAAGCAGTCTTAGTTTGATCCCAAGTAGTCAGCGATCCAGGAGTCAACTGTTTCAGCCAGTAAGTTGCTTCTCCACCAAGTGAGTATGGGAAAAGCTTGTAGAAGAGGTAATCGTAGGACACTCCATTGCTCTTGATGCTAGTGACCAAGTCCTCGAACCTCTCAATATGATCTATGGGATGTTTGCTGGAAAGACCATGAAAAGGATGCTGTCCCACAAGAGTGTAGTATGCAGGCTTCAGCTCAAAGTCATTCCTCTGGTATGGTGGAGGACGAATCGCTGATCGATTTGCATAGAACTGATCAAGTCTGTTGCACTCACCAATCGTTCTACCACGATTAACCACAACATTCTTAGCGTTCGCGTTCCCAGCGACAATCCCAACAGCAGCAGGAGCAGCGGGAATGATGTTCCCCTCTCCATCCAGACGTTGTCCTTGTGCATTGCACAAACGACCTTCTCGGTCTCTGTAAGCACCAGCCTCATCTCTAACATACTCTTCCTGATTGTTGTTCATCTCTGCTGGTTTTTTTGCTTTTCTGTTTGTGCTTTCCACAAGTGCTAGCTGCTCCAAAGACAGTTCAACTAGCTGAGTGTTCTTGTTTACTTTTGTTTTATGATTAGGCATACACCTGAAAACAGAAGTCAAGAACGTAAGTAATCGGTAGCACGATGAGTATCGACCGATACCAAGTGGTGTCGATCGATATCAACAAAAGAGAACGACGAGTATCGACCGATATTAGTGGGTATCGATCGATACCAACAGACTTAGTCAAAATTCTCAAACGAAAATCTAATGGCGAATTGAGTCCCCGTCAACGGCGCCAAATTTGATATGCTCAAATTTATACCCTAAAAGTACTAAGCAGTAGTTGCAGTATAGTAGGGATCGAACACAATGACTCACAGAGACACACAATAGATTACAAATATAAGAATCAAGCTAAACATTCAATAATATTGAAAACAAGACTTAAATTAAAATGGTTGTAAATTCAATTGGAGAAAGATAGGTTCAGGGTTTTTCTCAGGAAATCAATGAATGCAGGTAAACTAACTAACAGGATTCAGATTTAGCGCGGTTCTTGAACTCAAATCATTAAAGTATAGCTAACCAACTCTCGTTGCGAAAACTATCTAAATCTAAACTCTAGGAATTCCAAATCTCTTTGCGAATCCTAAAGTCTAAATCAGCTTTCAGATCAGGTTTGATTTGTTCACAAAACAACTAAACCAAATCTCTTTGCGAATAGTTATTTTGCTCACCTAAGGTTCTATCAGGTAATTTATCGCACTCTCGTGCCTAATCAATTATCATAAGATCTAAGTTCCAGATTCGTCAACCTAGAATTAGCTTTGAACACAACCAAAGGTGAAGAACTAATTCAGATGGTGAATCCTAATAACTCATCAACCTAGCATTCAGAGAAAACCATTATGAGAACCCTGAACCTAAAGTGGATCTACTCAGACATGGAAATTGAAGCAATAAACATGTTTGAATAAATCATCAAATAAAACAGAAAGAGTAACAAAAGGCTTCAAAATTTTCTCTCGGACGAAGGGAGTTTCAGACTTGTCTTCCTCACAAAGCTCTCTCTCAAAACCAAAGTAAAATAAAGCGTAATGAAAAGCCTAAAAAAGCGTAGCCAACAAAGTGGCTGTAAAATCCCTATAAATAACCTAAATCACGTTTTGGGGCTTATTGTAAATAATAAAGATTTCTGGACCAAATTGCAATTCTTCAACTCTTCATTAAAGTCGCGGGTCGTGTCTGCTGCAATGGGTATCGACCGATACTAGTGAGTATCGATCGATACCAAGCGTGAAATCGGGTACTCAGCTACACGAACTTCTGCTTTGCTCCAAAATGCTCCAGAAAACTCAAATATCTCCAATTATTCTCCAAACGTGCTAAAACCTGTAAAAGACTCTAAAACACTACGAAATAGTAGAAAGACTCTATAAAACGGACTTATATCATGGCCTAAAAGGGGTAAAAACCATGATATATCACACCACTCAAAATCTATTTCTCAATTTTTTTTTTCTTTTTTTTCGAAGTGGTTGTGTTATGAGCTCTCAACGTGATCCATATTTATAGAATTTCAAAAACATTTGCGACGGATATGCTACGGAAAAAGAATTTGCGAGGAATTTGCAACATCTTTGCGATGGAAATTAATTTTCCTTTAAAACGTGCTCCATCTACCTCACCTAACTCCACCTAACTAGACGCGTTGCAAATCCCTTGCAAATTGCCGTAGCAAATCCCTCGCAAATTGCGACGTCAAGTTTCCCTCGCAAAATTGCGATGGATTTGGGACGACCTTTAGAATCCTCGCTAATCCCTCGCAGATTCCTCGCAAATTTGCAACGAATTTGCGACGACGCATTGTCCCTTGCAAATTTGCAAGGGATTTGCGACTATAGCAAAGCTCTAGCAAATCCCTCGCATTTCCGTCGCAAATTTACTACGAATTTGTGACTATAGACGGTCCCTCGCAATTTCGTCGCAAATAGGTTGCAAAAGCGTCGCAATTTGCGACAACCCTTTCCCTCGCAAATTCGTGACGGATTTGCGACGACTCGTCAAGCACTCGCAAATCCCTCGTAAAATACTCGTAAATCCGTCGCAAATTCCATTGCAAATCGATTGTTTTCTTGTAGTGTGAATTCAACCCCATCAAAGTGATAGCCTTAATTTTAACTTGTAATTATTTTGTTTATTCATTTTTGGATGGATTTGTGGATCACCATATACATACTTAGATATTCTTTTCCGTTTTTACCTCTCTCGTTTATCCAAGTAGTCATATCCCATTATTGGAATGGTTTCCCACACATTGAACTTATCCTCCTTTCTAGCCAAAGATTTTCGTGTGTGATTGAGAGGCCATCTTTCGAGCAAACTTGGAAAAAAATGTTTGGTTTAGGGCGACAAGGAGGAATTATCATGTAGTTTTAGCTCCATCATCAATGAGTTAATCTAGGAATTAGCTAGCTAGGATGGAAGTTCTTGGAATGATATGGGGAACGATTTAGAAACTAGGTGAATGGGTTTAATGAGAGTGATATGGTGGAATGGTAAAGAATAGATGGGGAGAAAGAAATTGGGGAATGAAATAATTGACTTGGTTTGTGCAAGATTATAAGGATAGCCACTACACCAAAACATGGTTTTTTCTAATGATTGTTGCTACTAATTAGGCAGTCGGTAAATTTACCGACTGTTTCGCTACTGATTTTCGATTGATTTGCGACTATTTTCAAACAGTCGCAAATCAGTAGGTATTTAGTGACTAAAAATTTCAGTCGTTAATTAGTAGCCGTTTTACGACTGATTAGTGACTGAATTGTAGTCGGAAACATGCAGTAGCTAATCAGTAGTTATTTTAGCGACTGATTTGCTACTGAATTCGGTGGGTCGTAGAACAGTAGCAAATCAGTAGCAAAACAGAAGCAAAAAGTAGTTATAAATCACGTGGATTTAATTTGGTGGTTGGTGTACCTAATTTGGTTTGCAGTCGGGAATCAGTCAGGAAATTTAAAATATATATTTTCTAACTAAATCTTACACATAAATATCAAATAATATACAAAAAACTCAACACTTACACATTTTTTAAATATAATTATTTTATAAATCGTAAATTCTAAACCCAACCACAAACCCTTAACCCTAAACCCTAAACCTCTAACCGTTAATCATAAACTCTAAATCTTAAATTGTAAACTAGATCTTACACATAAATATCAAATAATATACAAAACAAATTAACACATACAAATTTTTTAAATATAATCACTTTATAAATATTAAATTCTAAAACCCAAACACATACCCTAAACCCTAAACCTTAATCATAAACTATAAATCTAAAATTGTAAACTAGATCTTACACATGCATATCAAATAATATACAAAAAATTCAACACTTACAATTTTTTAAATATAATCATCTTATAAATCATAAATTCTAAAACCCAAACACAAACCATTAATCCTAAACCCTAAACCTCTAACCCTTAATCATAAACTATAAATCTTAATTTATAAACTAGATCTTACACATAAATATCAAAAAATTCAACACTTATAATTTTTATAAATATAATCATCTTATAAATCATAAATTCTAAACTCCAAACACAAACCCTTAACCCTAAACCTATAACCCTTAATCATAAACTCTAAATATTAAATTGTCAACTAGATCTTACACTAGTAGAAATTTCTCGTATAAAACTTTTTCAAACATAAACCCCATACCCTAAACTTTAAACCTAAACTCCAAAGTCCAAACCCTAAATCATAAACTAAGATCCAACACTTATAAAAAAAGTCAAGTTTTATAAATCTTTTTTCAAACATTAACTCTTAAACCTAAACCCCACCCCATACCCTAAACTTTAAACCTATACTCCAAACCCTAAATCATAAACTCTAAACTTTAAAATTTTAAACTTTTAATCATAGAAGTTAAATCATAAACCATAAAATCAAAATATAATCATTATATATACATAAAACCAATATTTTACACCATTTACATATATACTTTACATAAAACCAATCTTAAACTATGTACTTATAATTATTTTTAAGCATAAATCTAACCAAATGATAATATAATGAAATCTTCTTTCTCATTGGATAATCCATTGAGACAAGGATTGCACTTTGATTTATCATCTACTCTTGATATAATAAATCCAACGGACAAGATCTATTTTTTTTTTTTCGCCTCTTGTCCCCTTCTTCTCCTCTTCCTTCATCTCCCTTCAAGGCTTTGATCTATCTCCCGATCAAATCTCTTCCCAGTCTCGCGTCTTTAGGTTGAGCGATATGTGTCGGCGTTTTGGCTTCGGCTGAGGTCGGCGTTTTGGCCGTAGGGTTCATCAGAGCTCCGTTTCGCGTCGTCTAAGGGAGTAGCGAAGCAGCCTGTATCTGCGGCATGCGGTGCGGTGGCGGGATCTTTCGGCGCGGCGGCGTGACGGTGCTCCAAAGTGCTGGAGTACGGCGGTGAGAGCTAGGAGAAGGTTAGTCGGTTTCGGATTTCGGATTTCGGATACAACTCGTTTCTCACTGTTTTCGATTTCGGATTCAACTCGTTTTTTTCTGGGTTCGTGACTCGATCCGTTCTTATTTCGAGTCGATCCGTTCTTTTTTCTGGGTTTGTGACTTTGATAGAAATGTAAGAATTTATTGATTAAATGCAAGGGACATTTTCAAAATCATAACACTAAAACCCATTGTCATGTTTTCTTAACCTTCGACCTGATTAGAAATCTCGTCTTCACTCAGGCCGATTTTCTTATCAAGGATGACACTAGGTGATATATGGAAACCAGCTTCAAAGAAAGCTTGCGGAAATGATATCTGGAAAAGGATAAAAACTTTGATTTCCATTTTTTATCACCGTCAACTCTGCATGTATTGTTTTCCTATGCAAATAATGTAATTTGTTTCAGTCTGTCTTTCTCATTTGAATGAATCATATGCTGTGGCCACATGATCACATTTCTTAGTGTTTGTTTTTGCTCTGGTGAATAGGAGCCTGCATTTGAAGAGTTAATTTTGCTTTACACGAAGGATGCGAATGAAAAGGGCGATAAGAATAAAGATTAAACCCGATCATCATTACAATTGGAGATATTTGAAAGAATTCCAATTCCATATTTACCTGTAAGAATATTACATCTGCATCATGAGTGTCTCCTCGTGTTTCTTTTCTGCCAGTAAGCTTTTCTCTGAAGTTTTCACCACAATTTTTCTATTTTATGCAGGTAAGTTTTCCTCATAGGAAGCTTTACTTTCGCATCATTGATACAGTAAGCGTGGTTTCATTGTGCACTAAATATTACTAATCTTATATCTGTTGAATCAATACTTTGAATCTTTGTTAGGTACGTCTGGATATCGCCAGTATTTTGGGAATTACGGCATACTTTGTAAACTACAAGTTTGAGAACATCTCATCATCCCCGTATGGCTTCTTATACACTCTTCTCTTATTTCACTTTGTCTTACAAGAACAGAGAGTTAAGACTTGTTCTTTGCTTCACATTGTTTGCAATACATATCAATTTTTGTTTAACTGTAATTTTGGTTTTTTGGTGTATGGATTTGTGTTACTTTACTTTTGTAAACTTGAATGTTTTATATGTAATTAGTCTACATTTATATTAATACATTTAATTTTTTTAATTTAAACAATATATCAGTCGCTAATCAGTAGCTATATTTTGCTACTGAATAGCTAAAATCAGTCGTAAAAACTCACAAACCAGTAGCAAATCAGTCGTTAAAAAAAAACAAACCAGTAGCAAATCAGTAGCTAAAGTAGTAGGTAATCAGTCGCAATTCAGTAGCTAAATTTTACGACTGATTACCGACTACGGCTGTAGTAGCAAAATTTAGTCACTATTTAGTCACTAATCAGTCGTAAAATTTTGCTACTGATTAGCGACTGAATAGTGACCGCCTAATATCAGTCGTAAATCAGTAGCAATTTTGCTACTGATTTTTTTAGCGACGAGACCGTTACCTACTGCAGAAATCATTCAGTAATCAGTCGTAACATGGTGTTTTGCTACTAATTCTGACTGTTTTTGCAGTAGTAAAAAACCTGTTTTCTTGTAGTGAGCTCTAAGTAAATGAATAGCCTCAAAGTGTGCAAAGAGAAAAAGAAAAGAATCCAAGTTTGGCTAAGGCATCAAAGATGTGAATAAGGGGCATGAACAAGAATGAAGAAAAAGAAGAGCTAGGGTTTCAACAAAGAGAGCACAAAGCCATGAAAACAAGGAAGAAGAAGGCATTCCCCAAGTAAGAAGAAGATGAAGTGAAAGAACAAGAAGTACATGTGGGTGATGAAGGAAAAACGCCTTGAGAAAAAGGGTAGCTTAGGCTTGAGAGCAATGGGTTAGAGATGTTAGGGTTAGAGAAATCTTAGGCATTTAGTAGATGATAATTCACCTTTGTATGCATAGGTTGCCTTTTACCTTAGCATTTTGCTAAAGTTTGCTCTTTTCTTGAGAGATCCCTACATTTGATTAACCGCGCATGATAATGAGATCATCTTCATCTCATAACTTCGTCCCTAGCCAAATAGATCCATTTGATTTTGCATAAACATGATTCACGCATATTATACTTAATCAATGTCAAGGGGTTGTAGGATATGAAAGTTTGTGTAGGTTGAGGCTTGAATGTAAGTCATGCAAGGAAAAGGATGGCTAGTCACTTTTGAGTAAGTTTGTTTGATCGCATCATGAAGTTTGCAACTTGGACATTGGGCTTAGATTCTTTTTATGGCACTTTTGGATTTGAGCTCCTATTTTTAATCTTCTCCCTTATCTATTTTCTTGTTTGCTTGAGGACAAGCAAATGTTTAAGTTTGGGGGAATGCTCTCACTTCTCAAATTTGACTCTAAATCCGCCTCGGAAAGGCATCTCCTTCAATTGAACGAGCTCGATGAAGTCCGCCTATATGCTTATGAAAGTTCATGTCTCTACAAGGAGAGAACGAAGTTATTCCATGACAAGAAGATAACACCCAAGGATCTTAAGGTTGGGGACCAAGTGTTGTTGTTTAACTCCCGGTTGAAGCTATTCCCCGGGAAGCTCAAGTCGAGATGGTCCGGACCTTTTAAGATAAAAGAAGTGAGACCGTATGGCGCGGTTATGTTGTTCAACAAGACGGGTGGAGAATTCACGGTAAACGGACAACGTCTCAAACCTTATATGGTAGGTGATTACATTGAGGAAGGGACCACTGTTTCTCTCTCGAACACTCTTTCCACCTAAACGGGGTAACAAACGTCGAACTTAGTGACATTAAATGATACTAAGACTTTTTGGTCTCAAAGAGGTATCAATAACTCTAGATATGAGTAGTATAAGAGGTTATCAATCCGTATTAGGAGATGACTCTAAGCATTAAGAGTGCAAGGAACCTATGTAAGTTAAGCTAATTAAAAAGGGGTTTTGTAATTAAGTATCCAAATTAAAACTAGTAAAGCAACTTAAACAAGATGTAAATCAATAACCAAAAGCGGATTCAAAGATGGGATTATGAATATAAGATAACCCAAGTTCAATTCATGATGTTCATTTACTCAAGCAAGCTAATCCCTAGGCATAAGACCCTTAACTTGACTAATTCTCTTTCAAGCAATTAATCACTATGCTAATCACCTAATCCATTAACAAACTCTCATTTGTGGATCATTGATTAGCAAGCATTAAGGTTAACTAACAAAATCAACCAAAGATATACCTTAGACAACTATTATCATAGGCTATGAGTATAAATCTCTTGTTTAGTTCATCAAGGCATTTCATTAAACACTTGGTGTGCATGAAATGCCTTATGATCTAAACCTACTTTTTCAAACTAGATTTAGCCTTAAGAACACTAAACAAAAAAGGATATAAGAATATATAACCCTAAACACCATGAATCAAGCCTTGGATAACCCTAATCTACCCCATCTCTAAACCCTAAAAGACTACTCAAGACCCATTAAGAACCAACCAAAATCGATATGGATAAGGGTTGAATAATCAAGATAGAAAGAAGATAGATGGAAGAGATTGATAGAAACAAGTAGTAAATTGCATAAAACAAAGGATCCTTCTTACAAATCTCAAACTCTCTCAAAGGTAAGGGTTTTAGACTTAAGAAAAAGCATAATGAATAAAATTAGGTTTTAGAGTATTTAAAATAAAAAGTGGGTAACCGGGTATTGACACGGTCAAGTCTTGGGTCGCACTTCCCATAACAGGCAAAATGGAGCCGGTATATAAGGCCGGTATGGGATGTCTTCGGTGAGATGGTGATGCCGGCCAAAATGGAGCCGGTACATAGGGCCTGCAAAGTCCCTGCCCGGGTGAAAGTTTGGTACCGGGCCGGTGTGTGAGTGGTGTCTTTGGCCGGTGCGAGAGAAATCATCGAGGGGGAAACTTCTTGGCGCCGGGGGAAATGGGGCCGGGACGTGCAGCCGGCGAAGTCTCTGTCTCTGCTAAAGTCGGATACCGGCCAAGAGGTTTTCTTCATGCCGGGCCGGTGTGGTTGGTATGGTACGATGGTCTCGCGTCCAGACAGAGATTCCTTAGAAAATCGGCAATATATCTCAAACCACATATCCGAATGGCCTGAATCTAACTCTGATAGACAGCTAACTCCTTCCTCCACATTTTCTATGAGTACCGTTGAGGCTGAATCGGACTGGAAACCCTTTGTCCGAACCGTTCTTTTGGACACTCCGGATGGACTCTTCCTTCTCTTATGCTCCATAACTGCTAACATCATCAACCGTCTCCAAAACACCTAGAAACACTCCAAATGCATGCAAAGACTCTCTATGACCTAATGCAACATCCTAAATTCTAATTGAGACAAAACAAATAAAAAATATAATGAAACTATATGCATATGAGATAAAACCTAAGTTAAATGAATGCATAAAAGGGACAAAATATGGAAATATCAACTCCCCCAAACTTACTATTTTGCTTTCCCTCAAGCAAACAAATAAGAAAAAGTAGGGAGAGATGTTTGAAGGTGGGAACTCAAATCCACAAGTAGCACAAAAAGAAATCATGTTCAACGTCCAAGTAATGTAGTTCTAAAATGCACAAGTGAGCCTACTCCAAAGTAGTTAGCCATTCCTATTTCATCATGTATCAAGTCCAAACCCCAATCTACACAAGCAATCATATTCTCCAACCCCTTAACATTCATTAGTGGTGTAACCATGAATCATGTTTATGCAAGGTCAAATCGAATTCGTTTGGCTAAAGGTTAGGTTATGAGATGAAGGTGATCTCATTATCATGCATGGGTATTCAAGTACAAGGATATCTCATGGAATGAACAAACTTTAGCAAAATGCTTAAGGTAAAAGGCAACCTATGCATACAAGGGAGAATTATCATCTACCCAAATGCCTAGAGTGTCTCTAACCTAAAGCTTTCTAACCTGTTGTGCCCACAACCTAAGCTACCCTTTTCATCCCAAGGTATTTTGCCTTCTCAAACCCACACATGCTTCTTGTGATTTCGCTTCACCTTCTTCTCACATTGGGGATCGACTTCTTCTTCCTTGATGTCATGGTTTGGTGCTTCCTTGTTTTGACTTAGCTCTTCGTTTCTTCATTTTTGTTCACGCCTATTCTCATCTTTGATGCTTGGCCTTTTCGGCTTTTTTCGTTTTCCTTGAATCTTTTAGGCTATCTTATTCTTAGAGCTAGTCTTATTATTTTTATTTTTTATTTTTTGCACCAACCAATCTATGTAAATTTTATCCTCTTTTCCTTTCCTTTTTCCATCTTTTCCAATCCACATTACCATTCCATACATTTCCGATCACCAAGTTTCAAAACCGTTTCCTCCAAACTTGAATCAAGAACCATCACCCTAACTAGCCTATTCCAAGGTTAACTCCGTGATGATGGAGCTAAGTCTACAAGAGAATTCCCTCTTGTCGCCCAAAACCTAACACGTTTTGCCAAGTTTGTTCGAAAGAAAGGCCTCACAATTCACACACTAATAACAATGGCTAGAAAGAAGGTTGAGGTTAAAGTAGGGGAAACCATTCCAATGATGGGATATGACTACTTGGATAAAAAAGAGTGGTAAAAAGGGAAAAGATTATCCAAATATGTATATGTGATCCACGAATTCATTCAAAAAAATGCATAAACACAATATTTACAATTCAAGATTGGGGTTATCACTTAAATGGGGTTGGATGCAACTCAAGCATGATTCAATTAAGGAAAGTATGATGATACATGAGTACTAAGAATGATGCATCTTTACTTTCATGCTCACTTAAATGCATCAAACAATTACGAACGAGGGAATTAAATTAATTTCTTAAAGTGCTACTCTATAAGGAAGATTCATCATTGTTCCCATGCATATGCAATGATAAGTATGCAATCCTAGACTCAATGTACAAATGCAATTGCATCCTAAATGACACCCTAAATGATTTCTTTTTGTGTTTCAATTTTCAAAATTTTTAAAATTTATTGAAAATGCATGATATGCATGAGACTTTAGATGCAAAAGGCAAAATAAGAACACCACAAGCAAAGTTAGATAACACACAAACCTTCCCCCAAACTTAAATTACACAGTCCCTTGTGTAAGAGAAGCTTAAGAGAGAGCTAAACAATGCATAAAAGAAAGAAGAAGATAAGATTCTAAATGCTATGTACAAAGTTTGGAGTATTACCTTGGAAGTGAATGGAGGGAGCTAGAGTGATCACCTCAATCCTACACACCTTTGTCCTTAAGTCCATGACCATTAGAACATCAAAAAACTTGCAACCACTAAGCAACCCATCAAAAAGAACAAGAAAACATAGAAAGAAAGTATGTACAAGGATAATTTTGGGGTGTCTCCCAAGAGCATTTTGTTTAAAGTCACTAAGTTTGACTTTTGTTACCCTTTTAGGCGGGTGATGGAGAAGTGTGAGCACTCCATGGTGGTTTCTTAGGCTTGAGTTTAAGAACTTTACACATTAAGCTTTGAAGATCGGCTTGACTCTTTTCTCTAACCTCCGGTGTGAGGATTGCTTTGGCTTTGGCAAAAGGCTTGGAACGTCCTCTACATTTGACTTTGTACTCAATCATCCCTTCTTCATTTTTCCATGGGATGAGAGTCACGTTGGAAAGTTGGTCTAGCAAAGGTCCAATCCCATTGAACATGCTTGGTTTCCTCTCCTCGGACCTAGTCTTTGTCCTCTTCTTAGCAACCTTACCACTTTCAACCTCATTCTCCATCGTGGTGTGAAAGAGGGATCTCAAGCAATATCCATCTAAAGCAAGGGCTTTTTCAACCTTTCCAATACTCACTATCGCACAAACGCCCACATACTCAACCTTCCGGGCTTGGGCTTCATTATCCCCACAAATAATAGTCCCACAAATAGCGATGGAAGATGGCATCATTGTGTAAAACTTCTTGTCATCCACGTTCTTAAGAACTACCTTCTTGTTTATGAAATCCAAGCTTGCACCAGTTGTGTTGAGGAATGGAGTCCCGAGGAGTAGTGGGAGCTTTTTGTTTGGTGCCATCTCCATTACAACGAAGTCCGTTGGTACAAGGCACTTTCTGATCTTGAGAGGGAAGTCTTCAACCAAACCGAGAGGTTTCTTTTTGGAAGAGTCTCCAAATGTGATGGTGGAGGGGTAATCGTTCAAACTATCTACCCCGAGACTTTTGGCCATCACGGTTGAGCCCGAGTCACACAAAGCGTCATCAATCTCCAAGCTTCCAAGGGTGCAAGATATCGATAATTTCCCGGGGTTTCCAAGCTTTAGGAGAGTCTTAGGCTCAATACTTGTTGTGCTTGAAGGCATTTCCTTTTGCGCCTTAGTGAGGAAACGACCGGAAAATGGAAGTGGAGGCTCATATGGGGAAGGTCTAGTGCAAATGGCCTCTCTCTTTGAACCAACAAGTGTCTCCACGTTTTTCACTTTAACCACGTCCTTGATGGACTTCTCAACCTTGTTAATCTTTTCTCCAAACAACATCATATCATTCTCATTCCCAAGGGTCACCTCCCCACCTTGTTGCTCAATGTCCTCATTGAGACTAGAGAATAGCCCGAGGAACACCTCAATTATGTGTTCTTGCTCATCAAGAGTGGAAAAGATGTTGCAAAACTCCTTAGAGGGTTGTATTGCCTTCCCGGTTGAAGAGTTTTGAGGATGATGTGAAGAAGGGGTGGCACTCCTTTGCTCCATTAGTTGCACCTTTGAGCTCAATGCCTCAAACTTGCTATTAAGATCATTTTAAGAGCAAATGACCTTGCTAGTGGTTTCCGCTTGGCCCTTGATGAGTTGTTGAAACATGCCACCCAAATCAAGGTCTTGAGGCTTGGTAGAAGGAGTTTGGCCGTGAGGTGCAAAGTTTTGTTGAATGCCGGGTGGAGCTTTGGGTTTGAATCCACTTTGATTCCCTTGGAATTGGTTCCTTTAGACATAACCTTGTTGATTGTTGCTAGAAGTTTGACCTTGAGGTTGGAATTTCTTTTGTGGAACTCCTTGGGCTTGATTGGATTGTGGAGGGTAGACTTGGTCTTGCGGATTCCCAACATTTGTGTTCCGATAAGAGAAGTTGAGGTGGTTCCTATAGTTTTGGTTGAACCCTTGGCTTTGGTAATTCCCTTGGTTCCCCACGTAGTTCATCTCCACTTGAGTGTTCATGTCCACGTTCTACTCTTGATAGCAACCTTGATTTTCGTCATAAGTATCCACAAAGCTAACCGACTTTTGAGAAGACGCTAGGAGTTTATCAATCAAGTTGGCTTGCTTGTCCAACTTTTTATTTTGAGGACCGTTGAGGCTGAATCTGAATGGAAACCCTTTGTCCGAAATGTTATTTTGGACACTCCGGATGGACTCTTCCTTCTCTTATGCTCCATAACTCCAAACATTATCAACCGTCTCCAACACACCTAGAAACACTCCAAATGCATGAAAAGACTCTCTAGGATCTAATACAACATCCTAAACTCTAATTGAGACAAAACAAATAAGAAATGTAATGAAACTATATGCATATAAGATAAATCCTAAGCTAAATGAATGCATAAAAGAGACAAAATATGGGAATATCGTTAAACAAAGTGCTCATGGGAGACACCCCATGCTTATCCCTTGTATATACTTTTAGATTTAGCATTTTCATTTCTTTTATAGTTCGTTTTGATATTTTGCTAAAGTGTCTTTAGGGGATATTGTGGTCTATGCGATGATGTTCAAATCCTAGCTTAAATTGGCACTTCAGCCGGCACCAACACCGGCTAAGACCAGCCCGGTGTGGTCACAACGGCCATGAGCAACGACTCAAGCTAGCTCGGTGTCGGGGAATGCCAAAAACGGAGGGAAAATCGGGTGGTCACACCGGCTACACCCTGCTCGGTGTGAGCTAATTCTGTTGCGCACCTCTTTGTCCAGCGGTCCGAGATCTGGATCTATTGTCCAGCGGTCCAAGATCCAGATCTATTGACCAGCGGTCCGCCTGGCACTCCCGCTCTAGGTAAGAGATCCGGCCCGCCCAGGTAAGGCTTTCTTCTTCCCCATTTCGTGACCAAGGTCTTTCTTCTTTCCCATTTGCGAAAATCACCTCTCTCTCTTCAATTTTTCATAACTTTCTCTCCCCTTGCTCAAAATTCGTGATCTTGGTTGCTAAATTCACATTTTTCTCTCCTCTCTCTGGATCCACCGTTGGTTTTGGAATTTGTTCTTGCATCCCCAAGGTATTTTACTCAAATATTTCTTGAAAAATCAAGAACTTGCTCTTAAAATTTTAGCTTCATGATTTTGTTTGAGAAATGCATTCACTTGAACATATACCTTGGGGTTGGGTTCTTAATGGTTATACTTGGTGATTCATTAGCTAATTTTTGCTAGATTAGAGGACTTTTGAAATGTGGAAATTTTGTGATTGAACCCATTTCGATTGTTGAATCATTGAGCTTAAAGGTTGCAACTTTGGTGATTTTGTGATTGAACCCATTTCGATTGTTGAATCTTCACTATCATCTAGCTCATTGCATCTTGTCTCATCTTGAATGCATTTGATTGATGTTGAAAAAGGTTGTCCATGTATCTCTTGAATCTTACATTCTTTATGAGACAATGTAGGCACCATGGGTAGAAAAGGCAAGGAGACTCAAGATGAATCTAAAAGCCAACACCCAAGGAAACAATCGGATTGAATGGTTTGTGCTAAAGGCAAGAAGAAGAAAAAGAAGGTGGTTAGCGACAATGAGCAAGATGAGAACGAGATTGTGGTGGAGAAGAAAAGAAAGAGAGTTCCCAAACCAATACCGAGAACCCCTTCCCACAATTAGTATCTCAAGAAGCTAAAGCCGGTGAAGTTTGTCAAGACAAGATTCTTGGATAAGGCCATACTAGAGAAGATGGGGATTTTCGAGGATGTGAAAAAGATCTTCGACAACATTGGTTTGGGCAAGGTCTTTGATATAGCTCAACCATCTCACAAGGAGCAAACATGCCAATTTTTGGCATCATTGGAAGCGGTCTTCTATGACAAAGGAGACAAAGATGTTGACATTGAAGATGGCCACAGGTATATGGAATTCAAAGTTAGGCGAGAAGTTTACAAGATGAAATTCCATGAGCTAAGTCAAGTGTTCGGCTTCAAGGAAGAAGGAACCAAGAGAGGATTCCGGTTCTACTATGGACGAAACGACCTTACTTACTTGTTGAAGGCTATCAGACGTGGAGAGTACAACCCCGGTAATATCAAAAGCTCCTCCATTCGCGACCTCGCCATACGCTATGTGCATAAGGTCCTTGCTCACACACTCTTTGTTAAGAAAGAGTCCGGCGCCGTATCGGAAGATGAGATGGAGTTGATGGCACTAGAGCTAAGACCATTTCTAAACTCACTTTTAGATGAAAGGCCATTCGTTGGAGATGATTCAAACCCGGAACTTGCCGTTATCCTTGTTAATCACTTGCTTGGTATCAAGAAATGGGCATACATGACAAAGATGAAAAAACCTCAATTGAACATTGGTGGTTTGGTCACTTGGATTCTCAAGGCCAGAGGGATCAACTTGGTAGAGGATGTTAATCGTATATAACTTATGGATGAAGCCTATCTCTCGAAGATCACATTTTTCGAAGGGAAGATAGGCAACTAATATGCCTATAGCCTTCGACTCACCGATTTCAACACCGTGAAGCTTATGCTGCCTAAGATCTCTCTCACCTCGATTCAAGGGAGAAAGGAGCTCACCTTCTATCCCATGAAAGATAACTTCTACAACCCAACCATTTAGCCACCAATTGATGTGATCACCATGAGAAGAACCAAGAAGGTTGGGACCGAAAAAGAGGACACAACCGTGAACTCTACTTGCTCCGACGACGAGGTTGCTAGCCCACTCTCCAACGAGACAACATATGGGAGTGAGCGATATCACTTTGAACTATTTGACGGAGTGATGCGTGATGCCACAACCCGCCACTCCCATCAAGCAACCCTACTCCTCCAACGTTGGTTCAAATGGCAAGATAGAACGATTTGGAAGTTCGTAAGGACAATAAAGAGTATGGGTGTAATGATCAAGGAGCTGAAGAAGAATGAAAATGGGGTTAGAACATCTAGAGCCCTAGATGTTGGGAACGAGGTGGAGCAAGAAGGAGAATGTAACTCATGCCGTGAAGGAGATATGGTGACCTACTCACATCCTTCAGCTCGGGAAGATCGGAGGAACAAAAGAAAGGCCATGAAGTCTCCTTCTCCGTGCTCGAGTAACCCGTCTTATTCCATGGGTTCTTCCTCTCCATCTCAAAGTTTTTAATGGTAACACTCTAAAACCTTGTAAATAGCATCTAGATATATGTTTAGTCATTTGCATTTGTTTATACTCTCTCTCAAGCTTCTATTACACAAGGGACCGTGTAATTTAAGTTCGGGGGAGGGTTTATGTGTTTCTAATCTTGTTTCTTTCTTCCTATCTTGATTTTTCCATCTTGAGTCTCATTGCATTCATAAAAAAAAAATTTATAAAATCAAAACTGTGCATTCATATAAGTCATCTAGTTGCATCTCATATTAAGATTAAGTCTAGAGTTCATATAGGATTTGCATTCATACGCATGGGTGCAATGATGAGATTGTCCTTGAAAAAAATGCCAACTTAAGCCTTAGTAGTTAAATGCATTTAAACATCTTGAAAGTAAGGACTCACCATACTTGGATCATATTCATTGATGTTTTCGTCTTGGTTGAAACAAGTTTTGAATTGAACCCAAATTCTAATTATTTGAAACCCTATTTCTGACTAGTAATTATCATGTTTATATATTGAAAAAGGGACTCATGGATACCATAGACATACTTGGGCTATCTTATTCCTTTTTTACCACTCTTGTTAGTCCAAGTAGCCGATCCTATCTTTGGGACGGTTATCCTCGCCCTTAACTTACCCTCCTTTCAAGCCTAATTCTTTAGTGAGTGTTGTGAGGCCTATATTTTTTCGAATGGACTTGGCAAAAAGTGTTGGGTTTAGAGCGACAAGGAAAGGCTTTCATGTAGATTTAACTCGTACATCAGCGGGCTATGTGTAGGTTAGGCTAGGTAGAATGGGAGTTTGGGGTGAAACGAGATAGTCTTGAGCGTGCAAAGCACGAGAAAAGGTGGAAACAAGGGAAATAGTAGGAGAAGGAGAATGACTAAAAGCTAATGACTGAAATGGTTGGCAATGAATATTTGATATAGCTCTAAATGATAAAGAAAGGATGGTCTCTAGTTACAAAAAACAAAAAGAAGCCAAAAATGGCTAGTGCGTCCAAATGATGAACAGAGAGACCAAGTAAGAAAAGCAAAATATGACATAAAAGAGAAAAGTAAATGAGCCAAACCATTTGTTGATCTAAGGTGAAGAATAAATTTTTCCCTTGTGCTTAAACGATGAAGAATTGATGAGATAATATGGTTTATGAAAGGCAAATTGCCTTGGAAGAAAGAGTAGCTTAGGGGGTGATTTTAATGAGGCTTATAAGTAGGGGGTGAAATCATTTGGGACATTGGATAGATGGGAGTCTATCCTTGTATGCATCAATTGCTTTTTACCCTTTGCTATGGAATTACCACATCTATTGAGATCACCTTTATCTCAAAACCCTTGTCCTTTAGCCAAGTGAGTTCATTTTATTTGCATAAATATGATTCATGGTGTCGCTTAATGAATGTTGAAGGATTGGGGGACACGAAAGATTGTGTAGGCTAATTCTTGAACTTGATTCATATTGTGATGAGTATGGCAAAATATTTTGTAGTAGAGATTGTTCAAGTGCGTTTTAGAATCACCATTGAATGGTGTTCTGTTGTTGACATGTTTGCTCTCTCTCTCCTTTTACTTGTTTGTTTACTTGGGGACAAGCAAATGAATAAGTTTGGGGAGTTGATATTCATGCATTTTACATGTTCTATATTGCATTTTAGTTAGCATTTTTAGCTATTTGCTTGCATGATCATAGCTTTGTTTAGCATTTTTGTCACATTTAGAGTTTATGAAGTCCACACTAGGTCCTACAGTGTCTTGCATGTTTTGGAGTGTGTTTAGGTGCTTTGGAGATCTTGGTGAAGCATTCACTTGGATAGAGATCTTGAAGAATGAGCTAGGAGCCAAGACAATTTCGGATTGGCTACACTGGCCGGCTCCACCCACTGCCTCCTTCCCGGTGTCGAAGATTTCCCGAGGACAGGGATTCCACCGGCTGAGACCAGCCCGAAGCGTGAAGACGTCCCAAGACCGGGATTCTACCGGCTGGCAACATCGACCAGTACTCACCCGGTATGAAGACGCCCGGCGTGAAGACGTCCAAAGACCGAAGTTCCACCGGCTGCATCCTGCCCGAAGCTGAAGACTCGTCCCGAAGACCGGGATTCCACCGGCTGGATCCACCGGCTGCTTCATACATGGGGTCGATCTTCAGGACACCGAAGAGACGCAGCACATCGACCAACCCTCACCCGGTGTGAAGACGCCCGACGTGAAGACGTCCCAAGACCGGGATTCCACCGGCTGGCAGCACCAACTGGCCCTCACCCGGTGTGAAGCCGCCGATCAGTCAAGATCCATACCCAGCCGGTTCGGTACCCGGTTTGTCCCGGGTCGACCCGGTTCGCCCCCTTTCACTTTAAATACCCCTAAACCTAATTTCTTTGGATCTATCCTATTTTCTAAGGCAAAGAACCCCCTTTTGGTGATTTGCTAAGTATTTTGTAAGAGATCTTGGTTTTATTTATGCAATCTAAGTTTTATTAATCAAGTTTCATCTTCCTTTCTTTACTCTTTCATTTCCCTAATCACTTAATCATGGGATCATTAATTTCTCTTATGAGATTTGAGGGTTCTATGATGATTAGTGAGTAGTTTGTTTTAAAGCTCATGGGTGAGGTAGATTAGGTGTCTTCTTGAATGGTTAAGGATGTTTAGGACCTAGATCATCTTCTCCCTCTCTTATCTAAGGATCTTAATGCTAGATTAAGCTTGGAAAAGCTAGTTTAGACCTTAGGGCATTTCATGCACATAAGGTGTTTGATGAAATGCCCATACAAGTTAGATAAGAGATTTTACTTGTTTAGCCTAAGGGATTAGTTGTCTAAAGAGTATTATGGCCATTGGAATTGTTTTTTAATGCTTGTTAATTATTTTTTCATAAATGGAAATTTGTTCTTGATTTGCTAATTAACAAATTGATTAAGACCATGGAAGTGGGTTAGTCTTGTTTTGACATTTTAAGCCTAGGGAGAAATGCTTGTTTGTGTTATTTAACATCCTTGATCAATCAATGAATTCACCTAAGCCAATAACCTCACTCTAGAGCTTGCTTTGATCATTTGTTAAATCTCGATTAGTACTTATTTACTTATTTGCTTTGCTTGAATTAAATTAGGATTGCTAGAATTGAAACTAAAACCAATCTTGTTGCTTAACTTAAGTAGTTCCACACATTCTTGGTGTTTTGAAACTTAACCCATTGGATTCGATACCTCTTATACTACATAGTATCTAGAGAATTGATATCGAGAAAGACCGAAAAGTCTATTATCACTCTCACGTCAAGGATAGTTACGGGAACAGAGGCAGGAGGTCGCCATCTCCTCGCCTCAAAGATGATTGATGAGGGGATGAACAAACAGGCAGTCGGTTGCCCTCTTGTGTTGGTTTTAGAGATGAAGTGTTGATGGAAGGAAGTCACGACACAGAGGTGTGATGAGTCTCTGATACGGTGAAGGTCATGAGCTTACTTGAATCACACAAACAAACAAAGAACAAGGGTTTTCTCTCAAGGCGGACAAAGACTTGGCGTCTCCTCTCAGCTACGGTTCTGTCCCACCATGCTAGTGCATTTTCTGTGAGTTGGGTGCGGCCAAAGCCACTTTCGTGTGCTCTCCATAGCCATAACATTCAAAGATGTATTTCAAACGATACTCCCAATCCAAATAGACCTCCGAGTTTAATTTCCCAGCGAAAGTAGGAGGTGTTAGTTTGATGTCATTGTTAACATCTCTACGCTCACCTCTAGGCTTGTTTCCTTGCAAGGGATCTTGTCTCCTATGGTTCCTTCGCCTCACAGGGTCAGGTGGGAGATCGTCCTCCAACTCAGGCATGTCTTCGGGGTCAGACTCCTTTGCCTCAGCATTGTTGTTGGCTGGAGCATTCCTTCTTTCCAGTGGAAGGTTCCTCTCGGTTTCTCTCGGTTGCTCAAACCTACCTAGATGCTCTCTAGTGTCTCTCATGTCTTCTATCATGGCAGTGATTGCTGTCATGATGTCTTGCAACCAGATGTTGTTGTTTGCTTCTTCTCCCATGCCTTACAACATGTTGGTTCTTGCAAACTGATATGCTCAAATTAATACCCTAAAAGTACTAAGCAGTAGTTGCAGTAAAGTAGGGGTCGAAAACTAAACGTAAACTTAAACGGTTGTAAATTCGATAGGGGAAAGATATGTTCAGGGTATTTCTCAGGAAATCAATGAATGTAGGTAAACTAACTAACAGGATTCAGATTTAGCACGGTTCTTGAACTCAAATCACTAAGGTATAATTAACCAACTCTCGTTGTGAAAACTATCTAAGTCTAAATCCTAGAATTCGAAATCTCTTTGCAAATCCTAATGTATAAACCAGCTTTTAGTTCAAGTTTGATTTGTTCACAAAACAACTAAACCAAATCTCTTTGCGAATAGTTATTTTGCTCACCCTAGGTTATGTCAGGTAATTAATCGCACTCTCGTGCCTAATCAATTATCCTAAGATCTGAGTTCTAGGTGATTAATCTAGAATTAGCTTTGGAAACAACCTATGGTGAAGAACTAATTCAGATTGTGAATCCTAATAACTAATCAACCTAGCATTCAGAGAAAACCGTTATGAGAACCCTAAACCTAACAAGAGATCTACTCAGACATGGAAATTGAAGCAATAAACATGTTTGAATAAATCATCAAATAAAATAGAAAGAGTAACAAGAGGGTTCGAAATCTTCTCTCGGACGAACATAGTTTCAGACTTGTCTCCCTTCAAAAGCTCTCTCACAAAACCAAAATAAAATAAAGCATAGCCATGAAAGTGGCTGTAAAATCCTATTAAATAACCTAAATCACGTTTTGGGGCTTCTTGTAAATAATAAAGACTTCTGGGCAATTTTGCAATTCTTCAACTCTTCATTAAAGTCGTGGTCCGTGTCTCCGTCGATGGGTATCGACCGATACTAGGCAGTATTGATCGATACTGAGACTTCAAATCGGGTACTCAGCTACACGAACGTTGTTTTGATCCAAAATGCTCCAGAAAGCTCCAATATCTCCAATTATGCTCCAAACGTGCTAAAACCTGTAAAAGACTCTAAAACACTACAAAATAGTAGAAAGACTCTATAAAACGGACTTATATCATGGTCTAAACGGGGTAAAAACCATGATATATCAAAAACTCACAAAAACAATAAATTGTCAAAAGCAACGAGTGTAACAAAACTATAATTTGAACAGAAGTGAAACAAGTTATTAAACCCCTAATAAAATTACTAGACGGTCTAACAATAGTCTCAACACAATCCGCAGCACAAAACAATTAAAGATAAGATCTAAAAAATTTTTAGGATTTTTCTTAAACTCTAAACCAACGATATGCAAATTTTCCTTTTTTTTTTTGCTTTTCTTAAACGAACTAGAATCAAACTAAACACGAATACAATGCTTTTCTTAATCAAAACAGGAACTAAAGACACGAACTAACAAACCCTAATAATTTTTTTTTGTTTTTCTTTTCTTATACTAATCGAAACTATCAACATATGCGAATGCAAAAACAAGATTAAACGATTAGGGTAAGATAACCAAAGGCATAACCTTTGGCTCTGATACTAAAGTTAATGTAAGAACCGGTGGTGGCTTTCACATCAAGGATAGTTACGGGAACAGAGGCAGACAGTCACCCTCTCCTCGGCTCAAAGATGATTGATGATGGGATGAACTAACACGCAGGCGGTCGCCCTCTCGTGTGGGTTCTAGAGATGAAGTGTTGATGGAAGGAAGTAAAGACACAGAGGAGTGATGAGTCTCTGATACGGTGAAGGTCCTGAGCTTGCATGAATCACACAAACAAACAAAGAATTAGGGTTTTCTCTCAAGGCGATGCTTGAAGAAGAACTGCGTTATTTTATTAATCAAGGCAAAAAAGTGGTCACTGCAAAACTGCGTCTGGGACTTTATTAATAGTCCGTCAGCTTGAACCTTCTAGGGTTCAACTTAAAGTAGCAAAAGACTCTAAAACAACAGGACTTGTAAAGAAAACTACACTCAGTCTAAAGAAAAATGTAAACAAACTAAAAGACAAAACCATCGTTTCATTAAAGCACGAAAAGGAAAGTTTGGCCGCGACTAGTAAAACTGAGCTGATGATGTCGTTTTGTTGCAGTCTTTAGTCTTTGATCATGTTGAGATCACCTGCAAGAACAATTGAATAATTGAAAAGATTACATTGAGGTGTAGAGGCCCGAGAGGTTGCATGCATGGCCTTTGAGGAAGACTATGGTGCAAGTGTGTTCTTGGACCGCGTCATGGCTCCTTCTTGGACCGTTGGCATGATGATTGGAATGTCACTTGGGTCGATGTCCACATCATCTCGTGTGGAGTCAAGTTGGTTGCGTGATGGCGGGATGATTACACGACACAGAGGGGAGATGACTCTCTGATACGGTGCACGGTTCAGGCTCACTCGTATCACACGAATAAGCAAGAACAGAAGGTGAGAAATCGCTTCTCAAGAACACTAGAAGAAGTACGTCTCTTTATTGATAATAAGGTCAAAGTTGACTACAAAGCTGCGTAGGGGACTTTATTAAATAGTCCTTCAACTTGAACCTTCTAGGGTTTGACTCTAAATGACGAAACAAAAGATTCGAAACAACATGAAATGCAAAGAAAACAAGAAAACAACGACACGTTCCAACACGTCTAAACACAAAATTAATCGCTTCATTAAGTCCAAAAAAGAAAACTATGGCCGCGACTCTAAAACTTAAAATATTGTTGTCGTTTTGGCGTGAGACTTAACAGTTGTTGAAGTTCACTTCACTTGCAAGGATAGTATATAAATTGAACAACTTACATTGCGTAGAAGACGGTGAGAAGGGTGCATGATGACTCTTTGGTAACGCCTCTGGACTTGACGTGTTCTCGACTTGGGTCTGGTGGCAGAAGTCTTCCTGTCAGAAAGATCGTTGTCTTCATGCCCTAGTCTTTTCTCAGTTGCCGTCTCTTCTTCATGCTTGATTTGGCCTTCCCCGGCTCCGGTTTGCATGCCATGGACCAACTCGTAATATATACGTTCCACTAACAAAACCCCACATTCGTTAGTCTTAAATTGTTGACTTGGTCAAAGAAAATTACCTCCAACAGTGGTTTTAAAGTCATCTTGGTCGCTGTTCAGTTGATGTAATTTGTTGCCGAGAGAATTGTTGCCGAGAGAATTATAGCCGAAAGAATTGTTGCCGAGAGAATTATAGCCGAAAGAATTGTAGCCGAGCCAATCGTAGCCGATCGGTTATATTGAGCTGATGATTTCGTGTACTGCAAGATTGATTCTTTTGGTGAGTTGTTTGGTCTTGGAACGTGTCATTGGCCCTACCCTCAGTATTGGCATTGGGATCAGATCGCTGTTTGGATTGATGTCCACATCATTCCCTCCCCCTTGAGAAGGTTTTGACCCCAAAACGGTTTCTCCTGCATCAAAGGAAGATAGGTCAGCAACATTAAACGTGTGGGAAATATTAAACTCACCTGGAAGGTCAAGTTGATAAGCGTTGTCATTGATCCGCTTCAGGAATTTGAAAGGACCGTCTCCTCTTGGTGCTAGTTTGGGGTTCCTCTTGTTTGGAAATATTTTTGCCCTTATGTGTAGCAGACCCATTCTTCTGGTTCAAAGATCAATTGCTTCCGTCCTTTGTCTGCTCTCCTCTTGTATTACTCTGTCTTCTTGTCAAGGTTCTCCTTAACCTTGACGTACAACTTCTTGATTTACTCTCCTCGGTTAAGACCATCCAAGTTGACTTTCTCAGCTTGCGAGATCGGCTTAAGAACCAATGGTGACAAGGGATTTATCCAGTATACAACTTCAAAAGGTGACAACTTAGAGGCAGAGTGAGTAGCACGGTTATATGAAAATTCAATAAATGAAATGCAATCTAACCAAGTTTTCATATTGTTACCAAGAGTTGCTCTAAGCAACGTAGAGAGTGTGCGATTTACAACTTAGTGCCCAACTTTCTCCAGAAGTGGATACGGAACTTAGTGTCCCTGTCCGGCACGATCGTCCTCGGAACCCCATGTAAACGAAAAACTTCCTTGAAGACGAAATTTGCAATTTGAGTAGCATCACTCATTTTGTCACAATGGATGAAATGGACCATCTTAGAGAATCTGTCCACCACCACGAAGATGGAGTCCTTGTGCTTGATCTTTGGTAACCCTAAGACAAAGTCCATAAAGATATCTACCCAAGGGGCGTTAGGAATTAGCAAAGGTAAGTAAAGACCTTGAGGATGTGACCTTGATTTTTCCTTGTGGCATGGCACACATCTAGAACATAATCTCTCCATGTCTTTTCTCAAGTGAGGCCAGTAGAAATGTTCCCTCACAACTGCCAATGTCTTGTCAACACCAAAATGCCCAGCAAGACCACTTCACACTACAAGAAAACACAGTTTTTGCGACCACCAAAATAGTCACAAAATGGACTCATTTGCGACTATTTTGGGACTAAAAAAGTAGTCGCAAATATTTCGTCGCTAAATAAAGTGGTCACAAAACAGTAGCTCTTTTGCGACTAATATGTGACACACATTATCAGTCCTAATTTAGAGATTCAAAAATTAATCTCTAAATATTTGCGACTACTTGTACAAAAACAATTCCAATAAAAACAAAAACAAATTCCAACATCTTTTTATTATTATATTAATTAATTACAGAAAATGAAAATAAAAAAAAACAAAAATCTAAATTAAAAAAAAAAACAAAAAGATCTTCGATCAAATCCCGATATGCTCCCTCGTCGGCGCCGATCTGATCCCTCCCCGGCGCCGATCTGCTCCCTCACCGGCGTCGATCTGATCCTCCGAGCGAGCTTCTCCTCCATAGTTAGACTCGAACCTGCATCGCACAGAGAAACCACCACGAACCTCCATCCCGATCTGCTCCTCCTCGCGTGCTCCTCCGTCTGGCTTAGGCAGCCGAGCTCCTCCGTCTGGCTTAGGCCGCCGAGCTCCTCTGGTGGTGGTGGGTGGTGGATTGTTCAAGCTCTTCGCATCTGAGGTACATGAACCCAAAAACACAAATAAAATCAATGGAGAAAGAGAAGTCGAGGAAGAGAAAGAGAAGTCGAGGAAGAGAAAGAGAAATCGAGAAAGAGAAACCAACCTGGATCTGGAAAAAAAAACCTCCGCCTCCTCGGACCAACCACACGACATCCTCGCCGGCGGTGAGCATCTGAAAAAAAAAAGAGTTAGATGTGGAAGGAAGAAGATAAAGAGATTAATATGTCGAAGAGAAGGAAGAAGAAGAAAAGCGCAGAAAGGAGAGAGAAAAAAAAAAAAGATAAAAACAACTAAAAAAAAATAGATTCTCCACCGTTGGATTAAACCAATCAACGGTGGAGGATCTCGATCCTCGTCACAACGAACAAGCCAATAAGAAGCTTTCATTATTTTTGTCATTTGGTCGCAAATTAGTCACAAATTTGGGACTATTTTGTGACTACTATTATAACAAATCGACTGGGGTTGCTAAACAACCCCAAATTTGAGACCATTTTGTGACAATCAAAAACCTTTACCCTAAACCCTAAACTTTAAGAACCTAGAAGCTTTGAATATGATTTTACAATGATTTTTTGTATCTAGCAATTCAAAAATATGTTAAAACTTAAAAATAAGTAAATCTTGAGAGAATTTTATCTTTCAAAATCATTCCTTATAAAACACATGTAACACTTAGTAGATGTTATGATTAGATTAAAAAATTTGTAAGTGTTATATGTTTTTATTTATTATTTGATGTTTATGTGTAAGATCTAGTTTATAATTTAAGATTTATAGTTTATGAATTAGGGTTAGAGATTTATGGTTTAGAATTTAGGATTTATAAAAGGGATTATAAATGATCATATTAAAAAAAATTATAAATTTTGAATTTTTTGTATATTATTTGATGTTTATGTGTAAAATTTAGTTTAAAATTTAAGATTTAGATGATTAAGGGTTAGAGGTTTAGGGTTTAGGGTTTAGGGTTTAAGGTTTAGGGATAAGTGTTTGTGGTTTGAGTTTAGAATTTATTGATTTCTATATAAAAAAATCAAGTGGAGATGCAAATTATTCTCATATTTGGGACTATTTTGTGACTACTATTAAAAATTAGTCGCAAATTAGTCCCAAATTGATCACAAAAACTGGGTTTGCAAATTAGTATACATGTTACCCTAAACCCTAAACTTTAAGAACATATAAGGTTTGAATATCAATTTACAATGATTTTGGGTATATACCTGTTCAAAAATATATTTTACAATTTAAGATTTAGAGTTTATGATTAAAGGTTTGAGGTTTAGGGTTTATAATTTAGGATTTATAAAATGATTATATTTTAAAAATTATAAGTGTTGAATTTTTTTGTATATTATTTAATGTTTATTTAAAAAAAAGTCGAGTGGAGTTGCTAAATCGAAGCAAATCAGTCACAAATTTGGGACTACTTTTGCAAATCTTAATGCTTGCTAATTAGTAATTCATAAATGAGAATTTGATCTTGAATTAGAAATTAGCAAAGTAATTAACGCATTGAGAGAGGATTACTTAAGATTAGTGATCTTTGCCTAGGGATTAGTCTTCATTAAACATTGGACATCATTAATTAGCCATTGGATTGTCTTATTTCAATTACCTTATCCTTGAATTCGTCTTTTATCATCTTATTAATCTTGTTTAGCATTTGTTTACTTGTGTTCTTGCTTTTGATTTGAATCATTTATGTTGTTTAGAAACCAAAACCACCTTTGTTCGTTTAGCTTAAGTCATTTCTTGCATTCCTAGTGTGTTGTTCTTGTGCATCCTTGGATTGATCCCCAAGTGCTACAACAATAATATTTGGGTAATTGGTTTGGATACACACAATTATCCACTATCAATTTGGCGCCGTTGCCGGGGAGGTTTAGCATTGATCATTAGGATTTTTATTCTTCTTGAGACTATAGCTTTTTATTTTCTTTTGTTGCTAATCTTTTCACTTTTCTTGTGATTTTCATGACGGGGGTGACAATGAGGAAGCAACCGTCAAGCTAGTGACGTTAAACGCGCCCTTGGTGACCTCCCCACGCCTATCCCTTGTCAAGCTAGTGACACAAAACAAGCATCAATAAGGGTCTCTTGGGTCCAAGGTCTTGGTTTGTGATGAAAGGAGGGCTTGAGCAACAACGTGTCACACTTCTCTCTTCACCATCTCCATTCTACTAATCTCACTCCTCCTTTGTAAGTATCTCTTTTCTTTTTGAGTCTTTGCATTTCATCCTTTGTTTTGGTCTCTCTCTTGAACTTCTTTCTACAACGAGACGTTGTGATTTAAGTTTGGGGGAGGGACCGGTATCTAACCGTGTGTTTTGTGTCTTATTTTCCATTTTACATCTTGAGTCTCATGCATTTTAAATAATTTTGAAATATTTTGAAATTTTGTGCATTTCATATAGGATTGAGTCTAGATGCATAGCATATAGGGTTGCACTCACTTGCATTGGGAGAATGATCCATGTAGAATATAAACTTAAGAGCTTGATTTAATGCCCTCGTTAGGAGTTCTTTGTTGCATTTGAGCAATCACGAAGTTAAGGATGATCCATGCTTTGATCTCGCGTTTTGAATGTTTATGTCTTGGTTGAAACATGCTTTCATTTGATTCCAACTCTATTTATTATTTGAACTCTAATATTGACTCATAATTATCATGCTTGTACATTGAAAAATTGAACTCATGGATACCATATACATATTGGAGCTATGTTCTCCCTTTCACCACTCTCTTGTTAGCTCAAATAGCCATTTCGCACTTTTGGAATGGTTCACCTCACCCTTAACTTTAACCTTCTTTCAAGCATACATTACTAGTGTGTGTCGTGAGGCCTAATTTCGAATGAGCTTAGCAAAAATTGTTGAGTTTGGAACAACAAGTAGGTTTGGGTAGATAGGTTTGGGTAGAACTAGCTCACACATCATTGAGCTAGACATAGGCTAGGGTAGATAGGTTTGGGTTTTGGGTGATTGATTGAAAGGAAAGAGAGTGTGGAGAAATGGAAAGAAATAGGGAGAAGTAGATGGGGATAAGCAATTGATTGAGATGGTTGGCAAACGAAAAGTTGGGTTAGCTCTAAGTGATAAGAAAATAGTCTATAGCTTTGAAAAGAAAGAAAAGAAGCCAAAAAATGGCTTAAGCTAGAAATGAAATGAAAAGAGACTAGAGAAAGGCAAAAGAAGAGCTAAGGAAAGAAACTTGTGAAAGCCAAACCATTTTCTCATAGGGCGAAGAAGAGAATCCCCTAAGTGTTCAAAAGGAAAAGAAGTGATGAAACATTGTGGTTTAAGAAGGCAAACGGCCTTGTGAAAAATGGTAGCTTAGGAAATGTCACTTTGGGGTTTAGAAATAGGAGTGAAGTTCATATCGGGGCATTGGGTAGATGGAAGGAATCCTTGTATGCATCGGTTGTTCCTTACTTTTAGCATTTTGCCAAAGTTCGTTCTTTCATGAGAGATCCCTTGCACCGGAATACCCACATTGTTTGAGATCACTCTTATCGCAAGACCTCTCCCTTAGCCAAATGAGTTCACTTGATGTGTACGAGCATGATTCACCATTTGCACTTAATGAATGTCAAATAGTTGGATGATAGGAATGCTTGTGGATGCTAAGGTTTAGACCCATTTTGTTTTGAAAAGAGTATGGCTAAATCTTTTGAAGTAGAGGTTGTTTGTGCATCATATAACTCCTCTCATGGGAATTGATTCGAATTTCTTTGTTGATATTCTCGGATTTTAATTCTCACTTTCAAACCTCTCTCTCTACTTGTTTCTTTGCTTGAGGACAAGCAAATGAATAAGTTTGGGGGACTTGATATTCCCACATTTTACCTCGTTTTAGCATGCATTCTTGTTATTGTTTTGTGTTTCATGCATGTGTCTTGCATCGTTTTTATGGTATTTAGGTCTAAATTAGAGTAATAGGTGCTTACACTAGGTTTTAGTGAGTCTAGAATGCATATGGAGTATTTTTAGGAGATTTGGTGACAATTGATGATATTTGGAGAAATGGGCCAAAGTAGAATGCAAAGTCCATCCGAGACGCTGGAAAGACGTGACTGTATGGAGACCTTCTGATCCGAATCGGCTTGGATGACCTTCATCAATATTGTAGAGGGGTGAGTTAGCTGTCTAGGGGAGGTCAAATCAGGCCATTCGAACGAGTTTTGCGAGCGTTACCATGGTTTGACTGGAGGCATATCCGCCTGGTCGAGAAACTAGTGCCTTGTACCGGCCAACCACACCACGGGCCTTTCATCCGGTCTGATCCATCTGGTTCTGGCACAGGAGACATGACCGGCCCGTTCACAAATCCTCGACCGGCCAGAAGTCACACGGTCCAACACAGCAGCATTCACATCCAAGTTACAGCACCAGCCGAAGTAATTCAAAGATCAGACCAAATGAAGACCTTCACGTACCCAGTTTAATCTGAGGTCTTGATAAAATTCATATACAGTCGAGCTAACTTTCGTTTACTGGTGATTTCATGTTATTCAGATCTGCCGTTCAAGAGATATGACAAATATATCAAGGACATGTTTGTCTGTCATGTAAACGAGTTATGCTCCAAATATAACGTATGAAAGATCTACCCAGACGAAGGGTTTCCACTCCGATTCAACTTATGAGTTCTTCATAGAAGTTGTAGATAATTGAGTTGGCTATCTTCAGTAGGTAGTTTCAGGTCATTCGGATATCAGGTTCAGGCGTTATGATTGATTCACTGAAGATGTATCCGCCTAACCGAGAAAACGCATCTTGCGCCTTTCAGCCGGTCTGATCCATCCGGTCCTAGCACAGGGAACTCGACCGGCCAGAGCACACCACCCAGATCATGCCCGGTGCCAAAGTACAGACCACCAAGATCCACTTCGACCTAGATTTGACCGGGTCAATACTCGGTTTGTCCCGGGTTGACCCGTTTGCCCCCTTTTTCTATAAATACTCTAAACCTAATTTTTGTGATCTAAGTCTTCTTCTCCTATGAGTTGGGCACGACCCAAGCTCGTTTTTGAGGGATTTTGATTGCTCTTCATACATATGCCACTCTAGAGAAGATTTCTTCACCCCTTATCTTTTATTTATGCATTTTATCTATCTTTATGTCTTTTTCTCTTGTGTTCTTCATGTTCTTTAGACTTTAGGGTTTTTGGATTATACTTGATTATTGATGGTTTGATGGTTGATTTGTGTTGCTTATGTTCTTAATCCTTTCTTTCCTTTCTTTCTAAGAGATCCTAGTGCTTGGCAATGTTTCAGGTCGAACCTCGACTGGAGATTCCGATATTGCAGGATGAATCGGAGTTGTAGCCTCCATCGATGCAGGTCTCGGGTCTGATGCAAGCAAAACCACCGTATCGGAAACATCAATATTGGAGGTTTCGTTGGCATCGTTCATAGAGATAAGGAGATCCGAGTTCCCCCTGTCGTTTCACACCATCTCTGGTTCAAATAACCAGTCTTCATCGTTAACCTGAGATGAAGAGGTGAATCGTGACTTAACCAGAGGTGTCGAATCCGACTTTGACGAGAAAGGGAACTCATTCTCGTGAAACATAACATCTCGGGAAATACTAAACTTTTCAGTATCTAAATCGAACACCTTCCATCCTTTTTGACCAAAACGGTACCCAACGAAGACACAACGCATACTTCTTGGACCAAATTTGTCCTTGTCCCAAGCACGAAGATCTGTGTAACACAGACTTCCGAATACACGCAATTGATCATACTGTGGCTTTTCGCCATAACTGACTTCATATGGGGACCGACCGTGTAGAACATCAGTTGGAGTACGATTGATGAGATGAGCTGCTGTCATCACAGCTTCTCCCCAAAACTTAATAGGTAAGCCTCCTTAAAACAACAAAGCACGCGATACGTTGAGGATGTGTCTGTGTTTTCTTTCGACACGGTCGTTCTGCTGTGGAGTAGCAACACATGAGGTTTGATGAATAATGCCATTGTCACGAAAGAAACGCGAAAGGCACATAAACTATGTACCATTATCGCTTCGAAGTACTTTTATGTCTTTACCGAATTGTTTTGTTGCCATAGCACATAAATTTTGCATAACATATCGAACTTCGGACTTCTCAAGAAGGAGGTAAGTCCATACAGCGCGTGAATAGTCGTCAACGATTGTTAAGAAATAAATTGCTCCACACGAAGCACGGGTTCGGTATGGACCCCAAACATCACAATGAATCAAAGCAAAACACTCTTTTGATTTATGCAAACTTCCGAAGAAAACTTCTCTAGTCTGCTTTGCCCTAAAAAAAGTGTCACACGGACTAGGGACAGCAGGTTTATTTGAAGAGGAAAACATAGGTAAGAACGATAAAACTGAAAACGATGGATGTCCAAGCCTCTGGTGCCAAAAATACTAATAAACCGAGCTAACAACTGAACTAGACACACGATGAACCCTTGCAGCCATAACATCCTTAAAATAGTAAACCCCATCTCGCTCTTCACCGGCTCCAATCAGGGTCCTCGTGAAACGATCCTGTAAAACACACAACGTATCACTTAGAACTGCAAAACAGTTTATGTGCCATAATAGCTTCGAAACCGAGATTAATGAGCAATTTAGATTAGACACAAACAACGTTCTCAAGAGTAATCTGATCGGATAACGGGAATACACTCATATGAGTAGCAAATGTTATATTTCCATCCGCAAAACCAATAGGACATGGAGGTATACTCAATTTATTTTGGAGTAAAGAGAAATCTCCCATCATATGGTGAGAAACTCATGTGTCTAGGATCAAATCACCATGACGAGGCTTACCATTAAGACAATCAAATGAAGGATTCGATTTCTCACTGATCATCTGGGATATAGCACGCCACTGTTCCTGAGTAAACTCTGGAAACGATGATGAATTGGATGTGGTTGCGTGAGCGTTCGTTGCTTGTACCCCATAATTTTTGATGCAATCTGAAGTATAAGAACAACGTCCTCCTTGACCACCTCCTCGACTAGCGCCTCTGTTTCCTCTACCACCACCTCTGTTTTGTGATCTCTCCTCCCACCATGACGGGAAACCCACCAACTGCCAACAATTCTCTTTAGTATGACCACTCCTGCCAAAATGAGCACATTGAGAGCCACACTGATCTTGCCCTCTGGAACCATAAGAGGATTATGAGACCGTCTGTTGATAAGACAAGTCTCGTTTGGCAACGAAACATACTGCGTTCTGTTACAATTCACGTTCCTTGGTGGAGTTCAAACGTTGCTCCTCACGAACCACCTTTGTATAAATCTCACCAATGTCTGTAGATGCATCCGATGCGATGATAGCTTGACATATACCACCAAATCGAGCTTTATCTAACCCCATCACGAACTGATGCATCTTTTCTTCTTCACGTTCTTTCTCATACTTAAGAGAAGCACTACAAGTACAATTAGGAAGTGGCTTGTACATGTCGAGTTCCTCCCAAATCTTTGACAACCGTGCGTAGTAATCGATCACCTCGTCACCATTCTGTCGGCACACTGCTAACTTCTCTTTCAAGTGGTGTACACGCACCTTGTTTCCCACAGAGAAACGTTTCTTAAGGTTTTCCTACAACTTGTGAGACTCCGTGATAAACGTCACCGTTGACCGGACTCGCGGCTCAATTGATGTGCGAATCCACCCAGCAATCATGGAGTTTACCGAAAGCCAAAGCTCGAGATTAGGATCGTTTGCTAGTGGCTCTGGTATGGTTCCTTCAACGAAACATAGTTTCCATTTCGCACGAAGAGCATTGGTCATCTCTCACGACCACTCATTATAGTTTTCTCTAGTTAACATCACCGATGTAATTAGAGCACCAGGGTTGTCCGAGCCAAACAAGGAGTAGGGCTTGACAGCTTCAATGTTACTATTTTCCGTAGTTTCGCTCTTGGTAGCGGAAACCTCATCACCATCAACCTTGACTTAAACTTGGTTCGAACTTCGAACACAAACTGGGGAGCTATGTCGAACTTCGAGATAGCAAAAGAAGAGAGCGGTGATATCAACGGCGTACACAACATATATATATAAGACACAAACCCTAGAAGCACTTGACGGCCAAGCTATACAAACCGTCATAATAAGGCCCAATACTAATGTCTAGCCCAACTCCCAAATATTGTTAGAACTGCGAATTCATGATGTTTCTACACCTGCATCCGCTACATTTGCTACACCTGCACCTGCTGCATTTGCTGCACATGCACCTGCTGCATTTACTGCACATGCACCTGCTGCATTTGCTGCACATGCACTTGCTGCATTTGCTGCACATGCACCTGCTGCATTTGCTGCAGCACAACTCCCTAATAAGATGTTCCAGTATCAATAGCGTATAATTTATACTTGGATCATGAATCTTTCCCTAAATGGATGCCTTTCATTTCATCCGTAGAGGTACATTTGATGTCCCTAAACTAACTAACTTACTATCTCTGATCAGATTTAAAAGTTTCGATCTTGAAAGCTTCTTGTTTTAGATTTGACTTTTGATTGTGTTTGATACGAATATTGCTATTTCCTTTCTACTTATGATTTCTATTTATCAATTTAGGTTTCTATTTTGTTATTTTCTTTTCATAGAGAGTTCGCTTTTACGTTTTCTTATATATAAATGTGAAGTCTTGGTTGTGAAAGGCATCAATCTAGAGAGAGCTTTGGAGGGTTCTATCGGATTAGGCCGAGGGAGAGAACGTAGTTCTCTTTGGGGAGTTTTACTCTTGTTACGTTATCGTTCTGTTTTCTACTATTATAATAAAGGTTTTGGTTTTCAATTCGATTCGATCTCTAACAATTGGTCCGACATGCAACGAACACCCTACAAGATGACATAATCAACAACAACTTGTATTCAAGGACATTTAGACACGTTAAAGAAGAATCACGAAGAAACTAAAAAGACTATGCAGAAGATTCAGGAGACGTTATCGAAACTCATGACTTTGGTGACTGATTCTCAACGGGGATCCGTCTCAAATTCTCCACCAATCACGTCTGCCAACTCTGCCTCCAAATCAGCCCCTCCACAAAACCCTGTTACAGACTTCGGTAACAACCATCTTTGTGTTGTGCGAAAGATTTAGTAGCCAAGTTTTGAGGGCGAAGATCCGCTTGGTTGGTTAGCTTAGGCTGACAAATACTTTGCAGTGCAACCCTTACCAGATGAACAAAAGTTCAATCTCGCCTTCGTAAGCATGGAAGGGGATGCCCTTCACTGGTTACAATGGTTGTTGATAACACCGGTTTTTGACCATTTTTTGGATCACTTTCATATTCTTTTGCAGGTGTTTTAGCTCCGTTTTCAAGGTTTTCAAGTGATTTTCATATTTTAGAGATTTGAAAGACGTTTCAGGTAACTCGGAATAAAAGAGTGCATTTTGGAGCAAAAGTACGTTTTTAGATAAACTTGGATCGTCAAGAAGTCATGCAGCTAATGGAGACCTTTTCAACGTCTGATCATCCCCAAATTTGGACACAACAAAGTAGAGAAAACTAGATTTCAAATGCAATTGTATTGAAGGAAATCCAATGGTTGGATCCTTAAATATACCCGGAGCACTGAAGGCAGATGAAACTGCCCCGAAGAGAAGCCCACCGCGCCTGGAAGAGCTGGAGCCGTGGCCAGGAGGCATTTTTCCACTCCTGGAGAGTCTCCAACCATAGCCTAGAGGCGTTTCGCCACTCCCAGAGAGCCCACACCCGCTGCCATGACCCTGCACGACCAAATCGACTCGTTTCTTCACCGAGGCCAAAACCGTCATTACACATCAAACCCTAAACGAAGATTAGCTCTATAAATACTTATTTTATGCCTCTTGGACATATACGTTACATTCTTATTACGCTTGAAAGCAGAAGCGAAGCTCTTGTGACTTGTGCACTTGTTTTCTTTGGTTTGGAGCAAAGGATTCTCGATTCGTGTTCTTCGATAGAGAAGCTTTCTTCATCCCTTTTTAATTACTGTTTTTATTTAATATATTGAATATGATTAGCTCAGCAATGGCTGAGTTATCTCCTTTTTGGGCGTAGGGGTTTGAAGGGGCTCTCATGGTTCGATTCTTATTAGTTTTTTAGTCTAGGATACCGATTAGGGTTCTTCGTTCTACCCTTGTTGTTAATGCATTGCTTGACTAACCATCTTAGCAAATGATATTAGGTGTTTTAGAGCCACGACAGTGCTGTATCTAATCGCTTGACCTAGGGTGGACGAGCAAAGTCGTCGTAAGATTTCGAAAGTATACTTACGGAGGAATTGTGGGCGTAAACGACCTTTGAGAGTATCATTCACTACTTGCGCGGGCGGAGACGAAAGCTACCGTCCGAGAACTAAAGTGAGTAGGTGTGTAGGATTACGGGAATAGATTACACGCAACGTACGTGTTCCAAGTTCAAAAACCCAAAGTCGACAAAAGTCGCTTTAGAAATCCTAGAAATTTCCTTGTAAAAATCGGCCATACACCATAGAAAATTCCCGATTGCCCAACGATTCGTTTAATTGATTCACAACCTCGATAAAATAATTAGTTAGCTACTGCCGTTCTTAGTTTAGTTTAGATTCCATAGATACGACCGTAACAAAACACAAAATATATTTTACGTATAGACATAAGTTAGAACTCGTTAGAAATCGACAACGTCTATCCATGTGGATTTGATCCCTAAATACTACATCGTGTGCTGTGCACTTGTGGCTTAGATGTAAAGGGTAAAACCTCACGCCGGGGTTAATTCCCGGTGTGTCAAGTTTTTGGCACCTTTGCCGCGGATAGTTTAGCTTGTTTGATTTCGTATTCTAATTTCTGCTCTAGACACTTTTGGTTTTCAAGTTCTTTGTTGTTCTTTTGACTTTCTCCTTTATCTTTGTCTTTTGTTCTAAGGTGCATGCACATTAGGAGAATTCCTAGAGGAACCGTACCGCTACTAGAAGTTATCGACAAACACGAGAGAGAATTCTGAAGACTCAAAAGAAACTTAAGGATGGCCGAAAACGACCACCCGTAAGATCAACTAAATCGTAATCAACTAGATCACGATGATGACTGTGATTTTTCGGATCACGAAGAAGATCAAGAGGCTGTCCATGGTGCTAAACCCACCGATTCCTCCTAATGGCGTAAACGCCAATCATCTCGTACTGCCCGCTAATCCTCCGAGGAGACAAGCGCGTAACCGCATCATTGCTGATTTTGATGCACCATATCAACACTTCTAAAACCGAGCAACCATACAACTTCCTATACCGAACGGAATTAATTTTGAGATCAAACCTCAAATCATTGCTTTGGTAAAGCAAAATCAGTTTCATGGAGTTGCAACCTAGCATCCGTTGGAGCAAATCGAATTATTTGAAGAGATATGTGGAACGACGAGAACGAACCAAGTTCCTGCCGGCTTTTTGAAGTGTAAGCTTTTCCCTTTTTCTTTGGCCGATAAAGCTCACCGTTTGTTAAAATCTTTTCCCGCAGGATCTATTACTAATTGGGAAGAGTGCAAAGCCGCCTTCTTAAACCATTTTTACACGAAGTCGAGATCCAACGCGCTAAGAAATAGAATCCAAAGTTTTTATCAACAATCGGTGAAATCTTTCTATGAAGCGTGGGAACGTTTCAAGGAGTACGAGAGAGATTGCCCTCATCACGGTTTCTCCGTTCCGAATGTGCTCATCATTTTCTACCTAGGATTACTACCGAAATATCATCTTTCTCTCGACACGGCCGGCAATGGAGACTTCTCCATGAAGACCATCAACCAAGGAAGAGCTCTCATCGAAAATCTTGCTATCTCGGATAGCAACAATTATTCCGACTATGTCGAACGTGTCGGAATCGAAAGAGATTTCCGAGCTAAAAGCCATGATTAACCAAAACCAAAACCAAAACCAAAACCGAGTTCTCAACAACCAAAACCATCAAGTACATGCTTGTGAAGCTACTGTTGGAATCGATGATGACACTTATTACGAATCCGACAACAACGGTTCGTATTTTTAAGAAGAATAAGTTAATTATGTGGGAGCACAAAACTTCTACCAAAACCGTTTCAACAACAACTTCTACAACGCCAACTTCAATAATCTCTCGTATCGAAAGCCGAATGTGGATAACCCTCAAGATCAGCTTTATCCACAACAATCGAGGCCATACCAAAACCGGTTCCAAAACGGGAACTATGGAGGAAATGAGAACTTCCAACCAAGATCGCCCTTCAATGCTCAAGCCGCTCCTTACAACAAGTCAAACACGCAGCAACAAGGTATCTCTAACTCTTAACTTGCTGCCCAAATAGCGAAGCTTGAGCAATCAATTCAACATCAATGTCGAATGTATATACAACAACCTGAATAGGAAATTTGAATTTCTTGCAACCCATGTCAAGAAGTTGGATATGAAAGTCTCTCAAACCACATACTCCACTAAGAGACCGCGTGGAATTTTACCCGAAGAGATTTTACAACGTGATTTCCACCATACCCGAGAAGGAAGTCGATGCTAAGATGATGCCTAGAAAAGTTCTAAAATTCATCCCACTCTATGCACGAGTCGTTACCAAATCCATGATTATCCAAAAACCACCATTCAAGGTACCGAAACTAATCCCGCTTCAAAGGCTTAGGAAAGCCGATGATCAGGGACGTTTTTCCTTTTCTAGTTGGATTTCGGGAATTTATTTTGGAGATTGTTTGTGTGATTCCGGAGCCAACGTCAACATCATGTCTAAGACAATTGCCACGAAACTAGGTATAATGAATCTCACGCTATCTACCGTGAGAGTAATTTTTGGGGACTCATCACAAAAGAAACCCGAAGGAGCGATCCATGATCTTCAAATACTCATTGGAAACAAGATCTTTCCCGCTGATTTTAGAGTTCTCATTTTTAAGTTCTCATTTTCAAGTTCAAGTTCTCATTTCTTTATGGAGTGTTGAGACTAGAAATGGGAACTAGAGCTCCAAAAAGTGGAATGAGAAGCATCCACTTTTTTACCTATTTCTTTGAAGAAACCTCAAAGACCCCATAGAAATTGAAAAGAGGGATTTCGTCTAGTATACGGTCTAATTCAGACCCAAAACGGCAATATATGGCCTAAATGCTAAGAACGGACCGTTATGGAGTAAAACAGACATTATGGAGTGTTAAGACTAGAAATGGGAACTAGAGCCTCCTAAAAGAGGAATGAGAAACATTCATTACTTGTTTACTCATTTCTTTAAAGAAACCTATGAGAATTCAAAAAACGAGATTTCGTCTAGTAAACGGTATAATTCAGACCCAAAACGGCAATATATGGCCAAAATGCAAAGAACGGACCGTTATGGAGTAAAACAGTCATTATGGAGTGCTGAGACTAGAAATAGGAACTAGAGCCTACTGAAGGAGGAATGAGAAGCATCCATTACTTGTATACTCATTTCATTGAAAAACCCTCAAAGTCCCTATGAGAATTTGAAAATGGGATTTCGTCTAGTATACGGTCTAATTCAGATCCAAAATGGCGATATATGGCCAAAATGCTAAGAACGGACCGTTATGGAGTAAAACATACATTATTGAGTGCTTAGACTAGAAATGGGATCTAGAGCCTCCTAAAAGAAGAATGAGAAGCATCCATTACTTGTTTACTCATTTCTTTGAAGAAACCTCAAAGTCCCTATGAGAATTTGAAAAACGGGATTTCATCTAGTAAACAGTCTAATTCAGACCCAAAACGACAATATATGGCAAAAATGCCAAGAACGGACCGTTATGGAGTAAAACAGACATTATGGAGTTTTGAGACTATAAATGGGAATTAGAGCCTTCTAAAAGAGAAATGAGAAGCATACATTACCTGTTTACTCATTTCTTTGTAGAACCCTCAAAGTCCCTATGAGAATTTGAAAAACGGGATTTCGTCTAGTAAACGGTATAATTCAGACCCAAAATTGCGATATATGGCCAAAATGCTAAGAACGGACCGTTATGGAGTAAACTAGACAATATGGAGTGCTGAGGCTAGAAATAGGAACTATAGCCTCCTAAAAGAGGAATGAGAAGCATCCATTACTTGTTTACTCATTTCTTTGAAGAAACCTCATAGTCCCTTTGAGAATTTCAAAAACGGGATTTTGTCTAGTAAACGGTCTAATTCAGACCCAAAATTGCGATATATTTCCAAAATGCTAAGAACGGACCGTTATGGAGTAAAACAGACATTATTGAATGCTGAGACTAGAAATGGGAGCTAGATCCTCCTAAAAATGGAATGAGAAGCAACCATTACTTGTTTACTCATTTCTTTGAAGAAACCTCAAAGTCCCTATGAGATTTTGAAAAACGGGATTTCGTCTAGTAAACGGTCTAATTCATACCCAAAACGGCAATATATGGCAAAAATGCTAAGAACGAACCGTTATGGAGTAAAACAGACATTATGGAGATTTGAGACTAGAAATGGGAATTAGAGCCTCCTAAAAGATGAATGAGAAGCATCCATTACCTGTTTACTCATTTCTTTGTAGAAACCTCAAAGTCCCTATGAGAATTTGAAAAACGGGATTTCATCTAGTAAACGGTCTAATTCAGACCCATAACGGTAATATATGGCCAAAATGCTAAGAACGGACCGTTATAGAATAAAACATACATTATGGAGTGCTGAGACTAGAAATGGGAACTAGAGCCTCTTAAAGGAGGAATGAGAAACATCCATTACTTGTTTACTCATTTATTTGAAGAAACCTCAAAGTTCCTTTGAGATTTTTAAAAATGGGATTTCGTCTAGTAAACGGTCTAATTCAGATCCAAAATTGCGATATATGGCCAAAGTGCTAACAACGGACCGTTATGGAGTAAAACAGACATTATTGAGTGCTGAGACTAGAAATGGGAACTAGAGCCTCCTAAAAGAGGAATGAGAAGCATCCATTACTTGTTCACTCATTTCTTTGAAGAAACCTCAAAGTCCCTATGAGAATTTAAAAAACGGGATTTCGTCTAGTAAACGGTCTAATTCATACCCAAAACGGTAATATATGGCCAAAATGCAATATATGGCCAAAATGCAGAGAACATACCGTTATGGAGTAAAACAGTCATTATGGTGTGCTGTGACTAGAAAGAGGAACTAGAGCCTCCTAAAGGAGGAATGAGAAGTATTCATTATTTGTTTACGCATTTCTTTGAAGAAATCTCAAAGTCCCTTTGAGAATTTAAACAATGGGATTTCGTCTAGTAAACGGTCTAATTCAGACCCAAAACGGCAATATATGGCCAAAATGCAAAGAACGGACCGTTATGGAGTAAAACAGTCATTATGGAGTGTTGAGACTATAAATAGGAACTAGAGCCTCCTAAAGGAGGAATGAGAAGCATCCATTACTTGTTTACTCATTTCATTGAAGAAACCACAAAGTCCCTTAGAGAATTTGAAAAATGGGATTTCGTCTAGTAAACGGTCTAATTCAGACCCAAAATGGCGATATATGGCCAAAATGCTAAGAACGGACCGTTATGGAGTAAAGCAGACAATATGGAGTGCTGAGATTAGAAATGGGAACTATAGCCTCCTAAAAGAGGAATGAGAAGCATCCATTACTTGTTTACTCATTTCTTTGAAAAAACCTCAAAGTCCCTATGAAAATTTAAAAAACGGGATTTCGTCTAGTAAACGGTCTAATTCAAACCCAAAACGGCAATATATGGCCAAAATGCTAAGAACGGACCGTTATGGAGTAAAACAGACATTATGGAGTGTTGAGACTATGATGTTATCATGGACAGCATGGAACCAACACAAGAAGATCTAGTAGCCGGGGAGCTTGAATCAACACAAGGAGAGCTTGAAACTAAGGAGCTGTAGCTGAGGAGCCTAAGATCATCACCACTGGTCCAATGACACGAGCAAGAACTAAGGAGCTCAAGGAAGCTGTTGCTGGCATTCTCAATCACATCCAGAAGCAACCAAACTACCTTAACCAAGAAAGCCACAAAACAACTCCAACACTCGTCCTAATCCAAGCAGAAGATTGCTAGTGATCTTGTGGTTTATCTTTGCACTCTTTTTCCCTGTCTTTGTTTTTATCCCACTTGGGTTTTTCAAAGATAGGTTTTTAATGAGGCAAGGATAGATCACCACACCTAGTTCACTAGCCACACCGAGGCTCAAGATGCACGCTCTCGACCAGCATAGCCTCATCTATTCTCTATCTTTCCTTTTTCTCTTATTTGCGCAAAAGACCTCTGTTTTGTTCCTTTCTTTTATTTTCTTTTCTTTTGGGTTATTTTTGCAATTCTTTAAACTTAAGGGCACGTTTTTCCCATCATAAACCCATGTAAGGTCGCTGAAGAACTTTACCCTACCTTTTATCAAAAATCGGCGAAGCCACCTTCTTTGAAAGAGACGAGATCTTCCTCTTCTTCTCTTGATCTTGCTTGGTGTGTAATATCCAGGCTTCTTGTTCTTCTTAAGTGTGTCATATCTTAAGAGGACAAAGGTATATCAGAGGCTCACCATCTCCTCTGTGTGACCACTTCACCATCACACGCCATGAAGCTCATCTGCTTGCAAGGATTATCATGTACATTACCAGCCTTAGGGTGTCGATTCTAGGGAGAATTACACCAAGTGGTATAAGAGCCTACGCTCTAACAAGCTGGTATTTTCGTTCCTGAACTTTTCCAACTCTGTTCTTAAATTTTTCCAACCCTGTCGAGTATTGCAGACCTATTTTCTTTGATTTCCTGTGTTTAGGAAGTCTGGTTTCTTGTAGTTTCCGTGTTAGTTCATCATTAGTAACCTATTCTAGTAGTTAGTTTGATTCATAAAAACTATTTATATATATATATATAGCATAGAGATAGAAGAAGCTGTGCGGGCTAGTTAGGGTTCTTAAGGGAATATCAAACTTTCCATATTTGAGTTGTCGAAAATCTTTGTGTTAAAATTGCTTCTAGTGAGTTGTTTAAGCACCTATACTCAGTTATTACCCTTGCTAAGGCCTGAAAACATGTTTAACTTCTCCATAGTAACTCATACATTCATCAAAAAACCTGGTAATTCATGTTTGCTTGTGTGCTTTGTTTTGTGTTTCATCTTTGCAAGGAACCTGTTACTGGTGGGTTTTTTTTTTTTTTCTATTTTCCAGGTCAATATGTCGCAAGATGGAGATGAGACCAGCACCATTCGAAGCAACAAACTCCTAATGGATGCAATACTAGCTCGTATGGACCAGATGATGGATGCCAAGCTTGATGCCCTTCGTCAAGAACAACGACAGCCAGCTCAAGGCGTTAATCAGCCCAGGGAAGCTCGTAGAGGAGGCCGACACCGACAAGAACAGCATGGTGACGATTACGCTGCCAGCTACTATAGCGGAGAGAGTGAATCAACTCGAGGTAGCCAGAGAAGGCATAGGCGTGATAGAGAAGTCAGAGACAACTTCGGTGGTCTCAATCTCAGAATCCCACCTTTCAAGGGGACAAGTGACCCTGATGCATACTTGGAGTGGGAGAAGAAGATTGAATTGGTCTTTAATTGCCAACAATATACCAAGGTCAACAAAGTAAAGGTAGCCGGGACTGAGTTCAGTGACTACGCTCTCAGCTGGTGGGATCAACTAGTCACCTCTAGAAGACGTGATGGAGAAGAACCAGTGAGCACTTGGAATGAGATGAAGAGGATCATGAAGAAAAGGTTTGTTTCAAGCCACCATCACCGAGAGTTGCACAGCAAGCTGAGAAAACTATCTCAAGGGAGTCGCAGCGTAGAGGACTATTATCAAGAGATGGAAACGCTTATGATCCGTGCTGATATTTCAGAGGATAGAGAAGCAGCTATGTCACGGTTTTTGGGTGGTTTAAATAGAGAGATACAAGACCATCTAGAGATGCAGCACTATGTGGAGATAGAAGAGATGCTCAACAAAAGCGTCTTGATTGAACAACAAATCAAGCGTAAAGGTCCCTCTGGACCTAGCTACGGAAGTGGATCAACTGTTGCTAGACCAAATTACCAACGAGATGACAAGCCTAATACGTTCCAGCGTGATGGCAAGCAAGTTGTGACGCCAAGACCAGAATTGAGACCGTACTTAATCAACCGAGACAGCAAAGGCAAGGGCCAAGCAGAAGCTACGACGGCCCGAAACCGAGATGTTAAGTGTTTTAAGTGCCAAGGGAGAGGCCACTACGCCAATGAGTGCATTAACAAGAGAGTAATGGTTCTTTTAGACAACGGAGAGATAGAAACAGAAATAGAAGATGAAGGAGAGACGGAGCTTGTCTACTTATCAGAGTGTGAAGAGCAGCCTGCACAAGGGCAGTTATTGGTTACAAGGAGATCTCTATGTGTGCAAGCTACTACAAATGAGCAAGAACAGAGAGAGAACCTGTTCCACACTAGGTGCCTAGTCCAAGGCAAGGTCTGTAGCCTTATCATCGATGGAGGTAGCTGCACCAACGTAGCAAGTGAGACGATGGTTAAGAAACTTGGGCTGAACGTTAAGAAGCATCCGATACCTTATAAGCTTCAATGGCTGAACAAAGTGTTGAGACTATGGTGTGATCATGGACAGCATGGAACCAACACAAGAAGATCTAGTAGCCGAGGAGCTTGAATCAACACAAGGAGAGCTTGAAACTGAGGAGCTTGTAGCTGAGGAGCCTAAGATCATCACCACTGGTCCAATGACACGAGCAAGAACTACGGAGCTCAAGGAAGCTGTTGCTAGCATTCTCAATCACATCTAGAAGCAACCAAACTACCTAAACCAAGAAAGCAACAAAACAACTCCAACACTCGTCCTAATCCAAGCAGAAGATGGCTAGTGAGCTTGTGGTCTATCTTTGCACTCTTTTTCCCTGTCTTTGTTTTTATCCCACTTGGGTTTTTCAAAGATAGGTTTTTAATGAGGCAAGGATAGATCACCACACCTTGAGAGAGACGAGATCTTCCTCTTCTTCTCTTGATCTTGCTTGGTGTGTAATATTCAGGCGTCTTGTTCTTCTTAAGTGTGTCATATCTTAAGAGGGCAAAGGTATATAAGAGGCTCACCATCTCCTATGTGCGACCACTTCACCATCACACGCCTTGAAGCTCATCTGCTTGCAAGGATTATCCTGTACGTTACCAACCTTAGGGTGTCGATTCTAGGGAGAATTACACCAAGGACTAGAGATGGGAACTAGAGCCTCCTAAAAGAGGAATAAGAAGCATCCATTACTTGTTTACTCATTTCTTTGAAGAAACCTCAAAGTCCCTATGAGAATTTGAAAAACGGGATTTCGTCTAGTAAACTGTCTAATTCAGACACAAAACGTCAATATATGGCCAAAATGCTAAGAACGGACCGTTATGGAATTAAACATACATTATGGAGTGTTGAGACTAGAAATGGGAACTAGAGCCTCCTAAAGGAGGAATGAGAAGCATCTATTACTTGTTTACTCATTTCTTTGAAGAAACCTCAAAGTCCCTTTGAGAATTTCAAAAATGGGATTTCGCCTAGTAAACGGTCTAATTCAGACCCAAAATGGCGATATATTGCCAAAATGCAAAGAACGAGCCGTTATGGAGTAAAGCAGACATTATTGAGTGTTGAGACTACAAATGGGAACTAAAGCCTCCTAAAGGAGGAATGAGAAGCATACATTAGTTGTTCACTCATTTCTTTGAAGAAACTTCAAAGTCCCTATGAGAATTTGAATAACGGGATTTCGTCTAGTAAACGGTCTAATTCAAAACCAAAACGGCAATATATGGCCAAAATGCTAAGAACGGACCGTTATGGAATTAAACATACATTATGGAGTGCTGAGACTAGAAATAGGAACTAGAGCCTCCTAAAGGAGGAATGAGAAGCATCCATTACTTGTTTACTCATTTCTTTGAAGAAACCTCAAAGTCCCTTTGAGAATTTGAAAAACAGGATTTCGTCTAGTAAACGGTCTAATTCATACCCAAAACGGCAATATATGGCCAAAATGCTAAGAACGAACCGTTATGGAGTAAACTAGACAATATGGAGTGCTGAGGCTAGAAATAGGAACTAGAGCCTCCTTAAGGAGGAATGAGAAGCATCCATTACTTGTTTACTCATTTCTTTGAAGAAACCTCAAAGTCCCTATGAGAATTTGAAAAACAGGATTTCGTCTAGTAAACGGTCTAATTCAGACCCAAAATGCTAAGAATGGACCGTTATAGAGTAAAACATACATTATGGAGTGCTGAGACTAGAAATGGGAACTATAGCCTCCTAAAAGAGGAATGAGAAGCATCCATTACTTGTTTACTCATTTCTTTGAAGAAACCTCAAAGTCCCTATGAGAATTTGAAAAATGGGATTTCGTCTAGTAAACGGTCTAATTCAGACCCAAAACGGCAATATATGGCCAAAATGCTAAGAACGGACCGTTATGGAGTAAAACAGACATTATGGAGTGTTGAGACTAGAAATGGGAACTAGAGCCTCCTAAAAGAGGAATGAGAAGCATCCATTACTTGTTTACTCATTTCTTTGAAGAAACCTCAAAGTCCCTATGAGAATTTGAAAAACGGGATTTCGTCTAGTAAACGGTCTAATTCAGACCCAAAACGGCAATATATGGCCAAAATGCTAAGAACGGACCGTTATGGAATTAAACATACATTATGGAGTGCTGAGACTAGAAATGGGAACTAGAGCCTCCTAAAGGAGGAATGAGAAGCATCCATTACTTGTTTACTCATTTCTTTGAAGAAACCTCAAAGTCCCTATGAGAATTTGAAAAACGGGATTTCGTCTAGTAAACGGTCTAATTCATACCCAAAACGGCAATATATGGCCAAAATGCTAAGAACGAACCGTTATGGAGTAAACTAGACAATATGGAGTGCTGAGGCTAGAAATAGGAACTAGAGCCTCCTTAAGGAGGAATGAGAAGCATCCATTACTTGTTTACTCATTTCTTTGAAGAAACCTCAAAGTCCCTATGAGAATTTGAAAAACAGGATTTCGTCTAGTAAACGGTCTAATTCAGACCCAAAATGCTAAGAATGGACCGTTATAGAGTAAAACATACATTATGGAGTGCTGAGACTAGAAATGGGAACTATAGCCTCCTAAAAGAGGAATGTGAAGCATCCATTACTTGTTTACTCATTTCTTTGAAGAAACCTCAAAGTCCCTTTGAGAATTTGAAAAACAGGATTTCGTCTAGTAAACGGTCTAATTCAGACCCAAAACGGTAATATATGGCCAAAATGTTAAGAACGGACCGTTATGGAGTAAAACAGACATTATGAAGTGTTTAGACTAGAAATGGGAACTAGAGCCTCCTAAAAGAGGAATGAGAAGCATCCATTACTTTTTTACTCATTTCTTTGAAGAAACCTCAAAGTCCCTATGAGAATTTGAAAAACGGGATTTCGTCTAGTAAACGGTCTAATTCAGACCCAAAACGGCAATATATGGCCAAAATGCAAAGAACGGACAGTTATGGAATTAAACGTACATTATGGAGTGCTGAGACTAGAAATGGGAACTAGAGCCTCCTAAAAGAGGAATGAGAAGCATCCATTACTTGTTTACTCATTTCTTTGTAGAAACATCAAAGTCCCTATGAGAATTCGAAAAACGGGATTTCGTCTAGTAAACGGTCTAACTCAGACCCAAAACGGCAATATATGGCCAAAATGTTAAGAACGGACCGTTATGGAATTAAACATACATTATGTAGTGCTGAGACTAGAAATGGGAACTAAAGCCTCCTAAAGGAGGAATGAGAAGCATCCATTACTTGTTTACTCATTTCTTTGAAGAATCCTCAAATTCCCTTTGAGAATTTGAAAAATGGGATTTCGTCTAGTAAACGGTCTAATTCATATCCAAAACAGCAATATATGGCCAAAATGCTAAGAACGGACCGTTATGGAATTAAACATACATTATGGAGTGCTGAGACTAGAAATGGGAACTAGAGCCTCCTAAAAGAGGAATGAGAAGCATCCATTACTTGTTTACTCATTTCTTTGAAGAAACCTCAAAGTCCCTATAAGAATTTGAAAAACAGGATTTCGTCTAGGAAACGGTCTAATTCAGACCCAAAACGGCAATATATGGCCAAAATGCTAAGAACGGACCGTTATGGAATTAAACATACATTATGGAGTGTTGAGACTAGAAATGGGAACTAGAGCCTCCTAAAGGAGGAATGAGAAGCATCTATTACTTGTTTACTCATTTCTTTGAAGAAACCTCAAAGTCCCTTTGAGAATTTCAAAAATGGGAATTCGTATAGTAAACGGACTAATTCAGACCCAAAATGGCGATATATTGCCAAAATTCTAAGAACGGACCGTTATGGAGTAAAACAGACATTATTGAATGTTGAGACTAGAAATGGGAACTAGAGCCTCCTAAAAGAGGA